>JAHLJT010002406.1:203878698-204533698 GCA_031308135.1 Acheta domesticus
GCTAAAACGCCCTGTGCTAAAACGCCCTGTGCTAAAACGCCCTGTGCTAAAACGCCCTGTGCTAAAACGCCCTGTGCTAAAACGCCCTGTGCTAAAACGCCCTGTGCTAAAACGCCCTGTGCTAAAACGCCCTGTGCTAAAACGCCCTGTGCTAAAACGCCCTGTGCTAAAACGCCCTGTGCTAAAACGCCCTGTGCCACAACGCCCAGCGCTAAAACGCCCTGCGCTAAAACGCCCTGCGCTAAAACGCCCTGTGCAAAAACGCCCTGCGCTAAAACGCCCTGTGCTAAAACGCCCTGTGCTAAAACGCCCTGTGCTAAAACGCCCTGTGCCACAACGCCCTGTGCTAAAACGCCCTGCGCTACAACGCCCTGTGCTAAAACGCCCTGTGCTAAAACGCCCTGTTCTAAAACGCCCTGTGCTAAAACGCCCTGTGCTAAAACGTCCTGTGCTAAAACGCCCTGTTCTAAACGCCCTGTGCTAAAACGCCCTGTGCTAAAACGCCCTGTTCTAAAACGCCCTGTGCTAAAACGCCCTGTGCTAAAACGCCCTGTGCTAAAACGCCCTGTGCTAAAACGCCCTGTGCTAAAACGCCCTGTGCTAAAACGCCCTGTGCTAAAACGCCCTGCGCTAAAACGCCCTGTGCTAAAACGCCCTGTGCTAAAACGCCCTGTGCTAAAACGCCCTGTGCTAAAACGCCCTGTGCTAAAACGCCCTGTGCTAAAACGTCCTGTGCTAAAACGCCCTGTGCCACAACGCCCTGTGCTAAAACGCACTTAGCTAAAACGTCCTGTGCTAAAACGCCCTGTGCTAAAATGCCCTGTGCTAAAATGCCCTGTGCTAAAACATCCTGTGCTAAAACGCCCTGTGCTAAAACGCCCTGTGCTAAAACGCCCTGTGCCACAACGCCCTGTGCTAAAACGCCCTGTGCTAAAACGCCCTGTGCTAAAACGCCCTGTGCTAAAACGCCCTGTGCTAAAACGCCCTGTGCTAAAACGCCCTGTGCTAAAACGCCCTGTGCTAAAACGTCCTGTGCTAAAACGCCCTGTGCCACAATGCCCTGTGCTAAAACGCACTTAGCTAAAACGTCCTGTGCTAAAACGCCCTGTGCTAAAATGCCCTGTGCTAAAATGCCCTGTGCTAAAATGCCCTGTGCTAAAATGCCCTGTGCTAAAATGCCCTGTGCTAAAATGCCCTGTGCTAAAATGCCCTGTGCTAAAATGCCCTGTGCTAAAATGCCCTGTACTAAAACGCCCTGTGCTCCTGGAGAGTCATTTCGATATCGGAAGGGTGAGTGGTACACGAACTTTTGCCACTTTTGGCTACAGGAAAGCTCTCTCTAATCGTGCTTACTATTGTGGTGGGGAGAAAAAGCGACGGAAGACACATCTAGCAGTACATTTATGTACTGCACTTGGGTTTTATTTCTTGGCGCGTGAACGCCAATCTTCACAATGAAATATCTCACGACTTTTCGTGTCTTTATCGATCGTGCCGCTAGATGTCGCATGATCGCGACTGTATCGAGCAGTGCTGGCGATCACGCGACATCTAGCGGCACGACCAGACTCGGAATGCCGTTAAATAGTCCATCGTGAAGACAGGCCCTCACGCGCCAAGAAATAATAACCCATGCATAATCATTCAGATTACTAAAAATGGAAGGTAGGGAGCTGCCCTGAAACACTCGGGACACGTGTGTGCCTCCTGACGGCATCCCATGGGATTCACTTACTTCTCTAAAACTCGTTTGTTGCGCTGTAAGGCGGCATACAGTTTGTGTAAACTCGGGTTCCATCGCTCTTCTAATTTTGTTTGAAAGGACACTGAACTGCAGACCGTACCGCCTTAAATGTATTGTATTGTCGTGTAAAATTCCATCATCCCTGTACGATCCCGTATGCTTTTCTGAAAAATCTTGATTTATAAGATAAAATCTTATAAATCATGTCTTTATAAAAGAAGAAAAATCTGTATTGTATTTGGATGCTAGTAAACTTTTGAAATGTCCAGTTAAAACGTGTACCCGAATTTAACATGACATGATATTCTTAATATGAATGGTTGTGCTGCAACCAATGTTCCAAATATGTTTTATTTGCCTCGTTGAATTATTAGGACGAAATTAGGGGTGAGAAATGTGTTAATGAAGGGGGAGTGGAAACAAACCAAATAATAGTTTCACCTTTAACTTCACGAATTTCAACGATTTTAATCGTAATCACTATTTCTTTATTTCAATAATGTTTTACATAGAAAACGTTTTTAGAAGAGATGATTTACCGGCATTGCTTTGCTTGTTATTAAACTCCCGAAGTGTCACTGGTAAGATCAAGTTATATCACTGCATTCCTTCTTCATAACATTCACGATTGGCCACTGCGATCGTCTTTAACTGTTTGAAGCCGCATAATTACTCAACTGCACCCCTATTCTTCCACCTCGTAGAGAGATAAATGCAATTTTAATTGTCACTGAGATCACTTCAATTCGATTATGGAACTATTAGATTAGAATGGAAAGCATTTGGTAAATTA
The DNA here is from genome assembly GCA_031308135.1 of Acheta domesticus. NCBI lineage: Eukaryota > Metazoa > Arthropoda > Insecta > Orthoptera > Gryllidae > Acheta > Acheta domesticus. The sequence goes on from JAHLJT010002406.1 coordinate 203,881,236, forward strand.
CTTCTGTTCAGAATAGTTTTTGATAATTTTGTGAAATGACGTTTCAAAACTAGTGAGATAGTAAAATTTTACAATACATATTGGAAGATAGAGCCTTTGAGGAGAAAAAGTGACTTCGTACAATATTTAGAAAAATCCAGAAACAACTGGACGATAGACATTTAATAAGATTGATGCGAAAATGCTTTTTGTTAGTACATTGATAATGCTTAACTGAATGGACCGTTTTCTCAGAACCTTAAACGTTTTATGTTAACTAGTACAATCAATCTATTTACAATATTTTGGTTACAATTATACTATGCACAACTGGTTTTCATCAGTAGAAGTTGTAAATAGTTTGGCTCGAAAAAAAGTATCGGAATGTCATTTCAACTTTTAACAAAATGAAAGAGAATGCCCGCACCGAAAGCCCCACCTTTGCCAAATTACAGTCATGTGTTAGCGTACGTTGCATATATCGAAATAGTATTTCATTTAGAGTATGAATGATACGGACGGTATTGGCAAAAATGCAGGGGATAAAAGAAAACCAAACGTAATAACTTTCTATCTTTCACAAAAAAGAGTGTCGCAAGAATAGAATTGTGAAGGAGACTCAGAATATTTGTTTCTATCCTTGAAATAGCCTCTATAAATAAACAGATAATACACCACTTTAAACTGCGAGAGGAGACGACACGCTAGAACTTCTGTATGGCTTCGGCAGTTAAATTTACCGGAGATCAAGTGGTGTAGAGAGCTGTTAGCATCAGTGTGCAAAAGATCAACTTCGTATTAGGACATGTGCAATGATTTGTAAGACGAAGTAATCGTAACCGACACGAAATGAAATTTTTAAATACGAGCTTATTTTATACGCAAAAAAATCACACTCAGTGTTTAAAATATGAGATGACTTTACGAGAAAAACATATTGTTACTAAATCATCTCTTTGTTGAGAATAATATTAATATAATTGTGAGGAGAAAGTATTCAGACATATTTGTGACTTCTTTAATGTTTCTTAATTTAATTAAAGTAAGTTTTTATTGATTTTAAAGTATTAAATATTCATATAATATTCATAACAGTGTTTTAAAAGGGATCGGCTAACGGAGGGTTGTGACTTACTAATTTATAATGAGAATTAAGAAGAATGGTTCGTTACACATTCATTGAAATAATAATAATATTTACAAGCTAATTTAGAGAAGGGCTGTGAGAAGTGTTGAGACAATTTTGAAAACTTTAATGTGCCAGTGTTGACGAGATTCTGAACTTCGAAATTTCGAGAACAGTTATAAAAGTTTTCTCTGGTGCCATCCCAGTTGAGTAATTTAATAAAGAATTCCAGGACTCCAGAATTATATCTGGAGGAGTCTGCCAAAACAAAGTTTTCTCCGAAGAGATGTCGATGGGTAGACCGACACTGAGGGCATGACCTCTTGGGAGAAATGTGCCAACAAAGTTCTTCAAGGCCAGCATGTTTTTGGGTTGTTTCTTGCTCGTGCAACTTGAAAGTGATGAGTTTTATATGAAAAATAAAATTGTTGTATATCACTCAAGGTGGAACGTAGAAATACGTCTGCAGTAGTTTAATAATTATTATTATTATCAAGTTTATCTTATCTAGTGTCCGTCTTTTCAGCATATTATCTATTGCTAACCCAATTGACCTTCCAAAGGAAATTTTATTCATATTCGTTTTCTATCTTATTTTGTATTAAAGATCTTCTAGCGTTGTAACGAGGATACCGCGTTTCACCTTTGCTTTAAATACTTTATTATACTTGTATTCTGTTAGAATTTCCTCAATTCCTGTTAAATTATTCGTTGAATCAAATTAAAATGTTTTGTACGCGCTTTTCGCATCCAGATATTTTATTTACTTCTCAGGTGAATTAATCCAAGAGCTTCAGTGAAAGCGTAGACATTTTAATTTAATTAAATTTGCGCTTTTGTTCATTGAAGTAGCAATACTCATATCACGTTATTCAATGTAAAATATTTAATATTTTATATGATGCAATTATTAGGCACTTTTGCTTTCTAACAATATTTTTTCATATTTTGTTTAAGCATATTACTCGTTTCGATTTTGCAAATCATTAACACAATACACGAGCATTTAATTGTTATTTGTTTTGGGTTATACATCAATGATTACATATTTGTGTATAAAAGAGAGAATTATTGTGAACAATTTGCAATTTCCCCTTTGTAATAATTGGCTATCCTTTTTTGTATTGCGAAATATTGTATTCTGAATCCAACAAGACAATGATGTGATTGTGAATGCCAAGTGGGTTAGCAATGGTTGTGAGGGAGCAAATAACGACTCATGCGTCATCGCAATTTTTAAATTCGGGCGAAATAAAATAGTAATGTTGAATTCAAGACCGCAACCACCTCCATATTTCTTATCCAAAAAGCAAAGAAAAAGAAAAGAACAGAACCTCCCGACTCCCCTGACCTTGAGTGCAGATGATTGTTTAAAAAAAGGAAAGTTTGGCAGAGAACCTGTTTTGTCTCGGACAGAATTTACCTCTACGGCTTAAAATAATTTAGGACACTTTCTATTTGAATGTCAGGGCAATGGGAAACTTACACGATTAAGAAAATTGAACATGATAAGAACTCCCGAACAAAAACACACATATATTTAAAAATGAAAAAAACAACAACACATTAATACAAATCATATGAAAGTTTGAAATACCCTTAAAAAGGAAACACGAAAAATTCAAAAAACGTACTCAAGTAATTCTTAAGAAACACATTCAGTTTACAGTAAATCATTTCTTGAATTTGCACAAATCTTTTTATAATCTTGGCATTTAAGAAATTAGCAAAAACTCGTAATTTACATTTACATCTTTCAATGATGCCAAATCTATCTTTCATTTAGTTAACTGTCTAGTAATTAGGTTTATTTTCAAATAAAATGCTTCTTCAAAACATTAGTTTACAATTTTAACTGAAAAGTGATTAATTTGACAAGCTACAAGATAATCCTCTTCAATTCCTTTTAAAAGAATTTCCATACAAATATGTCTTTCCTTTCAATTAAATACTTACCATTACTCAATGCTCTATTTGCTCAATTGCCAAAGAAAATCATAGAGATCAATCGTTCCTCGAGCTATCGGTGCGTGTTGGATCTTCCACCACGTTTCACCTATTTTTAAAATCCAGCTTCAAAAGATATTTCACGAAACCAGTTTCTGAATTTCTAAATTATTTGCGTGCCAGGAAATGATTACAGGTCAATCTCCGATTATATATTATCAATTCTCATAAATAAAAAATCCTGCTAGCTCGGTCGATTGGGTTCTTATAAAATAATTGTTGCTTCTTACACTGCAACCAATTACTCAATCTGCCATTCGTACGAAGTGGCGAGGAATCTGAAACATCTACTCTAAGATTGCACGTAATGGCAAGTGAAAATCAGCTTACATTCAACTATGAATTACAGTTTATTAAACATTAAAGATCAATTATTCAACTCAATCATTAGGCCATGAACATATCTTTGTTATTGCAATAACTGCGTTATAGAACATTTATCCGTTCTTCCTTCTTCGCGCGCACAACGCTTCCCATTCGACGTCGCCACGTAGAATCTTCTTGTCGCTGGAGTCCAATCTTCACCCTTGCTGAAGTCCACGAGGATCAAATTCCAAGTCGAAACTTCTTAATTCAATAGTAAAATTTTATAAGTTCACACTTGTAGCTCCACCGCGAAAATATTCTAAGTTCCCTTTCCAGCATTCACTCCCACGAAATATTACAAGTCTCAATCAGCACTTCTCAAACTTAAAACACCTCTCAGCGATCCGTTCACCTCCACGACACGAGACGGAATGAATTAATATTCCTCTTGTCAACCCTTGAAACCTCGCCTTCTTTCTCTTTTAATTGTTTTTCAAACTTTTTCTCAACTTCCGTTGACGTCACCCTTCCTGTCCCATTTCTGAACCAATTACAATCTTGTGGTCACTACGGTGCACCCTTGCACCCGCTTTTAAACAAACTCATATCCCGTGTTGCTACTTTTTTTAACAGCTTTATTTTCTGTCTGTTCAATCCATTGATTTTACAGAGTTTTTAATTGCTACTGTGTGTTGCTACTGTGTCACACTGCATGTTTGCACCATAGCAACCCAGCTCTTGCAGTATCTACGGTGTCACGAACGTCTTCGAACTTGTCCGCGTTGTTACGGTGCCACCTGCGTGTTTACACGTGGTGACTCTACGGTGCACACTCGCACCTGTGTGCACCTCGACACTATGGTGCACCTCGCACCTGTCTCATAAGAAACTCGCGTTATTCACGTTTTTACGGTGCCATCTGCACCATAGAAACCCAATTATTTTGCTGATATCCCGAATATTTTGTCCTTTAATTATTAAATAAAAGTTCGTCATTTATGGTATGTCACAATACATAACAGCTATTGACTGAACATTATTAACTATTCCACATTGTTAAACTAGGAACTTTCAATTACAAGTAACATATGGGTTTATAAAATCGGTCCTGATATTGTTTCCTTCACAAAATTTAAAAATGAATTCGTCAATCTTACTTTGAGTGAGCTGGCTATTCTTTTCCTGAGTCACATGAGCAGTCTGCTATGTACCGGTGAACCCGAACTGTGGAATCGCTCCGCCTCCAAGCACACCTTAGGATTCTGAAATTTCCAATTTACGAAAAGTGTGTCAAGTAATTCAGTGCAATGTTGTCAGGAAGAACCCAGAATGTATTCCGGAATCTCACCCACGATGAAGATTCAAATCAATTACAGGTTCTCAACTAAAAAAGCAGAAATATAATCGTTGCGCATTAGCACGATTCAATTACATAATTACACATGTTTCTACCTTCTTAAAAGTGCAAAAATTATTTTCTATTTTCCTCTATAGAGCATTTGCGTTGCTTCTTTCGGGAAATTGTGATATACCAATATATCATATATTTAGACAATGACATTTGCTGTAAATGGATTGTATTCAAAGGATCTGCAAATGGGAATATACAGCCTTAGCAACGCCGGTGTAGCGGTTGGCGAGGTCAATAAACTGCATTCAGGCCTTGAATGTGGGGACGCTGGCTAGACAGAAATCTTATATATTATTTCTCAAAGGGATGTTTGGTCTTTTCAATAAATTGGGCGACATACGAAACCGATCTATACAAAGAAGCAATGGATTGAAAAATCGTGTTTCTTTTCACCTGCACATGTGACATTCGTATTGAAAAGGGGCGTTAAAAATACCTAAATATTGTGATATACCAGAATATGATAGATTTTATTTAATGATGTTAGTTATACATGGGGTAGATAAATGGGTATTCAATATGGCGGTATGCGGCCTTAGCAACGTCAGCGCAGAGGTTGGCAAGGTCAACAGACTATACAGGGGCCTTGATGACGTCAGGACGCCGGCTAGATGGCTGAAGAACATAAGATATAATTGGTGCAAAAACGAATGACTGACGGAGGTTGCGGCTACTCGGATTTGTAAGAGACGCACGGGTTGGCTATTAAAGATCAGATAGTCTAATGTTGCCGCCGTGTTTTGAAATAATAGAAGGATGGACGCTTACCGAGCCATAAAGGGTTCAAGAAGGCATTAAATAGAACATTCTGACTCGGGGTGTCGTGGAGTGAAGCTCGTACATTCTGACTCTGGGTGCCGTAGCGTAAAGATCGTTTGTAGACAATATAGTGGGAAAGTGAGACTTGTATTTTTCTTGTGAGAGAAGTGATAGTTTGTTTTCGGACTTTGAAATAATTTACCAGAAGTGATTTCGCGGTGGACTTGTTCAGATTTTCGGACATTGCAGTTGGACTTCAAAAGTTTACATAACCGGTGGGAGAGATTAGGAACCGGGAGCGTCGGACAAGAACTAACAAATAGTTTAGGCTGTGTGGACTGGACGTGTCAGCAGCGGCGCAAGACCGGAAGAGAGAAGCGGAACTTGGAATTAACAACGGCCAAGTGAGAAGCGACCACGGAGCGTTAGCATGCAAAAACGGTAAAAAAATACTGCAGTATAAAAGAGATAATTTATTCAAAAAAGGGTCATGACCATCAAATTAATTGTTTTATTTAAAGTTAAATAAATTGTTGAATTTTGTTCTTTGGAAACGAAAAGAGTTTCATTTGTCAATCATAATTTTCAATTAGTTGGAAGCATAATTATTACATTTCTGATTCCACGCCATACTGTATGGTTGGCAGATCAGGTAATCGGCTATCGAGGCGATAGCGAGGATTTGTATCCGGACCCATCGACCCAAGCTAGCTGGATTTTTATATAATTTTGTTAAAATCAGATAGAAAAACTTTGGTAATAATTCATGTAACCTGTTTCTGGCGCCCAAATCTTAATAAATTTGGAACAGGACATAATTACAGCCACATTCTTGATGAGACGTGAGAAAGGTACATTTCAATATTAAAAAAAGTAGTAATTCGGGATCTGTAATATCTGATTGCCGCGCGATCTATCGGAAGAAAATTACACTCGGACGGTGGCGGGAAATGCAATCTCAAGCATTTTTGTTTGTTTCAATTTAGTGTAGGTTGTGTAAGCACGTAAACGTGATTTTCTACATTGAATAGAAATCCTGAAATATGAGAGGTTAGTGATCTTAGTGAGGTTAGGTCGTTTATAATGCTGGAATACAAAAAAAGAATTTAAGCAGAAAACAGTTTGGTTATTTGACTAACTGTGCGATTTAATCGCACGGGATCTCACTAGTATAAGATAATTTGGGATTGGTTTAGAAAGGAATGACTATCGAGAGAGTGACTACTTGATTTGCTAAGAAATGGATGGATTGGCTAAGGGAGAATAGACTGTCGACTCCTGACGGAAGTTTGTCGTTTTGTTTAAAAAAATAAGAACGAAGGATGGATACCGAGGCTTGGAGGGCTAAAAACGGAGGAGTAAATTCATTCTGATAGAGGCCGTCGAGTGGTACGGATCGCTCGCGAGTTTAATATTAGGGGAGTGGGACTTGTAAGTTTGTCGTCAGAATCAATGGGTTTCAGACTCTGAAAGTTGATGTGCAGCATTTAAATTCTCTTGGGACTTTAAAGTTCTTTTATATTGCGGTGTGTTTATTTTGAACTTTGAACTTTAATGTTTTACCACGTAGTTGGAGAGAACTAGGAACTGTGAATATTAAGTAAGAACCGGTAGATATTCGAGGCATTGAGGGCTGGATTCGTCGGCAGCGTCGCAAGATTACCAGAGAGAAGCTGGATTTGGGATTATCATCACTCAAGTGAGAAGATACTGCGGGGCGCCGTCGGTCAAGATTACATTTAGATAAGTACTGCAGTACAAAGGTTTTCTTTTAAAACGAGGTCATGACCTAAAGGCCGAATAATTGTCCATACAAGTCAATAAATTGTTAAATTTTCTTTTGGAAATGAAAAGATGATTTTCATTTAGTCAATCACAACTGATAAGTAGTTAGAGATATATATAATTATTTCCTTTCAGATTGCTCACCATACTGTATAGTTGGCAGATCAAATAATCGGCTATCTAGGTGATAGCGATTATCCATTACGTGACCCATTGACCCAGCTAGCCGGACATTTATCCATTCGTAAGATTAGCTGTGGAGGCAATGGTTGTAATTATCAATTATCGTAACCTGTTCCTGGCGCCCATAGTTTTCTATAAATTCGGAACGGGTCATGAATATAACAGTCCTAAGGTAAATGATGTCATTTAAAACGGCACGATCTCGTAATAATTTATGACGAGACATTGTTGGTATATTTCAATATCGTCCAAATTCCAAAATGCTAGCGTTTTCGCGTAAGACTGTAATACTTTTAAGTGTTCCTTCACGTACAGTTGGTAACAGTCTTGTTTGTGCAGTTCATAAATTGCTCGACAAACATTAATTTTACGTGGAAAATTAATACTAATGAAAAATATATTACAAGATAATTGAATAATTCGAAGTTAAATAAAATGTACCTTTGTACACCTAGAAGAAATGGCCTTGAATGTGATATTCACCATCACATTTAGGGAACTAGCCGCTAGGCAGGTTTCCCAGCAACCAAACTTGAAATTCAATTATACATTTTCCATTAGTATTAATTTTTTACTTAAAATTAACTATTTTGGAACAAATTATGGACTTTACAAACAATTCTAACTGTACATGCGCAGTCCAAATGAGAACGAAAAAAGCTTTCTATGGAGCGACCAGTGTTGGTCACCCCTCACTAACCCTCCGTTTACCCCTCTCAGATCAAGGCCATCGTCTACGCCCCTCATTGCCTACTTTTTACTGTACAAACTCTAGGGCTTCTTATTGTTCTTAGGAAGTGCGTTTATGCATTTCATGTTCATGAATGTTACTTGTATTGTGCATTGTGTTAATGAAACTGAGTGCAACACTTGACAACATTCACATTTATTCAATCTCATGGATGTTCTACTTTCTCGTTTTGATTTTTGCTCATGTAATCTAATTTGCCTTTAATTGTGCCAGTTCACCGCCAGTTCAGAATCTATTCGCTTCTTTTGAACTTTAGATTCAACACGATTCTTCTCACTTACCGCACCGACCCGCGGGTGTTGCCTTACAATCGATATGCAGGGAAGAAAGTGCCTGGGGTTCCGCGATGACGCTGGGCTCGCCCTCGCCCTCAATTTGGTCCTCCATTTTGATAGTTTTTAAGTTGTTTAATTCCCCATTGAATCTCCTTTTGCAGAACGAGCCCACACAACAAGCATAATCACAATAGACACGAAATGCAAGCTGAAGGACATAAAATTATTGACAGATCACATTCAGTCTTTCTGCATAGATTCCCTTTCCATTCACTAACAGTGGTAAGAAGAAATACGCAAAAATAACAGTGGTTCATAAGACTAGTATTATGCAAGTCCCACACTATGCGGCACCATCTGTAACGTCTAACCCGCCTATAATAAAAATTTAATAGAAAATAAGAAAATTAATGCTTATCTGCCATTATTGACAAACACATTTTTGGTGATGGGAAACACTTTTGCTGCTTCCTATAGTATAATATTGCGTAGCCGTTATCAATAATTCTGGAAACTGTATGCAGTTTAAACTCCCACAGTCTTCTATTGTTCTTATTTATCTTGACACATTTTTCCGACGGTTCATGAAAAATCAAGAGATTTCTTCTTTTACTTCACAAAGCTCAAACAAAGCAAATAAATCACTATCTTTGTCGTGTCTTTTATGTCCCATTGTTACAATTGTCATTATCATCGTCTCCGTCGTTGCCGTCCTCTGCGTCAGCCGAAATATTTGAAAATATTTATATCACCAACTTTATAATTAATACCTTCGCATTTACACAAAATTTGAGATGTAGAACATTTCATCTATTATAGATCCGCCTACAGATATCTAAAAGATATTCTCAATATAAAGCATGAGACATATACGATGGTCACAGTTTCGAAACATTTGGAGGAATCACGATTCAGTATTCGAAAACTGATTATAATAAATATATGGACAATGTTCTTACGTATTTCGTTTTCCTCTTTGCACACCTTCGTACATTCGATATTTTGTTGATAATGACACAACTCCAATTTTACAAATGGGCGTTTATATTTCCCTCCCCATCAATCTATAAAATTTGTTAATATTGTTAATATTTGAAAAGAAATATTGAAAAATGTGGGAAAATGGTCGCTACATTTCCTCAATCATCACGTCATCCACATCTTTTAGTAAGTGTTAGTGCAACTGAAGAGGTGTCTGTCCTTCGTGAAGTAAGACTGTCCAGGGAGACATTGATGTTGTCAATATAAATATGCCTAATAGTGTAGCTTCCTTGCGTAGGAAACAAAAACAATGATATACTCACTTTAATACAAATATTAGTAATAATAATAACAAATATAAATGTGTTTTTTAGTTAATTCTAAAATACTCAATCCAGTACGTTATAAAATGGAAATTCCTTTCTTCCTCTTTGTTTCTTAATATGCGTTAGAAACTTACTTAGTTAATCATTAGACTTCTGCGGCTCGCCTTACCAGTTTGCCAAAAAATATCGTCTTTGTTTTGGTCGTTGTCATCATTGTTTCGTTCGTCGTCTTCCCATTAGTCGTCGTCATCGTCATTTTCCACGCCAGCATTGAGAACTTCTGCAAATATACACTAACCCATTCTCGTAATTACTATCTGTTAATTTTCACAGAAATTAAAAATATTAAACATTTCATTCCTTAGAAGTTATATCCTTTTTAAAGGTTGCTTTTAAACTGTTTGGTCATTTAGCGACAACTTTAACTTTTAATTTTGGGTTAACGGTGTGGGAACAAATACTGACACGAGACAAAGTTCCACGCTCGGGGAGGGATTAGAACCCGTGACGCTTCAAACCAAGGCTGCTGCGGACATTCAGCCCTGGCGACCTCGGCTATACAGGCCAGCAATAGAATATCCGTAATACCAGTTACAATGGTTGATAAAAGAGAATAGACATTTCTTAGACCTGACGCTTGTCATAGGAGTGGTTTGTCTTTACACAATTTCATTAACAATTTTTGTATCTCACGTTTCATGTTTAGCAGTATCAGAAGTTCAGTATTTTTGTTAATTCTGCGTGTCATGCATAGTTTAATCTTCGCAATGCTCCTTGATAAACTAACAATTACCTGTTTACCATTATTTGGTCAGATTTAATGACCGGCCTCATAAGTGGGTCATCTTGATGACTTATTACATACTTTCCCATCCGACTATTGCATTGTGCCAGGAGGCTTCAATTTATCTGAGGCCGCTTCCGCCTTCCTTACGTGACACATAAAATCTATGTACTACAGCAACATGACAGCGACATTGTAAGCATGTTTCTGATTTTTCGACCCATGGTTCGAGTTTCTTGATCAGTCCAGTCCCCAGTCCACTTGTCCGAAACTGTACTCGACTGTACGATCCTATGCTCATCTATCGCAATCTCGAGACCGAATATTCTCGCTAAGACAATTTTTACTCCAGATGCAAGGTAAAGATACATTAAAATGGGATGCAATTGAACAATATTCATCTCATCGAATATTGTGCTTACATGTGTGAGAGAGCCTATAATTAAAGTCAATATTTCGTCAGCATACTATGTAATGGGTTCTTGGCACAGGGGATAGTGGATCGAGGCAGAGTACGTAGTAATTATTTCTAGGCCCAGGTACCTGTGCGTAAGCTTTAATCTACATGCAAATGCGTTGTTGCCGTTTTCATACATGAGAGATCGTTAGATGCATTTTGGCAAAAGCGTGGTGGGTCAAGCAAATTTCAGAACGGATTTCTTTAATATTAAGATAACGCATCTGTATGTAATGAGACATTTTGATTTTTCTTTACGTACGTAAATGGCAGCGATAAGATCCGATTTCATAATTTTATAAGAACGTTTCTCCCTCAGGAGGGTTTGAACGTAACTCTAACTTAGAAGTAAAAATGTTTCTAGAAACTTAAAAAATGACTTATTTAAAAATGAAACAAAATGATTTTGACAACGTAATCCAACGTTTTGTTGCATCAAGAGCAGATATATAAATGTGAAAATGCTTAATATTTAAAAATATTTGATTTGGGAATGGTCAAAAATCTATTTAAAACGTTGGAATTGTCCAGAAAATCAACGTGAATTCAAAGTATTCCACGCAGTAATTTTTTTTACCTCTGGATTACTCTTTATCAGACAGAACGAAATGACGGCTTTTTTGAGCTCGCTCTGTATTGTGTGTCATTGGTGTGATTGTTTATAATGGCATCGTTGATCAAAAGTATTGCCGCTTGTGAAATTAGACCTGTCATTTATTTTCTAAATGAGTAGAACGTTAAACCAATGGACATTCTTCGACAAATCTTCTAAGTTTACAGAGGGAAGGCAATGTGTGATTCAATGGTTCGAAGATGGGTCGGACTATTTAAGGAAGGGCGTGATAAAGTGCACGACGAAGAACGAAGTGGACATACATCTGTTGTTTCTATTGAACTGGACAGTGCAAACGAAAAAATTATCAAGAAAAACCGCAGGTGTACTATTAATGCTCTTACTGTTGAAATTCCACAAATTTCACGAGATTGTAAAACCGGAGACAAAGATTTGAGACGCTAGTGTCGCTGGGTACAGCTGCAGGTTACTCTCGCCAAATTCGGCACATGAAAACTGGCTGATTTCTGAAAAATTCGAAAAGCGGCTTCTAAATGTTCAATTATTCATAATATATACATATAAGAAACCGCTGAAGAAAACGCGAACATCGACGCTATTTTTTATAACATTACGCGCCTAATTGCGTCTCGCGAACCTACGCAGCAACCACGTACGATTGAAGTGTCGTTGGCAGCAGTTCGTATTTTAGTTCCTGTAAGAAGGTGCAATGATCTCCGGCCTGTTGTATGGGAGTTAAAAGGCCATTGAATAGGCTCTCCAGACGGGCAAGTAACTCGTGTCGGTGCTCTTTGAAATCCCTGGAGTAGATTGTAGAGTTGTTACGTTTCGGGATGTCCTGAAAATTCACCTCTCTGGAACGCTTACGTAATATATCCAAACGTGAAACATTTGAACAATTTTAGGGGATATTGGTGAAAAGATACGGAAACTGGGCGAAAAACTATGAAACTAATAAAGACATTCAAACAAACGCCGTCGTTGTGCAAATGGCAAATTGTGAAAGTAAAATCTTGAAGTGTTGATCAAGGTGAAGTGTGAAAGTGATTTGATTCGAAACTGAAATGATTTTGAACAATCTCAACAAACTGTGGCGAGATTTGACGTTGGTATTGTTGCGGTTGTAAACACCCGGTTCGAAAGCGCACCAACCAGGCAGCGCTCGACAGCGGGCGAGACAACTAGAAAGGGCAGCGAACGATGGAAGACGCTGGCAAATAGGCAGCAAGCGAACGTTCGGCGAGCCTTCACCCCAGGAGCGAGTCTGCGGCGCCGAGGACGTTATAAGCCGGCGCCGCCACCGCCGAGACAGTTCAGAGATTGTTTAAGTGCCCGAGTAAAGACTGTGATATTGTGATGGTGTATACGACCCGGCTAGTATTTTGGTATTCTGTCTTACGGTATTTTTGGTGACTGTGCAAGTATTTGGGACATCTCGTGGCATAATCGGTAACTTGGCTTGCTTAACGGTACTTTCTCTTGGGTTACCGGATCAATACATTTGTTGTATAGAAACTGTGCGATTGTGAAATAAAAACCTGTTTTACGAAGTCTGCTTGTTTTTCTGAACATAACAGTCGTAAAATTGCTTTGCGCAATACCTGTATTACGTAAAATATCTTTGCGTGTCTTCAAGAGCTGGAGTGAGCTGGAGAGCTGGATCAGTGAAGGGTCTGTCCAGCGTTAGTATCTGGACGTGTGGACGATTTTTAATACAAAGAGTTTGAAGTCACGCATTATACTCTAATCAAAACGCAACGTTTAATAAACCGATTTATTTGTAATAAAATTAGGTACTAATTTTTGTCATTTCCTTAACTCTTACCCTCTGAGGCTATAAATAGATTAACAATTTGTCTTTCGTTAGTATACGGACGCGGAAATGGTTAAAGAAAGGAAGGAAGGAAGCCTTGGCCAATATTTCTCTTTTGATTTATAATTTTACAACAGTAATACTTTCAAAGCATTGCCATTAAATAATTAAAATTAATTGGTGTTGCGTGTTAGTATACGGACGTTAGTAAACGGACAAATAGGCAGCCAACATATTAAACCACAGTAGTGTTTCTTATTCCAATGAATTCTCCGAATTACGATTGTGGATCACATAGACAATACAATAAATTTATTTAGAAGTTAAATTAATAATATATATATTCATATAATAGGCTATACAATTACATAAATAATACAATTAAATCAATGTATTTATTACATATTGATTGTTATCTATTATTTTATATTTATTATTTTTTATTATATATTTATTTATATTAGAGTTAAATAAATGAATTTAGGAATGATAATTAATTATACAAGTTTCTCATATATTTTAGAACATAATGTTACAAACTATTTTTTTTTTAGATTCTGCTCATTAAATTATTTCTTTCCTTTTTTCAATAAATTTTCTGTCTTAATTCTTTCTTCCAAGTCCAGAGCATGGTATTTGTAACCAATAACGTAAGGGGATAGAGCAACAACTTGGTGAATTTTTTGCGTGCCTTTTACTGTAATTATGCCCTCCCAATTTTTATCCAAATTCTTCTTTTTCTTTTCAATTGTGGAAAGCGGTATAGCAATTACGATTGTGCTGAGACTCTTGCAGCAGTCACGAAATGCATCAGCACTCCTAACTACTGTTTTCAAAGAACGCACTTTGTTCCAAACATGGTGCTTGACAATTGCGCCAATTCCATCTACGGCACCTTTACCATGAGATGAAGCAAAAAATGTCCATTTCAAGCTCTCCAATCTAAAGTTCTGTTTTAAAAGAGTGATGTTAGCAAAATTGTATTTTTGCTTAAATTGTGAGGCAGCTCCATCCGAAAATACATGTAAATGTTTAAAAGATGAGTTTTTACTAATATGTGTGTTCAAAACAGCTCGTAGAAATATGTCAACACAATATCTATCATGGGTTATATTTTCAGAAACTACTGCATAACTTTCGCACGTTTCTTTTCCACACCATATAACAGCAGTAAACAATGCTATTTGTGGATTTGACCAATGGGCAGATTGTATCTCATTCTGGTAGTTGCAGGAATAATTCTCTGCGAAATCTACTTGAATCACAACATTCGTAGCTGAAGAAATTTCTTTTGCCATCTTAAAGCATTTTTGTGACTGATTTTGATTAAAACTGTGTGTCAAGAGGAATGGAAACTGCTCTTTAATTTTCTCAATGGCATCATTCAATGCTTCCTCTAATAAAACGTATTCATACCGTTTATCCACCATTATCCACTGACGATACTGCACAGTTACACTGCATTTTTCATCATTCTGAGAATCATCCAATAGAGTCATAAATTTATTCTTGCAGAGGGAACAATCATAACTCATACAGTTTATGTTATTTGGGTCACAAACAATGGAATTAATAAAATCAGTGCTCGAGGTTCCAAAACCAGGTAGGTATTGTGATACCACCACTCGCAGGTTTTCAAAATTTTCATGATAACGACAAACACAAACATTGTGAGGAATGTCACGGTATGGTTTAATTTCCGAAGGACGTAATTCTGCAAATTTGCTGCGACCAATATCCACCTCTGGATACTGATCTTTAAACAAACGAAAAGCCTCCGAGATTGTAAACAGCATGTGACGTCGAACCACAGTTTTCTTGGTACCACTCTCCAATTTTTTAACACAAACACTTTTTTTCCCTGGATCTACCCTACTGATTTCATCACTATTGTAAAATGTAAGAATGTTTTGAATGTTTTCATCAGTTAGTTTTTTCTTAGATAACTTCAGTGGCTGATCAACTATTGTAACTCCACACATTTCTGCCAATTTCTTGACAACTGCGACTTGTTTACGTGGGCTTTTCGGCATTGCAGTGGTGGCCTTTTTAACAGCTTTTCCCACAACTGAAGGAGACAGTTTACTAGTTTTCCGGTAGCTTAGCGTGTTGCCTTTTAGCAGCGCGACATAACCTTTTCCTTTCTGCATATTTTGCTCTTCTCAGTGCACGTGCAGTTGATGTTTCAGATCTTTTTGCCTTTTCTTTATATTTCTTCATTATAGCCTTCCTCTTAATCTTGTAATTAGGATCATTCTTATGTCTTTCCATATACAACTTCTGCCTCTCAGCGTTTGTTTTCGCCATATTCCCTAACCTAAAACATTTTAAAAAGCTTTTCAAGAATGTAATGAAATATACCTTTCTCAACGTCTCATCAAAAGCGTGGCTGTAATCATGTCCTGTTCCAAATTTATTAAGATTTGGGCGCCAGAAACAGGTTACATGAATTACTATCCAAGTTTTTCTATCCGATTTTAACAAAATTATCTAAACATCCAGCTAGCTTGGGTCGATGGGTCCGGATACAAATACTCGCTATCGCCTCGATAGCCGATTACCTGATCTGCCAACTATACAGTATGGCGTGGAATCTGAAATGTAATAATTATGCTACCAACTAATTGAAAATTATGATTGACAAATGAAAACAAAATTCAACAATTTATTTAACTTTAAATTAAAAACAATAAATTTGATGGTCATGACCTTTTTGAATAAATTGTCTCTTTTATACTGCAGTATTTTTTTACCGTTTTTGCATGCCAACGCTCCGTAGTCGCTTCTCACTTGGCCGTTGTTAATTCCAAGTTCCGCTTCTCTCTTCCGGTCTTGCGCCGCCGCTGACACGTCCAGTCCACACTGCCTAAACTATCTGTTAGTCTTGTCCGACGCTCCCGGTTCCTAATCTCTCCCACCGGTTATGTAGACTATTGAAGTCCAACTGCAATGTCCGAAAATCTGAACAAGTCCTCCGAAAATCACTTCTGGTAAATTATTTCAAAGAACGAAAACAAACTATCACTTCTCTCACAAGACAAAGTCCGAAAACAAGCTATCACTTCTCTTACAAGAAAAATACAAGTTTCACTTTCCCACTATATTGTCTACAGACGATCTTTACGCTACGGCACCCAGAGTCAGAATGTTCGATCTACACTCCACGACACTCAGAGACGGAATGTTCTGTTTAATGCATTTTTAAACCCTTCATGGCTCGGTCGGCGTCCATCCTTCTATTATTTCAAAACACGGCGGCAACATTAGACTATCTGATCTTTAATAGCCAACCCGTGCGTCTCTTACAAATCCAAGTAGCCGCGACTTCCGTCATTCATTCGTTTTTGCACCAATTCCCTCTTAGGTTCTTCAGCCATCTAACCGGCGTCCTGACGTCATCAAGGCCCGTGAATAGTTTGTTGACCTTGCCAACCTCTGCGCTGACGTTGCTAAGGCCGCATATACCGCCATATTGTATACTCATTTATAGCTAACATCATTAAATGAAATCTATCATATTCTGGTATATCACAACTTCCCCTCTCCAAGCGTCATTTGGTTTGCTACAACATAACTAAATGACAAGACTACAATAAACACTTTCTTCTTACTTCACTACGCTATATTCACTGACACTTTGCACTTTACACAACACATATCTTGTATCTTGCAGCCTTAAACTATTTACATTTGTTTTGTTAATCTGCCAACATAGTTTTGAACCATCTCATTGAGTATCGATTATTGCCTGCTATTTACTTCCGTCTTATATCCATCACATGTTAATTGAAAATTTTTTTTCACATTCTAACAAAATAGATGTAACAACACAACGAACACTATTACACACTATTATATACAGATACTATTTACAATGATTTATTCCTGGACAAAATATTCAATCATGGGTATCGTCCCTTTTATACGGCTTCATATTCCTATAATTATATGTCCCAATTTCGTCCAATTTTGGCGGTTTTACATGACGAGCGATGGTTTTGCTATTGAGTTTTTTAGCATCAATACAAAATCTGATTTTCTTATCTTTCTTTCGGACTATTACTATCGGGCTCACATACGGTGTCATAGATTTTTTTATGATACCATCCTCCAGCATCGTGTTTATTTGTTTACGTACTTCGGGTTTAAATACATGTGGGATCGGGTATTGCTTTACATTGAAGGGTTCCTCATCCATCAATTCACTTTTAAATTGACATCCTTTTACGGGCTCCTTTGAACCTTCAAAAACGTCTTGATATTCGCTAACTAACGTTTCAACGGAATGGCTAACATCTACTCCATTTTCGTCGACCGCATCCTTGGCTGCTACGTGAATCCGGTCCCTGGTCTCTTCAATTAGTTCCGCAATCTCACAAATACACAAATCTTCGCCCTCCTGGTCTTTGATCCCCAAACAATGTTGTTGCCCTTTGTCATTTCGTAACAATATCTTCCTGTTACCTACATCGACCTTGGCGTCACACATCTTTAGGCCATCAATCCCCAAAATGATTGGACGAATCAAATTTTTTATGATTATTGCAGGGAACTGTATCGTCACCCCTTGGACTTCCACCTCCACCCAAATTTGCTGGCTTCTTGTTTCGATGCGCCTCCCGTTAGCCATACGAATATTTAATTTTCTAGCAGGTAATTCTTCAATCTTATTCCCTTCTTTTTTCAGTTGCTTATATAATTCTTCCGATACCGCACAAACATTTGCACCAGTGTCAATTAAAATATCTACCGGTATATGCCGAAACATCCCCTTCAACACCAAACACGTGCTATTTTCCGCCCGTTCGTCTGTATCTTCCCTTAACAAATCTTCTGCTGCTACCTCAATGCTATTCAACTCTCTAATAACCATCATCTCATCAGTCTTATCGTTCGAAATAACTCGCCTATTTACTTCGAACAGTGGGAGTTTTCCTGCTCTATTGCATTAATTTCTATCTGTTCGTATCTCTTATCATCTTTGGATCTTCGCGAGTAGCTATTTCCTGTCTTTTTAGATTCTCTCTTGGCATCATTTCCCCACTCGCCCTTCCCTTCTAAACTATCATTTCCTTGGCGATTATCATTATCAACTATTTTTCCCGTTCCATTATTCTTTCCATTCATGCTATCATGGTATCCGTTACTATTATTCCGTTCATATTCGCCACTCAAAGTCCGATCGAAGAGGCTTAGCCGTTCCACTAAGTCTTCATAATCTACAGGTATCGAATTCCATAGCAAATTTTGAATACTGACTGGCAATTGACGAATAATAATTCTAGTTAATTCATTGTTATCTATCCCTTCTTCGCAAGCCTTGAATGCGGCAATTTTGCGTGTTGCAAAATCACACATGGTTTCCGCTCCACCTTTCCTATATTTTTCACTCATCAATTTATATTTTAAATCAAATTTATGATTCTCATTCCAGTAACGTTTCAAAAATTTCTCTTTCCATTCTTGATAACTCGTTGGTTCCGGAATTAATGATGTCAACCAATGATGGGCTTTAGATGACATTGCCTGCTCGACCATATGCAATTTTAACCTGTCAGGAATATTATTAATCATAAAGTAGCTTTCTAATTTTGAGATAAAAGACCATGGTTGCTCCTTGATATCCCCATGGAATTTTAAATAACTTGGCAAAACTACCGCGGATGCTGTAGTTATTACATTTCCCTGCGTGCGTGTTAGGACTTCATTTTCCAACTGATCTATCTTGCCTTTAAGGTTTGCTATCTGTTTTTCCGATTCCAATTCCTGCAAAGTTTTAATATTCCTCAGCCCCTCTTGTATCTGTTGTTCTACCTTACTATCTGTAACAACTATTTTTAATTCAATATTTTCTATTTTGTCGCCATGTTGTTGCGATATCTCATTTAAATATTCTATACGCGATTCAGCGTTCGTCATTTTTTTACATTGTTGGTTTTGTGTAAGTGCTAATGCTGTAACATTTTCCTGTAAAGCCCCAACTTCAGAATTAATTTTATTAAAACATTCCTTTTGCTCTTTCTGAATTTGATTTACTTGACAATTAAACGCATCCATTTTTGAATAAATATTACTAAATTCATTAGCTGTATCGGTCCGTAACTGCGATATCTCCTCACATATTGCTTCACGAAAATTCTTAAATTCCTGAGTCGTTTCTATCTTTATATTTTCCAATTTAGCGTTCATGTCTAAAGTCAATCCTTCCAATTTAGCATTATTATTTTCCAATTTAGCGTTCATGTCTAAAGTCAATTCTTCTAATTTAGCATTATTATTTTCCAATTTAGCGTTCATATCTAAAGTCAATCCTTCCAATTTAGTATTCATTTCTGCCTTCATTTCAGCTAACATTTTAATTATTATCAAGTTACTAGAATCCGTATTGTCTACTGGAGCTGCCGCTACTTCCTTTTCTTTCTGTTCTACCTCAACTAATTCTCGCAACATGTCTCCTTCGGGAGTCATACCGTTAGCCGCCACATTATCTATTTCGACATTTTCAGAACGTGCTGTCTTACTTCTAGTCTCCATCTTGAAATTATGATACAAATTAAAATTCTCACTATCAAATTCTCCTCAATGAAATGGTTTTGGCTTCTTTTTTTTATAATTACAGTTAATTTCATATGTCAATCAATAAATTTCAGATTCCTTTTTGATCAATTTGTTATAATTTATAATAATTCCTTTAAACGTACTTCACTTTGTTATAAATTATAACAAAATATGCCCCAGTTGGCGCGCCATTTTGAAATATACCTTTCTCAACGTCTCATCAAAAGCGTGGCTGTAATCATGTCCTGTTCCAAATTTATTAAGATTTGGGCGCCAGAAACAGGTTACATGAATTACTATCCAAGTTTTTCTATCTGATTTTAACAAAATTATCTAAACATCCAGCTAGCTTGGGTCGATGGGTCCGGATACAAATACTCGCTATCGCCTCGATAGCCGATTACCTGATCTGCCAACTATACAGTATGGCGTGGAATCTGAAATGTAATAATTATGCTACCAACTAATTGAAAATTATGATTGACAAATGAAAACAAAATTCAACAATTTATTTAACTTTAAATTAAAAACAATAAATTTGATGGTCATGACCTTTTTGAATAAATTGTCTCTTTTATACTGCAGTATTTTTTTACCGTTTTTGCATGCCAACGCTCCGTAGTCGCTTCTCACTTGGCCGTTGTTAATTCCAAGTTCCGCTTCTCTCTTCCGGTCTTGCGCCGCCGCTGACACGTCCAGTCCACACTGCCTAAACTATCTGTTAGTCTTGTCCGACGCTCCCGGTTCCTAATCTCTCCCACCGGTTATGTAGACTATTGAAGTCCAACTGCAATGTCCGAAAATCTGAACAAGTCCTCCGAAAATCACTTCTGGTAAATTATTTCAAAGAACGAAAACAAACTATCACTTCTCTCACAAGACAAAGTCCGAAAACAAGCTATCACTTCTCTTACAAGAAAAATACAAGTTTCACTTTCCCACTATATTGTCTACAGACGATCTTTACGCTACGGCACCCAGAGTCAGAATGTTCGATCTACACTCCACGACACTCAGAGACGGAATGTTCTGTTTAATGCATTTTTAAACCCTTCATGGCTCGGTCGGCGTCCATCCTTCTATTATTTCAAAACACGGCGGCAACATTAGACTATCTGATCTTTAATAGCCAACCCGTGCGTCTCTTACAAATCCAAGTAGCCGCGACTTCCGTCATTCATTCGTTTTTGCACCAATTCCCTCTTAGGTTCTTCAGCCATCTAACCGGCGTCCTGACGTCATCAAGGCCCGTGAATAGTTTGTTGACCTTGCCAACCTCTGCGCTGACGTTGCTAAGGCCGCATATACCGCCATATTGTATACTCATTTATAGCTAACATCATTAAATGAAATCTATCATATTCTGGTATATCACAGTAAGAATACGAATTTGCAACGACATCCAAGTATCTTGGCTTTACGTACCTTTCAGTTAATATTCTTCACTAGACAGATGCAGGTTACCTACTTAAATTGTCTTCAAACCTTAACATTCGCTTCAAATCACCACATTGTCTCATGCGTGTTGATCTCCCGTTAGTATCCGGACGCAAAAACAAACCTCTTTTGTTTCAGTCTAGGGCATTTAAAACCCATGACAACTACCTCCATCTTTTAACATACACAAGAACTAGGAGGCTTGAAAGGTTCCAGAAGATAGCAGCAGTTTACAGGTTTTTATTGAAAGTTTTCCAACATTTTGTTAGTATCCGGACAATATAGAGATGGTCTCTAATATATGCATTTTTTCGAATATAATGTGATTTGAGTCGACAGACTTTAATGTGAAATCTTTGATAAAAGCATCTAAAATGTATGGAAAAAATAAAATTATAAGTTTACACTGTATATACCTGTTAAAAAAATCTTCAAAATAACACTTGTTCTCGGTAGTTTCGAACGCAATTGAAACGGCTTCAAATTATAAGTGAAAAAATGACATAAAATAAACTCGCCATCAATTTTACTATCAAAAACAAACATTTCAATGATTTTTGAACAAGATGCATTCGTGTAGAGAGCGCAACAAATTATTTTTATTTTGACCAGAAATGGACACATTCGCGTGGACGTACCCTGAACAAGGCAGCGATTGGGCCTCTGGGCAGGAGAAGAGCAACACTCCTTCTGACGTCGCGTTGTTCGAAGCTGGACTTCGGTGAGTGCTCGATTGGTTGATTCGTGATTTCGGGAGCGTCAAAGGCTAAGATCATTAGTGTTGCAACTGTAAACACCCACTTGAAAAGCGCGCCGACCAGGCAGCGCACTGTGGTGGATGAGGCAACGAGGAGAGGCAGCGAACCATGGAAGACGCCTGCAAACGGGCAACGAGCGACCACCCAGCGAGCCTACGCCCGAGAAGCGAGTCTGCGGCGCTGAAGACATTATGAGCCGGCGCCGCGCCGCCACCACCGAGGCAGTCGAGATATTATTGAAGTGCGCTGCTCAGAGATTGTGACTACGTGATTGAGTGTACGACCCGGCCTAGATTTTGTTATTCTGTGTCACGGTATATTGGTTGACTGCGCTAGTTGTTTGGTACATCTCACGGATAAACGGTAACTTTGCTTGATCTATGGTACATTCTTTTGGGTTACCGGAACAACACATTTTTGTATAAAAACTGTGTGTGTGTGTGAAAAAAAAATCTTGTTCACAAAATCAGCCTGCTTTTTCTGAACATAACAAGTAGTACTGTAGGTGTAGTGCACGCTTTTTATGGCGGGAGGTGGCGATGATTTTCTCCCCGTAGGATGGCGAGATCCAGCACTGATTTATGTCGACTTGCGACGGGGATTTTCCAAACGGCACCGCCCCAGCCGGAAACGGCACCACCCCTCTGAACTCCCGGCAGATTTATTTATTTATTTATTTAATTACCCACAACAGGGCAAAGCCCCAATTACAGTAGGCATTACTAGGAAAAATATACAAAACATACACAATAATAAAAGAGTTTCAAATGATATAACAAAACTAAATTACAGAAGTCCAATTACAAGAATACATCTTTTTGCAAAATTGATAAAACATAACACACCACTAAGATAAACAAAAATGGAAACATATCTTCAAAACAGCCATTACAAAAAAGGAACAGAAATGAGTATAAAAAATGAAAATAATACAAAAATGGAAAACGCATCTACAGAATAATCGGAACATAATAGCGAGCAATATTTAACACAATAAATCCACATTCAGTGATCATTCAATATTTTATTTAATTTCTCTTTATATTTTAGCAAAGAAAAACTAAAGTCTAAATCCCACACTCTTACTGAATTCATTGAATTTTGAAGACATTCTCAAGAGTGGTGAATATTTGTGAGATGTTGTATTTGGTTTATTGAAATATAATAATTCTCGTCCTCTTAAATTTGATACTCGTGCATTAAATGACAATTGTGACAGCAATTCACTGCTATTTCCTGACAAGCGTCGTAGTGCAGTGGATGTGTGTGTGTGTTTACGTGAGGGGTGAGGATAACACAAAGAAGAGGATGGAAGAGATCGCGAGCGGCCCAAGGTTTATGAGGGTACTGCCGCGGCGTTCGCCAGGTGTTGATCGGAGAAATCAGGGAAAACTACCGATCAGAGCAGCGATCGTAAGAATCTATTCCAAACAGCGCGGCTGAATTCGACATACTTATTTAGCTAGTGTCGAAAATCCTGCCCCCCTCGGGAGTGGAGCCCTAGGCCCTCGCGGTCAGAGGCACTGCAGTGACATCAGTGTTGATGCCCTGAGCCACTTTTGCCGGTGTGAGTGTTCGAGAGCTGCAAGGGATTCTCGGGCGCTTTATCGCTCGATTGTTTCGCCCGCGAGCACCGTAATTCAGAGCGACCTCTGTTCGCGCTGGGCTAATACACCGACTTTGCGTAAAAGCATTCACTTGCGACAAACTAAAAAATATTGGGACTCAGACCGTTACATCCTCCAGAAAATAACGATGTCATTTTGCAAATTTTTTCAACATATGAAGATTGTGCTCTTAGATAATTTACATAACATATTAGGCAAATATACCAATTTACTTTTTTGAGAAAAAAAATTCTTTAAAGATTGCCTAGCAGGCAAAATTACACCAAAATCATAATCTTAAAGAAAACGAACACATCATTATTTTAAGATGTCTTTGAAGGAGATATTTCATTAAGAAAAAAGTTACCTTCGATATTATAGTTGTAGGAAGACACCGAAAGAAAATTGAACCAGGAAAGTTCGAACAAGCAAGCTATTTATTACTTAAATTATACATGTCCATCGCATATGAGTAAGCTACTTGTGCAACCTTTTCATTATGTATTTCATTCAACTGTAAAATACGAGGGTAATCCCAAAAGTAAGGTCTCCTATTTTTTAATAAGTACAGAACTTTGTTTGTACATACATCATCACCCACCCATCCTATAGTCCCGACTTGGCGCTCAGTGACTATCACATGATCCCTAAGTTGAAAGAACATTTGGTCGGAAACCGATTCAGCTCCGACGACGAGGTGAAAGAAGAGGTTCATAACTTTCTGAACAGCATGGCGGCGAGCTGGTATGACATGGGCATACAAAAACTGTCACAGCGTCTACAAAAATGCATTGATTATGTCGAAAAACAGAAAAATGTTCAAGGTGTAAACTGATGTAAACCATTGTGAAAATAAATAGGTCTATGTACTTACAAAAAAATAGGAGACCTTACTTTTGGGATTACCTTCGTACGTTTGCCATATCGACTCGCGATTTCGAGAAAGCCTACTTCCGCCTTGCATCGCCGCTTCGCCCCATTTCTGAGAAAAGCCTACGATAAAAGTGGACTTTGCGCATACTCAAAAGTTAGCCATATAAAGCATACTGTAATTTTCAACATTTAATACTATACATGTTCACATGATTTCCTCAATCCAGAAATCAAAGTTACTTCACTTGCAATCTCGTGATAGTATTTCACGAGCGCCCGGATTGGCTACCGCTAGAACCGGCGCCAAGCGAGCCTCCGTTGCCGTGCGTCGCGTCGTCTAAAATTCAGTTGAGCTCCAACCTTTGCCGCGTACACGTTCTGTTGCGCAGGGCTTACTCATTGCAACATCTTCACATCGCCATGTATCACATATACGCGTGTGCAAGATCATTTTAACATTCCTTGAAAGTTCAGTGTATTGTACGATGAACTAATTAGTGGCACCAACTGCCCTCTTTTGAAATATTCATGTTTCAAGTGAACTTTTATGCGCGTGATACTGTAATGGTACCGAATTAATTCCAACTGTGAATAAAAGAATAGTTTCACGTTAAACTATCAATCTTAACAATTCTCAGTAATTCAATGATGACTTGGTATATTCAAACATAGCTACACCATGTGTGTACTTAATATCATGATTCATGTCTTTACAAGACATCACAATTCCATTAGCATAGTTTCTTTGTAATGTTTGTTTGATTCAGTTATATGCATTAACATTACATGTTTTTAATTCATTCTGAGTGATGATGAAAAAAAAAGAATGGTAGGGCTGTCTTCACGCCGGTGACTCGCTCAACGCTTCCCGTTTCAGATGGTTGAATTTCTCCCCGCAGCGAGCCCCGAACCGCGCGCCGCTCCGCCGCGTGCGCGCCAATTTGAAATGTGCTGCGCACACAAAGTATGCATAAACATCAACATGTCCGTTTTTAAACTCGCAGAGCCTCGAGTTCTTTTAAATCTGTCAGGGAATATCAATACTGGAGAACATTCTGAGCGGCGTAGATGCTAGCTTTGACCATTGATGGACAGATAGAGATGTTTTGCAATCAATCGATTTTTCGGTATGAAGAGTACACAAAACATGGATTCTGACTACACAACGTTTTAGAGGAATTAATTTGCTATTTATAAGAACTAGATTTATCCATACTTTTTACCAGGGCTTGGCAATAAGATTTTTCTGTGGAAAAAGGCTTTTTTCCGGCGCACGATTAAAATAGTTTCTGTTCTTACGAAGTAAGAAAAGAACGCAGAAGTTAAAAACGTAGGACAAGCATTAGCAGATTTCTCTGAAATACATTATGAACTTTCACCACAAACATCAAATGAAGCAACTTTGAAACATTTTGATATCCTGTGCTGTTGGTAATTGTGTTTTTAATAAGAATTTGTTTCTTATTTTTTGGTTTTTGCATGTTATTTTTGTCGTTGTTATTGCTGGAAAGGTATTTTAGAGAATAAACTAATTCTTCTAATTAATTTTCTTAATGTAACTTTCATGTCTTCCAAGCAATCATTACAGGAAGCTGTGATATTGTGACATTTTGTAACGAACTTCTGTGTTAGAATTAAAATATCTAGCTTTTTCGTACAACTTGCATATTAATAAATTTGTGTTTAGAAACGTCTTTATTAGCGAAATAATTTTATTAAATTACACTCTTGCATTGAAATTTTTTGAGAAATCGACTGGGTGCTTTTCGAATTATTGATTTTCGAAAATTCTTAATGCACTCATATAACTTACATTAATTTTCATTGTTGTTTCTATCCTATTACGTAAGTGGTTTCCAATTTGATACATTATTTCGCAATATGCCTTTAACGCAGTTGTGACAAAGAAAACGGTCTTCTAGTCTTGTAATTTGAGATATGTTATTCGAGTATTTAAAAAAAATATATTTAAATGGGTTCTAGTCAAACTTTTAAAGAATATTTTCATGATGCAACTTCTCCGAATAAAGGTGGTGTGAAAGTGATCTAACGTAGGAATATGATTGGATTAGTCCTTCTAAAAGCATTCATTTGCATATAACCGGTAGTGGAATTCACATGTAAATTTAATGAACATGCCTGAGATTTTAATTTTCTGATACATTTTTTAATTTCTGAAATTCATTTCTTTGGAATGGACGGCTCCTGCATTCATATAGAGCAGGTAATTACAATCTTTAAATTCACGTCTTTTCAAAATTTTCAGATTAATTTAGTAGTAAGCACGGGTAAAACAATGTAACAAATCCTTAAAAAATATTCAAACAAATTTTGTAAAAGATTTTTTGTGATAATTTTTAAATTTCAAGCTTTATTAGCATTGAATTGCTCGTTTTTATACCATAATGAATAGAGTTTGTTATCAGTTCTACGTGTTCCAATTTATAAGTAAACGATACGTGAATATCATCTGGAAGGCTCGTGGAGAGAAAAATATATCTTGATTTGAGAATGTTTACGAGTTACTTATTAAGAAAGTGTAAACAAACTTCGTCTGTCGCATGAAGTTCGCCCTTCCAATGGTTTACAATCTACTTCACGAAATCTCTTTGGCTGCATCAGGACATGTACATACATTTCACCGATATGAGTCAAACACCAGAGAACGATATATTGACTAGCAAGCAGGAGCAAATGTCCTATGTGAAACTGCATTAAATGAGATTTCCTACGACATATTTATTGGCAAAGAGTGATTATAGTCGACGCCGCTTCCTGCTATAGAACTGTCCAATATTGATTCTGAAATCCCTATAGACGCATTTACATGTCTCATATCGTACTCGTTTACCTCAAAATTATGTTTTTCAAATGAACAATTTGAATTTTTATTTTTCATTCTTGCTCGTGCATTAAGATGTGTTATTTCCTACGTTTATAAAAGTTTGTTTCTAAGTTTGTTAGTTTTTGATTTGTAGGTATTTTTCCAAATGCATTTGCATATGCATATGCCACGGCCATGTGCAGTTCAGGTGGCCATGATAGCTGAAAAGAAAAAAAATGATTATTTTTTGAGAAATTTTAAAAATTCAATTTAAACTAATGCTAAGTCCAGCTGTTAGCAGGATATCCACTTGGGCAAATTCTTTGTTATAGGGGCCTAGTTAGAGAACTGGTGTTCACAGACTACCATTTTAGAGCTAATGAATCTTTATCTGGCTTTTCCCTACAGTGACATTCACCAATCGATTTAGCTGATGTCAAGGCTCCTAGAATTTGAAACCGATATTTTAAATTTGGGGGTTACTTTTCATGAAACCCCTTCGCCATTTTTAAAGGTTTAAAAAATAGCGCCAAATTTGATGATTTAATTTTGTTTAAGAGAATGATGCAGGTATCTTTTTCGTTGCCCGAGTTCGACACATACGGCGCTTGTTTGTCGTAGTAGTATGAGTGCTTGGAAGTTGACTCTGAGGAACTGAGTTCGGGTCGCGGAGCGGAAAAATAATTTACTGGTGAGAAAACACTTTTGCTGGTTTATGTATTAGTGTAATAGCATTTAGGACCATTTAGAAACAGTGCGAGATAGTATGTGGTTTGGTAGAATCAATAGTTATTTAGTAGCAGTAAGCCAATTCTTTTGCCTAAACCTGAAATTGTTATAGAAAATGCATATTAGTAATAATAAATTGCTCTGCTAATCAATATTCTTACCAGTGATTTTTAAAAGTTATAATTCAAATCCCTGTAAAGTACATAATAGTCTCTCACCAATCTTCAATTTTAGGTTCAATCACTAAAATATAATTCAAATAATAGTTTTTAAAGAAGAATCATCAAAAAATATTTAATGGTTCATGAGTTGTTAAAATCAAACCAGTTTTTTAAGGAAAAACGGCAATTCAGGTGAAATGGTTATTATAAAATTTAAAAAACTTGATATTCCTAATACCTAGTACAACATGTAAACATGTTTAAATTCAGATATAGGGGAGACCGGGGCCAGTTTTGACAGGGGCAAGTTGTAACATCATGTTCACTGACCGATCCAATAGAGCTCAGCTCGTGATAGTGTAAATGCACTTTTCAAACCTTTGCCTCAGTCTTCTCTTTGAGTTGCTGCAGGAACCGTTGCTTAATTTGCTTATTTACGAACATTTTGTGTTTTGTACGTAATGAAGTAAAAATCCATTGAATTGTTTCTGTTAACCTTAACAACACTAAATCGGAGATACATTCAATTACTTAGTATCATTGGAAAGCTTACTTTTTAAGCTATAATTTGATATGTTTCTGGTTTCTATGACTGACAAAATAACATGAAATAAAAACGAAAATTCATATTAATATCACTCGGGGCTAGTTGTGACAGTGTCACTAGTAACTCCAATATTGTTTGAGAGTAATAATTTTAATTCCTGGAAATGTAGTGAGGAATTATGAAGCTTGCATATGATTTTGCTGTGGAAAACAAAATTCAAATTCCAGAAAATTGGAAAACAAAGAAGTCTGCAAGTGTTGATTGGATGACGTATGCAGCGACACACTAAAATTTTTCTTCGTGTTCCTGAATAGAAACGCAAGTTTCAGTGAACATAATGTTGACGTTTTTTTTCAACTATTTAGCCCCTAATTTCCAAAAATATGATTTTAATGCAAGTGACATTTGGAACATAGATGGAACTGGCGTAGGAACAGTACAAAAGCAATAAGCTGCTAATGACAGAGAAGGCAATATTGCTGTTTCTGTTGTAGAAGATGGGTTAGCCACATTAGCGGTTAGTCCTTTGGAAATCAGATCTATTCCTAAAGCAGGACCTCGATGAATAACCGTAAGAGAACAAGGATTTTTTTTGTTATTTACATTAGTAAACACGCACTTAGCCCTTTAGCAACCAACCATCTAAACAACGCTTTAAGAGCGCGTCCATAGCTACGGCCATTAAAATGTTCAAGTCCATTAAAAATATTTTAGCGGACTTTCGGGTTTAGATTTTATCAGTGCTCGTAAATCTTGGGATAAATATGATTTTGACACGAAACAAAATTTTTGGGAATAAATGTAAACAATTGGCAGAGGAATATGTACCCCTTTCTCTTGTATATTGTTCACGGTCAAGTCTGCAAGTTCTTATCCCCGGCAAGCACCAACTACTCCAAAAACAAGAATGACCTTCAAAAGCAGGTATATGTGATAGTCAGCCTCTAGTGAGATTTAGTTACTTGCTCTTCTAATTATTTAGGCTTGTAATGAGTTTAGATTTTTTCTTCAAATATTCAATAAAGTTATAATAGTATATTCAAATAAATGTTAAATAATTAGCCTTCAGTATTTACTATTATTTCAAATTATAGGGAATGAATAACTTACGTGGATACTCAGGCTTCTCATGTATTTTTATACATTTTTCAGCTTACTAAAGTATGACTAGAGACTAGTTGGTTTGAATGTTTTTGATCGTTCGTTTAAAAGTGCTAGCATAAATCTTCGTTAATGCCTCGAACATTCCTTTTCGTTCGTCAATCACAAAATAAACCATACGCTTTTTCGTAAGTGGTTACAGATTTAGAAGGCATCAAACTATGCCTTGCATCCTCTGTTTCCTCTAGAATACCATTGGCAAGAAAATATGTGTTGATTCTTCGAAATTACAGGACATTTTTTCTCAATCAGGTTGCATTAGCAGAAAAAAACATTCAACTGTTTAATCACAAACAAAGTATCCAGTACAACCAACCCTTGCTACAGAAAACCGAGAGTAATGGCAATTTTTTCTTAACTCATGAAAGTGATAAAAGTTTATTTCGAATAAACGATAAACTAGAAATAACAAAAAACATTGTATGTGTCTCGGCTTCCCTATCTCTCCGCCTCGCAGTTAACCTTCCGTCTTCATCCTTAAAGATCCATTTAGAGGACTCGTGACATAAATAACTATTAAATTTGACATTTTAAGTAGCACTTCTTTTAAAGAAGAAATTCGATTACAGTAACAAGGAAGATTAGAGAAAAGATCTAAATTAAAAAAGAAGGAAAAACAAACAAATAGTATTTTTTCATATCCAATTCCATTTATTTACATGATATTTGTGATATATTTTAATGTGCCACCAATTACAATTTAAGACATTGTTAACCTAATTGGTCCTCTTATGATCGACAAGAGGTCACAACAGCAAGAGATCGACAAGAGATCACTACACAAGAGATTGCAAGAGCACATTTTAAATTAGAGATTAAGTTGGTTCTTGAATTTAATCTACCAAATATTTTTAAAATAAAAGATAGAAACAAACCCATAAATAGAAGAAAAAAGTTACCAATGACGCTTTCTAACAAACAATGCATACTCGTAATTCAATTGTCTGCTTTAATTTATGAAGCAGCGATCTTCATTACCTAAAACTGAGAGTAGACGAAATTTCATCAGAACCAAACATCTTCAGTCATCCAGGTCTTCACGTCATGCTCGTTCTGTCCCGATAAGTTTTTTATTTCTGTGTCGACCCATTTGTGCAACCGAGCAGACTTCGCGTCGAATGCATGGAACTCGTTTCAACAGGCATTCCTCGCTGATGTTTGAGCGGCCCCATTTGAATCCTCATCGCGTTTTTAAAGGCACGAAGACAATATCCGGGCAGGTCGTTGTATTTTTAATTACGCTCTGTGAGCCTGCGGTCTGACGCCTGGCAGCCAGAGTTCCCCCATTTTCTCATGCTTTCTTTCTCTTTCGCATATTCTCCGGTTTCTCACCCTATCACTCTCGTGTTTTTTCTGTTTAGATAGCATTTTTATACCCTCTTTTCCTCCCTTTCTCTTCATACCTTTTCCACTTTTGCACTCTTTTCTCGTCTCTGACGAGATCTCTTTTCCTCTCTGCCATTTTCTTTTTTCCACTTCGTCGCTTCATTTTTCTCTTTCCCTGTTATGAACAATTTATTCTGTGGATCCCTCTTTTTTATTTGTTCTTCTCTCTTAGACAACTGCCCCTTTTCTTTCTCTAGCCTATTGTTTTGGTTGTGGGTTTCCTCTACATCTGTTTTTCATATCCGTGTTCTTTTTATCCCATTCGCGTTCTTCCAACTATGTCTCCTTCCTCCTCAAGGCATTAGCGGGAAAAAGAAAGATTCCCCACGTGGGGGAGTGCAGACCTCATTTACCAGCTGTCGGGGAACGGCACGCTTATAATTAAAAGTCCGTCCGCAGCCCCAGCCCCGCGCCGCAGACGTGTTATTCTTCTAGAACGCGTTTGATCCCATCGCAACCCGCCCCCACCCCCCACCCCCGCCCCACCCTCCGTCGCGCAATAAGCGAAACAGCCCCAGACCAGTTGCTCCGAGAGGAAAAGAGGGAACTGTGAGATGGCTTCATTCTCTCTCCAATTGAGTATACACGATACGGTGAATGAATTTGTCATAGGATCTTCTGTCGAAGAAAACCAACACCATTCTACGTGTGTGGAGAAGATGAGACAGTCATTTTAATTAGGATAATACACTCTTTACACTAATGGAACAAGTATCTCTTTTGAGGAGGTGTTTTTAGAAACTTAAAATTTAATATTTACAAATACAGGTATGACATAATCAAGATGAGACATAATCATTTTAATTAGGACAATAAACTCTTAACGCGAAAGGAATAAGTATCCTTTTTGATCCGATGTTTTTAGAAACTTAAAATTTAATATTAACAAATACAAGAAGCTTGCTTCACGCTTCAAAATTGTGTAATGCGGGAAAGCAAATAATTATAGTGGAACGATTAATTTTAGTGGCTCATTTTTGTCATATATAAAACCTGAAATCTAAAAGTTTGCACGTTTCGCACTCCCGAATTTCACGACATGGGAATATATAACGGAAAACTTATACACTAAACACCACGCGTTGAACCAAAACTTTGATATTAGTATAACGTGCTCAATAGTAACGCTTTCAATATATTAACATAGTTGTCAAGTACGTGGTGAACAACGGACCTGAGAGTAGTTTTTCCTCTCACTTGTTTAAGTAAGAAGTTACTGTTTCATCATTTAGGTTTTTTCTTATTACAATACATTGTAACCTTAAATGATAGTTTCGTCTTTCAACTCTTATTGAACGTTTACGAAACAATTCGAAACCGTTGCCATGCGTAATTGTTTTATGAAAATTCGATATTCCCTTAAAGCCAGACTCGCCTGTAAACACGTTGCAATCGTATTTTGGTATCTGTCGATTTAGAAAATAGTTGTTTAATCGGAGAAACATTGTGAATGTGGGATCAGCACGCGACCATCCGCGTCTCCTTGGAAAGGACCGCAAGTACAGAAAATGTGGAAAGTGTAAATCTTTCAACAACTTACAATGTTTTAACACCGACTTTAAAAAAATATAATGTCTTCTAAATACAAGATTCGTTTTTGAATACATAAAAACGCTCCAGATATATGCTTAGGTATTTGAGTATTCCTGCGTCCGACCGTCTATCACGGTTAGACTCCTTTCCGTCCAACAATCGAGAGAATTGAGGAGTCATTCGACACACTTCGGTCTCCTGGCGGGGAACTGATCATTTGTTTTAGGATCCATTCATGTACTCCAGTGTCACGGCTCCCAGGCGACTAATAACACAGATCGCTAGAGAGAATATAGCCCGGACGCCGCTGTTTGCAGTATGCGATGCAGGGTTTCGATAAATCGAAAGGAAAATGGTCATCGTTCGTGTAGTAACTCCGTAGTTATCTTTTCAATGGATAATTTTATGTGAATCATATACGATAGTGCTAATAAAATAATCCTATTTTGTAAGATAATTTTAACTACAACATTATATTTTCATATGAATCTATAAGAAACGGTACGTTCTGGAATAGGGACTTGCAAATGTACAAATTATGTTTTTAATAAACCGCCTGATAAGACACTGAAAGTATGAACTCTTCAGAACTCTTCTGGGAGCGTTCGGGTTAGATTATATAACATTGAATTCTGGAGTGGAAGTGGCCGTAGTCCGAAAGAATATTCAAGAAGGTCACACAGTGCTTTTTTTTAATTTTAATTCTTAATAGTTTATTTTTTACGTCTTAGAAAGAACGAACCAGACAACTATATTTAGTTTCTTTTAATTTAGAGCTTGCTTAATAGAATTTTCCATTATTTAAAAATATTTTGAAAAGAGTTTAAAGCGTCTACGAAGCCACATTCAGCTAGTTGTATTGTATTCTGCCGGCCCCTTTGGACACCCCCTCCATTGGCATTATAAGGGTATCGGAATGACATTTGTATGAGACTCCTAATTCCAAATACGTTTTGATGACTGTAGTGCAATTTTTATAAAGCAGCCTCTCAAGGCTCGTCTTCACGATGGAATATGTCACGGTATTTTGCTTCTTTCTCGGTCGTGCCGCTAGATATCGTTTGATGAAGCAATGCTTGGTACGGTCGCGATCATGCGCCATCTAGCGGCACGAGCGAGAAACACACGAAATGCCGTGGTGTATTCCATGGTGGAGATAGGCCTTGACGTGCCACGATATAAAAATCGCACTGTAAGTTCACTCCGAGCAGCTGCCGAGTGCACATCGGGCTACTTATCGCGGTTCGTAGTCGACTTCGGCGCGCAGCTGATCGAGTGACGGTGTACAACTATTGTGAAGTCCGATCTTTCAAGTGATTTATAAACCAAAGGTTACAATTATTGTTAATAATTTACTGCGAATGCAGTTCATCAGGCTTTCCTTTCGTCCAAAGCACGTCTGACGCCATGGCGCTTGCTGGTGCCGAGGACACTTCGAACAACTCAACCAATAGGATGCTTCAGTAGGATGCACATCAGTTGGGCCCGGATGTTTATGACATGGCATATACCGGGTCTTTATCGTATCTTGCAACCCAGGTCTGGAAACACCAACTCTTGTTTTGCCAATTTGGCAACGCGTGAAATACCTTCGACGCCCTTTCACTTTTAGCGAAGCCCGGTCGCGTGCCCTCAGATTTCGGGCTGAGAGAATGTGTCTAATTTTAGTTGGAAGAAAGAGAAAGCACGTATTCTGTCCTTGTTACTCTTCAACGTACTGCAGCCACTACACTGAAAAGAGTAAACGCCTGTCTCTTCATAAACGGTGGTCACTTTGACCTTTTACTCGACTGTCAGTTTTTTGTCATTTTAAGATAATTATATTTTATTTTTTATTAATTATTTTCAATAATTATTAATGTACTACTTAGTTACATTTTATTAGTATTTTTAATAATTTTATCGGTCACATGCGTCTTTAGCTCATTTTAACATGCAACCCTACAGGCGTGTATCTATCTGTATGTTAAGCAATTTAACATCCTTAGCATCGGGTTTTAACATCTTTGGCTACGTGAATAAACAACCATTGATTCATTGCAAGTCAAATGTTTATTAAGGAAGAAACAAGTCGGTGTAGAAAACAAATCAGATTCAAATAATTCAGAATAAAAGTAACTCATATTAGTTTTTGAGATAATTATTGTTCATTGTAATAGGTTTTAATACTGCAGTTAAAATGTGTTTTAGGTAAATTAATTTCATTTTCCTCGCATTCCATCAAATGAAACTCTTCTTCGGTAATCATATTTACTGACGATCTGAGGTGTCGCCACTGGAAATCGACGCGCCAACTTCCTCACCGAACGTCATTTCGTTAGTTATCTTTAACTTCAGGAGAATTATTTGTATCCTTTTTTTTTTCAAACCACGGTATACAAATATTGTTTAAATAGATATATCGCAAGCAATACTCCACAATATCATAGCAACATGCCGCAACAACAGAATTCATATGTTTACTATCGCAGTAATATAAATTTTCGCATAAATCGTGGGATTGACCGATAAAATGCTGAACATACCACAAAATGTTACAGTGTTATTACTGCCTCGTCCAAATTAAAAATCTCGGCTCTGCTACGCTCCACCTCGATTTTTAACTTTTGGCCTCTGCGGTAATTACTCTCATAACATTTCTAGGTATGTTTATTGTCTGTTACTAAAGTTTTCTTATTTGCTTAATATGCAGATTCCATAATAATAATACATTATTATTATTGTTATAAAATGAAGAGCTAGGCGGTAATATTTCACGATATATCTTTTAGATTTCACTCTGAGCTGGCTTTACTTAAATAATTATTGTTACGTTGCTGTAAATAAATCGATAACTCCCCTCCACATTAATATTACAGCTTTGTTTCTTCAGCATACTGGGCAGAATTGCTTAAAGAGACGTTTTGTTTCCACGGTCATGCCTCAGCCCACCCCATCCCACCCACTCTGTGCAGCGTGAAAAGATTTCGGCATGAGAGCCGTGTACCTGCCCGCCGACACTCTTGAATGGGATCAACAAAGAAACAGGGAAGTTGCTGCAGCTTATGACCTGACGGTTGCCTCTGCTGTCCCGACGTGCCAGGCACGGCTGTCTTGAAAGGTGTAAAAGAGACGCGGTTGCCAAATTACCAAAACAAGAACAAGTACTCTCAGACATGAGTTGCAAGATAAACTAAAGACCCTGTATTCTTTCTTTGCATTATTTCCATGGAAAATGTAAGAGAAGCATGCTTTCATCTAGAATTGCTAAAATTATTTAGTAATTTTCATGTGTCATATAAAGTCATATTTTGAACTATTATACTCTTTGGTGATTTTCCGTTAATCTTTCATATTATGGTCACATTTTTCACAAATTTTTGTATTTTTGTCATATTTTTATCTTTTTGATTCCATTTTCGCATACTTGCAGTCGTCTTAAAGACACTTTTCATGCCTTGTAATTGTTATCTACTTTTTTACATTTTTTGGTATAAATAATTGTCTGTCTTTCCTATAAATATTCATATATGTGAATTAAGAGGGTAAACTACATAGACGGAGAAAATGGAAAGGAAGTGTTGGTTTAGTTTTGTCAGGTTTTGTGCCAAGGTAAACAGCATTTATAAAATGTATTTAACGCTTTTAGAATAATCTTCACGGGACACCAAAGGGGGTGTGAATTGTGAACGTGCTAGATTTTAAAAGTATATTTTCAATGTAATGGTTGTTTAAACAGCGGAAATATTTTGAACGTTTCGAAAATGCAATCAAAACTATAAGTCATATTTATAGTCATATCTTCATACTTTTTAGGTTATAAATGTTTGCATATTTCTAATATTTTTAGATCATAAAAAACCGGGACATAGACATCACATTTACAGAGAGCAACCAATGGAGCAGTCCCATCAACTCCATATGTTCAACTCGACCACGCAGTGTGCAAACCGCCAGCAAGGTACAGAAATTCCGCATCAAGAACGTGCTGCTAATGGAAACGAGGTCAGTAGCATTGCAGCAGCCAACGGCGCAACCCCCATTCAGCCTTCAAACGCACTCCCCAGTAACTCTTGCCCAGATAATGTGAATAGTTCTACAGGCGCAGGTTTTGTTCATATTACACAGCGGGCGGTGCGGGGAGAGGGGGGCTCTGACAACGTCGGCTTAAAAGGACGTACCAACTATTGGTGTGAAGTCATCGCGCCAACGCTTGGCCCGAGAATTACTACGGATATTTTGAAGGTAGGAGGTGGACGTTGTCAGTATTGTAAATTGGTACGTGCCGTTCCGCGTCGGACCTAAGTATAGCAACGGGCCGTGCTATTCAGCGCTGCGCAAGGACTAGAGAGCTCGTGTATCAAGAAAACTTGCGCGAGCAATAGTAGTAAAAGAGAGCATAATGTCTCGAACTCGATCGATGCGCCCTCTAAAAAATTCACTAAAGTCATTAATAATTAGAGATCACAAAAAATGTATACAACATCAAAATACGTACATAAATATGAATATGCAATAAATATGTAAAATCGGACATAATATGTAATATTAAAATACACTAGTAACAAATTACATTTATTAAAGAAATTTCATTGAAATAAATTAAAATTACATTTATAAAAAATTCCAAAACAAATTTTAAAAATATAAACGTCTTAAAAATCATTTGGAGAACACAAATTGATGCACACTTTGCACCATACAACTTTCCCATCAATAGTAAAAGCTTCTTCTATTGCTACCCAGAACCGTAATATAGAAGCCAGATTAGACGCATCGTGTAAATTGGCAATATCTACGACGAGTAAACGATTACTGCAGCATGTACCATTACCAGTATGTACCAAGTGTTACACGTCGGCGATCGTAAAAGTTTCTCGGATATGAAGGTTAAAGTTCACGAAACGTAGCGTCCGTAGTACTTTTCACACCTAAAGGTGAAAGCGATCTCAGTCGCTGATTTGCCGCCACTGAAAAATCTGAAGCAGGCGCGCCGGACTGTGTGAATATCCGACTGCGCCTTCACGAAGTTCCCCTCGAGTAAATTGATTAGTTGTTAATGACTCCGGGCGCCTCAACTACTAAGATCATTATTCTTGTAAGTGTAGTGCATGTTTTTCAACGGGAGGCAGCGATGATCTCCCCCGCTGGATGGCGAGATGCGGTGCCGACCTACTGTCGACTAGCTCGGGTTTCCCTCAACCAGGTATCTCCCACCAGCGGGGCACCGCTCCAGCCGAGACAAGCTCTAAGGCCCTGACCGGTCTCCCGACATGTGTGGTAGTGTAGGGCATGTTAGTGTGTGTATCTACGGGGTGAGGATAGGACAAGGTAGAGGAAGAAATGATCGCGCGCGGTCCGTCGCTCGTTTGTTATGCTGCTGCTCTGGCATTCGCCTGATGTTGATCAGAGAAATCACGCAAAACTACCGATCAGAGCAGCAATTAGCCGATTATCAAAATATGCAATATATGTAATATAGTAGTAAATATGTAAAAATATTTCACTGAAGAATTGGATATGTTGATAGGACGGCGACGATTCGCCAATATCACAATTATGAGAACGGTAAGTAGAAAAAAAGTAACAACATAAAAATCGGGTCTCTACTAGTATTCAGCCTCGAGGACAAGGACGCGGGAAATAAAAACAATTTCAGTAATATTTCAAAACCTACACCTTTTCGTAACACCAGACGAAGTATACCAAGACCTTAATGAAAATTGCTCATTCCTCGGTAGTATAACTAGACCTCATAGAAATAACATTCCACTACCAGTTGTTGCAACAGAGTTTGACGATCACCTAAGCATCAACACATTGTCATATAATTGTCTGCCTCTAATAGTGGTATAATTCACTATAACCACTCAAATTATCATAGATAATCCGATTGTCATATCCATAATTGTCCAATTGTCATATAATTGCCTAAAATAGTAACGGATTTAAAATTCCATCTAATCCCTTTTCCAGAACCAACATACTACCCCAAAGATGAAAAGAAATCCCCGTATATTCTGTACATTCCTATCACCAACACACAAGTTCATTTCCACTGTTCTTCATTATTTGAATTTCATTCACATCATATTCCGGTAATCATCTCAACCCAACTACTTTCGCCCCTCACAACCCCATCCACGTATTAGACACACGTGTTCATTGGAAAAATAATCATTAACATATAAACACAATTTAAAATGTTAAATACCCCACTGAAAATCGAAAAAGAAATCTCACACTTAAATAAAGTAATCGTTAACACAATTAACCCCCTGAAAGACCACTAGCCTCCCTTTATCACGTATGCATCCAACACAAAACTTCCAAAGAACATTATAAACTTAATTAAAATTAAAAACAACAAAAACAAGAAACTTTGGAGTATAATAAAATTGCCTAACATTAAAAAAACTAAACTTACTTCCACAGTAAACGTCCTGGAAGTTAGCAGGTCCATTTCATCCAATCACAAAACTGCATGGCTCATAATTTGCCGCTTTTTTGCCGTTTTTGAGATGCGAAAACCAAAAATTTGCCGCGAGCCATTTTCCCCCAAAAATCAGTGGTCCTGCTAACTTCCAATGGAAGTTAGCAGGTCCATTTCATCCAATCACAAAACTGCATAGCCCATAATGATCAGCTATTTTGCCGTTTTTAAGATGTGAAAACCAAAAATTGATATCTCCATTATTTCAAAAAATATTAAAAATTAAAAAAACATTAAAAATACGTTGAATATAAGAGCGCAATCAAAGAAGTAAAAGGACGTCCCCCGTACAAAATCACAAATAACAACTCATAATCGACGCCAAAATTTCCCGAAAACTAGTGAAAAACAAAATCTGTAATAAAAAATTTGCCGCCAACCGGTTAGACACAATTACCGGGTTCGAATCCCAGATATGCACCTCTTAAATTAGCCCCATTCAATAAATAGACGCATTCTCTAGTAAACCATTAGCTTTAACAATTCGTACAGTGCGCCGAAATTAGCACCAACAAAGTGGCAAACATAATCATTAATAAAATAATTTGCCGCGGATCGGCTAGTTTAAATTACCCGGGTTCGAATCCCCAAAACTTATATTTTGAAAGCCCCTTTCAAGGAAACGCGTGGTGTCTCCAAAACCATTAGCCATAACAATTCAGTATGAGCGCCGAAATTAGCTGCATGAAAGTGTAAAATATTATCTGTAATCAAAAAATTTGCCGCGAACCGGTTAGTGACTGTTTCTTGAGTTTTTATTTCCAAAAATTTATCACTTCGATCGGCGCCTTTCTAGAAAAGTGCGCCGTATCTCCTAAACCATTAACCTTAACGATTCACGTTCTGCGTCGAAATCTGCTGTGAGCATGTGCCAACAATAATCTGTAATCAAAAAATTTGCCGCGAATCGGTTAGTGACTGTTTCTTGAGTTTTAATTTCCAAAAATGTATCCCTTCGATCGGCGCCATTCTAGAAAAGTGTGCCGTATCTCCTAAACCATTGACCTTAACGATTCACGTTCTACGCCGAAATATACTGTGAGCAAGTGCCAACTATAATCTGTA
This sequence comes from Acheta domesticus, assembly GCA_031308135.1. Taxonomy (NCBI): domain Eukaryota; kingdom Metazoa; phylum Arthropoda; class Insecta; order Orthoptera; family Gryllidae; genus Acheta; species Acheta domesticus. The sequence goes on from JAHLJT010002406.1 coordinate 203,921,864, forward strand.
ATCAAAAAATTTGCCGCGAACCGGTTAGTGACTGTTTCTTGAGTTTTTATCTCCAAAAAATGGCTTCCCTCGATCGGCGCCTTTCTAAAAATGTGTGCCGTATCTCCTAAACCATTAACCTTAACGATACACGTTCTGCGCCGAAATATACTGCGAGCAAGTGCCAACTATAATCGGTAATCAAAAAATTTGCCGCGAACCGGTTAGTGACTGTTTCTTGAGTTTTTATTTCCAAAAAATGTTTCCCTTTGATCGGCGCCATTCTAGAAAAGTGCGCCGTATCTCCTAAACCATTGACCTTAACGATTCACGTTCTGCGCCGAAATCTACTGTGAGCATGTGCCAACAATAGTCTGTAATCAAAAAATTTGCCGCGAACCGGTTAGTGACTGTTTCTTGAGTGTTTATTTCCAAAAATTTATCACTTCGATCGGCGCCATTCTAGAATAGTGCGCCGTATCTCCTAAACCATTGACCTTAACGATTCACGTTCTGCGCCGAAATATACTGTGAGCAAGTGCCAACTAGAATCTGTAATCAAAAAATTTGCCGCGAACCGGTTAGTGACTGTATCTTGAGTTTTTATTTCCAAAAATGTATCCCTTCGATCGGCGCCATTCTAGAAAAGTGTGCCGTATCTCCTAAACCATTGACCTTAACGATTCACGTTCTGCGCCGAAATCTGCTGTGAGCATGTGCCAACAATAGTCTGTAATCAAAAAATTTGCCGCGAACCGGTTAGTGACTGTTTCTTGAGTGTTTATTTCCAAAAATTTATCACTTCGATCGGCGCCATTCTAGAATAGTGCGCCGTATCTCCTAAACCATTGACCTTAACGATTCACGTTTTGCGCCGAAATATACTGTGAGCAAGTGCCATCTATAATCTGTAATCAAAAAATTTGCCGCGAACCGTTTTGTTACAGTATCTCGGGTTCAAAATTTAAATATGTATTTCTTGGAATGGTCTCTTTCAATGGAAACGCTTCGTGTCTCCTAAACCAATAACCTAAACAATTCATCCTCTTTTTGCCTAGGGGCAATAATCATCTGTATGCCGCGGGTATGTTAGTTACAGTAACCGGGGTTCGGATTCCCGAAATTTACATCTTCCCATTTGAGGAAAAGACGCTCTGTCTCCTAAAACATTGCCCTTAACATTTTATACTGTTCGTTGGAATAAGCTTTAACTTAGTGTTAAATATAATCTTCGAGATTTATCGGCGCACATTTTCTTGAACGTTGAAATTGATTTTCTATAACTCGGGAACAAACATTTTTCAAACATTTTCATTTTTCTAAAATAATTACTTTCTAATTTCAGTTTTTTCGTTTTTTATTTTCGTTTTTTTTCTTTTAATTCTGTCTCTCAAGAAATTGTGCGCCGATAAATCTTTTTCCCCACACGTCATATACAGTTTTTATGGTTTTTTGGCAAATAAATAAATAAATGACGGCAAAACAAATGCCTCTCCGGCCGGCCGGCCTAAGTCCGAGTAAAACGTTCGGCCGATATTCTCCAAAATTTATAAGTCCCTAATCGATCTAACTGATCTCTAGGCCCATTGCATTGGAAACTGATATTATAATTTTGGAGGTACATTACATGAAGCACCTGGGAAACATAAATCTAACATTTTTTATTACATTTTATTGTTGGATATTACAATGAACGTTTAAGAGAACGCTATAGGTCACAGTTTCGTTTAAAAAATTGTTTTTTGAAAAACTCCAGAAATTCAAAATATTTTCGGCGTCTTACCGCTAGGATAAATTTTAAGATAGACATTTTCTTTCAATAAAATTTCTTTTAATGTAACTAATAGGCCTGCGGCAATATTTTTTATAACAGATTATATTTAACACTAAGTTAAAGCTTATTTCTACGAACAGTATAAAATGTTAAGGGCAATGTCTTTTCCTCAAATGGGAAGATGTAAATTTCGAGAATCCGAACCCCGGTTACTGTAACTAACATACCCGCGGCATACAGATGATTATTGCCCCTAGGCGAAGAGAATGAATTGTTTAGGTTATTGGTTTAGGAGACACGAAGCGTTTCCATTGAAAGAGACCATTCCAAGAGATACATATTTAAATTTTGAACCCGAGATACTGTAACAAAACGGTCCGCGGCAAATTTTTTGATTACAGATTATATATATATATATATATATATATATATATATATATATATATATATATATATATATATCACTTGTTCACACCTGATTTCAGAGCAGAATGCAAGTTGTTTAGGTCAATAGTTTAGGAGACACAGCGCGCTTTTCTGGAAAGAGGCCGTTAGTAGAGGTACATTTTTGGAAATTTGAACCCAAAAACCAGGAACTAACCGGGTCGCGGCAAATTCTATGATTACAGATGATAGTTGTGACTTGCCCACAGATAATTTTGGCGCAAGGCGGGAATTGTTAAGGTCAATGATTTAGGAGATTAGGCGCACTTTTCTGGAAAGAGCCCGTTCGAAAAGGTACATTTTTGATATTTTGAACCCAGGAAATTGTAACTAACCGGTTCATGGCAAATTATTTGCTTCCAGATTGTAGTTGGCACTTGCTGACCGCATCATTCGGTACAGAGCGGAAATTGTTAAGGTCAATTGTTACGTGACACGGCACGCTTTTCACAAAACAGGCCGTTCGAAAAGGTACATTTTTGATATTTTGAACCCGGGAAACTCTAAGTAAGTGGTTCGCGGCAAATTATTTGAGTACATATTGTAGTTGGCACTTACTGACAGCATCATTCGGTGCAGAGCGGGAATTGTTAAGGTCAATGGTTTAGGAGATACGGCGCACTATTCTAGAAAGAGACCGTTCGAAGAGGGATATTTTTGGAATTTGAAACCCAAGAAGGAGTCACTAACCGGTTCGCGGCAAATTTTTTGATTACAGACTATTGTTGGCACATGCTCACAGCAGATTTCGGCGTAGAACATGAATCGTTACGGACAATGGTTTAGGAGATACGGCGCACTTTTCTAGAATGGCGCCGATCGAAGGGATACATTTTTGGAGATAAAAACTCAAGAAACAGTCACTAACCGGTTCGCGGCAAATTTTTTGATTACAGATTCTAGTTGGCACTTGCTCACAGTATATTTCGGCGTAGAACGTGAATCGTTAAGGTCAATGGTTTAGGAGATACGGCACACTTTTCTAGAATGGCGCCGATCGAAGGGATACATTTTTGGAAATTAAAACTCAAGAAACAGTCACTAACCGGTTCGCGGCAAATTTTTTGATTACAGATTATTGTTGGCACATGCTCACAGCAGATTTCGACGCAGAACGTGAATCGTTAAGGTTAATGGTTTAGGAGATACGGCGCACTTTTCTAGAAAGGCGCCGATCGAAGTGATAAATTTTTGGAAATAAAAACTCAAGAAACAGTCACTAACCGGTTCGCGGCAAATTTTTTGATTACAGATAATATTTTACACTTTCATGCAGCTAATTTCGGCGCTCATACTGAATTGTTATGGCTAATGGTTTTGGAGACACCACGCGTTTCCTTGAAAGGGGCTTTCAAAATATAAGTTTTGGGGATTCGAACCCGGGTAATTTAAACTAGCCGATCCGCGGCAAATTATTTTATTAATGATTATGTTTGCCACTTTGTTGGTGCTAATTTCGGCGCACTGTACGAATTGTTAAAGCTAATGGTTTACTAGAGAATGCGTCTATTTATTGAATGGGGCTAATTTAAGAGGTGCATATCTGGGATTCGAACCCGGGTAATTGTGTCTAACCGGTTGGCGGCAAATTTTTTATTACAGATTTTGTTTTTCACTAGTTTTCGGGAAATTTTGGCGTCGATTATGAGTTGTTATTTGTGATTTTGTACGGGGGACGTCCTTTTACTTCTTTGATTGCGCTCTTATATTCAACGTATTTTTAATGTTTTTTTAATTCTTAATATTTTTTGAAATAATGGAGATATCAATTTTTGGTTTTCACATCTTAAAAACGGCAAAATAGCTGATCATTATGGGCTATGCAGTTTTGTGATTGGATGAAATGGACCTGCTAACTTCCATTGGAAGTTAGCAGGACCACTGATTTTTGGGGGAAAATGGCTCGCGGCAAATTTTTGGTTTTCGCATCTCAAAAACGGCAAAAAAGCGGCAAATTATGAGCCATGCAGTTTTGTGATTGGATGAAATGGACCTGCTAACTTCCAGGACGTCCACAGTAATTAGGCAAAGAAATAATCGATTATAACCACTCAACTTAAAGTAGACTAATTTAGTCATCGAAGACAACAAATAATTTAGAAAACGGGAATAGAATGACAAAGTTTTATCCCCTTTCTAGGATTTTTTATAAGCGCATTTCGAAAGTTTCTAGATGTGTTATAACGGTGCTCGGAATGACATGCCATTTTGTTCATAGAAGGTTCTCTGAAAGTTCGATTTGGACACTTTTTTAATATGTTGAATTTCTCATAATCAGGAGTAATATGACATGTTATAATTTTCACAAAAAATGTCAAAACATGAGCATTTTGAGGCCACGATGACTTATAATGATTATTGTGCGAATGTATCTATGCAAATCAACTTATTCTTATATTAAAACAAATGTATGTTTAAAGGTATTTTTATTTCGTACACATATTTAGCACCAATTGGCACATATTCAGTTCTTTCATAAGTTTGCTAAAAACGATATAGAAAAGAAGGTAAAAATTTTGCTTTTCTGTGACATAAAAGCCCCAATTCATCCTAATTTTTGAAAATTCAAACTTGACAACATTATCTAGAAGCTTGAAGAACAATTTATCTTAATTAATGTGTTTCTCTACGACTACTCCGGAATGTATACATTTCTGCACATCGGATGCAGTAGAGATGGCGATTCCATAAGCCGTGCGAGAATAATATTCTCACACGGCTGTCGACCAATCACATTCGTTTTAGTTCTTTATACCACAACAAAGGGTTCTCGTGGTCGCCTACAGAGGTGCTGCGTGGTCTGCCGTGGCTGGTCGCAACTGTCGTAAGACAGGTGAGGCACGAAACAGTATGCGAATTGGTGTTGAGGTTAAGGCACCTATTGAATATTTTTAAAATATTAATTTCAAAGTTGTAGAGAAAGTATAGTCTTCTACTCGCGTAGAATGGCTATTATTCTACTCTCGTTTAAGAATATTCTATTAACTTCTATATAAGCAAGGTATATAAGCTAAGGTATGTAAGCAAGCTATATAAGCCCTGGTGAAGAAACTATTTGCGCCTCGTTCATATGCCACCTCGCCTGGAGGCCAATGAATGAAATTATTGGAAGTGATACCAGATGCATTGGTGGAATCTCATCAGTCATGTGATTTGTAAGCCCATATCCGCAATAGCCAACATTCTCATTGGCCTTGCAGCAGAATCCAACAAAGGGAACGGATGTGATTTCTCTTAAGGGGTGTTAAAAAATCAAGTACTGTAATCGATACAGTGGTCATTCATTGACACTAATGGTGCAAAGGTGTAAAGGTTGGAAAGGGTGGGGGAAAGTGGGTATACTTGAGGGAGTCCTGCTTCTATTTTGCGGAGATAGGAAACGTGCTTCTCGACTGTTACTGTAAATGCTCTGACTACTATAAAACTTTTAGTGATGTGTAGTAGGTAATTTGGTGTTCCTATGGCTTTGAGTTTGTGTAAAAGGCCTGGTTGCCGAACTGTAAGCCTGTGAAATATCTAGAAAGGTGGCTTTTGTGCGGTATTTATCCTGGAAAGTAGTATGGATGTGTTTGGAAATTCGTAGTAGCTGGTGATGAGAATAATTTGTTAAAGTAAAATTGGTGTAGTCTGAGTTATGTTCAGATGGCTATTAAATCTTTTTAGTATTATTGTTTCTAAAATATTTGATAGTTTGGGAAGAGACTGATCGGTCTGTAACTTTCTGTTTGGTTATGTAAGGGAATTATCAACACCTTGTTATGAGAAATTCAACATATTAAAGACGTGTCCAAATCGAACTTTCAGAGAACCTTCTATGAACAAAATGGCATATCATTCTGCGCACTGTTATAACACACCTAAAAACCTTCAAAATGCACTTCTATAAAAATCCTAGAAAAGGGATAAAACTTTGTCATTCTAAAAGTCGAAGTATTAAAAAATATTTTATACTATCGTAATAAACTCTAAAAGATATACGTTCTCTATGTCCGCGTCATATTATCACAAACATTGACACGCATACCCAATATTAATTTTATTTTATACATAAAGTAAGAAATAAATACGTTTTCAGCCGTGGAGACGGATGCCTTACAGTTCAATGTAGGATTCAACGGATATTGGATAGCATGTATCACATGAAAAACGCAATTTTGGAACACAATATTTGAAAGCATTAATAAGAAGCGTGGGCCCGTCTATAAATTGCGTAAGGCAAATTTGGAGTATTTCGAATACCCCCCCCGGTGTAACGCACCAGTAACGCGGTTAGACTCCCCCTACATACTTACGTAACGCTTGCAACAACACCTTCTTGAAAATGGAATAAGAAAATTAAAGTAAAGTAGCGCAATAAAAAAATTATTTATTTGTGTTATGTATTAAAATGTATAATAATTAAAGTCGGAATTAGTTGGCAATGCTGACAGCACCTTGCAATAAGATTGGAGACACTTTTCGTGTGAAGGAAGGACGCATAGGCGAGAAAATTTCTGAACACAAGCCGTGCACATGCCATCGTGGATAGCGCATGGATGAAAGTGTACTGCGCCAACTTGACCGGAGTCTAAAATATACTACAGATCAGTTTTGAATATTTTCTTCGTATTGTTACAGATTCAATAAAAATGATAAAATATTTGTATTAATGGTAAGAACTTTAAACACATTAATTTATATACTTAAAAAATAATTACTTAATATTTTAATGTTTTAGTATGAAACTTAAAAAAGGAAGTGTTTCAATTAATATTGAAATATGAAAAAAAAACGTGTGTTACGTAACACAATGAATTGCCTTCCCTTATGTAACACAGCAAAACGCTGCATCACACCTCTCCCTCCACTTCAGTGTTACGTAATTTATGAACGAACCCTTAAGAACATAACATGAAAACAGAAACAACAATTAAATACAGAACTGACACTTTGGATGAATTCAATTCGTAACTGCCCATGAATCACCGAGTGACACCCCTGCGTGCAGCGGCAGCCGGTTTGGAAAACACTGTTCTAGATACAACGCACCAACGCACGAGAGAAGTATGAAATCGAAATAAGCGTACTTCCGAGTCTACGTGGTGCGAGCCGGTCGGTTCGCATATCAGCGGAACGGCTTTGACTGAATGCTCTGATGCAGAAGAACGTCACGCCGAACGAAGTAATGCAACGCGATGCGACGCGATGCGTGGGAGTTGACTGTTTAGAAACCGTCGGCAGCAGCGACTCTGTTGTGGAGCCGCATACCCCTTCGTCGCCGTCACCAGCGCCGCCACTCACGCCGTAGCCTCCACTCCCACCCCCGCCGCCACGCGCCGTGCAGATACGCGCGTGCACGGTACCGTGGTCCCGCCGCCGCTGCGAGCGCGTTCTGGTGGAGATGGCGCGATTCACGCCCAGCGAGGCGCGCGCCCCTGCACAAAGCTGCGGGTTTCGCTTTCGGCTTCTTTCTTCCAGCTGGTCGCCCCTGCCACCGCCCCCGCATACATCCCCGCCCCGGACTGCATCACCGCCATCCACACCCCGTTCCCTGCCCCCATTCCCGCCCCCGCGCTCGCCACGAACATTCATGTCCTCATTCACGCCCCCGCCCCCGCCATCCTCAGCCTCGCACCCCGCCCCTTCCAGGTCTCTGCCCCGCCATCGCCCCTGCCTGCGTCCATATCCTCACCCCCGCCATTATCTCCGCCTCAGTCAACACCCTCACCCCCGACCTCATCTCTGCCTCTGTGAACATCCATGCGTCCAACCACACCCCGTCTTCGTCTCCTTCAACGTCCCCGCCCACTTCCACACTTGGCCCCATCCCCGTTCACGTCCCTGCCAGTCTTTTCCACCCCTCTCTCCATCCCCCTCTCTATCCCTGCCCCTCTAATACTTTTCCCATCCCTGCCACTGAAAATAGGAAAAGTATTTCTGAACGATTACTTTGGGAGTTTTTAATAAATATTAAAACTATTATTGATGTGGTTCATTATTTCTTTATGCACACAATGGACTACTACAAGATATCTGATACCACCACTGAAATTAACACCTCTTGGTTAATAGCCTTTGCAAAATTTCGGACACCTGTTCCACCAAAATTCTCTATCCCTGCCCCTCTAATACTTTTCCCATCCCTGCCACTGAAAACGGGAAAAGTATTTCTGAAAGATTACTTTGGGAGTTTTTAATAAATATTAAAACTATTATTGATGTGGTTCATTATTTCTTTATGCACACAATGGACTACTACAAGATATCTGATACCACCACTGAAATTAACACCTCTTGGTTAATAGCCTTTGCAAAATTTCGGACCCCTGTTCCACAAAATTCTCTATCCCTGCCCCTCTAATACTTTTCCCATCCCTGCCACTGAAAACGGGAAAAGTATTTCTGAAAGATTACTTTGGGAGTTTTTAATAAATATTAAAACTATTATTGATGTGGTTCATTATTTCTTTATGCACACAATGGACTACTACAAGATATCTAATACCGCCACTGAAATTAACACCTCTTGGTTAATAGCCTTTGCAAAATTTCGGACCCCTGTTCCACCAAAATTCTCTATCCCTGCCCCTCTAATACTTTTCCCATCCCTGCCACTGAAAATGGGAAAAGTATTTCTGAAAGATTATTTTGGGAGTTTTTAATAAATATTAAAACTATTATTGATGTGGTTCATTATTTCTTTATTCACACAATGAACTACTACAAGATATCTGATACCACCACTGAAATTAACACCTCTTGGTTAATAGCCTTTGCAAAATTTTGGACCCCTGTTCCACCAAAATTCTCTATCCCTGCCCCTCTAATACTTTTCCCATCCCTGCCACTGGTGGGCTGCCACTGAAAATCGGAAAAGTATTTCTGAAAGATTACTTTGGGAGTTTTTAATAAATATTAAAACTATTATTGATGTGGTTGATTATTTCTTTATTCACACAATGGACTACTACAAGATATCTGATACCACCACTGAAATTAACACCTCCTGGTTAATAGCCTTCGCAAAATTTCGGACCCCTGTTCCACCAAAATTCAGATACTGTTTAATCTCACCAGCTTACTGTTGCGAAACTATTAGCCTTTCTTTGTAAACAGTACATTCCACAAGTCTTATATTTATCTATTTGCTCTAGCCACTTTCAACTAAATACTCGTTTTCTACAGACCCCATCTGACCTGAATCCGTCGCATTGAACATTTCCTATCGATGACAACGGTGATACGGAGAATACTTTGGAATAGCATTGAAATCGGTGGATCAGTATACTCTCTTTGCACATTCATCTTCATGGACACTCCAAGCGTTCCGTTCTTCACATGAGTATCCCAATAACAGTTGAGCAGTGTATTTGCAAAGCTATCTATCGTTTTTCATTCAGTAAGCTGTGTTACTCTTACCGAGAGTATAGGCGTGCTCGTTGTTACAACATTCGAATCCCTGTACTAAAACGACAGAAAAAACACTCTAGGAATTGACAAAAAATATATTGATGAAATACTACTTAGAAAATAGCAAATGTTTGTAACATTATTGGATAAACAGAATTCCAAGAAAGAAAGAAAATATGTAATAAATTTCATTCAGAAAATTTTAATGTTTCAAATCCATGGCTCAAATCCACACGACATTACAATACACATTAACAATGCTAACTACAGGTAGAATACACAACCCATTTATTGATTAAAACATTCTATGTTTAAAATATTCTAGAATGAACATTATGGAATATATTCATTTTATATAAGATGAGAGCTCAGCCAAATTTCATTGAAGTGTGCGTTTCCAAGAAATGCAATATTTGAATGTATGTCATTGTCATCGGGATGTCGAAGCAAATTGGAGCTTGAATATACCAACGTCGACGAGCTACTGAGCTGTTAACCACCATGTCCAGGGCCTCCCACGCCCCTCCCACTGTCCATGGCGGCTCATCCCCTCTGCGGTCACAGCGCAGTGATGCGAATTGCTATCTCCCGTCGCGTATCTGTGGGCGCGTGACGCCCTGCCTAACCCGCTCTACCTGACCCGCCCTCTCTGATCCACCCTTTCTGACCCGCCCCTCCCTGACCCGCCCTCCCTGATCCGCCCTGCCTGACCCGCCCTCCCTGATCCATCCTTTCTGACCCCCCTCTCTGACCCGCCCTCTCTGATCCGCCCTGCCTGACCCGAACTGCCTGACCCGCCCTGCCTGACCCGAACTGCCTGACCCGCCCTGCCTGACCCGAACTGCCTGACCCGCCCTGCCTGACCCGAACTGCCTGATCCGTACGGATCCGCCCTGCCTGACCCGAACTGCCTGATCCGTCCGGATCCGCCCTGCCTGACACGCCCTCCCTGACCCGAACTGCCTGATCCGGCCGGATCCGCCCTGCCTGACACGCCCTCCCTGACCCACCCTGCCTGACCCGCCCTCCCTGACCCGCCCTCTCTGATGCGCCCTGCCTGATCCGCCATGCCTGACCCATCCTGCCTGACCCGCCCTGCCTGACCCGCCCTGCCTGACCCGCCCTTCCTGACCTGCCCTGCCTGACCCGCCCTGTCTGACCCGCTCTGCCCGACCCGCCCTGCCCGACCCGCCCTGCCCGACCCGCCCTGCCTGACCCGCCCTGCCTGACCCGCCCTGCCTGACCCGCCCTTGCCTGGTTTGCCTACCCCCCCCTGGGCTGCCTGGCCTTCCCGCCCGACTTGCACCGCCCCTCTCCGCCCTGCCTAACGCGCCCTACCTGATCTCCAGTGACTGCCAAGCCCGACTTGTCCCCGCACGGTCTATCGCTCTCCTTGTCCCCGCCCAGCGTGTCCCCGCCCGGCGTGTCCCCGCCCGGGTTGACCCCGCCCGGCGTGTCCCCGCCCGGCGTGTCCCCGCCCGGCGTGTCCCCGCCCGGCGTGTCCCCGCCCGGCGTGTCCCTGCCCGGCGTGTCCCCGATCAGAACATGTATTAGAACTTTTCAATCTTTTTTTACGCGTGCATGCAGTGCAAGTAACTGTCGAGCGTAAGCTCTCCGAACAGTATTTGCGAAAAATATTTTTCCACCCCTGGCTTATTCCGCAGGGCTAGAGCTCTGACTGGACCATTAGCGCCGGACTATTGAATTCTCCCTCCACCCTCCCAGCCTTTATAGCGGCGAGAAACCCGCAAGCACTGTCCTAGGTAAGCTGCTGCGCTCCATTTCGTACTTTCAGCGAAATTTCACGTCGATATCTGAGCCGCAAACGGCGCTCTGCACGCTATTCGGTCTCGACACCCGTTCCGTGGAATTACGGTTGATTTGGGACCTCCCCCACCGAATTCTCGGAGCAGTGCCAGAAGGCGGGGTGTCTTGGGTAACTGGCCTCAGGCCTGAACTTAATTGAGTCCCCGAATTTTCTTCATTTAAAACAAAATATATTTATACTTCTTATTCAAATTAACCGGTTTTAGGAATAGGTTAACGTCTGTTTATCTTGTTAGGTTGTACAAGTTTTCAGACCTTTGTTTGGAAAAATTACACACACTACAATATAATGTTTTTAAGTAATTTATTTTTCGATTCCAATCCGGGTTTTGAAAGACATCAATTAGAATAAAAATAGAGGGATAACAATATAAGAATAATTTAAACATTTTTCAGAAACGTATGTATCAATGGCCCATGAGCGGAGGTTATAACCAAGTCATTATAATAAACCAATCAGTGTCACAGCCATTTAGAATTTTCGTGTTTAGAATCGTCCTATTAATCTATTCACTGATGACGAACATTTCTTTCCTTCGGAATCGATCCTAGGCCGCTCCGGTCTCTGAAAAGTGTTCGAACTCTCAACGCTGTACGGATATACTAATATCACAACAGTACGTATAGTAGGATTGTTGGCACCTGTGCGAATGAACAGCACGGAGAGTTTAAAGCCGAATGCAATTTTACTTAGGTGCTGTTACTATCATTTCTGTGGTCACTGGGTAAAAGTTCTTAAGTCAATTTTTGGCGAAATTGAGTTAAGTACTGAAACTGCAAATTAAGTGTCTAAATTTTAAAAAAAATTATTATTAAAGTCGCATCGACAACTGAGGTCATTAGCAACTCCTTTACGATATTAACATAGCAACTTTACAGTAGATATGAAAATTTATATTACAATACATATGAATATGTAGAGACAGACATTACATGCATTTTTGATGTTACAGAATTAGTTTCCAGTATCCATGCCAATACACCTATTACAATTACATTTCTTTAAGAATGTTGCTTTCTTTACAGAATTTTAATATCTTATTTTGGTAGTCATTGGATGATGGCATCATTTCAGGGTTTTGCTCATCTTCTAGGTATGTGTGTCTGCTGTACTGAAAAATAGAACATTGAGTTAAAAGGTGTTCAAAGTTAAGAATGGTATCACAGTGCTGGCAGGTGGGTGACGGATTTTCAGTTAGCAAGTGTTGATGACTAAACTTGCAATGACCAGTTCTTAACCTTGTTATGGTCACCTGATCTTTTCTTGAGAATTTTTTGGAGGATTTCAGGGAGTAAAAATTGTTGACGTGTTTGTGTTGAGGGCTGGATTTCATGTTTTTCCGGAGGTTGCTCCACTTTTCATCCATTGCTTTCTTAATGTGGGTCCATAAATCCTTGCAAGTGTGTGATATTGTTAAAATACTTTCTGTTTCAGGGCTTACATTTTCCTCTCAGGTCTCATTGGTCTCAAGGTTCAGGGGTTGTTTTGTAATCTGGTATCCAGGCAATTATGAGACTTCTTTTAGATTGTATAATGTCATGATATATTTCACGAATAATGTTTATCATTGATAGGCCTGGGTAGTTATTGAGAATGTTGTTTATTGCTTCAAGAAAAGTAGATAATATGACAAACTTGTTCAAACAAAACAGGTAATCAATGCTTGCCTGACTTGCAAGCGCTGGCAAGCTACTCCTGTTGGGCAGATCATGGGTTCACTGCCTCCTAGCCGCGTTAATCCTTCTAGGCCATGGGCTCACACATCCTTAGATTATTGTGGGCCAATATTGACAAGGCCATCTCTTACGAGATCCAAAGTGTCTCAGAAGACTTGGATTGCCGTGTTTATATGCCATTCCACGAAAGTCTCGCATTTAGAAATTCTTCTCAATTTATTGCGGCCTTTGAACGTTTTAGGTCGAGAAGAGGTTACACTGTGCAAAAGTATAGTGATAATACTAGTACATTCAAAAGGTCTAGTCGTATCATCGCAGAGGCTAATCGCTTTGTTCTTTCCTCTCAGGATTTAGAGGTTATCACCAAATTTTTATCAGTGCAGGATACCTCCTGGCACTTCTGTCCCACATACTCTCCGCACCGTGTAAAAGTCTTAAATTCCATTTGCGTCGCACTTTGGGGCAACAAGTTGTACCCTTGCTTACCTTATACACTCTTTTAACAAAAATCGAAGCTTGCTTGAACTCAAGACCGCTTGAAGTCACCTCTACAGAGTTGGGTGACAATTTAATTTTGACCCCGAATCACTTAGTCTACGGGCACACACTTAATAATTTTCCTATAGATACTAACTCGCCTCTTGCGCAGATAACTCCTGCGCAACAGTTCTTCAATTTAAATAACAAATTAGCAGTAATTTGGAAGTATTGCTTCCTACCTTCACACCTTACAACTACCTTTACACCTTACAACAAAGGGTGAAGTGGAAAAGGGAGTCACCACCACTAGGTGTAAACGATTTAGTGCTTTTAATTGAGGAATATTTTCCCTCTCAATGGAAATTAGGTGTTGTGGAGAAACTGTTCCCTGATCAGACTGGGGTTGTGCGTACTATTGAAGTGAGAACTAGCCAGGGCACGCTGTTGTGACCAGTGCAAAAATTATGTGCACTGGCTAGGTCCTCCCTTGAATAAGCCCCCATCCATTATATTTCTCTTTACTCTTTCCTCCTCGGTCGACCAGAGGCCTCAGCTGAAAATTCTTTAAGCAGCATGGCGGTCAGGCGTACCATTAATATTGTGTTGGCTATGCCATAATTGATATTAATTAATTTATTTAAACACTTCTTCATTTTAGGTCATAATGTGCAACCTGACACTTGGCATTTTCAGTTCTTTATTGTACTTATTTTTGTATAATTTTTATGCTTAAGCACTTCTACAAATTCTATGTGATTTTGTTACTACTATGATAGAATAATTGTTACGAGGTATTCGGTAATGGTTAGAGTTTGATTACAATATGTACGCTAGGAAACCGCCTATGCATTGATTTGCTGTAAGCCCTCCTTGCGTGCTTTATTAGTAGGAAAGGAGTCTCTTAAGCTAGTGCAGGACTGTGCAGGCTGGTGCACAATGTCCACCTTCCCAGTGGTAGTTGCTGAAAGAAGCAACATTGGAAGTGTCTCATTTTGTGCCTCACAAATGTTAGCACATTTTTTCGGCGCGGATAAAGTTGCAATGACTTTCGCCCAGCTCGGCGCTCTTTGTGGTCTTCCCGCCCAATTATGGTGTGTTATGGGGGCGCGAACACAAAATTGTGGTCTGGTTTGAAAAATCTAGACATTTGTTTATAATAATTATTCATTTGTGCCTCGTAGGCTTCAATACATTCTGCAATGTTTATACTAATTACATTTTCTTTACTGTATCAGTCATGCAGCCTCGCCTAGTTGGTGAGATTTTCATTTTGTGTTATCGCAGCATTCCAAGAGTTTTGAGAAATTGTTAAAGTTTTCTCTATTCTTTGACAGTTATCAACTCTTCCATATTTGTTTTTTTCATTTTTGGCTGTTTTGAGAGTTTTTCCATATTATTTGTTTCAGTTGTGTTGCTTACAGACATGAGGGTGAGGAGGAGTCAGTCTGGAGGCATCTTTTATTGGTATTAAGGGAGACTATGTTGTCATTAGTTGGAATTTCTTCATTGTTTTTAGCTTCACTAGTAGAAAGTAGAGATTTAGAAGGTGGTGAGAATTCAGTTGTGGCCATTTTTTTAGTGATGTCATGATGACTTTGTATATCTGCTACTTCAGTGTTTGTCCCATTGGTTGTTGGATCTGGGAAGTCGCAAGATTTTTCCCTAATGTGTTCAGATTCCATGGGAGCACTTCTTAAATTGGACGTTTTTTGTTGAATGGAAGTGTTAGGTGTAGGGCATTGTCCAGCTAAGTGCCCTGTTTGGTGACAATTAAAGCATGACATTTCATCAGTTGTGAAAAATATCCTGTATGTTGAGCCATCATAATACACAGTAGTGGATTCAGTTAGTCGACCTATATCTTCAGGGGAAACATATACTTGTCTGCGGAAACTCATAATGTGGGAGAACCCATGTCCAGGAATACCAGCTTTAACAAATGAAATTTTGGATGCCAGTTTGATATTGTTGGTGGTGAATACATTCTCTATTACTGAGTGTGGGATGATGGGACAGACGTTTGAAATAATAATTCTTTTGCCCTTTGTTAAAAGTGGTCTCAACTTCAATTCATGGTTTTTGATTTTTATAAGTTTATTAAGGTTATCAGCTATAGGTTGAGAGCTTAGAAAAATAAACACTCTGTTGTTTGCTATTCTTGATATAAACCTTATTTCACTGGGGTCAATAATATCAGATTAACTGTTTATGTAATCTTTAATGGTCAGACCTTCTTGTGAGTCAATGATTATGGCCTGGTCCTTGGTGGGAAACACTTCAGTTGACATGACATTTGCGTAGGTTTTCAGATTTGGTTGAGTAGATACCTGAGGTTGCGGTGTTGAGGTTAAGGGAGCCCCGATGTCCGAGGGCTCCATCCTTACTCAGGGTAGCCGCTGCACCGGCTGACCATACACTTGATTTCAGACACTCAGTTATTTTAGTAAAATGACCGAATTGCCTCCTTAACGACACAAAAGTGTTGGGAAATAGCGTTGAGCATAGGAAGATGCGTTTACTCAATAATATTTAATCCTTGTTTTCTCCAAACTAAGATTTTTGACTTAAGAACTTTTACCCAATGACCACAAATTTTATTTCACACATGTCTGCCCGTGCCGTTAGTAGCCAATGCTAAGCAAGTATGTATTGAAATTAAACCAATCCCAGATATCTGTCGCCCTACGATTATCAATTTTGCACTCCGAAGTACTTTGGTAACCTTTTTGTTGTTATCGATGGCAATTATTCGATGTCCATAATACCTTGTGAGCATTAATATACTATTAAAATGAGTCGTTTCGGTACTGTTTCAAACTCTGAAATTGAATCAACTATTAAAGATTTAGTGCCGGAAAGCAGCAAAAGAAACTGAGAAAGTATGATGAAACGGTTTCAAGAATTTTAATTTTTTTATTTTATTTATTTTGTATTAATTAATTTTTGCCAAAACAGTTTAAAAATGTAGGTAATGTGCTACGTAATTATATGAGGAAAGAAAATAAAAATTGACAGCTCAAAGAACACATGAAATTACACACATTTTGAAAGTTCAGGCAATTAATTCGCCAATCACTCAAAATCTACAGCAGTTGGAAACAAAACAAAGCGTTATGAATCACTAATGTACTTCTCGCGAGCCATTGTTGTTATAAAACCATCTCAAAAGACAACGTTGTCCACCCACGCAATCAGCCAATGATGAACGCTGAACGCGCCATGTTGACGTCGCCGTTTCCACCTCTTTGGTCGTGTCACCGTCACCGCCATTGCTTTCAAAGACGCGCTTCGGTGCGGTGACTTTCTCAGAAGTGGCTTCTCTTTCACCTTCACCTTAAAAGGCCTCAATTAACCCTTTCCTACCTGACTTTAGAACGTAGACAAGCCCTCGCTTCAGTAACATTTTCTTACATCGAAGGAGAAGTAATTAATTGAAGCATCTCCATCTTGCAAAAGAAAAGTGCGAGGTTGCTGGGGGTGCCGGCAAACCGTTGTGCGTTTTTAAAGACTTCAGAGGTATGACGACTATTTCCGAATAGCTCTTTTATACGTTCTTTGTAGGTTTCGGGATGCGTTGAACCTAAGAATATTATTTATTCAAGAATTTTGAATACATTTTCGTCGTAAAAATTAAATGTGGTCTAGAAGGTTTTGATGAGTCCACGCTGTAGAAATACTTACAATTTTTCATTTATTTTTCTAAAAAAAAACTTTACCACAACTACATTTTAAAGCAGTAATACCTGTATGAAATGTATGAAATGCTGTTTGATACTAATGATAAGTATTGAAAAAATATTTATAATTAATTTCTATGGATAAAGATAATTACATCAGTAATATAGACAATGGAGGAAGGAACGACAACTCATAACAATGGTTGAGTCTCCTTCCAAAGGGAGAACAGTTGGCAAACCTTGTAAAACCCGTGGAAGTTCATTACGTGATAAATGACGCCTAATAACAAGATGATATGGGAAGTTATTTGAAAAAAACAGAATGAGTGGGACACTTGAGTTCGGAAAAGAGCGAGAGAAGAGAGAGAGACAGAGAGACGAAAAGTGTGATACAAACAGAGGAAAAGAGAAAGAGAAGAACAGGGGGAAAAGATTGCGAGAAAAAGTAAACAAGATGTAGAGAAGCAGATTTACGAAGAGTGTCAAAAAGATAGGAAAGGAAGTGGAGGGGGGTGGAGGGAGGTTGAGGGCGGAAGGATGGAGAGAGAGAAGGAAGGGCCTTAGTGGAAGGAGGGTCATAGTGGAAGAAGGGACAGGATAAAGGGAGAGACAAGATGGAGGGAGGAACAGGGTGGAATGAGATACAGAGGTTATGAGAGGAGAGAATAGTGAGAGGGTTATGTAAATACATCGATTTCAGTGCTAATGGATAAAATTATTGCAAGTTCTCAGCGTTTCGTTCACCTGGAGAGACTGAGCTACATGCCTTTGAAAGGTCTTCTGGAGAATAGGTATAGCAAGGCTCTTCAATTAAAGTAATAGATTAATTATAATCCAGAAAATAACTCATTTCTATTAATCGTGTATTGGAATAAAAATAATCCTTCTGTAGCACAGCAAAATCGTGAATATTTTAAAGGAGGATAAAATGGAATATGAACCGAGATGGGTTGTTTTCTTCATTTATTATCTATGTATATTTGAGCTTTAAATGTTGAATAATATTTTAACGTTCTCTTTCCTCAATTTAGCTGCATTTGTAATGAAAAAAATTAATTGAAATTATCTTAAATAAGGGGATTATGAATTCTAAGACAGTCAAACTGTAAGTATTTTAAGTATGATTTACAAAGTTAGACAATTCATGTAAAAGTTTGAATTTTTAAGATAATTATTTTTCGTTTCAATATATTCGTAATCTATAAATTTGGACAAAAACATCATTCAATTAATCAATTTTTCGCTGTCAATCTAATCTATTAATAATGGTTTTTGATCAATGGTTGCCATCACTACCTAGGAGAGTGTACCCAGCGCCAAGTGAAGACCAACGGGTGAATGGTCGGACGCTCTTTCTGTGGACACCTCCCCCACCCTCTCCGAGAAAGCGGAAGGGAAAATTAGAGCATAATCAAGTAAGTGGCCAGCTGCCCCAAGGAACCTGCGCCATTCCCTTCTCCCTGTTACTGAGAAACAGCTCTGTTTGATGGTCGGCGGAGCAAAAGGCGAGTGTAAAAATAACATTTCTTCATCCACTTTCATTTTACTTTCCTTTCAACTTGGAAGTTTGTGTTGGAGGGGAAACGCAGATTCAGTAATGGAAGTGACGTAGTTTCCCCTCCGTAGTCCCCCTTCCTGACAGCGCCCATGTTGTTTTGTTCGAAATAAGTGGTTTGAGGTTCGAGAAGCCATATCTACCGTTGTGTTAATCATGATGTGGCTGCAGAGTGTGGTGCCATCTTCAGGATGTGAGAGAGTGAAGCATTTTAATGACCGACGGTAAGCTGACGTCACAAAGTGGCGCTAGCGCTCATCAACAAAACTTGTATAAAACACAACCTGGATGAAATTACCACTAATTATGATGCATTGCCTCGCGGCTAGCTCATTGGTCAGCGTGCTGGCTTTCCACTACGCGGCCCTGAGTTCGATTCCCTGTCGAGGCGAGACTATAGAGTGCGTTTCCCTTGCAATATGTTGCTGTGTGACGATGAGAAAATTCACTTCTCAGGTGAAGATCGGAATAAGGCGTGAGGATGTCTACGTGCTAACCACACGTACCTCCTTAACCCATGGCTGCGAGGCAGGGACTTCGTCGGTAGGCCTGAGCCCGTTCACGGGCTGTCGCGCCAAGTAGATACATACATGTTGCCTTAGAAAATTGTCGGTTAAAAACTGAAGCTGTGATAAAATGATAAACGTATTCGCTGTTCGTACGGAAAATGACTTCATTTCTCCTTACCATGTATTTCGAAAAATAAGGCAGAGAAAAATATTTTCATTAGCAGTAGAAACTTTTTAGGCTGCATTCTGTGCCAAAAAAATGTATGCAATTTAGGGCCAACTGTGTATTCAATTTAGAATGTACCCACATGCTACATGCGAAATCCATTTGCAAAGGTTAATTAACGTTGCCGGACACTGACTTTGGTTAACACCTTCATGCCGGAGGCTCACTCACGAATTTAATTTGGAGATAAAGAGTAGCAGGAAAGGCACTGTAAAGAGCAAGAAATTATAAAATTCTGAAACAAAATTGTGCGTGTAATAATGTTTGGAGTCCAGATTTTTTCGCGTGACCTCTCGTGTTTCCTGAGTATTAAGAATACAATCTTCTTTTGCAACACCTCACATTTGTCTCTTTCACGAATAGGAACTCTAGCGCAGGGCTTTCCAAATAGCGGCTCGCGCGCCGCATGCGGCCCGCCGGATCTTTCTGTGCGGGCAACGACAGTTTAAAAAACATTATTATACTAACCAACCAGTTTACTTAGTTATTCTGTTATGCATTTTTATATTTACATAATTGTAATATTTATTTTCTCGTTGTATTTATTTCAAGTATGTTGAATAAAAGTCGTATTTATTATATACTAGCTGAACTACCCGGCGTTGCCCAGGCATTTATTACAGTATTTTTTAGCCAGCAAGAGGTATTCCATTTATTCTTGCCGTGCAGTGGGGCCTACTTCTCTCTCATTGTATATCTGTCCCGCCAAGCTAGCCCTGTCATGTCTTTCCCCCTATTTGGAAATTTCCGGTGTGCCTCGTTCACTTTCTTACTAAAGAAAGTTTACATTTTTCTAATTGGGAGTTTCAGCTCTCAAACATTCATTACTTTATAAATAAAAATACTAAACAAATCTAAACTGTTAATACAAAACACTCGTAAAATACTTGTACAAATTGTAGACTCACATGTATTCTTTTTGTGGAGTTTTATATCCCGCCCTCGGTGGCTTATTGGTTAGCGTGCTCGTTTTTCATTAAACAACCCCGAGCTCGATTCCCGGCCGGGTAAATTAGAACTGTGCGCTTTCCTTACAAATCTCTCAGTATCGATTGCTGTGTGACGATAAGAAAGCCCATCCTAAGGTTAAGAAGAGCGGTGTATACGGTAAAGGGATGTCCTCGTGCTAACCACTCGAACACCCGTGGCCGAGAGGCTGTTTCACCGCCGGTCAGCTATGGCCCGTAGCAGGCTGTCGAGCCAAAGGACGGGAGTTTTATATATTATACCAACACTTTCAATAA
This sequence comes from Acheta domesticus, assembly GCA_031308135.1. Classification (NCBI taxonomy): domain Eukaryota; kingdom Metazoa; phylum Arthropoda; class Insecta; order Orthoptera; family Gryllidae; genus Acheta; species Acheta domesticus. The sequence continues at coordinate 203,942,645 of JAHLJT010002406.1, forward strand.
ATTGCCGAATTATTAAACTAACTCATTTTTATATTTTTTGCTTCTATATTATTTATAAAGAAAGATTAAAAATTTATCTGCTGCCAACTCGTGACCTTGAAGGGACTTACAGTTTTAAGCAGAGTATATGAAGCATCCGAGAGTTCTCGCATGGGTACGCTAGTAGACAGATCCGGACAAATAGATATAGATGTCGTAACGTATTTGATGAATCGTTATAATAAAAGTAAATGAAAATGTCTATGCTGAAAGGTAATTGCCGGTTTCAATAATTATTCTGAAGATGACACAAACATGTATGTTTAAAGATCTATGTGCTAGTAACATGTAGTATAAAACTTATTTGTTTAGGTAAATCAATTCATCATATCACCGCAACATAACAGCAATACTGATCCACGAACCTGTACATTATGTATACATAATAAACTGACAATGTACTGAACCATCTAACAAAACACTATTAGCTTCGTTATTTGAAGTGCGAAATACTACGGATTTTGAAATGTGAATTATAGAAACCAAGGAGTCTCAGAATTTTGTTATTAGATTAGACAAATATTTTAGATAAATTAATTTTTGCCAGTTTATAGAAAATATAGATGAATTAATTCACTGGGAGCAACTGACATGAGAAACAACAGCAAGATTAGTCTTAATATGTAAAGGACCATTACTTAATTACATACCACTGCCCATATTGAAGAAAAATGTTCAACTGAGTTGACCAAAACATACAAATATTTTCCATTTTACCAATTTGAACATGATATATGTATAATAGTCAAATCGAGAGTCATAACGAAAAGCTGCCCTGCTTCCTAGAGAATTATTCACATTTGCTTTCTTCTTTACTGTATTGTTTTCAATTGTGCGTGTTCTTTTGCAAGTCGTTCTTGCCTCTGAGTAGCCCATTCCGAATTTTAATAGGCTGCCCATCTCTTAGCACTTGTATTCTGTTTTGACAACTGTAACTTTCGTTTCGGCATTGTTCCAAACAATTCAATTTTCACAAATTCTGTAAAAGAAGAGGTTGTTTAGAAAATATACGATACCTGTATACGATATCTACATATTGTACTTGGTATATTACTATATATTTTGTACTGTATATTTTTGTACTTTTAACTCTCTAAATCCTTTAAAACTCACATGTTTTCTTGCTACAATTTGTGTACCAAACGGACTAAGGACAATCTTTATACATTGACGTATTTCGCTTTAAAGGATTTCGTTCCAATGTTCCACCAACGTTGAAAACAAACAAATCACCAACGAACATTCACGGACTTTACATAGCACATGTTCAAACCCCAATGAATTTCGTAATAATTCTGGCAAGACCGTCTAAAATAGATAATATACTATTCTAGACGGCCTTGATTCTGGACATTGATGAAAACTGTAGAAGATCTCAGACCTCATCCTCTGGTGGCGCGCATCTAAACTATTGACATTGATCCAGTATTGAATCTGTGATGTAAAGCGAAGCGAAAAATGTCCGGAAAAGTAATTTTTTTGTGAATATAGTAAGGTTTGTGATTGTATATCATAGCCTATGTTACTCCAGACCTTTAAAGGAAGCTACTACAAAAGTTTCATCAGTATTGGTTCAGTAGATTCAGAGATTATCGCGCTGTAAGTGAGTGCAGTTCTGTCTTTATATATTAGTATAGATTTGTTTCAATTTAATTTAGATTAGAGTAGATTTGTTACTAATTCTGCAATTAAGTTTGAGAACTTGGTGGCAGAATACACTAATTTAACATAACTTAACAATATAAAAATATACATAACTTAACAATTTTACAAAATTTACAAACTTTACAAATTAACCTGAACATTTGACCGTGCGAGATTTCGTAGCACTCCACTTCACCTCACTGTTGATCACTGAGCTGTAAAGTCTTTCTTACACATTCTTTTTCCTCAACTTCACAACGCCGCTACACTTCACTGCACGACGCTGCACATAATTAATAATAATATTAATAAATAATAATTCAACTTTATATAACATACTAGTAAATTAATAATATTAAACATATTTGTATTACACATATCAACATCTAGGAAACTAATTTATTTTTACATTTCCTCAAGCTCAGAGGAAAGGGATCGAAGATTGTCACAAGCAAACCGTTTCAGTCTCTAATAGTTCGATTCGCGAATTAATATTTCCCAACGTCCGTTTTCTGAGTTCTTGACTAAATTTTGTGCATGTGATCCGCTCTGCCGAAATATGTAGATTTCCCTAATCGACTTTGAATTTCTTTCCACTCTGGAAAGCCTATGTATGCTTTATACATAGCATAGAGGCACGATTTTATTCTCCTTCTTTCGAATGACTCCCATACTCCTTTATTCTTTGTACCCTTGAAAGTAAATTTTGATGCTTTGTTTTGGACATTTTCTAGATTCCTTTGCTGCAAAATTCTGTATGGGTCCCAACAAATCGCACCATATTGTAATATGGGTTCCACTAAAGACATATATGCTAGTTCTTTCGCTCTCACTGTACACTTTTTCAGGAGGAACAAACTGCAAAGATATCCAGGCTTTCCCTACAACGAAATTTACTTAATTTTCCCAGCTTAATTTACTGTCCAGCTGTATTCCTAAATATTTGCAAGACGTGACTCGCGGTATAATCTCAGTATTGGGGTAAAAATCATTTTAAATTACAGTGCGGCAAGCGGCTTAGCTAGAATTTGGTATGTGGCCCATAAGCCCTTCTAAATTGGACAGCCCTGATTTAGGGGAAAAAACACTTGCTCTTTGTGAGTCTGGTTTTCTACTCACAAGAATATCGCCTGTTCAATGCGACAATGATTGTTCTGTTGCAAGTACGTTTGGAAGTACTTGCAGTCTGAATGCCGAACATCACCATTGCAAACGCGCTTTTGATTTTAACGTTTGATGGTTTCACGCGGTAACGAGCGTGGGATCGATTAGAGCAAAATCTGTGGAGAGAGAAAAGAGCAGCATTTGTGATGCAGCGAACCATTACGTATTTCTCGTCATTTCGAACGATGAAGTCACACGAAAAGCCAGGGGAAATATCCTGGGAAAATATCCTGCAACCGCCACCCTCTGTTTTATTAAAAAAAAGAACACCTCGGCAGGCCCATAGGGTGAGGTGCATCAACCAACGCTCGCCTTATACGAGTGCGGGTGATTGTATCAAAATGTAGCTTAGGCGGACTACTAGTGAAGTCTTTGTCTTCACTTATGACTCTATATAGAGCCCTAACATAGTCAACACACAAAGTTTCTATTACCTCTATCTCAGAATATGATGGGACGTAATCATAGATTGGAAATTGAACTAGCAACACACTGGTATCCCTAAGAATAGCAAATATTTTCACCACCAAGTTTTACACATATTAAAACAATGCAACAAACACTTGAAATTATGTAATACTTAAAGGAAAGAAACAAAAAGAAAAACACAAAATGCACTTAATTCATTTCAAATGTAACCCTTTCTCTTCGTAATGAAATAATAAATCGCTTGCGTTATGTAAGTTACTTTCCAAGAAATTCGGTTAATTAGCCAGACTCCTAATATACAAAATTATCTTGAAATTATGCCAAATTCTACAACGCATGGCAGACTGATTCTTTATCAAAAACAGAACTCGATTATTATGTATTGCTTTTACACACTTTCAAATTTCATTAGAACACAAAAGTATGCAAATTACACTTTACTGAAATCTTATAAATTCATTCTCTGACTCGATTCATCAATTTCTATGATTCTCCTGAATTTTAGACTATCATTTATTCCTACTTCCATGTAACCACAATGAAAAGCACTCTTTAACTGCGTTTACAACGGTTACATTCCGCAAATTACAATGGTTAAAAATAAAAACATATAATGTGTAAAATTAATCTGGCTTTTACACAAATGCTCTGTCCGTTTCTGCACAGGCAATAAGAATTGGTAGCTATAAGCTTACTCGGGATGTCATCTGTAAAATCACCTCCTTCTCCCCTCCGTCGCGCCCGTACGCGCCTATACTGGGACTTTCCTAACTTTGCCCCTGACAGAAATCAGCCGTTTCGCTGCCATCCAATCGGGAGCTTATATTTCGCGACAGTGACGTCACTATGGTAACGTTTAAGCTTCCGATTGGATGAAACCGTCAACAGCTGATTCCTGTCAGGGGCAAAGTTAGGAAAGTCGCAGTATATGTTGGTGCCTCGTCGCCTATGCCTCGCGTTTTCATTGCTTCGGGCGGTGCAAACTCTCTGCGTTCTTTGCCGCTCAACAGAAGGCGTATAAATATTGCGGGGTCTGGGTTGCTTCAGCCTGCTCGTCCTAAGCGGTCGCAATACGGCAAATTTAACATAAAGGTATCTTATAAAACTCATAATACCTTCCAAAACTTTTTCTCACAATCAGCAATAAATTTCCTGTATCCTTAATGGATAAAAATTGGAGGTTATTTATTAAAATGTAACAATTGTAATTCATTTTATGTAGGACAAATAGGTAGGAAGTTTTCTTGTAGACTCAATGAACACCTCAGATTGTAGAGTCTGAAACTAGAAAATTTCACGTTTTCCAACCCGCTAATTCAAGATAATCACACTTTCTACCTGGGTACCAATTTCAAAATATGAACATTTTGGAAAATTTAGAAATTTTAAAATTATTCAAAAATCCTAACTTAATAACTAAAACCTAAATTAAGTCTCCTATCATTATGGGGTCAACTTTAAATCCAAGTTATCTTCCTAAATATGTATTTAGGTAAGGAGTTATTGTTTCATCATCTAGGATATTTATTATTAGAACATTTTCTAGCCCTAAATGATAATTTCGTCTTTCAACCCTTATCTGCTGTTTACAAAAAATTCAAAACAGTCGCCATCCGCATCGGTTTGTGAAAACTTCCGCATTTTCTTACAGCCAGGAACGCCCATAAACACATTCGAATCTTATTTTACTATCTGTCGATGAAGATAACAGTTGTACAATCGAATGATCATTGTTAATTTATAAACTATTTTTTTAAGAAAAGGGTATTGCCATCTGTGTTCCCGAAGAAATTACCGCGAGTACAGAAAATGTTCTAAAATATAAATGTCTTTGCTATATCCTAAAAATTGAAAATTTGAACAGGAACTTAACGAAATTATTTTACGCTGTTTGTAAACACACACAACGTTCTTATTTAGCTAACCGTTCTTGGTAGGTTGTCCAAATCCATCAGCTATCAATCTACTGGACAATAGTGAGGAAGAACACCGACTTAAAAGATACCATATTCCGGAATTACCATTCCGTTTCAAACAACCCACATGATGATGAACTCTAACGTCAATTAATACATAATTATCACATTTACTGAATGTTTGTTAAAAAACAGATTGTAAATAAACACAATATTAAAATAAAATAAACATTCTTATTTTTCTTTTGTTAATGCTCAACATTTTAGACAGACATTGAAATTGTTAACAATTACATAACTTGTAATCTTGTAAATAAGTAAATGAAGTAATGTGATTGTTAACATTTAAATTTCTGTCTAAAATATTGAGGTGCAATAAAGGAAAAATAACAAATAAGGGACAGAATCATAAAACATTACAGTATTAACTCTTACGTTTTTAAAATTTTCCTTTAAGTTTTTTGCAGTTTATTTTCAGATCCGGCGTGGGCCCTTTCCCAATTGGTGGTCTCCGGGTTTTGGAATGACATTGATAAACGACTGTTAATAATCTCAAGTTATTATTTAATCGATAAAAAACCGATTCGGTTGTTTTTAATGCTTTTGTCTCACCACTTGTCTGTCTGGGATAATCTCGAAAGCAATTAAACCGAATATAGAGAGGTTTTAACTCTTTTTAGCTAGTCAATTTTTGGTTTACATTACGAGTTTATTATTTAAAGAATAGTGTGAATTTATTAATTTTAACAAACAAATATAGTTGTTTTTCAATTTTAATGAAATTTTCTATTCATGACCTGTAAAACTAGAGATGATTTTCTGTCTATAAATGATGTAAAATTTACTCCGTTCCTCCTTTCTTGTCTCTTAAAGCAAAATGTGAGTGAGTGTTCTTTCAGTTACCCTCAAATATTTCATTAAGGGGAGGATATCTACAAACGTAGATCAAACGTTTCACAAGTTCATGAACTTTCCTACTAAATTCATTTTGTTGCCTCCAATGATACAATTAGGCTTTACATAATTGACGATTTAAAGTGTAATTGAAAGTTGGCATTCCTATTGAGATCTCTATTATATCTCCTTAAAAAAAGATAAGATTTTTGCATGAAATAATATTTGTAAAATGTATTTTTGGGAAACACCATGGAGATCTCTTTATGTTATGGATACCAAATCTTAAAGAAAATGAATTTATTAAAATAGTTCAATCCCTTGACAGGCTATATGGATGAACGAGAAGAAAATAAAATGAAAAAATGGAAGTTGGCCAAGAGTGTGCAACAATACTTCTATTAAAACTGTCCGTAGCTCTACGATCGAACCAAACAAGACGGAGCGAGACACAGAGCGGGGAGGGCTGGAGAGCGAGCGATGACACACTACAGATATACAATTGAGCCGTTGAGAGCAAATATGGTGCAAGTCAAAAAACATATTTTCCACTGTTGTTTTGTCCCTATGTTATTACATTCACTCTTATTGTCCAATTGTATAATCAGTTATGTGTCACTACTATGTTTTGATTAATGACCTTACTTTCTTCAATCTTTATTATCTATATAATAAATATGAGCGCAATCACAAGTCTCCGCTATAGACATGATCAACAAATAGCGCTCGCTGTTGTAAGAAAGCTAAATGAGAGAATTATATAAATAAATGAATAAATAATTTCAGAAAACTTAAGTTAAATTACAGAGGAAATCAGAATTGTAAGACAGGAGTTTGTGCGAGGGTAGGAGCAGTGCTCAAGGACCCGCACGAACTCCTTGCCAAAGTCCACCGCAATTGCGGTGCATGTTAACAAATGTACATGTACAGATAATTAATAAAACATTAATAATGTTGTTTTGTCCCACCTGTAACTTACACCACAATTGCATGCAGCAGTATGAGGAACTTATTGGTGACCTTGCATCGTGCTGGCCTCTAACTAAGAAATATTGAAGTTTGACTCACATCATTTTAGCCTGTGATGGAACGATGTTAAAACCATCTACCAGTGCATCTAACTCAAATTTTCCAAAATTTGACTTACACTACTTTTGCTCTCAGCGGCTCAATTGCTTCTTTTACCGGTCTAATCGACGCCTGCGATAAATTAACACCCGGGAAATCCCTTCCTGTACTTCAACTAGTATTGCAACTATCCTCATGGCTGTACCATTTGTGAGACTTTCACTAGTATTGCTTTTTGGCGGAAATACGAAATTAAGCGATCACGAATATGACATGTACGCAATGCTGCATTCGAACGTCCTTTAGCGTGGTGTTAAAAGAGGAGTGGGTCTGCATTGTCGGTACGTCATTGCATACATTTTATTAAAAATATTTTATTGCAAGGTTTTTGTTTAAAAATATTTGATTGCAATTTCTGATCCCAAGGTTTAGGAAGACAAAATATATTCTGAAAAAATACTATCGTAGTGCGAAATGTTCACGTTAGTTTGTTTACGTCTTCGAGAAGACGAAGTTCGTAAGTGAACCACGAAAAATGTTATATTCATGCAGATCTTGAAGTAATACAAAAACTTTGCTATCATAAAGGCAAAAGTTTCAATGGATGTACATTTTAAAACTTTATAAAGTAATGGCGCTATAATAGCACATACTTTTTCGTATTATCAGAAACATTTAGTGTTACATAAAAATACTTGATTTTAGTTCATAGAAAAAACCCTTTCTATGAACTATAATTTCTTAACATTCCGTTACTTCGATTATTGGGGGAAATTGACGTGTAAATGGAGCTAGTACGCAGTTACAAAGTACTGCCAAGGGATGCAGAGTGCGAGCGAGGGTACATATTCGTCATGAAGGACAAGAAAGGTTTCTCGCAATGTTCAAAAACGCTTTGATTCAAAATTATTACATTTGACATCCTGTTTAGAAAGATAAACAAAACTTTAAAAAATTCATAATGTTTCGATTATTGATCATACCAAAATACAACGACACGACACGACTGTCTATCGGTAAAGACACCAAAAACCCGAATGTTCTAAAACATTTCCGTGCGACATGATAGTGAACTGAAATTGTTTTAAAGCAATTGTGCAAATGCAGTTTGAAGGTTTATTAAATTGCCTAAGTGAAAAGAATTTCCGCCTGTCACTGGGAAAATATTTTGGTTGTTTGGACACGAACAATAAACTCAGATGATCAACTATTTACCCTTTTCTCCTTTCTCGCCAAACAGTAGAGAAAAAGTTATGTAATTCTGCGCGAAAAAATTTCGACAGAAAATTTCTTATTAAAGGGCCCTGATAATGAAAAAGTGAATAAATTCAGTTGCTAAATTTAGAGAAGAAAATTCTCTAACACGTGGTGCAGCCAGAATACATGTTTTGTGGGTTTTGAATAATGAAAAATCGAATGAAGGCGAAATGTCAGTATGCCTATCAGTCTGTCCGTCAGTGGACAACGTTAGTAGCTGAACCGTTTAGCCGATTTTCTCCAAAATTGATAAATTCACCAATCGATATGCCTCATGTCGCGGCCCCTTGAATTTGAAACCAAATTTGAAATATTTTAACTTGAGGGGGTACTTTACATGAAGCCCCTAGGACATTTTGAAAATTTAAAAAAATGTTCGTTTTAAAAAAAATCGTTTTTGATTAAATTTTGTTGTAGGATATTGTAAAGCACGTTTATGAGAATGGTGCAAGTCTCATGTGGATTGAAAACCTTGATTCTTTGAAACATGCAAAAGTCTTCCTACAACTAAAATATTAAAGATAAAGATTCTTCTCCTCAATGAAATCTGTTCCTTAAAGATAGATTCTAAAAATAAGGTCATGCATAATTTTTCAACAATTCGATCATTCTTTGCGTAATTTTGCATTAAAATACTGGCGGGAAAGTGCGTGCTGTCTGTGCGTGCTGAAAGTACGGGCGGGAAATCACCACTAGTTTCGCTCGCACAGTCGGGTAAAAACGTCGTGGTGATTTGCAACTCGTGTTGTTCGCTGATGAATCGCCTCTCCAGTGAAATGATTCCACTTGCACGCAGATGCCAGAAGCAGAGAGTCCTCTGCTGAGCGGACACGGGCGACCAACTTGAGCTCGTGAGGATGATCGGAGCATCACTTCACTCGCGACGCCACTTTGGAGCCGTTTACTCGCTGCAGAAGAGAGGAGGGACGCTGAGAGTTCGCTGTGAGTAGAGGCGTTGCGCTCACGTATGGCGACGGTAGCTAAATGGATGGGACGCCGACACGTTTTTTCAATTGATTGATATTTGATGATTGGTACATAGATTAGGTATGAAGTAACTTTACATAAAACTTCAAAAATAAGCTCTTAACCCGGGAGTGCTCGTAATAGACGTGTGAGATCAAAACCACCGCAATTTTATGTTCCTGATTTATTACAATGCATTAGTTGTCTGATATTACATTGTAAGTTTCTGAGAACTCCTGGCCATCTATTTTTATCTTTTTTCTGTATCGTTTCCCGTGAACAAGTTGAAACTTGATCGCTGCGCTGCGCGATATCTGTCAGATACGTTACGTGCACTGGTGCTATTGCATTGTGAGGTCCTGGCGTAAGCGGTTCGTATCATGGCATTATTTTCAGCCGTGTCTGTGACAAGTGCCTATTCAGAAAATGTAATCATTAGTCTTATCTAGGATTGACTGTCACAATTTCTTCCCAAGAAAAGAAAGAAGATGGGAAGGAGACGTGAAAAAAATGCAAACCTTCCAAAATGAAAAAAAGACAAAGATTTTCTAAATATTTTTGTGAAAAATGACAAAAAAATGTTTGTTTAGAATATGCCAAAAACATTTGTGGAAATTCTATTTAATAAGATAAGACGTTTAATGATGTTTGCGTGTACTTTGTCAATTTTTACCTTTCTCACCATAAGCGTTCAGATGAGGATTCTGCATTAACAATTGCATTTATATTAACATCTTCATTAACAATTGCATTGGGGGACATGTACAAATGAAATAAAATACGTATTTGAATAAATAGAGCTTCAGATCATTTGCATTCACAAAATGTTGCAGCTAAATCCGAGAGAATAGAGTTGCGGGCACTGGCGAGAGTCTGCCTCCCGGGTTACGACAATTTTAAGCACAAATTGTCCAATAAACTCCTTCGAGTGATATTCAGAGTGGCTAAACTGCAATAATCACTCAAATGTAGGTTTGAAAAAATGCTTTCTATTGCAAAATTTGCATTTCAGAAACACCTAAACCCTCCAGAAACATGTACATTGTTTATTATTTACAAAAGAAATGGCCTTTTGACCAATTTGAAAACTATTTTTCTAAATGCAACCCGGTAAGATCATTTATCTTTTTTAGTAGTTTGCAGTGGTAGATGGAGTTCTGTACTATCGCGTGTTTTTCCTCTTTTTTTTTTGATTTTAGAACGTTGAGCAAGCTACAAAATTATTAGTTTTTAGAAAGTCATCGGAAATTAACTTCGAAAAAATTGGTAGAAAATCTTTGGATGGAATATGTAAGCAACTCAGATTCTAAAGTATATACGTTGTTGTTGCGCAGACTTTTTGTTGTATTTTTCTAAGGTATTCAAGTATGTCAATAAAATATACAAATTGGAACTTTTACTTACTTTTCATTTGTTTTCAATTAACAAAATAGCGAAGGTTCTAAAAAAGGGAAACTTGGCTCACGGCATCAACACTGCAGTGCCTCTGACTGGGAGGTCCTAGGTCCTAGGTTCGAGTCCCGACGGTGGCAGGATTTTTGACACTGGCTAGATAGCTAGGACGAATTGTCATTGTCTGGAGGAGAATTCTAGAAGCCGGGTTCTTTGATTAGCAGTTTTCCGTGGTTTCTCCGATCAATAGCAGGCGAATGTAGGAGTAATACCCCATCAAACAGGCTACGTATCGCGCGCGATCTTTCTTTCCCATTTTTTGTCCTATCCTACCCCTTACTTACACTTATATTCACTACACTACCACACATGCCGGGTGCCGATCGGAAGCCTAGATATTGCCCCGGCTGGGGGGTGCCACACTGGCGGGAGATACCTGGTTGGGAAAAACCCACTAACCGAGAGTAGGTTAGCGCCGGATCTCATCATTCAGCGGGACAAGATCACCGCCACCTCCCAAGCAAAAAACATGCACTACAGTTACGAGACTAACGACCTTAGCAGTTGAAGTGCCCGGAATCATTAATCAACCAATGAATCATCTAAACATTGTAAAGTTTCATACATTTGTTTCACCAAAATTATTACTAATGTCACTTTATATATCACAAAATATCCTGGGTTCTGGGACCCAACTAGTAACCAAGCGACTGGGACTCAAAGTGTTAACCGTCAAGGAGGTGTTGTAAAGAGCAAGTGGTGTGTTGTGGCCTAGAAGGCCACAGCAAAAGCGAGATCGTTAAGGCAGTTTGAGCAGTTGGACGAGAGGGAAGCGGAACGGAGGGCTCAGAAGAGGAGAGGAGGAAAATGTTTCCGCTTCTCGATAGCAGCGGAGGCGGAGAGGGGGGCAAGGGAGGCGGCAGACATTGAGACGACGTCCCGAGTGGAATGCTTAATCAACTGTCCAATCAATCTGTGTCTCGGCTTATCGGATTCTCAAGAGTTGAGCAAGTCGGTCGGTGAAATTGAGGAAACACCCTGATGCACTTGGCGACGAAGGAGGGGGAGTTGTTAATGATACTGTGAGATGATGATACATTTTAAGCTGTGGGTGGGTACGGGTTTACAGGATTGTCAAAATTAGGTTATGTCAATCCTTAGCCGTGGAGTAGCGTATGGAGCTCCACAATGAAGCTTCGTAAACCGAGTGTTTCTAGAATGTAGAGACGAAGGTGGAAATAATGAAGCTCCGTTCAACGGAGCTTATGTATCATATTAGTAATATTTAGAGCATCCTTTTCCCTAGAATCTTCGAAACGAAATTTGGAAGATGGAGACAAAATTAGGAGACAAAATTGGTATCAGTGTTTTAAAACGCAGTCATGTGAGATGTTGCTCAGTTTAATATTTGAAAGGCTCAGGAGTAAAATATGATAACCCTCAAAGTTACAGTTTTTGTGGTATTAAAATTTTCGTACGCGTTAATCACTGTCCTTGTGCTGTGATTTTCAAATAATTCAAATTATGACGTGTAGTTGTCCCCCGGGGCTTGTCATCTTTATGTATCCCATTTAAACCACTCGCAGCAAAAATGTTCACTTGCTTATTACTCTCGCAAACATTTCCACGTATGTTACCACGTTTTACATCCGAACACTTCATTTTTCCACATTGTAGAAAGGATTTCCACGTATGTTATCACGTTTTACATCCGAACGCTTCATTTTTCCACATTGTAGAAAGGGACACTGTTAAATAAATGTTCCTACACTCGCCGAATATGATGGTAGTAATTATTTTACTCTCTGAATTTTGGGTTGGTGAATTTTTTCTAAAGAAAATAAACGGATTTGGGGAATATTAGCCCTCTAAGCACTACACGCTTCTATATCTTTGAGAAGTTTAACCCCCCTTTGTTTTTACAGTTGTCCAAACCAGCTTTCCAAACCATTTTTGAGAATTAAAATAAATGGCTTTGTGGTAGTATACAGGGAATATTAGCCCTCTAAGCACCGTACGCTTCTTTTATGTTTGCAAAGTTTAACCCCCTTTTGTTTTTACAGTTTTGCAAACCTTTATATATGGTTAAAACTTCTACTTAAGGTTCTCTGAGGGAAAATTCCTGCGTTGTCTTCGGCATAATTTGGAAATGTGTCCTATTTGAAAACAAGCCAATAACAATTTCGGCATGAAATCCCTCCATCCAACAACGGCGAGACTAAGTGAATCGGTTATTTTTTAAACCCCGTAAGTCACTCTCTTTTGCATTTTCGCTTTTTGTGAAAAAATGGAAGCTGTAGGATAGATGCATCGTTCCATGTGTAAATAACGTACATCAGATGAATAGAATGGACGTGAGGACACTTCAAAAGTTTAGTTTGGTTTTGAAACTCTGTAAATCATTGACTTGCGGGGTATGTACGATTGTGTATGTATATATGTATGTATGTCTGACCGACAGAGAGGTTGGTTAAAAGGAATGCTCAACATGGAAATGTTTCTATGCACTATCATAGAAACACATATTTCAAGCATCTGTTTCTGTCCTATGAATCAGGTTTGATGTAGATGCACATTGCCATCTAACATAATATTGTAAGAAATGTGTCAAATTTTTCTTTTTGAAGTCTCAAATAAATAAGTCGATTTTATTTTATTAACAACTCAACCTGCAATATGTATATTTTTACATGTTAAAGTAAACAATTCCTAATTAATGATTGAAATTACGTAAGTCATAAACTTTTAAAACAGCCCAACGACTATTGTACTATTGATACACGTAAATTGCATGTCTCCATGGCATTCTAAATCAAGATTTATGCACCAGAAATAAAAAAAAGATTGAAAAGTTCTCTACGTACTTAATCAGTTTTTCTTGTTTTCCCGCAACTTTACAATTCCTGACTCGAGGGGTTTCAAAATAACCGATTCAAGTGTTCTCGAAGAAAAAGTCCACTCGCCGTCGCTCCAAAACCTTCCACTCTTCAAGAATCTACAGAAATACGCACATTTCTGTACTCTAAGTCAATCTCTACGTTGTTTGTGTTCGGCATTTAAATAATGTGACAATTGTTCTGAGAAAAGTAGAATTAATTTATGGGGAATATCGAAAAAAACTTTAGGAAGCGTTAGTAACAAAAACAATTATTTGTGATCTACTTTCATCAAAAAGTATTTTTTATTTACGTCAGTAAACATGCGCTCTGCTTCTTAGAAACCAACCATCTAAACAACGCTTTAAGAGCGCGTCCACAGCAATGGACGCTTAAAATGCTCGAGAGTCCATTAAAAATATTTTAGCGGGCTCTCCGGTTTAGATTTTACCAGTGCTCATAAATCTTTGCATAAATATGTCGTTGCAACAAAACAGAATTTTTGGGAATAAATGTAAACAAAATTTAATTTTACATTCGTTTTGGAACGTATATGTTAGTTCTAAAATTATCACTGAATGTAAGGCCATTTTATCTTCGTTAGTATTACAAGAAATCGATTCTGAAATTTTTATCCTCTCTGTCCTTTTGCTCCATTTCGTCCTTTTGGCCCCTAAATTCCATTTGTCCCTTTGTCCCCCTTGTCACATTTTCCCCTTTCTGTCCCTTTTCTGTTCGCCCCCCCTTGGCTCATGTCGACCCCTGGTCCTGACGTCCATCTTCTCCCATTTGGCTCTTTGTCCCATTTGTCGGGACGTTCCCCTTGACCGATTTGTCCCGCTCGTCCCACTTGTTCCATTTGTCCGCTTCTCTCATTCTGTCCCATTTTCCCACAGGTACTCTTGTCTTATTGTCCCCTTGTCCCGTTTTTTTCATTTTGTCCGTTCTCCCTTTTTATGGCGTTAATTCATTTGGTCCCCTTTCCCATTTTGTCCCCTTTACCATTTTTTCCCTTGTCTATTTGTTCCCAGTTGTCTATTTGTCCCCATTTGTCCTTATATGTCCCTTTGTTCTTTTGGCCCTTCCGCGCACAGCGATTGTTACTTAAAGACGGAACAGAGACCCTTTACTTTGATATAGAACATCGAGAATAATGACCATTCTTAACTCATGAAACAGTTAAATGTTTATTTTGAATAACTGGAAATAACAACATACATTGTTTATAACAGATCTTCTATTCGTCTTTAAGGACTTCTTACATAAATAACTATTATTAAAAACTATTGTAGACTGTAAAAGAAAATCAATGTTGGATTCTCTGTTCATTTTCATTGATTCTGATTATTTATTAACATCTTAAATGGTATGTTATTACTTTTTAAACACATAGATTGCTCCAAAACTAAAAGAGTCCACCGAATCATTTATAAAAAGATTGTAAAATTTCGTTGCTACTGGAGTGGAGCAGTGCAACCTTTCCGCCCTCGTATATACTAATGCGACCGCAGATGAATTAAAGCGGTTCTGGAAAATAGTCCTGTCGTGAGCTCTTTCGGGGATGTTTTCAGCAACCCACAAAGTGCGACGTGAGCTCCGATGTTCTCTTGCATTAGTGCTGTCCGCGTCCAGAAGACAGCTTCGCGTTGGGCTGACCCACATGCGTGGAAGTTTCTGAGGGCTTTCATGAATAACGCATACGCACTGCGCCAAAGCGATCTGATGACTCGGTCGGCGCGCCTGAGACGAGGTTCTGCACTTGCGGGAGATGCAAGTCACTCCCACAGCAAAGCTCCAGTAATTCTCGTTGCAAATGTTACGGACGTATTTCTATCCTGTGATAGCTTTAGATAATTAGGTTCTAAATTTTTGAATGATGTTTTACAAAACCGTTGGAAAATGTTTCTGCATTTATATATTTTTTAAAATTAATCTCCAAATTCACAATTTATTGCAATTTGTTCACTAACGATATTTTTTGTTAAATATATTTCTGTACAACAATGAACAGATACTTTGTGGTATCTTGAAGAGTTTGTTAATTCTTAGAGTTGAGGAGTTCCGTTTTGAATATAGACTTAAAATTGAAGAGTTTGACTTTGATGATAGTAACTTATTAGATTTTTTTCATATTTATGGAATTTCGGCAATATTTCCAACGAATATTTTACATGAATCCTTTGCTTTCTCACTTTAGAGGTCCGCATTTCTCAATATATCATATTACCAATAATTGAAAATATAACATTATTACGTAAATATAATTCACTTTGCAGAGTTCCGGCATTGGGTATAAAAAACAGAAATAAAAAAATATATGAATTTATTCCCCCGCCTGTAAATTTGAATAGCCGGATGTACGTCCTCTTATTCGTCTCCTCCCCTTCTAATACTTATCGCTCCCCTTGAGCCGTCACCTCGGCGTCGCGCCTTTGTGGAAGTGAAGGGGATTCCCTCGGTTGGCAGGCGTGCGAGATTGTCGTGGCGAAGCGAGGGACAGAGGGAGAGAAAGGCGAGGAACGCGAACAAGAGCGACGCACACTGTGACACTTCGGATTAACGAATAAAACGTTAAAAGATTAAAACTTTTTTATCTCGTGGATCTGCATTTACGTTCGCAAGCACCAGTGCAGGGCTGGCTCACCCGGATATCCGGCGATCGCCAAGAGGGTCGTAATTTTTTGTCAGAAATTAGGGAAGTTTCACGTGAAAGGGTTTATCAATACTTAATTTTTTCTATTATTTTCCTAATTGAAGTCAGGTTAACAGAACTTGGCCAGTGGGAGAAAAATTAATTTCAACCAGGGTTGTTTACCAATGTTTCGGAATTATCTTTCCATAATCAGGGCTATATAAGTATATTTTCCGAAACGTTGGCAAACAACCATGGTTGAAATTAATTTTGCTTCTACTGATCAAGCCTCGTTAACCTGACTCCAATATAACATTTTGATCGTTAAGCATTCTCCATAATATTCCTTAGTTATAATTATCAAAACGTTCTACCATTCTCAGCCAAATTATTGGAGGTTTTATTTTACGTTGAAAAATATTTTTTACAACTATGAAGAATGAATGCATGTTATATCTCTTTGTTTTCAGGAAATGTCGAGTTATTTGAAAGATTTAGGAGTTTGTTTTGTAAATGATGCTAACATTGACTACAATTAAGTAAATTGTTACTTCAAAGGAAATCTGGTTTCTTAATTGAATTAATATCGGGCATATCGTACAAATTGTTACATGCATATACTTAGAAATATAACCAAAATCTTGGATATAATAACTAGTACTCTTCGGCTGTGGTGAGTAGGATTGCCAAATTAAATTTGAAAGAAATGACGTCAAAACGGAAATTTGCCGAAAGCACTCCAGTTTCAATGTATCTTTATTTCGCATATTGCAAAACATTATATTCATTTCAACTCTTTTCAACTGCAGTAATGTCAGTAAATTCACAAATGGGAAAATTCAGAGAGCACTATGGATTTACTGAAAAGAAAAAGGAAGTTGTTTATTTGTATAAAAAATTAATGTGGACAAAAATGTTGATCGTAAAAATAATTCTCAAGATTTAAAGAATTCCAATATATTGACAATCAGGGACTTGTGACGCTCAGAGACATAAGAAAGAATATGTATAGAATTTGAATAGAAAGTTTGAATAAAAACGGTTTTTTAAAACAAAGGCCAGAAAAATGATATAGTTATAATGATACAGCTAAAGAATCTGTGACATACTAATACCTTGACAAATTTTATTGTCGATTTTTCTAACAAGATATGAAAACAGTACGAAGTGAAACGCCGGAAGTTACATCGTAAAAATATCGGTCTATTTCTACATTTCGCTAATGTATTGTGTTGGTTATATTATATCACAAGGTACATTACAATGACATTAAATAATCATTGTCGAGTTTCGCAAAATAGTACATTATGAAACGACGATGTAATAATGGGAATTAATACACAATGGGATAATACACAATGGGATACAATGGGAAAATCAAGAGTTATCGTACAGAATAAGAAGTTGCAAAAACTGACGGTTCCTATTTAAATTTTCAAAGTAATCTTACGAACACGAACATCTTACGAACAGGTAATTGATGAGCAGATGGATTCGATTGCAGTTTATGTGTCAACACAGTAAGTTTTTTTTATTAAATCTGTTGTTTCGATTTCATTTAGAGATTGTAGGGACATACATCTGTTCAAAAATTCAAACGCCGGAGTCTTGATAATAAGGGAAATAAATATAAACATGGTCAAAACACAAAACATTTGTTTTAAAAGACAAAAATAACAAACATTCTCTCATGTAGCTGCACAAAGTCAAGGCCACAAGTGTGGAAAGCAATTAGGCTATAGAAAACACAACGACTAGACCATGCCACAAAATCAGAATTTTCAAGTTGATAGTTGCAAATTCATTTATTACATAAAATGTAATTAAGTTAATATGCAATTATTTACTAGGAAATCATGACTTACAAAAGCTTGTCGAAATACACAATACACTTATCTCGAAAGTAAACCATTGTACTTCGAGGTACATTGTACTTCGTGCCCAAGATATTAACTCATCATTTCAAACTTTCTTTTGCACGATGCGCTTTTCCAAAAATATTTCGATTTAAAGGGTCCAACTGAATTAGAACCACGATGTAAGAAGGTATATAGGTGTGTTAACTAGCCACCTTTGAGGAAAATTTTCTGAAGCCAGTTGGAGGCTAGTCCCTCGCTTGTCCGTACGGCGCGCACGATTGATTTAGGTCACGGTGTAAGATATACATCTTAACTGTGGCTATTACACAGTTTCACGAAACATTTCCTACCCATTTTCGTAACTATTCGCTCTAGACCTTACCAATTCCACCGCGAAACGACAAATTACTGATTGGAAATTTGAACTCAGCTGGCCACAGAGCTGTCGAATGGATCACGACCAATCACGACCTTGCCCAAATGAGACCTAAAGATCGCAGCGCTTATATGCGAGAACTGTGCGAACTACCCTCACATAACCTTCAGTTTTGTACTGGAACAACTATATATCTGACATTGTGATTAGAACCTGCGAGTTGAGTAATTTAGGCCCACTGTGGCTCGCGTCGGGCCGAGTGGCGAGAGCGGGAGGGAGGCCGACAAGTGGAGAGCGGCACAGGTCACTCCCCGCGGACCACGCCCCAGCGCCGACGCCACGCGTCAGGCTGACGGCAGCGCGGCTAACAGACGACCGGGCGAAGGCGAAGGTGGGGCGAATGGAGTCGGGGATAACGGTGGAGGGGGGCGAGAAAGAGGGCATCGCCGGTAGGTACTGTGCAGACGGGAACGATAGGAAACGAGGTGCAAGGATAGAGAAGGTGAAGGCAGCCAGTCGCGAATAACGGCGTTTGAGCTGGGAAGGCGATGTGGAGGGAGATGGAGATTTGGTGCGAGGCGAGGCTGGTTTGACGCGTGAGGCTAGGCGAGGTGAAGTGGACGGCGAAATGGACGGCGGAGTGGGCGGCGAAGTGGGCGGCGATGTGGACGGCGATGTGGACGGCGAAGTGGACGGCGGAGTGGACGGCGGAGTGGACGGCAAAGTGTACGGCGAAATGGACGGGGACGTGGACGGCGAAGTGTACGGGGAAGTGGACGGGGAAGTGGACGGGGAAGTGGACGGGAAAGTGGACGGGAAAGTGGACGAGGAAGCGTACGGGGAAGTGTACGGGGAAGTGGACGGGGACGTGGACGGGGAAGTGGACGGGGAAATGTACGGGGAAGTGTACGGGGAAGTGTACGGGGAAGTGTACGGGGAAGTGTACGGGGAAATGTGCGGGGAAGTGTACGGGGAAGTGTATGGGGAAGTGTACGGAGAAGTGTACGGGAAAGTGTACGGGAAAGTGTACGGGAAAGTGTACGGAAAAGTGTACGGAAAAGTGTACGGAAAAGTGTACGGAAAAGTGTACGGAAAAGTGTACGGAAAAGTGTACGGAAAAGTGTACGGAAAAGTGTACGGAAAAGTGTACGGAAAAGTGTACGGAAAAGTGTACGGAAAAGTGTACGGAAAAGTGTACGGAAAAGTGTACGGAAAAGTGTACGGAAAAGTGTACGGAAAAGTGTACGGAAAAGTGTACGGAAAAGTGTACGGAAAAGGGTACGGAAAAGTGTACGGAAAAGTGTACGGAAAAGTGGACGGAAAAGTGGACGGAAAAGTGGACGGATAAATGGACGGATAAGTGGACGGATAAGTGAACGGATAAGTGAACGGATAAGTGGACGGAAAATTGGACGGAAAATTGGACGGGGACGGAAAAGTGGACGGGGACGTGGACGGGGACGTGGACGGGGACGTGGACGGGGACGTGGACGGGGACGTGGACGGGGACGTGGACGGGGACGTGGACGGGGACGTGGACGGGGACGTGGACGGGGACGTGGACGGGGAAGTGGACGGGGAAATGAACAGCGAAGAGGGTGGAGACGTGACCGGCGACATCGGCGGAGTGGGCGGCTGAGTGGGCGGCGGAGTGGGCCACTTATCTATAAGAAAAATCTACCTAATGAAATGCGCGTCTCTCACGTGTGTTGCATTTATCCACACGCATTTAAATGCTTGCCAAAGTACTCGCGCGTCGATGTAGGATCGATGACAGGAGTGGAGTGGGATTATCACCGGTGTCGGAGCCCTGGCGTTGGCGAGTGCGGCAAAGGTGAAGGGGTTGGCTGATGAAGGCCTGGAGGGCAGTGGGTAGTTGCGGGGGTGGGAGCTCGGCTTACAGCTGCACCTTTGCTCGACCGCCGGGGCAGACACGCCGAGGTCTTTGCCCCATTCACAGAGCGGAGGTCAGGGGGTTGGCAACTGAATTTTGAAGTTGGGGCAATGTGACCGACGGTGGTTGCAGCAGCTCTGCACGCAATGGTGGATAAGGCAAGAGGAGAGAGAGACAGGGAGAGATGTCTCCGTACATCAACTGACGTCACTGCAGTCCCTCTGACTGGGAGGTCCTAGGTTCGAGTCTCGACGTCGCCAGGATTTTTGACACTAGCTTGTCATCTAGGTCGAGTTCAGTCGCTGTCTGGAGGAGAATTCTAGCGGCTGGCTGCTCTGATCGGTAGTTTTCCGTGGTTCCTCAGATCAACACCAGACAAATGCCGGAGCAGTACCATAACAAACGGGCCACGGACCGCGCGCGATCTTTCCTTCCTTTTCCTTGTCCTATCCTATCACCTTACACATACTCTAACATGCACTACACTACCACACATGCCGAGAGACCAGTCGGGAGCTTACAGCTTGTCTCGAGTGGAGCGGTGCCCCGCTGGTGGGAGGTATCTGGTTGAGGGGAAAACCCCGCTAGTCGACGGTACGTCGGCGCCAGATCTCGCCATCCAGAGGGGAAATGATCGCCACCTCCCGAAAAAAAACACGCTCTACACTTACGGGACTAATGTCCTAAGTAGTGGACGCACCCGGAAACGCGAACGAATGTATCAATCAAGAACAGAGAAACAGTGACAGAATTAGCATGAAAGGACTATCAACTAGTAGTTTTACAACAGAACATTATTTCTTAATTTTTTAAATAAAGCTGACGTAAAATTGTGGGGCCGCGCCGGATCTCATGCTCTACCGCGAGAGGAACACCACCACCTCTTGGGATGTAATATGCGCTACATTCACGGTACAACCCGCGGAATGCGCCCGAAAATAATTCATTTTTGAAATCAATAAATCCATCATTTCGATATCTCAGACCCACAGAATAATTTTTTGCTAAACATTGCTGTGAATATACGGTAGCAGACGAGAAAATTCCGTTGAGTGTAGTGAGGGTGCGGTAACGTAGTCAAGGCACTGACTATGTTGCGGGTGAAGTGTAGTTTCGATTCCACTTTAAGGAATGGATATGATTGTGTCATATCTGACCCATAATATTGTGTTCCACATTTGAACAGACAAAACATTCATCAACGTCCCTGAAAATGAAAAAATTGTTACGAGTCTTATTGGTTCAATGAATTTGTAAAGGGTGGGCATGCGACTTGAAGATGATTATTTTTTCCATCGTTGGTAGTGTGTGCGGGACTGAGAAGGCAAATTGAGAAACCGTGGTGAAACGAAAATATATCGAATTAAACATTAAATTGGAATTAATTTGTGCTCTTCTTCTTTTATGTAGATTGTACACCTGTTTTTCTTCACTCTTCATCCAGGGGAGTCACTAGTTGTTGACTGTATGTCTTCTCTCCATTTTTTGCGGCCTTTCAGGGTTTTTCTTTCCTAATGTTATCATATCCCTGGCTATCTTCACCAGTAATAGCACTATCCATACTATCACTTAATTCGTGTGAATGTTATTACTCTGATTGAATTAAAATATATTTACTAAAAATTATACTATACATATATCAAATACGCCTTATAAATTACGAAATGTGACAATAAGTCAGTCGACAAGTTATTGTCTTTCCGCCCCCCTCTAGGTCTTCATCAGCCATTTCCTTCACCTTCACTGCACACGCCATAGCCACGACAACATCATCCGCGATACTTCCACGCCCCTTCCACCATCGAGTCCTTTTGACAAACATTTAAAGGCACGTGAATAAATGCAATGAATGAACCTAATGAAAAACGCACATTTCATTAAGTAGAATTTTTATCTAGTTGATTAGATCCACCCACTCCACCACTGAGGAAGTAATGATTATTATAATTTGTACGGCAGGTACGTATGTTAGTTTGTAGTGTGTTCGTGTATTTTATTTCACTGTACACACTAGATTAATTATTTCACATAATTATTTTCAATAAATATATAGTGATCAAGCATGTGTGACCCAATTTCTTTGAAAAGTACAATATTGTTAACCGACATTTTTAGCTCAATGAAAACCGATTTAAAAAATAGGTCATTAAATAAGTTAATGTAAACGTTTAAAAAAGGTGCTTTCTGTTTCTGTAATTTGTGCTTAAAATAATGCCATTTTTGTGAAAGAACTCAAAAATCGATTCGTAATATCGGTTTTTTAATAGTAATTTGAAATGTATTCAACACAACATGCATGTAATTACAAATTCATTTCAAGTAAGTAGTTTCAAGTACTTTGAAACAAATGCTCGCAACAAGTGAATCGTTTCTCTACATTCACAATTACGGATATAAATTGAATCGGTAGAGGTTTTTAGAATGATGGAAAAAACAGACTACACGACAATACCAGTATATTGAATATACTGCCATGAGCTATGAAACTCATTTCAGCTGCCAATTACTCTCATCCCCGGATGCACACGCATCGACTAATCTGGTATTCATTAACTGCAAAACGAAGGTTGTGTACCTGCTTATCAGCCGGTGCGTTGCTATGAAATTTCCGATTATTCATATGCAGCTGTTAATTATAAGCTGATTTTGCAATGCATATAACGACAAAAGCTCATGAATTTTGGGAGTGTTTTAGCAGAAATTTGTAAGGATGGATTTTAAATAACAATTTGGTTCTATAGTGAAATGTGCAAAACCAATCCATTTTGTTCAAATAAATTAATGAATTTCATTAAGGTTAATGAATTTCAGTTTTATAATGAATTTGGATATTTCGCTTTCCCTAGATTTTATACTTGCTCGTCGAAATATAACTATCCGATTTCTCTTACCGCTTCTCCCTCCTGGCGAATCATAAACTGTGACTCATCTATCTTAGGAGGAGGTATACGTCGTTTGCAAAGTTGATGTCCAATAAATCGCGTATGTACTATGGTATAACCTCTTTGATTTTAACATAGACACAGGTTTCAGTTATTTTCTATATGTGGTGCATTTTATAAATCTGTTGAACATAATTTCATACGTGGAATAGTCCTATTAAATAGTACTCTTGATTTGGAAATTCTCAGACAAATCCCCTCCTCTTTTCGCGAAGCGGGTATTTATCGACAATTTTCAAAGCATTCTTGGTATTACCTATGATAAATACACTCATCGTCATAAAAAAAAGCTGCACCCCGAACGACCCTATTGATCCGCTGGAAACGTGGTGGGCATTTTGCACATCATTCACTAAGCCAATGATTGCGTTTTCACGGTCGGCCTGGACGGCCGGCAAGGGCATGACGTCACGCCCACCGGCCGAGAAAAGAGGGTTTCAACCGGCCGCGCCGGCCATTGCAACATCGGGCAACGTCGTCAAAGTGTCACCTGTAGCACTGTGCCTAGGTGACGCGTTCGGCAGCCGGTTGTCCAGATAGAAGCTTTCGAGAGGCACCGTGGTTGTGCGGGAGGCAGGTTCGTCCTGTCGCCATATTGTGCACCACACCGATCGTACGGACACCACCATCGACCGCTGTTGGCGACAATGTATTGAGGAAGGCAAGCTCACACAACATGCAGGATCTGGACGTCCACCACGCACCACGAGGAGGGAGGACCGACGGATGGTCCGCCACGGGCCACCAGATTCAACGGAACCGATAGGTGCTTCAGCAGTGATTCAGAAGGATGTGTAGCCCGCACTGTCACATCCTGTCAATGCCAGTACCACAATACCATCCTGTAAATGCCAGTACAATGCAGGGATCGCTATCCGCTGACCGTTACGACGCCTGCCCCTCACACCCCAGTAACGTCGCTAAAGACTCGCCTGGTGTCGCGAACGACGGACCTTGGACCATGCAGACTTGCAGTGGGTCATCATCAGCGACGAGTCCCGCTTGTCTTAATGGCGTCGACCACTGGGTCCGTGTCTGAAGGCGGAGTGGGGAGCTCCACGACGATCAGTTTGTGGTATCTCATCACACGTCTCGCCAGCCTTGTGTGATGATGAAGGGCGATATCCTATGGTGCCTGTTTACCGTTAGTTTTCCTCTGGGGCACCGTGACAGCCGCACGGTACGTTTAGGAGATCTTTCAACCGGTGGCCCTGCCGTTCGTGAACGCCCACGCGCATGTCGTATTTCAACAGGGAAACGCGCGTTCGCATACCACAGCCACCTTCCGAGCATGCCTTTCAGCCGTGAATACTCTGCCATGGCCAGCTGCATTGCCAGGCTTTTCCCCGATCGAGAATGTTGGGGGCGCTACGGAGCGTGCGAACAGGATCCCACCCCTACCCACCAATCTGCAAGAACCGCGCGCTCAGGTGCAGGCTGCATGGCATGGACCAGCACAACACTCCATTAGAGACCTGTACAACTCCATACCACGACGCCCGGACGCGTGTATTTGAAAACATGGCGTCCTCATGCCAAACTAACATGTACAGTCTGTGGGCGTGTAGCGCAGTAAATATTGGTCTTACAAACGTGAAAATGTAATAATTTCGTATGCGTGGTACCCTCTACCTACCTGCCAACAATGATCGCAATCCGCCTCGTCCTACAGGGTGCAGCTTTTTCTATGACGATGAATGTACATGTATTAGTTCAATATCAAACTTTTCACAAAGAAATTTGCAAACTTATTCTGGGGTCTGACGTTTACACACACACACACACACACACACACACACACACACACACACACACACACACTCGCATTCATCAGTGTTCTGTGGGTTCCGCAATGGATTGATGTGTTGTTTGACACTACCTTACCATGGCGCATGCAGCGAGTATTTTCGGTATTAGAAAGTTTTATTTGTGCTTTGGAAGTTCAAAATGACGACAATATTAAACATTAGTGTTTTCTGACTCTTTAATCTCGTTCATTTTTTACGTAAAATGTTCGTAAACTTTATTTCTACTAGTTTAAATGTTCGTTTAATTACAATTTCAGAGGGATGGGGTACGTGCATAACATGATCCAGTTTTCAGCTCTGTATGTTAGATTTATAAGGAAATTTTCCGTTTTCAAATTGCAGTATTTCTTTTTGGCTATATCATCGATGAATAAAAGCTCCAACGTGTATTATTTAGCATGATATGAACATGAATTCAGAAAGACAAAATGTCCGCAGTACATTGGAAATACTTTTCTAACTATGAGTCGGTGCATGAGTATAATCACGGTTTCAGTTTCTAGTCAAACTAAATTTCCTGAGACTTCATGGAATTTTGTCAAGTGGTTAATTATCAAAGTTGTTTACATCATATATTATCACAGTTGTTTACATTCTTTCCACAAGTCTCTCCCGAGCACGTAAGTTTTAAATGCCCTCACCTGTATTTGTCGGATGTATCACATATCCGGATTTAGTTGGAAATTGATAGAAACGCAATTTGTGAGATGATTCGTTCATGCGCGCTGTCGATTCCGAGTCGCTCGCGGCGCGGCCACAGTGTGCGCGGCCGACGCACTTTCCATTGGAAAGGGACGCTTTGTCACGCAGTTCCAAGTTTAGGAGAACGTTCGGGCCTTCGACTGTCGAGTTGACATTAAACATCCTTGAGACTGTCCAAGCCATAATTAACAACACATTTTATCCGAATACACCTTAAAAATAATTCGGCGTGTATACTTTTTTTCAGTGTATTCCAGGAAAGCCTCAATTTTCTTGCCTTCTGTTTGCCCCATAATATTTTTCCTTCAGGTATACAAGAGCGTGAACGAATCGTCTGCGACAGCGTTTGAATGAATCGCATTCCAAAGTGCATTTCTGCCGGAAAATTTCCGAGAACACGAATCCTCTGGTTGACGCCCCAGCTTATCGATTCGAGAACTCGATTCTTTACTTCTTCCCTGGTGCAGAAGACAACGTACAGAAACTTCAATTTTATTAAGCCGTTCGAAGAAGTCCGTTGCTATAGTTGCCGATTCGTCTCTGACCTCGTAAAGACTTTTCAATGTTCGCGAAAATGTCGTGAGAGCGGTGACGCGCCGGGAATCGGGAAGTGTCCTGTCTGGTACAATTTTATGAAGGGCACTTCGGCAACAAAAACTTAGTAACAAATGCCTTATATTAAATGTCTCAGTAACAAATGACTATTTCTCTCAGAGTCTTCCTTCCTCTCTTACTATCTACATGACTGGCTATCACTCGTTATGTCTCCCTGAATGAATGCTTCTGCGGTTTCGTCTTCCCCTCTCTGTCACTCTCTCTCTCTCTTCCTCACTGCTTCAACAATTCTCTTTTTATATCCCGATATTTCGCTCTCCGATAGCACTACAACTCAGATTAGGTTTTGTACTCCTCATCGCTTAGTACTTATAAGAATGACAGTCAGCATAGAACATGGGGGAATGGTAATATAGAAATTGGAGACACGCCCATATTCCAGCCCTCAAACAGGATGGGGAAGAAAATATCACGAGTGGTGCGTAAATAATTGTTCAAAGTACTATTCCGACATTCTTCTGAAATATATAAAGAAAAAACATCAAAGTGATCGTTACACCAAAATAAACCACAAATAAATTATTTCTATCACATTAAAAATAAGATAAAGGAAAAAAGCCTCAGCCACATTTATAAAACGCGCATAGTTGGAACTCTTGATTTTCACTGTTTTATAATAGAGTATCGTATTGAAGAAAATCCGCTAATGTGCCATCTACCTGTTGCTCGAAGCAGCTGTTTCAACTAAAACAAATATTGTCAAAGTGTGTTCCCCGAAATTACTTGGATATGCTTTGCAAATACTTAGTGAAATTAAATATGAATGTTTGTATTATGCCACAATAGCCTCTGACGAAGCTTGGGTCTATCAGCGGCATCCTGGCCTTGCGGCCATAGGTTAAAGGGTACAAGAAGTTAGCACATAAACATCCGTAAGCCGTATTCTGACCTTCACGACCCGAGAAGTGAGATTTCTCATCGTCCTACAGCAACGTATGCTGGGACATTGTAAAGAAAGTGCACACTATAATTTTGCCCGACCGGGAATCGAACCCGGGTCGCGTCATGGAAAGCGAGCAGACTGACCAATGTGCTACCCGTGAGGGATAAATTAAATATAAATAGATAAAACAGGTATACTGTATTAGATATTTTAGTAATATCATTTATTAACATTTAACATTAAGTCTACACAATTCTGTTACAAACTAGGGGTAACCTATCAAAAACAAGACGATAAGAAAGACTCAAATTAGACTAATAATGACACAACTTTAATATATACTTTTATCAAATCACTTAATATACAAATGTCAGTCGCTACGTTTAACAAATAAGATTTTACAAGGAAATGTAAAATTGATTTTTCTGAAACTGTTATAGAGTTAATGATGAAATGGAGAAAACAATAAGTTATGAACCCTATTGTACAATATCTGTATTGATAAACCTCATAGAAATAAACATAACTGGGAATACATACTGTAAATGTTGTCCCCAGCCGCAACACATATCAAGAGAGCCGCCAGTCAAAATCTATTTAGGGAAGCGTGCCTGGTGTTTCAATACCCAAACTCAATACGAGTACACCTACCTGTCCGCTGATCAGAAACACTCCAACAAATAGCGCGACACGAAAACAACCAAATTGTACCGACAGATGTCATTTCAACAGCTCCAAATTCTGCCGTTATTAAATAGAACCTCTAGGTTCGAGTTCATCCGCGGTCTGGAGGGGAATTCTAACGGTCGGCTGCTCTGATAGGTAGGCTTCCGTGGTTTCTCCGGCCAACACCCGGCGAATATCCAAGCAGTACCATAAAAATCGGGCAACGGACCACGCGCGATCTTTCCGTCCTTGTCGTGTACTCACCCCTTATGTACACACACACACACACACACACACACACACACACACACACACTTACAGGCACTGCACTCGCGAGTCCAGTGGGGATCTTAGAACTTGTTCCGGCTGGGGCGGTGTCCCGCTGGTGGGAGATACCTTGTTCAGGAAAACCCCGTTACCCGACGTGTAGATCAGCGCCGGATCTCGCCATCCCACTGATATCATCACTGATATGATCACTGATATCATCACTGATATAAAACATGCTCTACAATTACGGAACATTAGAAATTAAGGTATTTTTAAGGAAATTTCAGAACAGTAACTTTTCTTTCGTTTTGAAGGTTAAGGGTACAAAACTTCACAAAAATCTGAATAAACATGAAAAGCAAACATACAAACCTTCTCCGTTATATAGAAGAGAATAGGATTTTGAAAAATAGAACCTAATTTATGCCCGACAAAACACTTTTCAGTGCACACTGCATCGAAATCGTTTCAGCTGCTCCAGAGATCGGAGAAACTTCCTCGGAGACGGATAAAGATGGTAAAATAATTGAATTGCTTTTTGTATAATTAATAGCATACGATATTATAAAAGTACAATTATTTAGAAATTGCAGACAGACACAATTATATTTATGTAGATTAATGCAAATTAGGTACTTAACTTTGCACATCTTTAAAAGCAGTCGTCAAACAAGGCACATTAATGAAGGGTTCTTGATGAAAACACGAGTTCCCCTAAAATGGATGTTTTTTGTGATGTATTAATTTTCGGGACATACTACTGTGTCCACTGGCGACGCAGTTAAGTATTCAAATAGTTCATTAGTGGGTAATAAATGGAATTCGGCGACTGTCATTTGAACATAACCGACTTTGTGCGCCAACACTTGATATCCCACAGTGAGATAGCGGAACGGTGGATGACGGATCGCAGAAAACTACTTGTCAGAGCAGCCGACCACTAGAATTCTCCTTTAGGCAGCGGCTGAATTCGATCTACGTGACAAGCCAGTGTCAAAAATCCTGCCACCGTCGGGACTCGAACCCTGGGACCTCCGATCAGAGGAATTATGTAATGCCTCCGATGTCACTGTACAGTGACATCAGTTGATGCTCTGAGCCCCCTTTGCCGGTTTTGGCGGCAGGAATGTTCCTGTTTGTAAGAAAGCATTCTTAGCTATCCATGGACTTCTGAACATTAGGGAAAGAATTAATCAGCTTCTCAGGAAAATAAAACATGATATTGTTCCACCATCGCATGATAAAAAGGGAAAATATAGGAATTATAAAAAAATGACGAGAAAGCGATTGGAGCAGTCTACAGTCATTAATTTACTTAAACTTTGCAGAAGTCATCGCATTTACAAGGACGATGTAAAGACGAAGTCAGTGTCTTTGCAACATTCGTTGTCAGCTTGTTAGGAACATTATGTTGATTTCTCCTATAGAGATAGAAATTTAATTCAAGAAACAAATGACAAATACTGGAGGATTGCAGGAGAATATAATTTCAGTTTTACGTCATCGAAATCTGAGAAATGTCATCGCTTTGATTCATTCAATGTAAAATTGCAATATGTTGCAG
Source organism: Acheta domesticus (assembly GCA_031308135.1). Classification (NCBI taxonomy): domain Eukaryota; kingdom Metazoa; phylum Arthropoda; class Insecta; order Orthoptera; family Gryllidae; genus Acheta; species Acheta domesticus. The sequence continues at coordinate 203,972,501 of JAHLJT010002406.1, forward strand.
AGAGTGAACGCGAAACTCTAGAAAAATAATTAGAATTTCATCAGATAAAAGCAGAAGGACTATGAAGAACTTTTGCTTGTTACTTTTGACCTCCAACAGCCTTGCCCACTCCAAAACTTCCCGTTGGCCCGGCTTTTTATCGTCGAAAGTTATTCAAGCACAATTTGAATGTACATGACGGTGGAATCAATACTGAAATATGTTTCCTTCGGGATGAAGGAGGTTCAGAAAATTTTCCATCAGTATGAAAGAAATCTTAGAAGTCGTAAACCCTAAATGCAAATAATTGATTGCAGCAAGTGACAACTGTTGTGGCCTCTGAAATTTTTCAATCTACTTTTGTTTCTTGTGAATCCATGTCTAAAACAATTAGAAACTTGAAACAAAATGTTTAATTATTTATATCCCAAAAACGTTGTTTTACGCCCGAACACTTTAAGTTTTTAAAAATTCCAACGGTGATTTTACTTTGCGTAATGTAAAAAATTGCTTTCTTTACATACAGCTACCTCGCAGCGTCCAGTGGGTCGTAGAGTGGTCGAGGGCTTCAGGATTCCGAGTATCATGTACTAATCGTACTGTGAAAATGTTAAGTACAGACTTCTCTAATTAAATATTGTTTTATTAACATATAGTTTTGTTGCCAAAAAAGTGAATAATCTTCGTATTTCATTGTTACAGTTTAATAAGCTATAAAAAAACCTTTTCAATGTTCTTTATACATCTAAGTCCTTTTTCAATGTGAACAAATTAATTTAATTGACACACTCATATAGTTGGTAGACATTGGACTGATGTATTTTACTTTCTCGCGTACTAATTTGGTGGCATAGAAAATGTATTAACTCTGCAGCAGAAACCGGGGATTACTCTCCAGAAAAACTCTTAATGTTGGGCCGTGATATCGCAAAGGTGGATAAATCTTGTTCCTGATTGTATTAAATTATTTCCTGTAACACTTTGTCAAGCCATAATTCACGTTTTGTGTATCCTTGATACCATGAAAAATTGATTCATGGCAAAACGACTGCCCTTCCTTCTGTTCGTTCGTGAACAACCCTACCTTACACGAATGAGCGACCTTCCCTATACGAACGAAAGCGACATTCCTTATACCAATGAGCGATTACTTCTTTGTCACTCATTTGAAAATAAAGGCTCTTTATGCATCGGAATCTCTTACTTAAGGAACTCTCATTATAAGAAATGACTATGAATTCGGCCCTTAAAATATTCACAGGGAGGGTGAATATAAATCGCTAATGTACACTCATCCCTTGTGCAAAATCTGGGACTATATTTGCGTAGTATTAGCTACATTCCATCAACAGAATAAGATGTATTGGTGTACATGTAGGCTAATGTTACTGACTTAGTAGATAGATAGATAGATATTATTTGCGCAGGTAGGTTTGGTGGAGGAACTCTAAAATTTACCTATTATATTTACATATAATAACTATGAATTAAATATAATGTAACTTAAAATTGTTATAAGACAATAATAATAATAATAATATAACAATGTTAACAATAAATGGATTAATAACAATAACCGCATTAATTCTACATTGATGGTGATTTTGTACAGATAATTTATACTAACATATACGACTTTTTATACACTGCACTCCACTTCACTTCACTTCACTTCTCTTTGTACTTCTACATTGCACCACACTTCAATATGAATACTATAAACCAATGCATCTAATAATTATCACAATACTAATAATGGTAACAATAATTAATAATAATAATAATAACAATAATAATAATAACAATTCTAATAAACCTAACTTACTAACTAATAAAATTTACAAATATTAGTTAATTTACTTTTAAATCTTTGAACACCAAGAAGAAAGGGTTCCAAGGCTGTCGCAGGCAATTTATTCCAGTCCGTTATAGTTCTATTTGTAAAGGAAAATTTTCCAACAACTGTTCTCTGTGGTCTAAATTTAATTTTGTGCTTGTGATCCCCTCTACTAAAATACGTGGGTCTACTGAGCCGGATGTGGATATCTTTCCAATCTGGATAACCGACATACGCTTTGCACAAAGCACAGAGTCTTGCCTCAACCCTCCTGATTTCTAGTGATCCCCACTCTACTTTCTTCCTATTGCTTCGGAAAATAAGTTTTCATGCTCATCTCTGTACTCTATTCAAATATTCGTTTTGTGAGATTCTATAAGGGTCCCAACAAACCGTGCCGTATTCCATTAATGGGCGAACTAGAGATATGTAAGCTAATTCTCTTGCTTTCGCAGTACACGTTTTTAGTATTCGTATAATAAAATGCAAAGATCTCCACGCTTTCCCTACGACAAAGTTTACCTGATTTTCCCAACTCGGTTTTCTATCAAAAATTATTCCCAGATACTTTCAAGACACGACTCTTGGAATATTTTCGTTACCTAAACGGTATTGAGTTTCAGTATATTTGCGGCCCCTACCAAACGTGATGGTTTTGCTATTTGAACTATTTATTGTCATGCTATTTTTTTCCGCACAGAAATGTAATCTATTTAGATCACCCTGCAAAATATCATCTACTTTGGATTGAATGACTCGATATATTATACAGTCATCCGCAAATAGTCGTATCTTTGAAATTAAATTGTCTGGCAGGTCATTCACAAAAGCTAGAAAGAGGTGAGGTCCAATAACGCTTCCTTGAGGAATCGCTGACGTTATCGTTGCTAGATTTGAAAATTGTTGTCCAACTCGGACTTTCTGTTTTCTATCTCGAAGAAGCTCATCAATCCACGCGACAACTCTGGTGTCAATACCTGACTGCAGTCATTTATGAACCAATTTGTCGTGTGGCACAACATCAAATGCCTTCGCAAAATCTATTATTACGGCGTCCATCCACCCACTATCATAAACTTCATCTGTTATATCCTGAAACAATGATACTATCTGACTCTCGCAAGAGAAACAATTCCTTAAACCATGCTGTCCCTCAAAGAGCCATTCCTTTTGTTCCCATTCTTGTCTAATATAGTTTGTTATCAAATGTTCCATTAGCTTACATACAACTAACGTATGACTTACCGGTCTATAATTGGCTAAAACAGTTCTGTCACCACTCTTAAAAATCGGAACAACGGTAGCTATCTTCCAATCGTCGGGCACGCTTGAGTTGTTGATTGAAACATGAAATAATCTTGTCAAATACGGTAAAATTGCCTCTCCTCAGAGGTTAATTATATCAGTTGAAATGGCATCTGGATCCCGCGACTTTCCGTTTTTCATAGACTTAATTCGTTTTCGCAATGTATGTACGTCTATAATAAACTGGTTTGGTTTTGACTCGCTCGAAATCTCAGTGTGGTGAGATTTTGTTTTAAAAACGGAACTGAAGTAAGAATTAAACGCGTTTGCTTTTTCTCGGTCATCTATTAGTAACGTGTTCTTTGTATCTCTAACGATAGGAATTTCTTCTTTATTTCCTCTTCATATGCGAACATATTTGTAAAACCCCGACCAATTATTTCCCTCCCCGTCGAGAATATGTTTTAAAAATATTTCCTGTGCAATTTTCTTTTCCCATTCTAATTCTTTTGAATAATTACGAAAATGTATCCTGTCAGTTTCAGTACGATGTCTATTTCTGAAAGCCTTTCTGGTAATATAGATGATAGATGTATGAAGTGGGTCATTCCATGTCAAATCGGCCAAAATTTCCCGACCATCTTCCGATTCGACTGAAACTTTTAAAATCGTTTTAGAATGACGAAAAAACACTGAATATCGACTTTTTGGCATTAAATTTTACTTCCTTTTGAAAATATGGAAATGTGATATTTTGCATGAATTTCAGAGGGTATTATCTAAAAACTAGTAAAATATCTTCAAATTTGATTTTACTTTGCAACATGCTTTATATTTCTAATGAGTACATTCCACTCTAAAGGTTTGGTATGATAAACCTACTTTTAACGGCATTAATAAGGCCGAATTAAGGCCAAAGTAAATAATTACGAATTTTTTTCAAAATTTATTTTCTCCAATACTCCATCTCGGATTTTCTTCTTTTTGTCGTCAAATTGAATAGGAGACATTGAAGTTTATAGTAGTTAAAGAATATCGATGGTATATTTGAATTTACCAAAGTTATTACCAGTTAAAGTTACATTTTCATTTTTGCTTTTTATGGACTTAGAAGAACAATACATATATAAACGCTTATCATTTGTAAATCTTGCTTTCGTTATTTAGTGATTAATTTTCATACATTTTAAATGTATCTCAACAATGCGGAAGTGTGGGGCAAGTAATATGTCGTATAGAAATTGTCTATAATATTTTTAGTTTTAGAGGAATTTAATCATCTTTGATTTTTTAAACGGAACTACAGATTTCTTTTACCAATGGATAGACCATAAAAAGAGGAATAAAATGATGTATCATATGTTAGTATTTTGGCAGTAGTTTGAATGTAAAATTAGGTTTTCTGATATGTGATTTTTAAGCAAACGGACCTTTCCTGTAGCAACCCTTGCAACAGTCGCCGTTCGGGAAGGTGGCATTCGCGGCGTCGAGAGTGTTTCGTGGAGACAGGGAGTGTGAGAGGGGTGGCCGTGAAGGATAGGGGCGTAACTACAGCAATGCATGGTCTTGACACGAAGATCATATGATCAAACATCAATATTAACGATCAGAATGAAAGACTTTTTACCATTTGTTCATCTAAATTGAACTTCCAGTGAAATTCCAAAGCAACGATCATCGAAAAGAACAAAATAAGAATAATTTGTAGCGGAAGATCGACAATGATAAAGGTTCTTTTTAAACTTACAAAAATCGAGAAACGAGCTAAGTGTGTTATGGCAGAAACAAGCTGTCATTTTAAAACATGGGTAGAGAATGGATGCTTAAAGATTTTTATTGTATTATCTTGATTGATTCATCAAATAACAGACAGGTAGACATTTTCTCTTATTATTTACTCTTAATAAACGTTTTTTTAACACTACCAAAAGAACAAAGCAATACAAATTTAAAAACACTCTTAACTGACTATCCGTGTGCAAGTGCTCTTTTAAAATTCAAGAGGCCGCGACTTTGGAGGTCGATTGGGGAATAACCAATTTTGATGACAATCCTGCTTACGGTTTAGCTGATAACGTTTTTCGCGTGCAGGCGGAGGTTCAGAAGGACGGACAGACGGAGTCAAGAGCACACAAAACAGCCGTTTCACCGTAAAAAATCGACATTTTTTACTACAATATTACATCATTTCCTCTGCGCTGCGTAAGTTCAGCGAGAATAAAGGTTTATCTCGCTCGCGGGCTCTGAACGAGTCAAGCGCGTCCTAGAACCCACGTGTGCTGGAGTTGACATACCTACATCGGTGGCTGGCGGCCTTCGTTGATAGTTTTGTTGTTTCCTTTTCTGAATTCGTAACGACTCCCGGAACATAAAAGAAGCTTTTAAATGAAGCTGAAATGCAGTCACTTCCCATCACAAATTTAGAGCCTCTGAACTATTCCCGGGCTGTGGCTTGACATACGCTGGGTTGCTCATTGACAAGGCGAAGTAAGCAGGCAATCTTGCGACCTTTCTTGTTCTTATCCTTTCAAAGTCCTTGAGAGATAATCTCAAAGTGTGCATATGTTGGCAGATTTAGGTAAAAGTTGTCTTTATTGGGAATCTCTAAAATCCAGATATTTTTAATTTTTGCAGATCAGAGACTGTAATGGGAACCATCGCACTTCATTATAACGATGTACATGCTGGCTCCTAGTGTTTTTAAAAATGTCGAATGTAGAAATATTGCTTAAAATATTATTTTGAAATGATCTAACGAAGTAAGAGCACTCATTTTATCGAAAATACAACAAAAAAATATTAGATCAGATAAACAATGGGTTAAGAACTGTGGGAGATTTAGCAAACGGTGACAAATAAGAGACCAATTAAAACAAGAGGGAATGTACATTTGTATGGTTTGTATTCTTGTTGAAGATATATTCTATAAAATGTTCAAAATATTCTATACCATGAAGAAGCAGTCATATTATCAGTAGAGTCACAGTTTCACAGCTTCAAATGCAGCATTAATGAATTCCAGTACACGAAAATTAGTAAATGGGAATACCATTTAGTGCTTTTTGAAAAGCCAATTGGCGCTCTCAAATGGCGCATTTTTCTGTCACAAACATCGCTCCCCTGTGTGTGTTTGGTGGGTGGAGGGACTGAGTTTGTGGAGAGGAGCACGCACTGTGGGCTCCATTGGTGAGCAAAAGTGGACAAAAATATGCGGTGAGACGGAAGTTAGTTAAAAAGGTAAAGGAGTAATTTTCAGTGTTGGATAAATATTAGTAATATATTTTCTTGCATCACTTATTTTGGTATGTTACACAGAAAGTAAAATATTTGCAAGTTTTATAATAATAATAATAATAATAATAATAATAATAATAATATTAATAACAATACTTTATTGCACAAAAATGCACAACGGCGAGTCTCAGTAATTAACTTATTGCTTATCAGACTAACCACAAGAAAAATACATAAGATCATAAATATAACATCAAAAGAGAATAAGCATAAGTAGAAATAAATAAAGCATAAATGTAAGTACATGAGGGTTAAAAATTGAAATAAATTACATTAATACAATATAACTGTAAGTGTAGAGCAGATAATATGAGGCAATATAACAGAACAGGAAATACTGAAGAAATGCTAGACATATACATCAAGAAGGTTACAAAAATAAAATAATACATCAAGAAACACGAAGTAAGATTAAAAGTTTACAGGGAAGATTTAAGTTTTACAGTTTGTGTGTGTAACATTCATTCATATCTGATGTTACAAAATATTTGAAATTTACTTCTCCTGTAAAGCCGATTGATTAGTTGCTGTGATTGATTATTTTGATTCGCGGCGATTGATTAGTTTGTTTGTTTGTCCATAGCTGTGACAATTACTCCCGTAAGTGAAGTGCATGATACATGTCGGGAAGTGGCATTGTTCATCCCTCACTAGAACGTGAGATCCAGCACCGACATACACGCTGGCTTATGGAGGGTTTTCTCTTCCAGACATCTCTGCCAGCGGTTCACCGTCCCACCCGGGACGAGCTCAAAGCTCTGGACTGGTCTCTTATCATGTGACTGGGTAGTGTATGTGTGTGTCTGTGTGGAGGGGTGTGTGTGGCAAAGGTGAAGCAAGGAAGATCAAGCGCTGGCCCGTTTGGTAACCTACTTCTGCGGGTTTCGCCAGGGATTTACTAATTTACCAATCAGAGCAACCGGCCGCTAGAATTATCCTGCAGATAGCCGTTCAATTCTACCTTCCTGTCTAGCTAGTTTCCAAAGTTCATCGTCGGGTCTCGAACCTTAGAACCTTCCAGTCACAGACGATTTGGTGTACTTCACCGTCTATTTCTTAAAAACGTATTGTTTCCTGTCCATCGTAATAATTGTGAAAATAATTAAAGTCATGGGGTGCAAAAGGAATCAATGGGTGTTTTCTTTTAATGTGTTTTTGAATAATGTAAATTTGATTGTTCAGAAGCAATATTTTTGTGCCTTGTTTGTCACTGCGAGACCACTGTGTGTAAGTGGCATGCTACGCGGTCGACCGCTGGCTGTTTGCCCTGCTGCTCATAACGACCGCTATCGATTATCACTGATTCATTTCGCGTCGAACACACGGGGACAAACAACAACAACGATATGGTGTTAGCCGAAGAAATATCGTACTTCCTCGATATATCATGAGAAATTGCTTGTAATACACTGTGGCGACTGAAAGTTTGATGAGTTTATTGTCGAAAGAGGAAAGCTTCAAAAACAGCTTCGAAAAATTGTCGCAGGAATTCAGAATACTGGATAATGATCCTTATGAACTTAATGGAAAACATTATTACATTATTTCTACGTTTGTAGATAATTCATCTGCAATCTACCAACACAAATATCATCCTAGATTGGCAAACTCAGCAATAATTACAATTGTTCTGACTTGGCTTTTTTGTTGTGCTGTCAAATTTATTGCACCTATACTGTTGAATGAATGGATGTTGAATCCATTTTAACATCCATTCGACTATTTGTATGAATAGTCTGCTGTTTTGGAAATAGTAAAAAACATAATACTCTTAAAGAGGAGGTTTCTATTATGTGATTTTTTGTTTTTCTATTTCTTCATGTTTTTTATATTGACGTACTGGATGTAACGGTAAAATTGTAACGTAAAGGTGACGACGTATGACGAATATATGGAACAAATTTTAAGTTAACACACATGTTTTTGGTTGACCTCTTGAATATTGGTTTAGTGGTGAAATGTTATTGGCATTTAAAATTAAATGATCAAAGGTTTTGTCATTGCCAACAATGTTATTTATTTTAAGAGCAGCTTTCGATGGCTTAGCCATCATCATCAGTTTTCTAGTACAAGAAAGAAGCAAACAATTAATTAAACAATTAAAAGCAAGAGATAACAATAAAACAAGAGATTAACATTAGGAATGGCGGATTACTAGTCATTTAAAAAACAGAACTAAGCTTGGTCCACCCAAACCCGCGTAGTCGTTTCGTGGCTTCCAGACAGCAGGTAAGGAACGGCTCAACTTACATTTCATGTTTCTGTTACATAAATGTTTTTTCTCAAGTTCTATTCAATTTCATCCACTTTCTTGCGTAAATTTAAATTCCTGTAATATAAAAAATTTCTTTCCCTTTGTTTTCATTTCACATAATGTTAGTTCTGTGTTTTAAATTACTAGTAATCCGCCATTCCTAATGTTAATCTCTTGTTTTATCGTTATCTCTTGCTTTTAATTGTTTAATTAATTGTTTGCTGTTTTCTTGTACTAGAAAACTGATGATGATGGCTATGCCATCGAAAGCTGCTCTTAAAATAAATAACATTGTTGGCAATGACAACACCTGTGATCATTTAATGACCTCTTGAAATGTTGTTAGTTGAGATCACTCTTCAAGTGACTACTCAACGCGTTATTCTTGATTTGGCCTCTCAGTGCTCAATAGTGGGTTAAGTGAATTCCAAAAAAATGCCGCTTTCTAAAAATTTGATATGCGAATCACTTCAGCAACACAATTATCCCTCCTAATAAACATTGTAATCCACATAACCCCTTTCGTCTAGGTAAAAAACCTGACAATTGCCTTATATTTGGATATGCACACACGAAGCAAACTAACCTTTTATCTACAAGTATTTTGACAATAAAGTGCTTCGGAAATTAGACGTTACACATATGCGAGTTTATTTCATGTGAATCGCGTAGCTCTAAAACTAAGTCAATTAAGGTGAGACGGTAGGCCGATTTTTTTAAAAAAATGGAATTTTATGTTTTTGCATAATTACATAATATGTTCTTTTATGAACATTTCTAGACCAAATTCATTGATTTATTCCGTCTGTAAGTGTAGGAAATTTATTTTTAAAGATTCCACTGACAACTGTCAGACTGCAAAATTACTGTACTTCCGCGCATACAACTTATTTCTCTGGTTGTAATTTTGTCAGAAAGCTAGTTTTTGTTTACTTTTGTAAAGGAATTTTGTCTGCAGGTACTGATAGAACAGTCTGTGCGATAGTCTAATTTTTGTAAATGCATTTATTTAGTTAATAATTTTTCCGCACGTATAGAAGCCTGACTTGATGTGTTTGTTGCATAGTAAAGTTCAATTTATTATCAATTATGGTGTGTTATAGGGTACAAAATTAAAATAAATGTCTCATATGTTCTACAATGTAGAAATGTAAAGGAATCTATAAACAACGCATTTTCAAAGAAAATCAGCATATCAGATCAAATCCTTTGCAGCACGAAAATAATGATAATACGAGTCCGAATGCATGTGAAACTCTTCCTAGTAAGTCTAAAAGGAAAAAACGTAGTGTAAATATAGAAGCTGAAAATAGTACTAAGTGAAGACATAACTTCTCAGAAGATGGCTACATGGCAAAATACAGAATGTGAGGCATTCAAGAACACCAATTGTATAAGAATACCAAAATATCTTTTTGTTGGTATCAGAACCTTACAATTAGGGAGTGTCTGAAGCTGTTATAATAAATAATGATAGAAATTGTGCCAAATGAGAAGTTATGAAAATATTACGTGTCACATGGGAAAACCCATGCTGATATTTGTAGAGAACTTGACAGATTACGCATTGCAAAGGCAAAATATGATGACCAACAAATGCCAAAGGAGGCAAGAAAGAAGAAAAGAAAAACTCAGGCTGGTCTAAAAGCGAAACCTGTTATTAGGATGCAGGCTGCCTGTAATTACTCTCTAGTGAAAAATATTCTAAGTTTTCCCAACATATGCTTCTCTGAAAACTTTGAGTGCCATTTTCTCAGAAGTTAAAATTTTCAAACGTTTGCCCCATTATCTCCGAAACTATTAAAGCTATCTGCATGAAATTCGTTATTATTACTTGTCTAGTCCATGTGTTAGAATTTTTTTGGCACATTTTTTTGAGGAAAAAATTCGTTTTTTGGAAAAAAAATTATAAATCGCTTCAGAAAAGAGATAACAACTTAACTGAGGATCAGTAATCTCTTCATATATCAATTAATAAGTAGTGCAAAATTCATTAAAATTTATTCAGTAGTTTCTGAGAAAATGGGTCACAAATTTGCTTGTTTTAACATTGATGGGATAGGGCCTACCGTCTCACCTTAACTTGGCCCTAGAAATTATTTGATGAAGTGTAAATTGAGAGTTTGAGAAAAGGTAGGTCCTCACTTCATATATCCAAAATAAAGATCTTAGAATCCACAAAACCCATGACAATATTATCATCGAAACGCTGGACAAACACATTCTTAGAGCTACAGTGTGTGTGTGAAGAAAATATCAACAAGCTTTAGCAAAACTTAAGACAACTCTGAATTTAATAACATTAGTTTTTTCCTCAGACAAATATTACATATATGTGGATTAGCTCTATCTCCCGCCTAACCCTTCACTTACGGTATTGCTAGGGAACTAGAAGAGATCACAAATCGTCGGTTCACAAGTAAAATGACTCATCTCAAAACTAGTCTTTTTCAAATTATATAGAGAAATATGTTTTAAGAGAAGTGTATTTACACTAGTAAAATTTCGTATAGTTCATAAGACAACGTATAGAAAGTAACACACTTCAAATAAAGAAAACGAACAGCTCCCCTTACACTGCGATTTTTCTAACTTTGCCTGTCAAGGTCCGTCTTCACAATGGACTATGTCACAGAATTTCGCGTCTTTCTCAGTAGTGCCGCTAGATATCGAATGACCGTGACCGTATCAAGCAGTGTTTGCGACATCTGGCGGCACGAGCGAGAAACGCGCGAAATGCCGTGTGATTTTTCCATCGTGGCCATAGGGGCTTGAGGGGCAAAGTTACAAAAATCGCACAATAGAAAAAAGCCTTTCTCCTGGAAACTGACAATTTTGTAGATGTGCTACTTTCTTGTTCACCGCTCATATTCCCATTTATCAAACATTTTTTTTACTTTGAACGTTTTTTTTTTAATTCACCACGATTCTCAGCAGGTGGCTTCTGGGAACATAATCTGCTAAATGGCGGCCGGTCGGGTGCGAGCGTTTGCCAATCCACTTCCCCCTCTCCTCTCCATTCCAGAGACTCGCAACGACCCCCCACCTCTTCCCATTGCCAGCCCAGCCACCCCTATGCTTTGTTCGCAGTGACCAATTACCCCTCCCACAGAACTTTGCGCTTCTCCGCTCTTCACATCAGATTTACTCATTGCCAAGAAGGATTGGAGAGGGATGGAAAATCATGATGTGATCGGGTACCCAATAGCTCGGAATATGCAGAAATCGTTTGATGAACCCGTTCGAGAAACATTTTTGTGTTCGGAGAACGGAAACTGCACACTGCAAGAGGAGACACATAGGTCACAATTTGTAATATTTATACACCTATTGTACTGACGTATGAATGGTTTATGTGCTTTTGTGTAAATGTACCTCAAGCATGCATTTGGATTTCACATCCATTGTACACATTGCATGAGTCACACATTGTCGTAAGACATCACACTGCGCCTTCAGTCATTCATGACTGCTCTGGGAAACCTCTCGGTCGTGCCATGGCCCAGGGCTTAATAATAATAATAATAATAATAATGTTAATAATAATTATTATAATAATAGATGTTAATAATGATAATATTAATTATAATAATGTCTTTATTAATGGCCATACAACCATTTCGTTTGCCATTTCAGGCCTGGTCAGGCCGTAGAGTCTTCTTTTCCGTCTAAGCACTTTAATCTACATTAATACATAGTGGTAACATATAAGGGGGTAAGCATTTACGTCTGGGAGTGCAAAACTAGGGACCATCGCCTTTAGCGATTGAGTAAACCCTCAAGAGGGCTTCTTTACACGTCATCTATCCGCTGCTTGTCGAGTCAGTCCGTCGGGCGAAGGAGGGGGGCGGTGAGACGCTCCGACACGATCAGCTCTAGTCTAGTCAAAGACGAGAGGCACGCGGGCCACTGAAACGGACTACGGGGAGCAGCTTGGCCCCAGATCTTGAAAATGAGCAGCCCTGAGTTCGAATTGCGAAAAAATATCGGATAATATGGATTTATGGAAACATTTTGGGAATAGCTTTAGAATAATTATTTGTAAGAGATAAGTTTATAGCAGTAAAATAAAAAGACTCAGAGGCACTTAGAAGCCAGAATGTGATTTCTTTCGAATAGGGTTTGTTTCTTAATAGACTAGCGACTTAGTAAGTTACATCACTGCGCTCTTCAAAGAGGATAACAGTCACATTCGAGTAGAATTATTATTAATAATAATAATAATAATAATAATAATAATAATAATAAGTGTTTTTCCCAATAAATAGTTATAATTTACAATGGAAATACGTGATCCATTATTGCAAAGGGTTGAACATTCAGGAATGTAAAAGAATAGTCGATCCCTTTGTAAGTTATTTTAAAAACTTAGTGCTAAGTACTAGGTGGTAGATACGATTTTCATTATCCATCCACTTTATAAGGTTAGTGTGCAAGTTCTTTCTAGAATCTGCTGAAAATTTGAAATTCGTTTTTGTTTGTTTGTGCCTGTGCCAATATCTGCATCTGTTCTCTTGCGCATGTATCTGTATTTTTATACAGATATCTCCTTTGAGCATGACGCTGATATCACCTAGATAACATTTGAGATTGGAGAAGAGATGTATGTTAGTAAAACTATATAAGATTATCGTCAATCAGATAAAGAAAACACCGACGACTGTTTCATAAAATCTAATTATAAGAGAGTAAGGATGTACCGAAACAATCCATGTTACATATAGGGTTGCAAATGCAGAATTGAACGAACTTTGAGGTGAAGGTAGTTCTTCGTAGACGGACGGACGGAGGGACGGACGGAGGGACGGACGGAGGGACGGACGGAGGGACGGACGGAGGGACGGACGGAGGGACGGACGGAGGGACGGACGGAGGGACGGACGGAGGGACGGACGGAGGGACGGACGGAGGGACGGACGGAGGGACGGACGGAGGGACGGACGGAGGGACGGACGGAGGGACGGACGGAGGGACGGACGGAGGGACGGACGGAGGGACGGACGGAGGGACGGACGGAGGGACGGACGGAGGGACGGACGGAGGGACGGACGGAGGGACGGACGGAGGGACGGACGGAGGGACGGACGGAGGGACGGACGGAGGGACGGACGGAGGGACGGACGGAGGGACGGACGGAGGGACGGACGGAGGGACGGACGGAGGGACGGACGGAGGGACGGACGGAGGGACGGACGGAGGGACGGACGGAGGGACGGACGGAGGGACGGACGGAGGGACGGACGGAGGGACGGACGGAGGGACGGACGGAGGGACGGACGGAGGGACGGACGGAGGGACGGACGGAGGGACGGACGGAGGGACGGACGGAGGGACGGACGGAGGGACGGACGGAGGGACGGACGGAGGGACGGACGGAGGGACGGACGGAGGGACGGACGGAGGGACGGACGGAGGGACGGACGGACGGACGGACGGAGGGACGGACGGACAGACAGACACGTTTTGCCGTCATTCACTTTGTCGGTATCAAGGACCTAAAAACTTGCTACACAACATAATAGAGATTTTTTTTGAATTTAGCAATTAGATTTATCCACTTTTTCGTTCCCAGGGTTCTGTAGTAAGTGTTTTCCTGATCCGAATTCGCCGTTTTTCGCGCAGCATTACGTAACTTTCTCTCCAATCCGTAGGGAGAAATTAAAAATCCATCTTTGTTTGTTTGTTTGTATTTTATGCGCTACCGTACCGTTCATCCAATTGCGAAAAATTATTGCCAACTAATTACTTATTTCTGTACGAATAATAATGATGTAATACAACGTGAATGTGTGTATGTCTGTCGCGCATAGACGCGGGTTGGCGATGATTTTGTTTATGCTTACTCAAGCGCCCCTGAACGGAAGGCCTACGCAACCCGCCGCGCCGTTAAGTATTAAGCGCGTCTGCGCTGCATATTCTGCCCCTGCGATTGTAAAATATCGGCGAAATTATTATTTAAACGTATCTCGGACAAGTAAAGAATATTTCTCCAAGACAGTGTCATAGCGAATGCATGAGGGAGACTTGGAGGAGAACGATTTAACAATGTTATTGACAACCACGTCCAAACCAGAGCATAGATCAAACACATATACTCGCGAGTATGTCTTTCACCTATCGTAGCGTAAATCGTGATTAACAATCACGTAACTATTAGCGTGTGAGGTGTAATACATTCAAATAGCGAAGCATTGGCGGGTCGAATAGTCATAAATAAAACTTCAATGGGAGAAAAACGCTTGAAGAGTGCTGCGCGAGCGGCCGGCATTGCAGGCGTTCAATTCTGCAAACGAAAAACCCGCATACAGCCTTGCAAAAGCGAGAAACTGCTGACCGAATGAACAGTGAATCCAGGCGCCTCAACTTCTAAGGTCATTATTCCCGTGAGTGTAGTACACGTGTTTATCGTGGGAAGAGGCGGTGTTCTACCATGCTGGATGGCGAGATCCGGTGCCGACCAACCGTCGGCTGGTGGGATTTTTCCCAACCAGGTATCTCCCGCCAGCGGTGCTTTGCTCGAACCGAGATGAGCTCTACGCTCTCGACTGGTCTCCTGGCGTGTGTGGTAGTGTAGAGCATGTAAATGATTGTGTGCTCTGTTGAATTTTACCTCAAATTATCAATATAATATGGATAATTGTGAGGGTAGGTCAATAAAATTCAGTTTTTTATTACAATGCCAACGTTTTGACCATTTATTTGACCTGACTTTTATTGACATACCCTCACGATTATCCACATTATATGTATGTGTGTGTCAGCGAAAGGCCAGGATAGGTCAAGGAAGAGGAAGCAAAGATATCGCGCGCACCTTGTTGCGATAGAGTACCGCTCCTGGTTTCCCTAGGTTCTTCCGTAGTTTTAGAGAAACCACGGAAAACTACCGATCAGAGCAGCTGGCCGCTAGAATTCTCTTCCAGGAGAAACGTCTAGCTAGGTAGACCACCGCGGTGTAACGAATAGATCTGTGACAAAACCACTGACAGCTTTCGGTGTTGTGTGAGCGACCAGGCGTGTGATAGATCTCTGACTGCACAAACGCAAATTCTGTCGCCCCGTGACGTCTGGATGTCGCTTGATGCGCTGATGTCCAACTGCGTAAACCAAGCGTTACGCTCCGTTGAGCGAACGTACACAGCGTGTCCTCGCGAAGCTGCCGAGAGCGTGGCGTGCTTTCTAATTCTCTTGCAGTGTTGCCACATTGAAGGATTATTATGAGCTAAATGTATTCCATTATGAGATTAACCGTATTGATCGGCGAATAACACGTATATAAATTATAAGATAAGTTTTCAGTAAAAATCACAGGTGTTTTGAAATTTGTCCCCATTGCATAATGGATTTTTTAACGGTGTCCGTGTCTGTACTCAAACGTACTTCTTTCAACAGGAAGTCACCTCTGTATCCCTCGCCCTCCCTTTACCCTCTGAGTCTTTTGCTCATCCCTTTCTCTCTCTGCTCTCTCTCCCTATAATTTAAGCTACGTTTTAATTTCTCTTCTCTTGTGTATTCCTTTATCTCACTTTCAAACGCGTAATGTATATTTTCTTCAATTCTTTCCATTATACCGTTCTCTCTTCCCCTTGCGTTTGCTGTGTCAATCTGTCCATAAATATGTTTTTCTCTGTCTGTCTGTCTGCCTCTCATACTTAATACTTCTACCTATTTCCGACACCATTTCACTCTCATTCTCTTTTGTATTATTTCTATATTTCATCCGCTCTACACTTCTATCTCTCTCTCTCTCTCGATTTATTTATATCTCTCTCTTTTTTATGTTTCTCTCTACTTACCGGTATTGATCTTGACTCGCATTCAAATCAAGGTGTGTGTGGTGCGTGATCTGAACTCTCAACTCTAATAACAAGCCGTTGACACGTTAATTCCAAAGATTAGCGTAGTATATTTGAAAACTTTAAAATTCAAATAACATTCAATTAATTCCTCTGATTACAAACATTTTATAATGGGTTAAGGTAATACCCGACTAATAGAACATTTTGAGAGTTCAGTACTCTACTAGTGGCATCAAACATTCTTCTTCCTCTGCTTTCGTCCTCCTCCTATGAATTCTATCCCTTTTCTGCAGCTTGTTTTTATCTATGTACTCATACCCTCGTCTTCTAGAGTAGTCATGTTTTCTTCGTCACATCATCCTTCTTCGTGACATCCCATGTCTTTCTTTGACATTCTAGTCTTCCTGTTCATTCTTCCTAGTCTGCCTGTTGCATGCGTCTCGCAGTTGCCGGACAGTGCCTCGCCTTCCCTATCCTCTTCGAACATGTTCCTTTCATTCCTTTCATCTGATGTCTTTGCATGCTTCTCTTTTTCTGGTATTTCTCGTTATTTCAACGTGCATAACTCTTTTTTCTCGTACAGTACTACTATTGCCAGTAGATATTTCATCTTGTTTCTCCTTTCCGTTTACCCATGTCTCACTCCCTTTGTACTGCTTCAGCTTTCCTCTTGTCCGTTCTCTTCAATTTCCTTTCCGGCCGATTCTAACACCCGCAGCTTGTCTTACTTGAGTACGCACGGACTGTGCGGAGTGCCCGACCGTGTATTTGCTTTGGATTTAGTGGGGCTTTAAGCGCGCTTTGAGCAAACCATAGGACTGACGCGTGCTAACCGCCCCCCCTCCGCCTCCGAGAACTCCAACCCGCCCGGCCGCTCCCATCCCACCTCACCTTGCCCCTCTATAACCCCCCATGTCCCCACCGCCTCCCTCCTGCCCATACCCATCTCTTATATCTCGCACCCTCCGTCTACGCTTTGTCCTATCCCCGCCTTCCAAACGGACCGCCGCCGCTCTCTGGTCACCAACCCCGCTCTCACCCCGCCAATTCCCCACGTCACCTCGCTTTCGCTGTGTTCTCGCCCGCTCTCACTCCGACTCCCTCCGCTCCAGTCCCGCTCTCGTCCCGCTCTCGCCCCGCTCTCGTCCCGCTCTCGCCCCGCTCTCGGCCCGCTCTCGCCCCGCTCTCGCCCCGCTCTCGGTCCGCTCTCGCCCCGCTCTCGCCCCGCTCTCGCCCCGCTTTCGCCCCGCTCTCGCCCCGCTCTCGCCCCGCTCTCGTCTCGCTCTTGCCCCGCTCTTTCCCCGCTCTCGCCCCGCTCTCGGTCCGCTCTCGGTCCGCTCTCGCCCCGTTCTCGCCTCGCTCTCGCCCCGCTCTCGCCCCGCTCTCGCCCCGCTCTCGGCCCGCTCTCGCCCCGCTCTCGGCCCTCTCTCGCCCCGCTCTCGCCCCGCTCTCGCCCCGCTCTCGCCCCGCTCTCGCCCCGCTCTCGCCCCGCTCTCGCCCCGCTCTCGCCCCGCTCTCGCCCCGCTCTCGCCCCGCTCTCGCCCCGCTCTCGCCCCGCTCTCGCCCCGCTCTCGCCCCGCTCTCGCCCCGCTCTCTCCCTGCTATCTCCCCGTTCTCTCTCCGCTCCGGCGGGCAAACACGCTTCGACCCCGCACCTCCCACTCCGCGACTCGACTCGCCCTCCCGTTGTGTCCTCGCCGTGCCTTGGCGCCTGACCTCCCTCGCCTCGCTCTCGCCCCGCTCTCGCCCCGCTCTCTCCCCGCTCTCTTCTCGTTCTCTATCCGCTCTCGCCCCGCTCACTCCCTGCTATCGCCCCGTTCTCTCTCCGCTCCGGCGGGCAAACACGCTTCGACCCCGCACCTCCCACTCCGCGACTCGACTCGCCCTCCCGTTGTCCTTGCCGTGCCTTGGCGCCTGACCTCCCTCGCCCATGCGGCGCCGGCCAAGCCCCAGCCGCACTCTGTCGGATCGAAGCGTCAACACCGCCCAAGCTCTGGTGAATCACAGCATCGCCCTAGGCCTCATTGGTGGTCGCAGAGGAGTTGGGGTCATGGGGGTGACGGTATGTTGGTAGTAACTGTACTGTTACGGTGCTGAATTGAATAGTGGAGAGGCGGAGGAAGACAGTTGAAGACGGATCGGAACGGGGACGGAGCGGGGATGGAGCGGGAGCGGAGAGGGGATGGAGCGGGTCGGAGCGGGGGCGGAGCGGGACGGAGCGGGGGCGGAGCGGGACGGAGCGGGGGCGGAGCGGGGGCGGAGCGGGGACGGAGCGGGGACGGAGCGGGGACGGAGCGGGACGGAGCGGGGACGGAGCGGGGACGGAGCGGGGGAGGAGCGGGGGCGGAGCGGGAGCGGAGCGGGGGCGGAGCGGGGGCGGAGCGGGGGCGGAGCGGGGACGGAGCGGGGACGGAGCGGGGTCGGAGCGGGGACGGAGCGGGGACGGAGCGGGGACGGAGCGGGGGCGGAGCGGGGGTGGAGCGGGGGCGGAGCCAGTGGAGTCGGAGGGGAGGTGGAGGAATTGAGATGTTGGAGTCGGATGAGTGTATGTAGACGTAGTTAGAGGCCGATATGGAGACGGAAGAGGTGAAGAGAAGGAAATGATACATGAGGAAATGGAGTTGGGACCGAATGTAGAGACGCATGTGACGGCGGAGAACGGGACCAGAGACGGGTTTGGGGACGGCGGGCATTGGGTTGTGGTGGCAGATGCGAAAGTTCTTCTGGGGGCGACGGCGGACGGCGACAAGGGGAAAGGCGTTGCTACAGGATGATGGTGACGTTTGAGTAGAACCCACTGTTTGCGTTTGCTCTCGGAACGGTTACTGCCTCCAATGAAATACACCGCCAACACGGCACGTTTGTGGGCGCGGGACAAACAGAGGAACGACTTATCCGAAAACCTCGGACTTTTTTCTCGGATTACGCTTGCTGTCATATTCGTAAAGGGGAGTAGGTAAATAAATCCGCACACTAAAATTTCAGTCAACGTAAAAACGGTTAATTTAACGGGAGCATGCCTACTTGAACCCTCATATTTATTTATTTTAAACAACTTGCAAACGATCTGAAGTACTTTTGATGAATTATCTGCATCTGTAAGTTCATTAACTGTTGTTTCAATTACTGTTTCTGATATTCACAAGCAGTAAAAACATACATTGTTAGATTCTCTGAATTTTTTATTTTTTACAAATGAAACAGTTTGTTTCTTTCTGACTAATGTCACGAGATAATTTGTTGATCTTTCTTATATTATTTTTGCGGAAGACATTTGTGTAATGTATGTTCAAGTGTAACCAAAAACGTAGAATAAATATTAGAATCCGTGATTAATGTCAAAGTCTACTGATGGAAAAGCTCATGTAGTAAACCATGGGCCATGGATGTCATGGTGACAGAAGGAATCAACAACAAAAAAAGATCATTGTCGTGAGAAGACATAAAAAGAAATTTTGTTCTTTGATTGGACAAAAACGAGCAAGATTATGAGCGTATTTTGAATGTATTGTGGATTATGTTGGATTATGTGAAGATTGTCTATATTTATGAGAAACGATACTTAAAGACAACATTACAATGGTATGGTGACTGAATTTTAATATCAGCAAAGGAAGCTGAAAGTATTAGAATGTTTAACAGAGAGACACAACACGAAATTGGTGAAAAGCATGATATGAACTGTAAGCGGGTGTTGTGATAAAACGGAGGAAGAGAGGCTTATATGAACTGTTTGAATTTTCTGGCCGGATCCGGAACCAAATTATCAATTCCCCACCAGAAAACTGAGGTGCATCGATTGACACCCCATATATGTCGATTAGTGGATGGGAAGTGGTCTAACTATGACTGATATAAGCGCGCCCGACCCGACCCCTACAACTTCACTTGCATGTACTCACATACTTTGTCAAATATAATCAGTTAACATGAGGCTTGCGTCAAATATAATCTCTATTTCAGAGAACTCATGGTACAAAATTTCATATAACGAAGTAATCCACGTGACATATGCTCCTGGTATGTAGGGAACAGGTAGGTAACAGGTGGTATGTAGGCAGCTTTATGGCGTGGTGTTTGCCAAGTCCCGCTCTGATGCAGGCAAAGAAACTTCGCAATCCCGCCAAACACCAAATCACGATGGGTTGCCTCTCAATCAGGGGCAATGCCACTTCATTACGTGATATTTCACATCACATGTTCGTTGTAAGAAAGTGATAATGTTGGGCCCTCCTACATGTTTTATATTTTGTAATTAATTCTGCGATATCCTGTAAAAAAAACCGATCAAATGAAGGTCTTGACTCTACGTAGACCTATACATTGAATTCACTCCGGGAAATAAGTTAAATGGTGAAAACCCGAATACCACGTCGCAGTTACAAGAAGTGTCTCCATAGTAGAGATTACAATTTGATTCGCCAACATCATTCTCGCGTAAAATCGATATTACAACCGAACCCCGGCTGATCGCATCCTATGAGAATCCGGTCTCACATTGCTACTAATCGAGCGAAAATAAAAAAAATTGAAAAAATATGTTTATATAAAAATTTTAATCTGCGATTTCACTTAAAATTTTGCTGAAACTACTCTATTTTGGAAAGTTTTCGCAAGATTATTTAAAGGTTCCATATCACAGTGATTGTGTTTAAAAACTTATAGTTTCCGTACAATAATTGTAAAAAAAGAAAAATTGAAGCATTTGCAATTTTAGAAATATCAGCGATTTTAATTGAAATCAGTATAAAACCATATTATTAAACAAATATTGTAATATTCGAGCAAAAACATTTTCAGAAAAAAAAATTAGACAGTTCTGGATATTTTTCGAAAATGTCTTAAGATGCTTCATGTGAAATACTCCAAAACAGTGATGCTAAACAGCACGTACTTTCTCGCGTTATTGAAAACAGCTGCATAATATTGAAATATTGCAATTTTCAAAAAAACAAGCAATACCCGAAAATGGGACTAGCACCATATTTCTTAACGTCTCTTATTACATATATGGGGCATAATAAAAAAAAATTGGAACGGTTTTTGAGAAAATTTTTTGTACATCTCAAATGAAAATTATGCAAAAATTACTTGTTTTTCAAAAATTGTACATGACCTTTTTTAATGAGCTACTTTTATACAACAGACTTTGTCTGAGGCAAAAATCTCTATCTTCAATTTTGTAGTTTTAATTTTTTCTGCAATATTCGAAATATCGAGAATTTCCACAAAAATGAACCTTGCACCATTCTATTAAACGTTCTTTGCACTATTCAGCAACAAAATTTAATCAAAAAATTTGGAGCCACTTTTTCTAAAATTTTGAAAATGGCCGAAGGGCTTCATGTAAAGTACCCACCAAAATTAAAATATGGGTTTCAAATTCCAGGGGCCGAGACATCAGTCAGAACGATTGGGGAATATCAATGTTGGAGAAAAACGGCTGAACGTTGGGCTAGAGTTGTGTACAGGCGGACAGACAGCAGACTGACGGACAAACTGATAGACGTTTTGCCGTCAATCGATCTTTCGCTATGAAGGACGAGCTAAACATGGATTGTGGCTACACCACGTGTCAGAGGATTTTTTCTAAATTTGGATTTATCCACTTTCTCGTTACCAGGGCCCGGCAATAAGAGTTTTTGTGGCGAAAATTTGCTGTTTTCCGACGCACGATTACAATAATTTCTCTAGTTACGTTAGCAAGTGCGAGAAATTAAAAATTAAATGATCTCTATCAAATTCGGAAAGCCTCAAGTGAGGCCAAATTGATACTAAAATATACATTTTGGAGAACGATCTGTGTGCGATTGAGGTGCGATTGAACCGACAAACGTACAGATATAGGTTTTGAGAGGAAAAATAGTACATTATGAAACGATGTAATGATGAGCATTAATATACGAGTATCGTAAACCTCATACGAGTGTACATCGAGTTTTTTAAGGTACTTTTTCTACGACTTATGGTAACTTTTATAAGTTAAACTTTTACATTGACTCATTTCATGGCAATTGGCTAGCATCGTTGAGCCAAGACTACCTAGCGGACAGCTCCCTGCTCAACACAGGTAGCTTTATTTTACCAGTCCGCCAGCGAGGGACTTTTAAGGAGAACGACACGGCAGCAATATATAACCCAAAATTATTTTTATTCAGATCTTAACCAATCTTAACCTTAGTCAAATGTTCTCTTCAATAACTAGCACTGCGCTATTACAATAGGATCGAAGTGAAATAACGATTCGATTTATTTTAAATAATATTTGACGTTAAAAATTACTATTAATAAAATAAATTAAAACTGAGAAGCAGAATATAGTAAGTACAATTTTAATGTACACAATCGAACGAAACTTGCACTATAAAGATTCTCAATGATTAATGAAGTGTCAGTATTTGGTTTGTAAGCTTCTTTGTGATTGTTAAAAACCTGTATCAAAATGAAACCTGTATCGTAATGAATGTCATTATGCAACGGATAGTAGCCATCAAATGACAGAATTATACAATGGGAGTAGAAAAAACTTTTTTCGGTATCAGAGCATCGCAAAACATTTTCCAACAAATTATGGATACCAATTTTCCTCAGCATTCCTTAACCTTCTGCGTGCTACAAATACAAGAAAATGAAAACTGAATAATGGAAGTGCTGGAAATTACGTTGACTTTACTAAATCATCCAAATCTCATCGCAATTTAAACTGATTTGTTATGGTAAATTAAATGTTAAATTTACTTTCTGTATTATGACATTAATTCTTAACTAGAATTGCATTAAAATCTCAAAGGTGTTTGCTTACAAATATAGGCATTTCTGTAAGAATACTCTTAAATAATAGTAATAATAATAATAATAATAATAATAATAACAATAATAGATAACATTGTTCTGATGGACTGTGTAGACCATTTTAATCCTTTATTTTCTCATAATGGCATCACTAGATAAGAATACATTTGCTAGGAGTATATTCTTAGTTGAAGATTAACGAATATTTTAAATCGTTGCGTTCGCCATTCCATTAATGCGACGAAATACAAGTTTAGATTTAATCCCGTGTTGGACTATTTCGGTAATTAGAATGTAAACGAACGGCTTACGCAAGGGTCGCCTTGCATACCAAGTGACACGGGAATATATGGAGATTCTGTGGGGAAGTGCGAGACAGATGTGCATACTAAGTGACACTAAAATGAATGGGAAAGCGTTCGGAAAGGAGAGGAAAGAGTTTTGGGATGGAGTTACATGCAAAGTACTACCATTTCTCACTTCTGCACGAGCGGTTGACTAGAAAGGGTTGTAATTTCTTATGGTAATAATATATTGAAGACTGATGTATTTTGCTACTGGAATGTCCTAGTCAGACGGTAATTAAAAAGGACAGTTTATGTTTACAAGAACGCAAATTAGTCGCTCAGCGACCATAATGCATTGCTTGTTTCATGTCAGCTAGGTTGGCTTTCTGGTGTCTCATACGTGCACTGCTGATTTCGTTTACAAATGTGTTCCAAATATGATCTCGTGCAACATTCACGTCTTTCTGACATTCTTATATCTTTGAATTTTTCATGCATATTATTACACACACTGTAAAGCAAAAATAAAATTGCATCTAAAATATTTTCATTAGCAAACAATTTCGAACAAAAAGGTCTATAGTTAGTAACATAATATTACGATGATTTTGAATGAATTGGCCCCTTTAAGTACAATTACACAGTACATACAACGGCTCAAAACTAATTGAGTATTTCATCCAGTTTATACGAAACATTTCACGCTTAAAATTTCTATGAATCATTTGCATATTATGTAGCTAAATAGGATTGTGGGAAGATAATTATTTTTCTTCTTCTCCTCCTTTTCACTGGTCTATAAACGTGTCAGTCATACCACATGATCGTTTATATCTCCTTCCGATACGACAATGTCTTTAAGATTATTTCGCAACACTAGTGTTGAATGTAGCACAAGGCTTACCAGACGCAACACAATGCTTCAGAGCTGGAAGTTAAGACATTACTCAGACGTAATAACTTTGGTAAGTAGGAGGCTTCAACCATTAGTATGTTTGTAGGGTTCTTATACACCACAAAATTTTAAGAGATGGGGCTTTATTTATCTTCGGAAACGAAACTTGTTGAAAACCATTTACAGAGCGGATGAAGTACAAAAGGCCGGTTTTTACATTTACTTCAGCCATCAACAATAAAATCAGTTTTTGAAGTCTGTGTATCTTCCATAAAAGGAAACTTCTGTTTAAAAAGGGTGTTACGTACAAGTGCCCATAATTCCTCTCTACTATGGAGAGGTGACACTAAAAATTGGTAACTGTGTACTCAATGAAGTTTGTTTTCTGTGCATAAATTTCATTTCCTACGTGGGAGAGTTTTGAAACTGAGAAAGATGTGCTTTTAATCCAAAACATCATATGATATTAAAGGTTCCTTGCCATTATTCAGAATTTAATAAAAGATTATTATTGGAATTTTGTAACTATTATCATTTTTGGTTTTGAATTCACCAATGTTTCGGCTCTGATTAGGACTTTCATCAGGGAAAAAATAAAAAAAATGCATCTACTCGTTCCTTACTTGATGTGCAAAAATAACTATATTTTAAAAGTGAGAGTACTTATGTTTTTCTACTCCCATTGTATAATGCTGTCATTGGATGGCTGCAACCAGTTGCATAATGATGGTCATTTCGATAGTTTTCATTATGATTCAGATTCTTGACCAATCACAGAGTCGCTTACAAACCAATATTGTCACTTCATTAATCACTGAGAATCTTTGCAGTAAATGTTTCGTTCGAGTATGTATATTAAACGTGCATTTAATATTATTTTATGCTTCTCATTCTTAATTTCTTTTATTAGTAGTGATTTTTACGTGAAATATTTTTTTAAATTAATTGGATTGTAATTTCACTTTGATCATGTTTGACTAGCGCAGTGATAGTTATTGCAGAGAACATTTTAGTGACGTTAAGATCTCCACGCGGGATCACGCAAGTCATTTTGTGTTATTTGCTGCTGCCGTGTGGTTGTCCTTAAAAGACCGCTCAATTCTTTAGTTTAAAATATTTAGTGAATAGTGGTGTTGACATTTCAAGAAATGAAAGAAAATGCGAAAATGCTGACGTCGGAATATTAATCCCGGAATATTAATCCATCGCAAGCGCTCTGGTAAAACAAAGCCATCTGTGCGTGTAGGGTAGAGAGGTGCCCGCTAGATGGCCTTGGCCGAATCTTGAGTGTCGACTGCCAGGAAACGATTCAGTGGAGAAGTTTAACTTATAAAAGTTACCATCAGTCGTAGAAAAAGTACCGAATGAAACTCGATGTAATGGGTAATTAATACACTCGTGGGAAGTTTACGATACTCGTGTATTAATACTCATCATTACATCATCCTTTCATAATGTACTATTATAGTATCGCCGACCTCCTTTCTCCTATCAGATCGAATGACACGAGCAGATTTTCTCCACTCGATAAGTAAGTGGCATTGATGGATATCACCTGAATTTTCATACAGCAGGTGGTCAGCTCCTACCGTAATGTAAGGTGTCGGTTCTTATTTACGATACTAAATAAGAGAAACCAGGTGCAAATAAATTTAACTAGGCGATTTTATTATTTTCACAAAATACACTACGCTCTGTTGAATTGACAGTGTGCGGTATTTTACCTGCTCAATGTATGAACATTTCAAAAATAAAAGCCCTACCACACATACACAATAGTAATAAAACAATACAGTGATAAAGCAAATAAGACACTTCCTGAAAAAAATATATACAGGTAGAGATACGCTTATATACACTATGTAAACATAGAGAACATCAATGAGGAAGTGTTATATACAACTGTTTTCTGTTTAAAAATCTAATGGATTAGTCTTTAATCTAATACACATTCATCAAGTCATTAATAACTCAGTTAACTTTTTAGAAATTAATTATATCTTGTTTTCTGTACCCTTTTCTATCACTGGAATTAAAGCAATGAAAATCATGATTTTCTAGAACCTAGACTGTATTATTTAAATTATTTCACAAAAATAACATGGAATTTATACTTCTTTAACCCTTTTTAAATGGCCATTTTAATAGAATGTTCGTTTTAGAATAATACAGAGAATTTGTAACTGGAACCTACCTGTGTTCTAATTCTACAGTAAAATCTTGAAATACAATTGATATTGAAATTTCGATCTTGTGTTACCAAATGGTTTGTTTTATATTCGCTACAACATCGGCAAAGTGTTTTTTTAATTCTCTATTGCGGGGAAAACATGACGAAACAGTTCTTATCGAAACGTTTCAACTCGCGAATACCATTGGTCGGTTGGATCTGCGGGTCTTGCACAGCGAGGCCGTGCCCTCGTCGCTCAAGGTAAGCAGACTGCGATCGGTGCCCCGCCGCTGGACGCAGCTATACATAAACTTATAGGATTCCGTCGCTTAGCGTGGCCTCGAGGCACCGTCGTCTACTTCGCTTCCGACAAACAACCAGTCTCTTGCGTCGATGTGCGTCGTTTTGATTGTGAAGACAAACCACAAATAAAAAAACTGTGGTAAAAACGTAACTTTAATAGTGACCCATTGTAATGAAAGCATGCCTCGTGGCATAGAAATTCGTCTTGAGGAATTATTTTCCACAAGATTTTTTATATTCATTAATGCATATTTTCAACACGTTACATCTGAATCCATTATTCATTTTCTTTTGACTAATTTGGCACTATATTATTTGCAATTACCTCACGTTGAATTTTTTTCTCTGAGAGGCATGGTCCGTCGTCGTTTGTCTACCGTCCGTCCTTCGCTCGACCGTTCGCTCGTCCGCTCGACCGTTCGAGGCGCAGGTCACTCACAAAATGGGCGGAAGTTGCTTTCTTCTCACGAATTTGCAGCGCTTGGCCAAATACATTTCTCATTGGTCGTTCCAGCATTTCATTTCTGAAGTAGTGCCTTTCTTCCACGCTTTCTTGTGGCGACTGCGGGTACTTTTTAAACTCCGTACCGCGTTTTACATTAACTAGAGGCTGATCCGATTGTTATGGCGGCTATGAACGCCAATAGCAGTTACAGTAGGTGCTCCAAATATTTTAGAAATATTGGACATTTTGCTCGTAAATTTCGTACGAATACTTTTGAGCTGCCTAGAATAAAATTTCGTAGTTGCAGTCCAAAATGCTGACCAACATGACCAAAATATGTTATTTTATCACAATTAGTTAAATGCATATGGGAGGCAATATTGTCGGCGTCACCGAGTGGCACGATGACTAAATGGAACCCGACGGAATGGGCGAGGCGTAATCCGGAGGGGCAAGTGCGCGAAGGGGCCGAACGGAGAAGGTGGATTGTTTCATTGTTAGTGAAGTCGGGCACGCCAGCTACTGAGGTCATTAGTCCCGTAGGTATAGTACACGCTTTATTTCTCGAGGTGGCGATGATCTTCCCCTGCTGGATGGCGAGATCGGTGCCAACCTACCGTCCATTAGCGGGGTTTCCCTAACCAGGTATCTCCCACCAGCGGGGCACTGCCCCAGCTGGGACAAGCTCCAAGCCCCCGATCGGTCTCTCGTGGTGGTGTAGTGCGTGATAGTGTACTGAGTGTATGTGCAAGGGATGAAGATAGGACAAGAAAGAGAAATGAAAGTTCTCACATGATCCGTGATCCTTTTGTTAGTGTACATCTCTGGCATTCGCCAGGTGTTGATCGGAGACACCACGGAAAATTACTGATCAGAGAGCCTCCCGCTAGAATTGACCTCCAGACAGCGACTGAATTCGACGTAGTAAAAAAGAAGTAGAGTAAGGAGTGGACGAAGTAGAATGAGCCGTAGAAGCGAGAGGAACAGAGGACGTGAGACGAGTAAAAGAAGCGAAAAGAGCGGATGAATCGAAAGGAGAGGAAGGATCGAGAAGAGCGAAAGGATCGAGAAGAGTGGAAGGATCGAGAAGAGCGGAAGGATCGAGAAGAACGGAAGGATCGAGAAGAACGGAAGGATCGAGAAGAGCGGAAGGATCGAGAAGAACGGAAGGATCGAGAAGAACGGAAGGATCGAGAAGAACGGAAGGATCGAGAAGAGCGGAAGGATCGAAAAGAGCGGAAGGATCGAAAAGAGCGGAAGGATCGAAAAGAGCGGAAGGATCGAAAAGAGCGGAAGGATCGAAAAGAGCGGAAGGATCGAAAAGAGCGGAAGGATCGAAAAGAGCGGAAGGATCGAAAAGAGCGGAAGGATCGAAAAGAGCGGGAGGATCGAAAAGAGCGGAAGGATCGAAAAGAGCGGAAGGATCGAAAAGAGCGGAAGGATCGAAAAGAGCGGAAGGATCGAAAAGAGCGGAAGGATCGAAAAGAGCGGAAGGATCGAAAAGAGCGGAAGGATCGAAAAGAGCGGAAGGATCGAAAAGAGCGGAAGGATCGAAAAGAGCGGAAGGATCGAAAAGAGCGGAAGGATCGAAAAGAGCGGAAGGATCGAGAAGAGCGGGAGGATCCCAGAATATCAATTTAGTAAGTAATGGTAATGGCTAAGTAAATAATGATTCTGTTAGTAATAGCATACTGGCACCTATTATTATTGATTATTCGAATATTAGTTAATTATGCCTCGGTGACGTGCACATAAACTTATTAGATCTTACTGCACGCCAAAACGCGAGACTTCGGTTCATTAACATCAAAGCCCCGCCTGTGACTCCTACCTCTGACAGAAATTGATTTTCCTTGGAAGTGTAAGCATCAGCAGTCACAGACGTTCCGTCGCGGATCAACTGGGAAGGCTTCCTGAGACGCGGTTGCCTCGAAGCAGAGACGCCAGGTGTAACGGAATATGGAAGGCAACGCGGAAGATATTCCGGAGCTTCCAATGCCTTGGAATGGCAACAGTGTATCGCTTCATTCCAACTACTGCAGTCCCAACTCACCACAGTTTTATTAATAAACAATCTGAATTGTCAAAAAGTGTTGGTAGTGTCGTTTGTTTATTTTTATACCATTGCTTCAGTCTATTTTATCTCTACTCTTGTTTAGATGAGACAGTTTCATCTTTTATTTCTGTAAACCCATAATGATGCTTTTACTTTTCAACGCTTAAGGGAAGTTTCAAAAATTACCAAACTGTCGTCGTGCGTAGTGAAAGAAACGGCGTCTTCTTGTAGCTAGATATGCTCATCATCACTTAAAATGTTATTTTAGTATCTGTTGGTGTGAATAACAGGTGTGCATTCAAATCGTTGACGATGACCGTGAATTAGTTTGTTAGAAAAAGACCGAGGCTTCTGCGCCCCCGCGGAATGAACTGCAAGTACAGAACATATTCGAAGCGTTTAAGCCCTTGCCATAATTAAACTAGTGGAGCTAAAACAGCACGTACTTTTTCACCCGTATTTTCTCACAAAATTACGTGAAAAGTACTAAAATTTTCGAAAAATTGTACATGACCTTATTTCAAAATATATCTTTAAGAAACAGAATCATCAATCAAAGAAAAACCTCAATTTTAGCTGTAGTAAGACGCCGAAAAAAATTGGCATTTTTAGAAAAATCGTTTTCAATGAGACCTTCACCATTCTCTTAAACGTCCTTTCTTGCTATCTAACAAAAAAATTAATCAAAGACGACGATGCCATTTTTTTGAAAATGTCCCATGGGCTTCATGTAAAATATCACCCAAAATTAAAATATCGGCTTCAAATTCGAGAGGCCGCGACATCTGCCAGATCGATAAGGGAATATAAATTTTGGAGAAAATCGACATAACGATTTAGCCGCTAACGTTATTCACAGACGGACACACGGACTGACGGACAGGCAGACGGACGGACCGATAGACAGACGTTTTGCTATCATTCGATTGTTTGGTATCAGGGGCCCACAAAACATGTATTCTGGCTACACTATGTGACAGAGAATTTTTTCTTCATTTAGCAACTCGATTTATCCACTTTTTTGTTACCAGAGCTCTATAATAAATTTTTCTGCGCAGAAATTCTCCGTTTTTTCGCGCAGCATTACGTAACTTTCTCTTTATTCCTTAGCAAAAAAGTAAAAAATCTGAAAATGCTGTGACCCAAATTTTCAGAAAATGATTCCGATAAACTGCATGTACACAAATTTTAAATACGTAAAATTTTCATTCAATTGTATTGCAATTTATTGTGGGAACTACCCTTGAACCCCATCAACCCCGTTGGAGTTCTCTGAGTATGGTATGGGATTGGAATGGACTGGTAATTGCTCCCCTGGGGCTAACGCATAATTGATTATTGGAAGTAATTCGACATTTCAGTGATTATTTGTAAAATGTTTAATTATTCAAATGGGATGGTCCCATTTGTGTTACGCTATCCATGGACATAGTTGAATCAAAAAACTGGTGGCCATTTTTCAGAATATTTTGAAAATGTAATCAAGGTATCATGTTAAGTATTCCCCAAAATCAGAATATCCTTTTCAAACTCGTAGGCACTGGATCACCTTTAAATCGATTTGGTAAATTATATTTTGGAGAATATTGTTTAAACAGTTTAGGAAACAGCGTTGACTGGAGAGATGCACGAACGGATGGACTGGGAGACAGGTCAATACATCAAAATATCAATACATTGTACGGAATGAAGGGTACACAAAATGTGTATTCTGACAACACAATTTATTAGAAGATATAATTTACTACTTAGAGGAACACAATTTGTGCACTCTTTTATTAACAGGGTCCGGCAATAAGAGATTTTGGGCCGAAAAATCACCGTTTTCCTGCGTACATTGCTTTCTCTTCCTAGGTAAAGGCGAGGAAGCACTAAAAATTAATGTATGGACTTATGTCACATTAATGCTACCTACAACACACGTTACTGTTCTGATTTCTGATGCACAAGAGTATGCGAAACTTGGAAACGTGCATCCTAAAGTTTTAAAACATACCTTTTGGGCCTACCAAGAGGATGTCAGGAAAGCGATCAAAAAGGTATATGTTCGGAAACATGAGCAATACGGAGAAAATAAAGATAACTAAAATGTTTTTTTATTTTTATTTATTAAAGATCGCTTTAAAAACATCTGTGGTCATAAGCGACCACTATTGATTTATGCTAAAATTACCTTTTTTAAAATTTAGAGTAAACAGTAATAACAATCAACTAAATTATGAAGTACAATAAATTTTGCAATTATTCAGATCATACTATCTAAACAAGCCAAATTAAGATAAGTTAAAATTGATTTGAAACCTTCTACTGAATTAAAGTTTAGTTCTTGATGCCAAGAGGGATTCATAGATTTTGGAGACTGGAAAACTCGAGGAGAATGTATGACGTTAATAATATTCCTCCACATTTTGGACAGGTGGCAGGGTCGTTGTTTTTTCATTTGATGAGAGTGGGTGAGAGAAGAATTGTCAATTCTCAATCTTGTGATAATAATTTGTTCTTTTCTTCTTAATTTAGTGTTTGATATTTTTAAATTTGTTACAGCTTGTCGTGCATTCTGTAGTTTATAAAAATATTTATTTTTACAAACAAAGTGTTTACTCCTAAACCAAGTCAGGACAACAACTGTCAGTCAACAACTCTACAATGGTGCACAGTGTTCCCGCTTGACGAGACGAAATGTATGTAAACATTGCATAGAATCGCTTTGTTGCGTGACGATACAGTGTTGTAACATACGTACGTAAGACAGTGTTGTGAACATACATCGATGCCACCAGCAGGAGTCTGTAGCACCGGTAGCACAACGAAATCACCCCTTCAAGAAGTTGATCATCTCGCCACAAAAGAGCAGTAGTTAGTCGAAGACGCCCCGAACAATTTTACGCTTTACACATGAAATACCATTCGGCGGGATTTAGGTAAATAAATTTAAGAACTTTCGTTGTTTTTATTTACATTTTAACTTTTATTTATATTTTTACTTTCATGCCCTCACTATCGGGTGGGTTACTATTCCGACGCTAGTTATGCTGGAAAGCTCGTGGCATGCCACGGTGCCATTGTCACCAGCGGGAGACCTTGACATCACTGGCGTAATCAGTCCACTGGTGCTCCGCTGGAGGACTCGCGTTTTAACCGCCGCAGCCCCGGGCCGGGCCGAGTCGCTG
Source organism: Acheta domesticus (assembly GCA_031308135.1). NCBI lineage: Eukaryota > Metazoa > Arthropoda > Insecta > Orthoptera > Gryllidae > Acheta > Acheta domesticus. The sequence goes on from JAHLJT010002406.1 coordinate 204,005,024, forward strand.
CCCGAAGGCACGGCCGGGGCCTCTCCACTCCCACATAAACTAGCGGCGACGCGACGGTTAAAGTGGCGCTCTCTACCGCCGCGCCCTCGTGCCGGGACACAAAGAGAAAGTGCTGCCAACGGCGTTGAGAGAGTGCCAAAGCTAAGAGCGCTCGATGGCGAAGACGCTCTTTAGGCATTACTCTTATGAGCATCATCATCATCATCACCATTATTATTATTATTATTATTATTATTATTATTATTATTATTTTCCATTACATCACGATTAAAGATGTTATGAGTCGGCTGAATATAAAATCTACTCCAGGTTGCAACCAGCTACCTAAGGAGCAGATCCGGTGACTATCAGTGCCTCTACAATACTTTGCGCAAAATGTGGGCTGTTCCAAATCAATTTCTTGCACTTCCCAGTCTTTTGAATTACCAGGGAGTTTAGACAAGTTCTTACTCAAATTTTTGCGGAACAAATCCCAGAGCTCCGATAACTATCGGGACGACCTGTGCATTTACGCCCCACATTCGGCTGATCTCGATTTCCAAACTCTTGTATTTAAGACGTTTCTCTGCCTCCTTGGTAACGACGTTTTGATCGCAAGGTACAGCAACATCGACAAGTAAACAAGATTTGTTCTCCAAATCCCGGATGACTACATGCGGTTTGTTTGCTGCTATCGTGCGATCAGTTTGAATTTGTTGGTCGTACAATATTGTACACAATATTTGTTGGTCGTACAATATCGCACACAATCCAACAGACGTCACCGGTTTCGGTGAGTGCTCGTACCACTTGGGGCATGTGTTCGGAACTTCGAGGGCGGTACAGATCTACCAGTGGAGGTAGCTACACACCCTGTCATGTCTTTTCAGATATTCGGTCTTTGCTAGGATTGGACACGCTCAGACAATAAGATCAATGGTATCTACTTGCTCCTGGCAAATGCGGCATTTATCATCTTGGGAAATTTTGAGAACCGCTTTATCATAATGTCGTGTTCTCAAAGCCTGATCTTGGGCAGCTATTACAAGTGCTTCCGATTCTGGCTTCATTCTTCCCCTTTTAACCGCCATAAATGATTGATCCTTATTGATCTGCACCTTGTCCATTCTTTTTAGGTATTGTCCGTGGAGTGGTTTGTCTCTCCACGATTTATTTAACATTTTTTGTGTCTCACACTTCATGTTTAGCAGCATCAGAAGTTCAGTGTCTGTGTTATTCGACGTGTCTTGCCTAGTTTTCTGCGCCATGCTTCTTGCTATACTAACAATGCCTCTGTTTCCCATTCTTCGGTCAGATTTTATGACCTGCCTCATTAGAGGGTCATCTTGATGGCTGACTACATACTTCCCCAACCCGACTATTGCGTTGTGCCAGGAGGCCTCAATTTGTCTCAGGCCTCTTTCTCTTTCCTTACGTGACACATAAAGTCTATGTATATAAGCTCGAGGGTGGGAAACATGATGCATTGTTAGCAGTTTTCTGGTTTTTCGATTCATGGTGCGAATTTCTTGCTCAGTCCAGTCCACTAGTCCAAAACTGTATTCGGCTACAGGTACCGCCAAACTACCTATTGCAGATGTTTTGTTCCTGGAATTCAGAGCGGACTGCAGGACTAGTCTCACTCTCCTATAATACTCCCTACGAATTCTCTCTCTCATTGTGTCATTCGAGATGGTTTCACATTCTTCAATGCCCAGATATTTGTAAGTTTTACCTGGCTCAAGATCTTGAATCACATTGTGCGTATCAATTTCAATGTTCTCAGACGTTGTGAGTTTCCCTCTTTTTAAATTGATTTTTGCACACTTGTCAAGACCAAACTTCATGCAGATGTCATTGCTAAAGTCATTCACGACAGACAGCATTTGGGAGAGAATCGCTTCATTCTTAGCAAACACTTTCAGATCATCCATGTAAAACAAATGTGATACTGGCCTTTCATCACCATGGAGCTTAAAACCAAAGTCAGCTTGCGACAACTGTCTCGATAGTGGGATCAAACTAATGCAAAACAGCAGAGGGGATAGTGAATCTCCTTGAAAAATACCCCTGTTAATCTGAATACTTCTGGTTTCTACTGCTTCCTTTCCGCTATGTATTAGTAACCTGGTACTCCACGACTTCATACTAGCCTTGCAAAATTCAATAAGTCTAGGATGAAATCGATAAATCTCCAGTGTCTTCAAAATCCAATCGTGTGGTACACTATCAAAGGCTTTTTGGTAGTTAATCCAAGCCATGCTCAAATTACGTTTGCGTTTCTTTACATCATTCAAGATGACTTTATTCAGGAGCAAGATTTACTTACAGCCATAACAGCCTTCATTTTTTTCGTTTGTTTTTAAAAATAAAATTCTGGCCCTCAAGAACATGTGCGCAGATAAATTTCTTTCCCCACACGTCATATACAGTTTTTACTGTTTTTTGACAAATAAATAAATAAATAAAGCCTTTACGACATCCTTTTTGTTCAACTAGCATTAGATGATTCTTATCTAGATGTCTGTACATTTTGTCAGCTACGGCTGAAGTTATAACTTTGTACAGTACTGGCAGACAAGTGATTGGCCTGTAGTTCTTCGCCAAAGAGCTGCCTCCCGCTTTGGGTAGCAGGTACGTGATGCCGCGTGTGAGCCATTCCGGGAGTTCCTTTGGATTTTCTAAAATTTTATTAATAGCCTTTGCTAGATGCGGATGTAATGCTGTTAGTTTCTTAATCCAATAAATCTGGATCTTATCAATTCCTGTTATTATTATTATTATTATTATTATTATTATTATTATTATTATTATTATTATTTCTCTAAATCACGACTTAAGATGTTTTGTGTCGGCTGAATATAAAATCTACTCCACGTTGCAACCAGCTACCTAAGGAGCAGATCTAGGGACTGTCGGTGCCTCTACAATACTTTGCGCAAAATGTGGGCTGTTCCAAATAAAGCGATTTCTTGCACTTCCCAGTCTTTTGAATTACCTGGGAGTTTAGACAAGTTCTTACACATATTTTGCGGAACAAATCCCAGAGCTCCGATAACTATCGGGACGACCTGTGCTTTTACGCCCCACATTCGGCTGATCTCGATTTCCAAATTCTTGTATTTAAGACGTTTCTCTGCCTCCTTGGCAACGATGTTTTGATCGCAAGGTACAGCAACATCCACAAGTAAACACGATTTGTTCTCCAAATCCCGGATGACTATATCCGATTTGTTTGCTGCTATCGTGCGATCAGTTTGAATTTGTTGGTCGTACAATATCGTACAAAATCCAACAGACGTCACCGGTTTTGGTGAGTGTTAATGATTAATAGAAAGTTAAAATATTCCAAAATTCAAAATTTAGGTAGAAAAGTGAGAATATCTGAATATTAATAATTATCATTATTATTATTAATATTATTATTATTATTATCATCAAAACCACGCATAATCGTTTTTCATGAACTAGCACGAACACAGATCGAGAACTACAAATAAAATATTATTGTATGTTCCAAAATTGAAGCTTCTTCAATGCTGCAGTTTTCTTCAGTCTTCCTAGGTATTATTTAAAAAAATATAGGCACCTCTCATGTAGCATCGTGGACAACGTTTATAGGAGGAAAGAGATAGAGTCGGGGTGAGAGAGAAAATAGTTTGGGGCAGGAGAGAACGAACTAAGGAAAGGGAGAGCGAAATAATTGAAGGAGGAAGAAGAATAGAGAGGGAGAGAGAAAACTAGAGATGGAAGAAGGGAGAAGAATAGAGTGGGAGGGAGGAGTAGGCAGAGAGGGAAAGAGAAAACTAGAGAGGGAAGAAGGGAGAAAAATAGAGTGGGAGGGAGGAGTAGGCAGGGAGGGAAAGAGAAAACTAGAGAGGGAAGAAGGGAGAAGAATAGAGTGGGAGGGAGAAGTAGGCAGAGAGGGAAAGAGAAAACTAGAGAGGGAAGAAGGGAGAAGAATAGAGTGTGAGGGAGGAGTAGGCAGAGAGGGAAAGAGAAAACTAGAGAGGGAAGAAGGGAGAAGAATAGAGTCGGAGGGAGAAGTAGGCAGAGAGGGAAAGAGAAAACTAGAGAGGGAAGAAGGGAGAAGAATAGAGTGGGAGGGAGAAGTAGGCAGAGAGGGAAAGAGAAAACTAGAGAGGGAAGAAGGGAGAAGAATAGAGTGTGAGGGAGGAGTAGGCAGAGAGGGAAAGAGAAAACTAGAGAGGGAAGAAGGGAGAAGAATAGAGTGGGAGGGAGACGTAGGCAGAGAGGGAAAGAGAAAACTAGAGAGGGAAGAAGGGAGAAGAATAGTGGGAGAGGAGTAGGCAGAGAGGGGGAGGGATCGATGCGCAGAGGACGAGGATAGAGCGAGGGACAGAAAGAGAATGAGAGAGAGGGAATGAGAGAGAGGGAATGAGAGAGAGGGAATGAGAGAGAGGGAATGAGAGAGAGAGGGAATGAGAGAGAGGGAATGAGAGAGAGAGGGAATGAGAGAGAGAGGGAATGAGAGAGAGAGGGAATGAGAGAGAGAGAGGGAATGAGAGAGAGAGGGAATGAGAGAGAGAGGGAATGAGAGAGAGAGGGAATGAGAGAGAGAGGGAATGAGAGAGAGAGGGAATGAGAGAGAGAGGGAATGAGAGAGAGAGAGGGGAATAGCAAGGTGAGACCAAGCATGATTGTGGAGACATTAATCTCATGTGTGCTGCTGACGAAGACCCGACTGCGTTTCGGAGATACCTTTCTCTGAACTGCGACGCTGCAGGCGCACTCAACGGGGAAATCAGAGGGAATTGAGCTCCTTACAAGAACGGAGTGAAGCTGTGACACAAGGTGATAGGATTGACAAAGACCTACGACGACGAACTAAGGAGATTATGTCTGTCGGCGCTATTAGCTTTGACGCTGTCCCATAATTACAGAAAGCAAATTATCTAAAGTCTCTTGACAATATTAAAGTTGAAGTATATTTCATGAGAATTGGAGCATATAATTTCTTCATCGTGTAATATTGAGTATTTGGAATATTGATCCTCTTGTTCTGTTTTTGGCTTTAAAATAATAAGCGAGTTTATTATCATTATTATTATTATTATTATTATTATTATTACTTTTATTGTACTTTGACGACTAAAGATGTTAAGAGTCGGGTAATTATAAAGTCTACTCCGGGTTGCAAACAGCTTCCTAAGAGTAGAACAAGAGACGATCAGTGCCTCTACAATACTTTGCGCAAAATATGGGCTTTTCCAAAAAAAGCAATGTGTTGCTCTTCCCAGTGTTTAAATGTCCTGGGAGTATAGTTCTTACACACATTTTTCGTAAAAAGTCCCAGAGCTCCGAACTCTTCCAAAAATCGATTCTGTACATGCAATCTACACTACGTTTGTAACTTATAATACGTTGAGTTCATGCTTGACTTTTCTCTTTTAGCTTCTCATCTACAATTAGCCTTGTCTCGTTTTCAATTTGATATGTTTGTTCAACATGGTGCATTTGCTTTAACTTTAGAGGTGTGCGGCTGGGTAAAAGATCCCTCGGCTAAGCGTGGTATTTCACGCCCTGTGTCGGTTATCCGTTTCATAATTCTTTTTGCCCATGGGGGTTGATTGGGGTGGTTCGAGTACAGTGGACTTTGGTGATTATATTTTTGAACCAAACCCAAACATTCCTCTTAGAGCTCGGCCTAACACCAAATTTACTTATAACTAGTCCTTAATTCTAATTTCGGAGGACCACCTGGGCATTTGGTGCAGGCCCAGGACTGCATGGAATGGTAAATTTTAATGTAGTTGTTAGAATGAAAGGCTGAATAATTTGATACGTATATTAATTGAAAAAGAAAGGAATGCAACTGACACGTGATAATTGTTGTGAGTTGACACAATTGAATTGGTTGCAATGTCCCTGATGTGGACAGTCACATACATTTGTAAATTGGTCAAAATGCCACCTACTTGTGAAATACATAGCCTTGTAGCTGATACTGGCTGAGCACGGGCGGGTGGCGAACCCAGGCCCGTTTCAGGTTGATGATTGCTGACATACAGCTGGATACCACGTGCGATGCTGGTGGTGTGACCTCGTCGAAGTCGCAGTGAGCAGACCACGTGCCACTGCGACGCACACCGTGAAGGCGACGCGTGCCGATGCAGGGAGGTCCCGGAGGGCAGGCAATCACAGCGTGGAGGTGATAAACTTATTACTCATTAATTAAGATATAGTTCTTCCCGTTCGCCACCTTGAATTGTGATGCGAGACGGAGAATTGATGGCTACGAGACCACGTGGAGCGGTTCGCAAGGAACGACACAGGAATTGCGAAGCGCAACAGCACTTGCATATGACAACGTTTGAGCACTTGCATATGACAACGTATGAGTCAATTGATTGTTAATTGAAATATAGTTATTTTTACTCGTTACTTTGGATCGTGATACGAGGCGGAGAACTAATAAATGCGAAGCAACGCGTAGCGGTTCGCAGGAGTGGCGTGGAATTGCGGAACAGAACAGCACGTCTTTCCGCTAGGACGAGCATGAGCCAACTGTCTTTTGTGCGCGCGCCGGGGAGAGCGTGAGAAACAGGTCACGTGACTGAGGGGTGCGACGCACAGCCGCTGAGGGCAATGTGGGCGGTAGACCTGTGCCAAGTTGGGACCCGCAAACCGCCCAGGACGCGCTCGGGAAGTGTCGCATTCTAGCGGGCTTGGTAGAAACCAGCTGAATGGAATGACATGAAATACAGGTAGAAATGTGCTAAGTTTTCTTTTAGATAATACACTGAAATAATAATATTGAAACAATTTTATCAAATTAATTTATTAAAAACTATTTGAAACAGTTTTATCAAATGCAAAAGATGTCTCTCTATTACTGAAACGTTGGGCTTCTATCATGGGTTCGAATATGCAAGAGGCACAATTCGGCTTACCTCATCGTTCGACCACAATCTGCTCCCTGTAGACTCGCTTCCAAACGGAAAACTACAAAACCTGAAAGTGTTTTTTTTTATGATGTGCCAGATTACACAATAATGACCAAGTTGTTTTTTTGTACTTTCTTTCGCACTAGAACAGTATGAATTTATTATAATTAAAGATTTCATTTAAATCGAAACAATATCCATTGAAAATTATTAGTTTTTGTCATGACCATGAGAAATAAAATAATTGTTCGTACGAACGTTAACCTGAGCTCTCTTCCCGTTGTATTGTTAAATGCTCCGCCCGGACGCCGCGTATCTCCTCACCATTACCTTCGACCAGTCTTGATGCCTTCTATTTTGTATCTTCCGGCACGCCACGAAGTCACTCCCATTCACATAATGTATTTGCCTCCCATATCACCATCAGCACTTGTTCGGCAAAATAATTACAAGTTCACTTAGCTTGGTGCTTCACCCTAGTCACTGGTGAAAACTAATTAAAGTTGACAATTTTCTTAGGAGTTCCTCCCTATCAGTAAGAAAATACTCCAAGTCAATGCACAGCTTCACCAAAATGTTTCTATGTTCCACTTTCACTCGCGGAAGAAAAAAGTTAAAGTCCCGAACTGTATCTCCGGAATTGTTATAAGTCTCTACTTTCAATCACAAAAAATAAACCAAGTCTGAACTCGGACACGCACCCCCTAATTCACAAATGACCGTCTCGCTATGACATCTGAGCTCCAACTCACTAATTTTTTTCGTTCTTCAATCCAGGAAAACTCGTGTTCATTGTTGTCCAAAATTCTGTTTCACATTCCCTACCAACGGATTCTTATTAGGTATTCACTCCTCTAATCAAAGTGCACTCTTGGGCGAAATTTTCACTCTTACACACGCAACTTTCGACTGTTTCTACATTACATCCACGGGCTGATGAAATTGTTTACTTCTGTTACGGTGTACGGTGCCCGTTTACCAAATATCCTGAGATGTTAAACATCGGTGTCCTCCCTAGCAACCTGTTACTACGGTGCCTTATTCTAATTTAAATTAGCATTAAAGCCTTAAATAATTCAATATCGAATGTCCTCCCGCATTTGGTATATCACAATATATATATATATAAGCTTACTTGCTCCAGCAGGGGTATGAAGCTGTTTAATTTGTCTGGGTGCCGACATTCGATGTTTTTGACTGGCCCTAAATTATCTGAAATACTAGAGATCCCGTTGAACACACGATGTGATTGGTTTCAGTAATATCTAGATCTCTATCTGGGGACTGTACAACATCATTTAAGACAGAATTCGCTGTCTTTAGCACTCTCTTAGCTTTGGAATTTTCATATATTCTGCTCAACGATGCACGAAATTTAAATGGAAGTAGATGATTTTGTTCTATCTCGCGTCGGAGATTTCGCGTTGTTTCTACATTGTTTAATTCATAAGCAATTCTCCACTGACGGAAGTTTCAATGGGTAGAAATGACTCTTCAAAAGAACCAAATATTTTAAGGGATGGTTCTAAGCTTTCGTCATGTTGATAGTTCGATAGAAGAACATACTCCGCATTTCCTTGAATATCAGCAAGTTGTTCTGCTGTGAATTTTCCACTACTGAGTACGTATCGTCGTTGAGTGGCAAGATTTTTTGGATCTAGAGTAGGTCTCTTATCAAGGTTCCGCTCTCTCATTATCTTATAGATTTCTATTCCTAAGTCCCCAGCATCACACCCTAGTCACCTCATCGCTTCCTTCAATTCATCCCGTGTCCATCTCTGACGATGGCTTCGAGCTACTGAGTCTCTGGGACTAACATTCGTAGGTATGGTTTCTGAGCAGGTAGGAGTCTTTTGTAGAACACAAAATTCATTACATTTCTTCTTCTATTAATTTTTATGATTGATCTTAAGGGAAATTTCGCAGGAAGCAAGTTTGAGTTCACAGATCACAATGAACCCATGGATTATTTCCAGCCATATGTTACTGTGACCCACAGTGGCCTTGAGACATCTCCCTGCAAGGGTCCCTCCGATCACCAGTCTGCATTACTAACCCCTACGGAATTTTCACTGACTGCTGAAGGCAACCTCTTTCGCTGGCTAATGCAAGGTTCAGACCTCCACTCTAATCTTTGAACCCTTTCCTCAAAGCCTGAGAAAATTTAAAAATAAATTAGTTTCCTAGCTATTCCTCTATATTTTAGGTCATTGTATTATTGTTAAGTTTCTACTGTTAAATAAGTAGAATTTCCTATTAAGTAATTTGTCTAATTGTTATTATTAGTAGTAGTTGTAGTAGTATTGTCATTATTATTATTATTATTTATATTCGTGTAGTGCAGTGCAGTGAAGTGAAATGGAGTAAAATGAATTGGAGTAAGGATTGCGCTGTGAAATTATGTACTATTATTCTTAATTATTGTTTTTTTCCTAAATTAAGTACTCTCTTGTAATTTAAATTATCTGCCACCAAGTAATGATACTTAATTGCAGAATTAATAATAAATGTACAATCTAATCAGCCACCTGGTGTACAAACCCAGTTTCTCTCCTGTGCCCTCCATGGGACAATAACAAGAAGTCCAAAGGTTCATGACCTTTCCCTCTCTACTTGTATCCCGCTGTGGGTGCAGCCGCCCCTAACATGGAGACAGGCGTTGCAGCCGCTCGCTGCTGATCAGTTAAATACTTTCAATCAATGGACACATTCTAAAAATTAATTTTTTTCATATTTTTCCTCTCAAGTATTTATAAATAAAAGTTTGAAATTTGTATTTATGCCCCCTGAGTGGTAATTGACGTTTAAAAATAATTAAAGTGCTTTTAATTGAATCCGATTACGCGTTTTGGGGTCCTTGACAAATAGGGGCTGACGGAAAGGTGTCATTATCCATTTACATTAGAACATATCTCCAAAAATCCGAGATCACAGACAAAGAGTGGATCTCGTCTTGGCAAAAGTGTTCTAATATCTAAAATAATATGTTTTGTTCTCTTTTCAACAACCATGAAAAACTGCGTTAACACACGTTCAGTTCCTCCAAATACTCTTTTTCCATCACACTTTTAGTTCAGTATTACTTATTGCCGAACTTACTCTTATCATTATCCATTTCTTCACCACCAAAGGTACTTTTCCACTATAATTAAACACTTTCCTAAAGAAATTCATCCATATGTTACAATTTCAGCACATGTAAATCATTCTAAATAGGTTTCACTTTCACTCGTGTAGCTCTTAAATACGTACGCCCTGTTTATTTACAAGAACTAAAGAATACAGAATACGTGTGTGCATTTATGTCTACTTTACGGCAATATCAACCACACCCATCAGAAAAATGATTTTTTTTCCAATAATTTCATATTTTTCGTATACTCAATACATTCACGCCTTTTTCGAAAACAAAATCAATGTTCAAGTTACATTTATAAATAAAGTGACGAAAAACTGTCAGAATCATTCTTAAATTCGAACATTTCGGACTGAACAATTGAATGTAAAACAAACAGTTTTCTCTTACAGATTTGCAGTTTTGTGTATTGATGAACTCAGTCGTTGATCTCAGCCGTCATGGACTGGTGATGGGCAAATAAACTATTTCACATTGATGGACTCTGGAAATGCTAGGCGAAAAAAGTGCACAAAAGTAAAGATTTTGTAAATATATTTAGGTTTATTTTTTAAAATCATAGCCTATAGTGTTCCTGATCTTCAAAGGAAGCTAACATAAAATTTTTGTCGATATTGGGTCAGGAGATTCAGAAATTATCGCGTTGTAACTCAACGCGCTCATCTCTTTATATATTAGTACATAGATTCATATTATTAATATAAGAAACAATAATTCCTCTCCAATGCGTATTCCCCAATAATGCGTTAAATTTTTAACATGCAAAATTAGTAAACGTTGGACGAAGTCGCACCAGGAGATACGAGCACCCGTGCTCTTGCAGTCTGTCCACACGGAATCTCAAAGGAGGATCGATAGCTCCTGGAACCCACTGCCCCCCTGGGAGAGGAGGGTCGCTGAAGTGGAACGTCGCTCGCATGGACTAGTGAACTTTTTCTTCTTCTCGGCTGCCAGCTTAAAAGTCTCACCGATTTAATGAAGCGAGAAGGCAATATGCTATCCTTAATATTGTATTTGGATGGTTTATTGAATTGTGTTTCTAAAATCGTGTATATGATTATTCTCCTGGAATATTTGGTATCTTGTTTTTTAATATTAAGCTTGAAATGGGTTACTGATCACTGGCGTAATTTATTCTACGTACTAATGATCTGATCTTCTTTGGATGTAGACTCTTTTAACAAATATTGACTATTTTTGCCATGTAGTACACGAGTACACGAACACGAACAGAGAACTTTGCCATTGGAGAGGTGAAGTTTTGTGTATGTGTGCGTAAGTGAGAAAAGAGAGAGAGGGACAGAGAGAGGGACGGATAGCGAGAGGAACAGATAGCGGGAGGGACAGATATCGAGAGGGACAGATATCGAAAGGGACAGATATCGAGAGGGACAGATATCGAGAGGGACAGATATCGAAATGGCCAGAAAGCGAGATGGACTGATAGTCAGAGGGACTGATAGACAGAGGGACTGATAGCCAGAGGGACTGATAGGTAGAGGGACTGATAGCCAGAGGGACTGATAGCCAGAGGGACTGATAGCCAGAGGGACTGATAGCCAGAGGGACTGATAGCCAGAGGGACTGATAGCTAGAGAGACTGATAGCCAGAGGGACTGATAGCCAGAGGGACTGATAGCCAGAGGGACTGATAGCCAGAGGGACTGATAGCCAGAGGGACTGATAGCCAGAGGGACTGATAGCCAGAGGGACTGATAGCCAGAGGGACTGATAGCCAGAGGGACTGATAGCCAGAGGGACTGATAGCCAGAGGGACTGATAGCCAGAGGGACTGATAGCCAGAGGGACTGATAGCCAGAGGGACTGATAGCCAGAGGGACTGATAGCCAGAGGGACTGATAGCCAGAGGGACTGATAGCGCGAAGGCCAGATAGCGAGAGAGACAGAGAGAGAAAGAAAGTAGTAGGGAATGGATTATTTCAGATCAGAAAAGTCAATTCCATCACGTTTGTCTAAAATTCCCAAAAATATATTTTGTATTTAAATTCAATCTCAGAAGCACGGAAAACAAATATCAGTAGAAAGTATCTTGGTAAATAATGTTAGAATTTTTTCACAGTCGTGCGTTTCATCAGAGCATCAACGGATGTCACTGCAATGTCTCTGACCGGGAGGTGCTAGGGTTCGCGTCCCGGCGATGGCAGGATGGTGGTAGCTAGGTCGCATTCAGCCCTCTCCAGAGCAGAATTCAAGCAGACGGCTGTTCTGATCGATAGTTTTCCGTGGTTTCTCCCATCAACACGAGGCGAATGACGGAGCAGTACCCTAACGAACGGGCCACGTACTTTGCCGTAAAATATACATTCGACATACCTTGAGTCACTTACCTTCCCAACGAAAGACCTTCCCCCAAATGGATGGCGAGATCCGGCGCCCACGTATCTATCGAGCTTGTGGCGTTTTCCCCGACCAGGTATCTCCCCCCCAGCGGATCAAGCTTTAAGATCTCGACCGGTATCCCGATGTATGTGGTAGTGTAGTGCATGTTGACGTGTGTAAGTAAGGGTGAGGATAGCAGAAGGATGAGGAAGGAAAGATCGCGCGCGGTTCGTGGCCGTTCGTTAAAGTACTGTTCGGGCATTCGCTCAAGGTCCGTTCGCTCTAACTTTACTCGGCACATAAACGAATACACGTGTTCGTCACTTGTTTCATTGGCTCACGGACATCACACTCCCTTTCAGGGCGTCGTGCGCTACAGGAGTTAGGTCCATTTCAAAATTGATTTATTTCCCGACTCTCTACACAAACAGTCGAAATAATTTTCTCCTTTGCCTTGAAGTAAAATCAGACACCGAGCGTGACCTTAACTGCCAACCTTCAGTTGCCAACGGATCTCTTTGAGATTAAGTTCGTTCACCAGTCCGTCGGCGCCACTCCTACCAAATTTCATCAGTAGCAGTACCGTTCTCGAATGAGAAAGTTCTACAAGAATAATGTATTTTTGTTTGGTTAGTGAAAGGTGTGTTTACTCATTGCGTTGATTTTTGTTTCCACATCGAACACAATAAGTGAAGCAGTTCCCGGGATAATCCGGTTTGAAACATTCGCAGGGAAAATCCCTCAGAAGTGGTGAGAAGAAGGTTGTATTGATGTGTTTGAGTAATTAGCGGCTAAAAGTCCGTCAATGACTTTGTGGCAGGTGGAAGAAATGACTGCTGTATTGCAGGTGAAAACTGAGTAAGGAATTGTCATTGGAAAGGTTCTCCACGTAAGAAGAGGTGTAAAGCAAAACAGGTGGAGGGAGAGTGCGATGAATTTGTTAATCAGCCATTCGTATTCATGTGCACATTTTTTCGTAGAAACGAATTTCCAACATAAAATAAAATTCTTGATGTGGTTAATGAAGATTCTGGAGTGCCAAATTTTAAAAGAACGTCACTGTATGTTCTATTGAAAATCGTGCTTCGGGAGGGATTTCACTGCTACCTTGCAGGAACACACGTAAATATACCTCCTGTGATATGAAGTAAAATATCTGCATATTTTAGCTGGTATTTTGGGCGTATTAAAGAAGTACTAGTGAAAACAGCAAGCTATGACAGTTTTGGCTGTGACATGTGCCAGCATATGAGTATGGTCGTGGCGCGAATGGCGTAGCCAATCGCGAACTAGAGCGAAGGGATACACTCAAAGTTTGTTTACATGCGGAGTGAAGTTACAACGAACGGACCTTAGTGTTGATTCGAAAAACCACGGAAAACTACCGATCAAGCAATCGGCCGCTAGAATTGTCCTTCAGGCAGCGGCTCAACTCCACCCCGTTAAGCAGATAATGTCGAAAATCCTGCAACCGTCGGGAGTGGAATCCTGACTCCGCAGTCAGAGGCGATGACATCAGTTGATGCCCTGAGCCACCCCTCGCGGTTGGAAATGCGCGGGGCGGTGTTGGGCGAAGCGGGTCTGGGCGGGTGAGACGGGGTGAGACGGGGTGAGACGGGGTGAGACGGGGTGAGACGGGGTGAGACGGGGTGAGACGGGGTGAGACGGGGTGAGACGGGGTGAGACGGGGTGAGACGGGGTGAGACGGGGTGAGACGGGGTGAGACGGGGTGAGACGGGGTGAGACGGGGTGAGACGGGGTGAGACGGGGTGAGACGGGGTGAGACGGGGTGAGACGGGGTGAGACGGGGTGAGACGGGGTGAGACGGGGTGAGACGGGGTGAGACGGGGTGAGACGGGGTGAGACGGGGTGAGACGGGGTGAGGACGGGGTGAGACGGGGTGAGACGGGGGTGAGACGGGGTGAGACGGGGTGAGACGGGGTGAGACGGGGTGAGACGGGGTGAGACGGGGTGAGACGGGGTGAGACGGGGTGAGACGGGGTGAGACGGGGTGAGACGGGGTGAGACGGGGTGAGACGGGGTGAGACGGGGTGAGACGGGGTGAGACGGGGTGAGACGGGGTGAGACGGGGTGAGACGGGGTGAGACGGGGTGAGACGGGGTGAGACGGGGTGAGACGGGGTGAGACGGGGTGAGACGGGGTGAGACGGGGTGAGACGGGGTGAGACGGGGTGAGACGGGGTGAGACGGGGGTGAGACGGGGTGAGACGGGGTGAGACGGGGTGAGACGGGGTGAGACGGGGTGAGACGGGGTGAGACGGGGTGAGACGGGGTGAGACGGGGGTGAGACGGGGTGAGACGGGGTGAGACGGGGTGAGACGGGGTGAGACGGGGTGAGACGGGGTGAGACGGGGTGTGGTGGGGTGAGGTGGGGTGAGGTGGGGTGTGGTGGGGTGAGGTTTGGTGAGGTGAGGGGGGTGAGGCGGGGCGAAGCAGGGCATGGCGTGGCGGGGCGGAGCGGGGGGAGCGGGGCGGAGCGGGGCGGAGCGGGGCGGAGCGGGGCGTTGAGCGGGGTGGAGCGGGGCGGAGCGGGACGGAGCGGGGCGGAGCGGGGCGGCGGAGCGGGGCGGAGCGGGGCGGAGCGGGACGGAGCGGGACGGAGCGGGGCGGTGGGGCGGGGCGGGGGGGCGGAGTGGGGCGGGGCGGAGCGGGGCGGGGCAGGGCGGGGGCTGGGCGGGGCAGGGCGGGGCAGGGCGGAGGAGGTGCGGGGCGGGTCGGGGTAAAGCTGTGCGGTGCGATGCGGTGCGGCGCGGGCCGGTGCGGGGCGGCGAGGGGCGGCGCGGGGCGAGACGGCTGGCGCCTGGGCGTGACGGGGCGGGGCGTGACGGGGCGGGGCGGCGCACGGCGACCCGTGTGGGATCAGGAGCGGAAGCCAGCCGCTTGTATACAGATGCATGCAGGCGCCGCGCGCGGCCGAAGGGACGCTGGCCGCCGCCGAGGGCTTACTCGCGGAAATTGCATTATCAACGACGGCCCCGCGCGCGCATGCGCGGCGGAAAGAACCGCCCGCGCCGAGAGGGGTGGGAGGAGGAGGGGGAGGGGCGGAGTGCGCGGAAGTGCCGTGGCCGCTCGCCGCCTAAGCGGGTTTGCGCCGCGCCACTCGCCGCCGCTGGAGTGCGCCGCGGTCACTCGCGTTGCAAGCGGGTTGCGGTGAGCGCCACCTGCACAGGGCCTTTGGTCCCGGGCGGAGCGACAGCGGGCCACTCCCGATCAAACGATTCGCGTTTATTCCGCCGTCGGCAGCATCTGCAAGTCAAATACTGACCTCATTGATTGGTATTGACCTCATTGGTTGATTGTTAGTGATTCCGGACGCGTCAAATACTAGGGTCATTAGTCCGTAAGGGTAGTGCATGTTTTTGGCTCGGGAGGTGGCGGTGGTCATCTTCGCTGGATGGAGAGATCCGGCGCCGACCTAACGTCGAGGTTTTCCCTAACAAGGTATCTACGACCAGCGGTTGGAGCCGAGACAAGCTCTAAGCTCCAGACCGGTCAATACTGACCTGAAAAAAAGTCATATATTTGCTCCTTTAGTAGTATCGTTATATTACTTTTATTCACCTTCCATTTGTTTCATTAGAATAATATTATCGATTTTACTCTCTCGTATACGTACGTATATACGGAGTAATATACGTAATATACGAGTTGTATAGAGAAGGTTGTGATAACCTTGGAAAGAGCCTGAAACAACGATGGATGAGTCGTTGGTATTTTTTTGAATTTCAACATGTTTCATTGCAAAGGTGTACGTTTACTATTTGTGATTTGCAAACTTCTTTGAAAATCAGTCGCAGTTCAGTCGCAGTCTGAAGGAGAATTATAGCGGCCGGCTGCTGTCATCGGTGCTTTTTCATGGCTTCTCCAGTCAACACGAGGCGAATTCCGGTGTAGTACCGTAACGAACGGGCCACGGATCGCGCGCGATACTTCCTTCCCCTTTCTTGTCTTACCATCAATCCTTACACACACACTTACACTAACATGCATTACACTACCACATATGCCGGGAGATTGGTTGGGAACTTAAAGCTTGTCCC
Organism: Acheta domesticus; assembly: GCA_031308135.1. Lineage (NCBI taxonomy): Eukaryota > Metazoa > Arthropoda > Insecta > Orthoptera > Gryllidae > Acheta > Acheta domesticus. Next base: position 204,021,447 of record JAHLJT010002406.1, read on the forward strand.
GGCTAGGGCGGTGTCTTGCTGCTGGAGACATCTGATAGAAGAAATCCCGCTATCCAACGTAGCTAGACATGATCATTGCCACCTCCTGCTGTAAAACAGCTTCACTACAGAATTACAGACTTTACTGCAGGATTAATGACCACAACATTTCACGTACTCTGAAACACCAATCAATCTTTATCTTCTAAGCTCAAGTAGTATTCACTATTGTTCAGAAACAATTTTAAGCCTCTTTTATATTCATTTTTGTAATGAGATTTGCTGTAAATAAAAGGATTGTTATATCTTTGATGAATAAATTCTCATTTTTCTTAATTCGTATTCTAAACATTTTTTATTGAACGTGATAATTTGAATTGAAAAATGCATTCTTTTAAAACTTTTTTAAATTTAAAAACTTTTGCCAAATTCAAAATTGATCAATGCATGCTCTAGAATTCTTAAGAAAAGAAAAAAATCCACACCTTAAAATGAGAGGGAAAATTATCAAATTCGCAACTGTTTCAATGTACACCACATAACACCCTTTGGTGGTACAAACACTTCATGACGTCTCTTAAGGAACTAACAAGGTGTTGCAAACTTTAATCAAGAACTGTGTTCCAAAAAGCGCAACAGTTATTTGATTAAAGGTAATTATTTTCCAGGAAGTGGTATTCTGTAAATAATTCATTAAATGGGCGGTGTAGAACTTCAAAACAAAACATTAATAGACTTCGTTTCATCACAAAGAGCTTGCAATTACAAAGCTCGAGTGGTATATTAGAAGATATGCGCGTAGTTATTAAATTATGAAAATGTGGGCAAAACATCAAATAGAATGGAATGAAGTTACCCATTCCTTGAAAAGGTTTACAGTCAGTTGATTACGTATATTTAAAAATATTTTATCTGTCTAGCATCAATTATTCTTCAGATGTTTAAAACATTACAAATTAAGTGACATTTTGGTAAAGGGCTGTCCAAGTGGCGGCTCGTGGTGTCATTTAATGTGGTCCGCCGAAGGTTAGTCAAAAGTGAAGGATTCTTGCATCCATGTCAGGCGAGAATATTGTGCGCGTAGTACAAGTCATTTAATGTGGACCGTCGAAGGTTAGTGAAAAGTGAAAGATTCTTGCATCCATGAGAAGCGAGAATATTGTGCGCGTAGCACAAGTCATTTAATGTGGTCCGTCGAAGGTTAGTCAAAAGTGAAAGATTCTTGCATCCATGAGAGGCGAGAATATTGTGCGCGTAGTACAAGTCATTTAATGTGGTCCGCCGAAGGTTAGTCCAAAGTGAAAGATTCTTGCATCCATGAGAGGCGAGAATATTGTGCGCGTAGTACAAGTCATTTAATGTGGTCCGCCGAAGGTTAGTCCAAAGTGAAAGATTCTTGCATCCATGAGAGGCGAGAATATTGTGCGCGTAGCACAAGCGCTCTGCCGAAGTCAACACTACCTTCACGTAATAGTAGGTTAAGTTGAGATTTAAGGCATTTTTCTGATAAATTCATAGACTCAAAATCATGCCAATGTGGTTCACTACGTTTTGCATGGTAAGTCTGATATCACGCATGACTCCTTTCCTCCCCCGTCTCATTTGGGGCCAGACAGGGAAACTGCTGATACCTATAATGCGGAGAAGTCACGTAAGTGTATTGCCCGAGTTATCGAAATACGGCCGCAAACACATTACAGGTTTTAGATCTGGCCCTTGGGTCCTTTCAAGTTCGACACCCCTGTTTTAAAACTTTCTTGAAATTTTCACTATTCCTTCAAGAAGAGGACATAGTAACGTACATCAAGATCAGGATTCAATTAATATCTTTAAATATAAAATAATTTTAAAATATTTTTGCTGAAAGGAATATTTTTCTTGGGTAAAATTAATTACTTTTAATAAATTGTAATAAATTCGAAGGAAATATAAATATAAAAATATATATTACTTCTTGAAAACTCAATATTTTTCTTGAGAATATTTGTATGAAGGTATGTCATTAAATTTAGGAAAAACCATGATGGATCCAACATGACGAGCGAATCAGTTTAATATTGTATCAGGGTGTGATTATTAACGCAACCAGCATGAAATAAATAATAACTTATATTAACTCTAGAACTATCACATTTTATTATTGCATTTGCTGGTACCCGGCGTGTTGCTGCCGCAGATATAATTGAGGAAATATTCTTCTCCCCCTCTCTCCCTCTCCACCACTCGCTCCCTCTCCCTGTCTTTTTCATCCTCTCCCCCCTCTGTATTTTTCCTCCTCTCATTTCCCCTCTCCCCCTCTCTCTCTCTTTTCCATCTATTTCTCTTTTTCCATCTGTCTCTCTTTTCCATCTGTGTCCCTTTCCCCCCTCTGTGTCTCTTTCCTCCCTCTTTGTGTATCTTCTTCCCCTCTGTATCTTTTCTTCCCCTCTGTGTCTCTTCTTCCCCCCTATGTCTCTTCTTCCCCTCTGTGTCTCTTCTCATCCTCTTTGTCTCATCTTCTTCTCTGTGTCTCTTTTCCCCCGCTCTCTGATTCTCTTTTCCCGCTCTCATTTCTCTCTCTCTCTATTTCCCCCTCTATTTCCCCTCGCTCTACTCCCCCTCTTTATTTTCCTTCACTTTCACTATTTTCCCTCTCTTTCTCTATTCCCCCTCTCTATTTCCTTCTATATTTCCCCCTCGCTATTTTCCCTCACTATGTTTTCCTTTTTTTCTCTCTCTCTTTTCCCTCTTTCCTTTTCCCTGTATCTCTTTTTCGTGTCTCTCTGTTTCCCTCTCTCTCTTTTCCCTCTATTTCCCCTTTCTCTATTTTCCCCTTTTCCCTCTCTCTTATTGTCCCTGTCTCTTTTTCCCTCTCCTCTCATCAACTTGCGCCACCTGCTCCTTGTGTTCTCCTCGACCTCGCCCCACGGTACACGGCAACGCCCAGCAACAATGAAGCTCACGTGAATTGGGAATTGCATTTAACTAAAGCGCCATCATGGGCTCTAGCGCCATCTAGTGGAGTTACAGTATTTGTACTATGCCTGTGTTCTTCCCGCAAGTGCAAGCAATAAATTGACACATTTTTATCGCAATTGGATGCCTGCTATGGTAGCGCATTAAGCACGAACCAACAAACATTGTTGTGTATATATTAGATTAACTTTTTGTATAATTATTTTTCGTGAAATTTTCCGGTATTTCAAAAGTTATTCTGCTATTCGGGGCGGAAATAAATCCAAAAATCGGAGATAATTAAAATTGGTAAAGCAGTCAAGATCTTCAGCTGCTAGATAAACCCCGTCAGTAATGTGACCTGCAGTACCATGGTTTAGAAATTCCCGACACTACAAAATAAACGTTTTTGTTACCCAGTGTAATTCATCAAAGTAAACTATCTCAAGAATAAGGCGTTTTACATTTACATGGTTAAGGAAATATAAACCTTGTTACAATTACCTTAATTGATATTTTGTTTCAATCAATATAAAATTGTAAAATTTCGAGATAAATGAAAAATTTATTTTACTTTTCTTCTGGAGAGATACTTTTTCCGAAAATAATTTTAAAATTTATAAATACGTGATACCAAAACCTACTATCTCCTCAAACGTTACTTAGGCACTGGTCAAATGACTTGCCAGAGGAATGTACCAAATATCCCTCTACGAATAATGATTGTCGGAATTTCCGAAAAAAATCCTAATTATCCAAGTTTTGAACAGAGTTTTGCCATGTAGTCAAACCGTGAAGCAGGGAAGAGGGGTACTTCTCGTAGTTGCGAGTGACGGAAAGTGATTTTGCGGCCATTTGCGCAACCGCATCCACAATGAACAATTACTCCGTGTTTGTTGGACATGGCCGATCGAACTAGGAACTAGAGAGGCGTGCAACACTGTTTCTTATGGCTCATCAGTTCTGTTTGTGCTGTGACCTATTCCGAAGTGTTTGGAATTCGATTTGTGTTCTGTGTGACGTGGTGCAGTGCGTAGTTAATTTCGTGAAACGCGTTGTCCGTGTCAAGTGATTGGAGTTCGGTGAAAGCTGTCAATTAAGTATTTACTGTTTGGATCCTTTCAAACATCCGTTACAAATAATTCAGCAAAGTTTGAGTCGTAGTACATCTAATGGCTAAAAACGTACATCGAACGGCTAGTTATTGAATTGGATGTTGCACAAGCATACATAATATTAATAATACTAAAACATTGACCCAGAAATTACCGTTTAAACTTGCTATTCTGTAATTTTACAATTACGTCACATGCTAGGAACAATTATTGTAATTAGCTTCTGAGCTAATGATCCCTCATCTTGATAGGATTTAATTTCTCGCCTTAATACTATGCACTGAATAGCATGACATTGAAGTTATATTGATTTATTCCTTTTGATATTTTAAAAAAATCATGTGAATATAATTTTTTGAAAAATGTAATTATATCTCTCATCGTTAATATTTATATTACAGGAACTCTTTATTCATTATTGCGTTTGTAAATACAAGTGCTTCAAGCCATGTTTATGAAGTTTTTCGACAACTCGAAAACTATTCTGTTAAAATGCGAATTTTCAGAAACGCTGAATACCAAGTTTTCTCATAAATACCTTCATAACTTGCAATGAAAATTTTTATAGAGAAGGAACCTTAATTTTTATTCTTCTATAATATTCTTTAAGTCAAAATTCTATTCTCTCATTAGGCGACCAAAAAATTGGAAAAAATGCGAAAATATACATTTGTTTATGAAAAAACCATTTCTTCAATACACATATACTTAAAATAAAGTAAACCTTTGAGGTAGCTGATATATTATTGCATATTATGTTCTATATTTTCTGTAGGGTTAATTAAATTGGAGCCAATTGTTGAGTACCGAGTGCGTGGTTGCTAGTGTTTAATGCTAATATAATTTTGTTTGCAATGTTGCTCTGGAAACGATTGGTTCCAGAATGTTCCAGATACATAGATCAAAGTTACGCCCTCGCGGAACCACGGCCACGAGGCCTGGGACGCCGCTGGTAAGCCCAGACTTCGTCAGAGGTTGTTGCGTCGAAAGACTGACAGACCAAAGTTACAAAACACATTAAACGGGGCGTATGGGCAAATGTGAAAAGGTACTGGATCGAGATAGATAATAGGAAAATAGCTAGTATGGTAGTCTATGCCAGTTTTTTACATTTTTTCCTGGGATGTAGCAAAGGACGCTAAAAATTGCATAGGTCACATCTGCAAACTAACTGAATATTTGAAATTTGCAAAAAAATAACTTTGCAAAGGTAAAATTTTGATAATCGTATTTAAATCGTCAATGAAATCATCTCTACAATATTTAAATAAGGTCATTTACATTTGTTGAATAATGCGAGCAATTTTTGTATTCTTTTTGCTCAAAATAATATATTCGAGGTTGATATTTTGCTGCTAAATTTCGTTTTGAGCATCTCTGTGACGTTTGAAGTATTTATTACGATAGACAGTGAATTAATGGATGTGTGGTTGAATGTAAGTCTATGTGTGGCAGCTTGATAAATTCAAAAGCTTTTGAGCTCTGACTTGGTATGTACGAGTATGTCAAGAGTAAGGTTTGTTAGTGCATGTAAAAATATATTTAAGATTTAAACGAGGAGATAAGAATAGGCAAAACACAGTGAAAAAAGGTAAACATTGTCATTTTAAGCTCAAACAGGTAATCCGGGATAATGGGTTACGTCGTTATGCCATTTCCCTCTTTCTAGTCTTCACTCACATATACACACATTCTTCGGTTCATAATAATTACATGGAGACAAATCTAGGATCGATTAATGTGTTCTTGGCTGTTCAGGATGAGCCGCGTCTGAGTCGATGGATCTGACGTTTCGGCCATCTTGCTTTGGCCTTCTTCGGAGCTAAACTGCTGAAAAGGATGTTTCCGAGTGCGTCGTCTGCTGTAGTCATTAATCCTGCAATTGCAGAGCCTGATATTGGGGGATGACGATCCTTCCCAGCGGAGCTGAGATGCGGCGACCCTCTAGGCATCTCCCTGTGGTGGGGACCGTCCCAACCGGGATAAGCTCTAAGGCCCCAACTGGTCTTCCGAGATATGTGGTAGCGTAGTGCATGTGTGTGTTCCTGCGTGTGTGCAGTGTAAAGGGAGAAGAGGAGACACGCTTATCGAAGAAAAGAACGCCCGCTGTACGTTGCACGTTTGTTAAAGCACTGCTCCCGTGCTCGCTTCGTAATGTTCGGAGAAACTACGGAAAACACCGAACAGATCAGAAAACTGCCTCTTTAAGACTGGTTGAATTCTACCTAGCTGTTGAGGTGGCGTCGATAGTCAGTCACCGTCTGGATTCAAACCCTAGGATTTCCCCGTCAAAGGAAGATTGGTAAAGAAATATTATTCTTCTAAATCACGACTCCAGATGTTATGTGTCGGCTGAATATAAAATCTACTCCAAGTTGCAACCAGCTACCTAAGGAGTAGATCTAGGGACTGTCGGTGCCTCTACAATACTTTGCGCAAAATGTGGGCTGTTCCAAATAAAGCGATTTCTTGCACTTCCCAGTCCTTTGAATGACCTGGGAGTTTAGACAAGTTCTTACTCAAATTTTGCGGAACAGAGCTCCGATAACTATCGGGACGACCTGTGCTTTTACGCCCCACATTCGGCTGATCTCGATTTCCAAACTCTTGTATTTAAGACGTTTTTCTGCCTCCTTGGTAACGACGTAACGATCGCAAGGTACAGCAACATCAACAAGTAAACACGATTTGTTCCCAAATCCCGGATAACTATATCCGGTTTGTTTGCCGCTATCGTGCGATCAGTTTGAATTTGTTGGTCGTACAATATCGTACACAATCCAACAGACGTCACCGGTTTTGGTGAGTGTTCGTACCACATGGGGCATGTGTTTGGAACTTCGAGGGCGGTACAGATCTGCCAGTGGAGGTACCCTGTCATGTCTTTTCAGGTATTCGGTCTTTGCTAGGATTGGACAAGCTGAGACAATATGATCAATGGTTTCTACTTGCTCCTGGCAAATGCGGCATTTATCATCTAGGGAAATTTTGAGAACCGCTTTATCATAATGTCTTGTTTTCAAGGCTTGATCTTGGGCAGCTATTACAAGTGTTTCCGATTCTGGATTCATTCTTCCCCTTTTAAGCCACATAAATGATTGATCTTTATTGATCTGCACCTTGTCCATTCGTTTCAAATATTGTCCGTGGAGTGGTTTGTCTCTCCATGGTTTCTTTAACATTTTTTGTGTCTCACATTTCATGTTAAGTAGCATCAGAATTTCAGTGTATCATTCTGGGTGTTTTGCATATGCAATGCTTCTTGCTGCACTTACAATGCCTTTGTTTCCCATTCTTCGGTCAGATTTCATGACCTGCCTCGTTAGTGGGTCATCTTGATGGCTGACTACATACTTTCCCATCCCGGTTATTGCATTGTGCCAGGAGGCTTCAATTTGTCTGAGGCCTCTTCCTCCTTCCTTACGTGACACATAAAGTATATGTACATCAGCTCGGGGGTGGGCAACATGATGCATTGTAAGCAGTTTTCTGGTTTTTCGATCCATGATGCGAATTTCCTGTTTAGTCCAGTCTACTAGTCCGAAACTGTATTCGGCTACAGGCACCGCCAAACTACCTATTGCTGATATTTTATTCCTTGAGTTCAGATCGGACTGCAAGACAAGTCTCACTCTTCTATAATACTCCTTGCGAATTCTCTCTTTCACTGTGTCGTTTGAGATGGTCTCATTTTCTTCAATGTCCAGATATTTGTAAGTTTTACCTGGCTCAAGATCTTGAATCACAGTGTGTCTATCAACTTCAATGTTCTCTGACGTGGTCATTTTGTCTCTTTTTAAGTTGCCTTTTTCACACTTGTCAAGATCAAACTTCATGCAGATGTCATTGCTAAAATCATTGATGACAGAGAGCAATTGGGAGAGAATCGCTTCTTTCTTAGCAAACACTTTAAGATCATCCATGTAAAATAATTGTGATACAGGCCTTTCATCACCATGGAGCTTGTAACCAAAGTCAGTGTGCGACAGCTGTCTCGATAGAGGGATCAAAAATATTATTATTATTATTATTATTAATTAAAATACGAAATCCTTTGGGTCCAGTTTCATACTCCTTACTATCCATCCCATCAATCACGAAAACCATATGATATACTCCATCCATCTGTGCATTAGAAAATATGTTGATATGTTTAAAATTGAATTCATAAAACTTATTACATTTTTATCTTGCAAATACTGGCGTTAAAAGTAGCATAGACTCTATTTGAACACGCCATTCGAAATACACTCTTCTACAAAATAAACGTATATTTTAACGACTTGTTTTTGGATAAATTACTCGTTTCAAAACACTTTTCACTACAATAATAATTATGTGGTACATTAAAACTTACCTCTCGTTCTTTGTTACTATTTTCGTCATTCCACATGAGTCCGACGTTCAGATATCTATAAAGGTAGCACAGCATTTTACAAGTTTCTCTGAGTTGATTGTCGTAGGGCGTCCTGATAAATTCGTCCCTCGCCGAGTGTTTCTTTCCGTTTCCTCCGCGTCTTCTCCCTCGCCGCTCGCAGCGGTGGCTGCGGGGGAATCCCCTGCAAAGGGACGGCCAGCGCGCTGCATCCGCGACGCTTCGCAAATGACCCGCGCGCTAGGTGACGAATGCCGCGCGACGTCCGCTCAACCGCAGAAGGGCGGAGCCTCTCCCGAGATGCTCCTTCCGCGAAGGAAAAGCGCCGGTGCGAGTTTGCCTCTCACTGGGCGCCGGTGCGAGTTTGCCTCTCGCTGGGCGACAGTGCGAGTTTGCCTCTCACTGGGCGCCGGTGCGAGTTTGCCTCTCACTGGGCGCCGGTGCGAGTTGGCCTCTCACTGGGCTCGGCCGCGATGCAGGATCCGGCTGCGCTGTTTATATTTCGAATAAAACATTAAGTGCGTTGACACTTCGTTGAGTCTCTAGATACAGAGAGTAGCGCAACCGCCGCCATTTAATATCCTCAAGTAGAATTCAGATGTTGAACAGAAATGATAACAATTGATGACGTAATTGAGACATTCAGAACATTAATATTGGTTTTAGATAGATTCATGGTTCTCAACACACAGAATACCACACAGTTCCAATTCTTCTGACAACTGGACATAAAATGGCGGTATTGGTGGAATAATGGAATGCGCTACTCTGTATCTAGGGATATCATTCTGTTCACGTTCAAACTCCCGAACGATGATTCATTGTGTCACAGCTGTCATTATAGTGACGTCACTATTATTATTATTATTGTTATTATTATAAGCCTATACATCCTTTAGTAGGGCAAAGGCCCCCTGCTTAGGGCAGGGAGGTTTCACATCACCTGGCAGGTACATCTTAGTTTTGGACACACATGCCACTGTTTGCCAGTACCTATATAACATATAGCTAACAAGAAAATGTTATTGATGTTTCCATTGTTCACGGTCCTTTGCCACTCTTAGTCCACTCTATACCTACTGCCTTCTTAAAGTAGTCAGACCATCTGGTTTCCTATATTCACTATATTAACGTTCAAGCTCCCGATTAGTTGACATCGTCAGAACTGTAACTAGTGACGTCTCTATATTCACGCTCAAGGCCCCGATTGGTTGACAGTCACAGCTGTCACTACAGTGACGTCATTATATTCACGTTCAAACCCCCGAATGGTTCACAGCGTCACAACTGGAACTAGAGTGCCGTCACTATTTTCACGTTGAAGCTTCCGATTGGTTGAACCGCTGAAGAAGAGTCAACGAACTTAAAGTTTTAATCGAAGTATATATTGCAGCTTCCCTGAGCGGAAGGACTCAGAGTTCAGGCGTCCCAATAATGAGGGATTTTCTTTCATTGGTTAGTGATTCCGGACACTTCAGCTGTTAAGGTTCCGTAAGTGTGGTGCAAGTTTTTATGGCGGTAGGGGGCGGTGATCTTACTCCAATGGATGGCGAAATCCGGCACAGACCTACACGACGCCCTCCCGAGTTTTCCCCAACTAGGGATCTCCCACCAGCGGAGCACCGCTCCAGCCGGGTCAAGCTCTAATCCCCGACTGGTATCTCAGCATGTGCGGAAGTATAGTGCGTGTAAATGTAATAGAAACGACGTATCAACATAGAGAATCTCACGAATCTATGGGTAAAGCGTCTAGCAAAATTGGGTAGGGTTACCTCCTTAAAATAGCCAGAAAGCGAGACAAAAGCAAGGGGTATTGCTTGAAAATATGCCTTATTCTATTTGTATATTATTAAAAATTAACTACAAGAAAAAAATCGTATTTTGTTTGAAAAGTTGACGCTAATATTTTTAATTGTGCATGTTGTTTTATAAAAGCGATTATTCCCGTTGTAAAAAAGGCAAGCATCAGAATTTTAATTTGATTTCTATTGAAAATATACTAAAATTATTATATATTATTGGATATAGTAGTAGAAGTGGATTTTTCACCATTTAGGATTTTACACCATTAGACGTCTGTTGAATTCCAGTGTCCTTTTCAGTATGCCACTACAATCTTCTGCAGATAATCTTTTCAAACCATCGACTTATTCACTTCTTCCGTCCAAGTACTTCGACGTCTTCCTCGTCTTCTGTGAGACGCCAATTCTAGAGCTTTCGAGGCCATCGTTCTTCACCCAGTCTGTTTATTGACCATTCCATTTGAGACTTAATTTTAATAATATCGATAGTGTTGAGAGTTCCTTCTTATTTTTTCTAATTTAATGTTTTAAAAAATGTCTATCTCTTCATACTTCATTGTGAATTTGGCAGAGAATTATAAGAAGTATCTTACAACTATTGTTTAACAGCTCCATGTAGACTTCTCCTGGGCCCGGAGACTTTCTGTTTTTAAATGTTACATGGGCCTCTCCAGTATCATTTACTGTAACGTCGTCCACCTGACTCTATTTCTCTCCCATATCAATATTGTAGACATTGATTACACCTTTTGTCTTTTAATCAATTCTTCATAATATTTTTCATTGTGGTAGGCTTCTAACTTGTACGACTGAACATTTTTTTCTCATTTATTCCTAGATTTTTATAAGTATCGAAGACTCTTTTGCTTTGATATTGCCAACGCGTTGGTCAATTTCTTCACATTTATTTTCTTAAATAGCACTCTTAGCTTTTATTATTTCCTTTTTAGTTTCCTTACTTATTTGTTTGTATGTCTTTTATAATCTAATTAGGTACTTATCAATTTTCTATAAACATTTTCCTTCTTTCTTACTTTCTTTTATCAGAACTACTTGTTGGATGTACAAACATAAAATTACTCGTAAGTAAAATGCAGTAAAGTATACTCTTGCAAGCAAAGAAGTAGGTTCAACAGGGAGTCCCGCGTTAGTCACGTTGGGGCGAGGGACATTTGTAATAAAGTAGAGGATATCCCTACAAAATTAGAACGGGTGGCAACTGTAGCTGTCGGAAAGCGGAGGCAGCTGGTGAATACGGAGTGCGTCGCGCCTCGGCGCAGTCGCGAGCGAAAAAACGACCTCGCGCTATCTTGGTGCCCGAGGCGGCGGCGGCAAAGGCCAAGGCGCTGGTGCGCACAGTGGTCTATTATGCAAATAATATTTCTGTCTAGCTGACAGCTAGAGGCTGATAGAAGAGAGGGTTCCGTTATCTAAAGTGCGGTTTTTCTAACTGTGCCCCTCAAGCCCCTACGGTCTCGATGGAATATCACACGACATTTCGCGTCTTTCTCCCGCGTACCGTTAAAAGTCGCATGATCGCAAGCACTGCTTGATACGGTCGCGATCATGCAATACCTGGCGGCCGACTGAGAACATCGCGAAATACCATGACATATTCCATTGTGAAGACGTGTCTTGAGGGGCAAAGTTAAGAAAATCGCAGTATAATCAGAGGCATAAAATAGTGATGATCTTACTGCAGAGTTGCCGTTGCTTAATAAACAAAATATTAGCCATTACTAGTTTCGTTATGCGTCATGTGTGTAGTTCTGTATCTTCTACGGTTGTGTGCTCTCATTTCGATTTGTTTTTGCTACTGACGCTCTTGTTATGATCTGATGCAAGAACGACCAAATGACAACGTGTCTGCCGCCCTCGAAAGTGGCAACATCGCTCTACCTGCCTCCAGCTGTCAAGTAGACAGAAATATTATTTGGACAATAGTACGGAGTTGCTAAATAGAGTGGACCACACGGCATGCTCCGGCTCAGCGGTTACCTGCGGACAACCGAAGTGGCCCGCCGCTTGCCGAGGCAGCCCCTCAGGAAGGGGACGGAAGCGTTCTTATTGCACAGTGGACTAGTAGAGGGCTGGTCCAGAGAGCGGTCCCCAACGTGTCGGTTGTCCGTGTGTGATACGTGTCCGTTACCTGCGGACAACCGATGTGGCCCACCGCTTGCCGAGGCAGCCCCTCAGGAAGGGGGCGGAAGCGTTCTTATTGCACAGTGGACTAGTACAGGGCTGGTCCAGAGAGCGGTCCCCAACGTGTCGGTTGTCCGTGTGTGATACGTGTCTGTTACCTGCGGACAACCGAAGTGGCCCGCCGCTTGCACAGGCAGCCCCTCGGCAAGGAATGGAAGCGCTCGGGCTAGGCTATCCGGTGATAGCCTATTCGTGATCTAGGCTATCCGGACCGGCTATTTATTTATTTATTGATTTATTATTGTTCTTTTTCTTTCCCTTTTTAATGGGCCGGAGAGAGTACAAAATGTTCCACTGATTCCAAAAGCTTACAAGTTTATCATTCAATAAATCCGTCATAACGGCACGTTGATCTTTTATAAACGCTTAGATTCTACACTCCTTTATAAACATTATTATAAAAACTTATATTTAACTCTTCCAATGCTGACGAAGAAAGAGGGACTTTCGCCAGTCACAAGGACAATACATCGGAATATATGAAAAATATCAAGTTGGAATTTCAATTCAGAATAACAGAGTACATTAGTTACAGAAAATTGGAGGCAAAATTTTGATGAAGTAAACAAAAGATATTCAAGATCTTCGCAAGTCTCATTACAATGGCCTCACTAAAGAGAAACTTCGGGAACTTGAACAGGGAAGAAAACCTCCTAGAAAGTAGTGTAAGGAAGAATTGACGAGAAACATTGCGTCCTCGACCAACTTCAATGTCAAAACTGTTACGGACCATCTGAATCTTCAAGAAACTTTGGTGGAATTGGAATGTGATCGAAACTTTTTTTGAAATTTAAGAGCAAAATAGTACTTGCCACTCGTCCATACTTAGATATTTCTAAAATAACAATGAGTTTGGTGAAACAAAAATGACCAAATAATATGTTCAATCACTTTAACTTTGAAATAACGTTTCAAATATTGTCTTTAATTCTTTTTTTGCATGGGTTAAAAATGCATCCTGTTTGTTGTTGTGGTGAAACACTTCTTACTCCTGAAGCTGTTAGATAGATTTCTTGTTTCATTTTCACGCCATTTTCCGATATTCCAGAGCCTAACCCATCTTCCTCCTTTAGGTGATAGACACAGTATTCGCGGATTTAAAATTTGGTTTGGTTTTCCGGAACATAACCCTCGCAAATATTGAGGGATTACTGTACTTTGCACATTTTCGCAACGCGCCAGCAATTAAAACGAACACTTTTCGAGCAGACGGATAGTATTTGCGGATTTTCGAATGAATCACTGGCTTTACTAAGAAACAAAAACAAAATAAAAAATGGAAGGATATTGGTGGTTAGGTTTCAGGCAACAAAACGCAGTCAAACCAACTCACCAGAATTTTCAATTTCCACCCCGTTCAAACAGCTGCAAATGACGTATAAATGTTTTCCATGAAACACATGATAATTTACATAATTAAACTGAACACAACATGGGTTGAAATAACATTTCTCAATTGCACAAATGTGCGGTTATTATCAAACATTTTTTACTGCTCTTGCCCGGCGGAGAGACTGTTTGCAGCAATACAGCGACAATAAAAGCGTTGTTTAGAGCTTCTAAATAGATTGTGTCTCACGGTCACTAAAATGGCCCTTCCAATGGCGCTCTAAAATGCTGTTCGTAGAGCATTAAAGGCTGAAACGTAGCGCACGAAAAACCTAGGGCACGGTGCACGAGAACATACTGCTAGTCTGGTCGCAAACACGGAGCGTTGTTCCATTGCTTCTGCTCCACTATAATTTCTTGCACGCATTGGTTCGTACTATCAGACGTAAACATCTGTAATGCGATTTATTCAAGCGCTATACTACACAAACTGCTTGAACAGTTGAAGACGTATTGTTTTTGAACGTCTGACCGCAGATTTTTGTGCTGACTACTTGTATTACAACAAACGTAAAGAAAAAAAACTAGTGGTGCTATAGAATGGGACAGACTTTCCAGTATTAGTTTTCTATTTCTGGGGTAGCTATTCGGAATTGTCCCATACTCTTGCCAGATGTCGCCGCCCAAAGTTCTTTTTTTGGACATTTTCTTAATCTTTCGCATTGCGGATGGTAGAGCGGAAATATTAATTTTAGAATATTAAAGAACCCTAAAATCTCGTCCTGAAACTTGTCCGGCAATTTTCTTTAAAAAATTTGGTGCTATTTTTAAGAAAATGGCGTTTAAGCACTACTAAAATGCAAAATTTGAAGTTCCTTTTCACAGAAACTTTTTGAGTTTTCGAAAAACTTCATTTGAAATAATTTGAAGCATTCATACTCCCAAATACAATATTGTTTACAAATTGCTAGTAATGTGCGTATTAAAGGTGTGAGAAATCTTTCAAAACAAATGACATTGGTGTAATTTTTGAAAAACAAAAAATACCCCAAATTGAACTTTACGTCATATTAAAGAGTTTAATTAACACTATCCGTTCGGAAACTTTGAAGAAAAAATTTGGAGCCATTTAGCAGCAAATATCAATTGAGCGTTTTTGAAACGGCGGAATTTTGAGCAAGTTTTCACAGAAAACGTTTAAGTTCTCGAGAAACTTTGTATGACATAATTTAAAGCACGTGTGCTCGATAATATAATAATGTGAATACATTGCCGCTAAGGTAAATATTTACGACGTGAGATACGAATAAAAAAATTCCATTTTTGTAATTTTTGAAAAAACAAAAGAATAGAGCAATATGGCGTTTATGTCATTTCATAGAGTACAATTAGTACTATCCCCACCAAAACGTTAAAGAAACAATTTGGAACCGTTTTTTGAGAAAATCTTGTTACGCATGCAGTATTGCGCGAAAACTAATACAATTTTCCAAAAAATGCACATGACCTTAACGCCTTAATGTCTTTTTGCGTGCCCATTTTAGGAAAAATAAAGGCCTTTTTTTCTGCCTATTTGAGGCAAAATAAATGCCTGAACTTCCGGGATCTAACAAAAAAATATGGTAGTAAGAATATTACTGGTGATGGTTCAAATTACAAAACACCGCCTAGTTCATCTTACATGAATACCTACTCAATCCCGTCAGTTCTGGACTTTTATGGGGAAAAACCGCTTTTGTGAATTTTATAGCAACCATTTTACAACCGTTAATTAAATTAATAAGGAACGAAAACTAATAACAAACAGAAGGAAAAATATTACTGGTGAGGTTTCAAATTACAAAATCCGGCATAGTGTATCTAACTTGAATTGCCACTCAATCCAGGCAGTTCTGAAATTTCATGGGGGAAACACCGCTTTTTCGGATTTTGGACCGCGTATTTTCTAACCGTGAATTACATTACTCAAAACGGAAACTAATAACAAACTAAAGGAAGCATACTTCTGGTGAGATTTGAAATTACAAAACCCCGCGTAGTGCCTCTTACATGAATTTCCACTCAATCTGGGCACCGTATTTTCGTATTTTCGTCCGCTCATTTTAACTGTTAATTATATTACTCAAAAAACGGAAACTAATGACTAAGCAGCTTATTTTTGCCTATTTGCCGATTTTTATCCTTCAATTAAAAATTCAGTATTTTGGGTTACTTATTCATTTCGAGGCATTAAGAAAATTATATTTTAATACACCAAAGGCATCAAAATGAATAAGTAACCTAAAATACTGCGTTTTTAATTGAAGGATAAAAATCCGCGGCTTACTAATAACAATCTAAATGAAGAATATTTCTGGTGAGGTTTGAAGTAAAAAAATAC
This sequence comes from Acheta domesticus, assembly GCA_031308135.1. NCBI lineage: Eukaryota > Metazoa > Arthropoda > Insecta > Orthoptera > Gryllidae > Acheta > Acheta domesticus. The sequence goes on from JAHLJT010002406.1 coordinate 204,037,563, forward strand.
CGCCTAGTGCATCTTACTTGAATTCCCACTCAATCCCGACTGTCCTGGACTGTTTTGTGCGGACACCGCATTTTCGGATTTTGGACCGCGCATTTCCTCGCCTGCGCGCTGGCGGCGGCGGAGCGGCTCTCATCCTTTACGTTCACGTGACATTATGCCTCGCAAGGAAATGGCCCCAGCCCGCCCGCGGCGCGGCGCGGCGCGGCGCGGCGCCCGTGAAAAGGACGCCGGCGAGCCGTGCCAGCAAACGGCGCAACGCGCTCCGCTTTGCGATGCAAGCAGAAAGACTCCGCTTTGCGATGCAAGGAGAAAGGCGCGCCGTTGGGGATCGCCCGACGTCGCTGCAGATAAGCTCGCGTGCATCGCATGTAGCGTGTGTGGCTCGAGGGCGAAGGAGGTTTAAAACTTGATGTAAGAGAGAGTGAGTCGGTGAGTGAGTAGTGTTTCTCTCGTGCATCGCATGAAGCGTGTGAGGCTCGAGGGCGAAGGAGGTTTAAAACTTGATGTAAGAGAGAGTGAGTCGGTGAGTGAGTAGTGTTTCTCTCGTGCATCGCATGAAGCGTGTGAGGCTCGAGGGCGAAGGAGGTTTAAAACTTGATGTAAGAGAGAGTGAGTCGGTAAGTGAGTAGTGTTTCCAGGCGACTACTTGATGCAATAGTTCTCTGAGTGTAGTGAATGTTGTAGGTAGAAGGCGATGCAAGGGTGAGGGACACAAGAGCATGTTGTAGGCAGCAGGTGACCTACAAGTCGGCTGTCGAGTTAGTATGTACCAGGGCATTGCAACTCCAATGTAATGTGATGGAGACCATTACAGTGGCGTGCTTTACTGCATCACCTTTTTACTGGAACTAAAATACGAACTGCTACGAACCATTCTTCAAACGTGCGTGGCTGTCGCGTAGGTTCCCGAGACGCAAGCAGGCGCGTAATGTTACAAAAGATAGTGTCGATGTTCGCACTTTCTTCAGCGGTTTCTTATTAGTATATATTATGAATAATGGAACATTTAGAAGATTTTTTGTATTTCTCACAAAATAGCCAATTTTTGTATGTGGAAGTTGGCGAGCCTAATCTGTAGCTGAACCCGGCGACACTAGCGCCTCCTGCTGTAGCACCCTCACACTTTGTCTCCGGTTTTGATAGAGAATTGCAAAACCCTGTCAGGTACCTTGGAACACCGCTCCAAGCTCAGACGAGCTGGAAACTCCCAACAAATATCCAAGTCAGGTAAAAAAGATTCCCAATCTCTTAATCTTCTTCCCCACTTTGAGCAGCCGCCAACCCATGCGCCACAGCAACCGACTGGAAGAGGAGATTGAGGTCTGGCGTTGCCCACTCTACTCACATCGGACTGAAATCATTATCAGCATCGGACATTTTTGCGTGTGATTTAACTTTTTGATCAATAGCTGATGCCTTCTGTCCTCAGTTTCATCACCCCACCGCGCTTTTACGCCCTAGGGGACTTCAGGCCCAGTCTTTATCGTTAATTCTGCCGTGACGTGAAGTCCATAGCGTCTAACAACCATCTCCTGCCACAGGAGGTTGTAAGGTGTCCGCGTCGCGTTCTCTTTATTACAGGTGGATAGATTTTGGACAAACAACGAGGTGGGGTGATTTGCTACCCCGAATTAGAGCTACTGCGAAAAGAATGGTAAAACAAATCCAATGTTTTGAGAAACATTCAATATTTTTTCGCGCAACCTCTCACAAAATATTAAATATTTTGAAATAATTATGCATTTGATGACTTTTTATCGTGATTTAAGAAATTGAAAAATTGAGTTTCAGTTACCAAAGAACGTAATTGGATCTTGCTTACTTTCCACCCAACATATTGATATGCAATAATTAATTAAGGGCATTGCTTCGCTGAGCAGATCATTCAATGATATATCTTTTAAAATTTGTCACTATAATGTGGTGAAAAGAATAGCACAAATATTTTGGCATTTGTTTGCGCAGTGAATCCAATGTAAACCAATTATTTGTGCTCAATGAAAATGTTCCGTTTTGAAATATTTTGTAAAAAAGTGCCATTCTATTATAAGGCATAAGTTGAATCCTTACCCTAACTTTCTTTATTGTTTTAGTACTTATGTTGAAGTACGGCAGAGACTCGTGTAGTAGGTGCAAAGACTGAAAATAAAATCCTAGGAATACTCTAGCTTTGCCGATGAAGTTTGAAACAATTTCAAAATAGTATTCCAATGTGTCCGGTATACGAACGGTCAAAAAGTACATTAGTGGTACATCCCGACGAAGCCGGATACGATGTTAGATTTCCACCACACATTCACTCTCATGAATTGGAAAGACAGACCGGGTGTCCTTCTCTGCTTCAAAGTGATCATAAGCTTGTGAAATTTCTACCTCGATTGACCGTCCTCAGTCAAAAGAAGAAGTTTGTGATATCCCATCACATGTCCCGCCAACCTGGTGTGATGGTGTGATGGGGCGCGATATCCCATGGTGCTCGTTCACCGTTAGTGTTCCTCGGAGATTCCGTGGCAGCCGCACGGTACGTTCAGGAGATCCTGCAACCAGTGGCCCTGCCGTTCGTGAACGCCCACGCCCATGCCCTATTTCAACAAGAAAACGCGCATCCGCGCATATCGTAGCCATCTCCCGAGTATGGCTTGCAGCCATGATACTCTGCCATGGCTAGCAGCATTGCCAGAACTGTCCCCGATCGAGAAAGTTTGGGGTGCTATGGAGCGTGCAATCAGGATCCCACTCCTACCCACCAATCTGCAAAAACTGCGCGCTCAAGTGCAAACTGCATGGGATGGACTAGCAAAGGACTTCATTCCAGACCTATAAACTTCCATGCTGCAACGTCTGAAAGCGTGTGTTCACCAAAATGGGGAACCCACGCCATACTAACATGTACCGTCTTTGGCCGTGTAGCGCAATAAATGGTGTAATATAATTGTAACCATTATGTTTATATATACTATTGTATAATGACAGAGGTCGCTGCTGACCAAGATGTTACAAAGCGACCTTAAATAAGCGAAATAAAAAAAGCTAGCGAGTAAATCGTTCAGTCGATTAGTTCCAAAATTGATATACCCCGATCGATCTGACTAATGTCGTGGACCCTTTAATTTGAAAGCGATGTTTTAATTTTGGGAGTACTTTACATGAAGCCCCTGGGACATTTTCAAATATTTCAAAAAAATTACGCCCAAAATTTTGACTAAGTTTTGTTGTTGGATAGTCTGACGGTCGTTTAAGAGAATGGCGCAGATCTCATGTTGGTTGAAAACTCTGATTTTTGAAAATTGAAAAAAAAAACTATATTTTTTCAGTGGCTTTCTACCACTACAATTATGAAGATAGAATTTTTGTTCTGAATGAAATGTATTCATAAAAATCAGATCTTCAAATAAGGTCATGATCAATTTTTCAAAAACACGAGTATTTTTTGCGTAATTTTTTGTCAAACAGGCAATTTTTGTTTTCTTTAAACCATTTTTACCAGCCATTAAACATTACTAGCCATTGGAAAACACTATTGAATTTGTGAGTTAATGTGCTTCAAATTACTTATTAAATTTTTTCTAAAACGCAAAAATTTTCTGTGAAAAAGTGTTTCAATTTCCGCATTAACAGTAGCGCTTAAACGTCATTTTCTTAAAAACAGCTCCAAATTTTTCAAAGAAAATTGCAATTTAGGACGAAGTGTTAGTGTTCTTTAATATTCTAAAACTAATATTTCCGTTCTACCACTAGGAAAGAGAAAAATTAAAAAAATATAAAAATAATGTTTTTAGTGATAGAAGCCAGCTGGCAAGAGTACGTGGCAAGTATGAATAGCTTGCCGAGACCCACGGAAATAGAAAACTAATACGGGAAAGTCTGTGCCATTCTGTAGAACCACTAGTTTCTTAAAAGTCGCACATTTGTTTATTAAATTGGGACTATAGATAACGTAAAGGAAGCTTAAGAAAATAGGACAGGTTTCATGTTCGTTAAAATGCCTGGATTTTGCAAAAATTGAAAAAAATTTCGGCCTCTTCCTACAACTACAATTTTTTTTCTTAATGAAATATGCTGATCAAAAGTACATCTTCACATAAAGTCATGTAAGGTCATAAGGTCAAATAAGGTCATTTGTGGAGTAATTGGGAGTCAAAATTAGGCGCTCGTTTTCCTGAGAGAAGTATAACCTAAGAGAATTTTAAAAGAGTACTAAATATGAATATAATGTTATTCTTTATATAATGTTGTTCTTTGTATATTTGGGACGATTATAAAGAAAATAGGAATCGACGAGATCAATATATCTAACAAAATTAGTATTTTATAATAATTTATAAAAAATGTCTGTTAAATTAACAATTTACAATGTATTGATGTACTTTTTTCAAGCAATCCGCAAAGCTTTATTGAAATTTGCGCAACAATGCTGCAATGAATATTTGTACAATGGTACATTGTTGGTGAACTACGAGACGGTGTCTGTGATAAGATAAAAATATTATATTTAGTAGAGATTATGTTTACAAATTTGACTTTTAGAAATTATTCGAAACGTATTTGATAATCATTATTTTTGTCCGTGTTGCGACGTATAGAACATACGTATATTCACTGAAGAAAATGTCACTTATCTATGTATATGTTGGCATTTCATCAGTAATACATTCCATATTAGTCTTTCAAAATTTCAAGGAATATCTAACAATTCCGTAGAACATCAATCACTCGTTGTTTTATAAAATTAGGTTCGCTTTTGGGTAAACATTTTGAGTTTTGAAAAGCAAAGCAATTTCCAAAACTTAATAAAATATTTTATATTTTTACATAATAAACACGTTCCTGTTTCTCGGATATATTTCCGAGATTTGTGAGTGATCCTGGTTATCAACTACGAATCGGCAAGGGGATTGCGGCTCGCCGGGCAACCAGTAGTTTTGTTTTGGGGGAAATTGTCTCAAAAGAACAACTGTGGATTCTATTCCCTGAAAAGAATGTGGTTGCAGATTCGTTTTTCACGTTGTGTTTTCACTTTTATGGCCCATCAAACGCCAGTAAAATCCATCACTCACTTTCACCACTTCAAGTAACATCGATGCCAATGTTATCTTTCCACGAAGGGTCCCTTGCTATCGCACGCTTGAGGCGAACACCCCAAGGAGTGCTTACCCTCGGCGAGCAACGTGGGCTAAACTTCGCGGCCTTCCCGCCCTCCACCCTTCCGCGATAACCGTTCGAGCAGGCCTGCCCCGCGTCTACCAGCCTCGGCACCCATTGACCAACGACGCTGCCTAAGGGTGCCATTAATCACTTGATCACTCTCCCCCTGCAAATACCGCCCTCCCTCTCGCATTTATGGCTTTGGTCGTGTAACGGTTAGCGTATACGGCTGTTCTACCGAAGTTCGCGCGTTTAAACCCGATCGAAGCAGTGGATTTTTAAGGGCGAACAAAAAAATCCACTGCTTCGTAGATATTTATTCGCACGGGGAATAAACCAAGATGTATTTTAATGTAGATTCACTGTAGGTAAAAGATCTTCAACTCTAAGAGAAGCCTCTTAGCAAAATTGAAATCACCTGTTTTGTCGCGAGATATACTCGTACTGCTTTTTCTGTCAGACGCTGAAAGGAAGGTAGCGGAATTTGTGTGTTTAGGCGGAAGTACAGGGTTGCCACGTTAAGCTTCGCCAAGAAAAAAGGCATAATTAATTTGAATATTCCCTCTTTCCCCCGCTCCCCACCTCCACTGCATATTTCACCACGCCTTGCCACGCCTCATTCTTTTCCAAATCTGTAGCCCTTTGCGTCACGGGTTTCCTTGCACGTCGATAGGATGCAGGATGAAGTGAAAGATGGGGTTTAACCGAAGGAAAATGCAGTTAATAAGGTTGTCCACTAATCGCATAGTCACTATAAAGTTATCAGCTCACTATCCGACCACCATACTGCCGAGACTTACGGAGACAGGGATGGCAATGAGAGATAGGGGCGTAATTGCAGCAATCCACGGTCTTTGCAAGAACACAGGAAAACAAAAGTAGTATTAACTATAAGAATAAGAGAGTTTTTCCATTGATTCATCCGGATTGATTTTTATCTCTTACTGAACTAAACAAACACATTAAATGTGCTCAGCTCGAATCCGTAACCATATTTTTACTTGACTTCACTTAATTTCACTTCACTGCATGTCCCTTCGGTAACCAGTAAATTATATATTAACGGTAAATATATGTTTCTTACGTTGACCACACTTTTATTGGCAATCACTGCACTTCACTGCACATTCCTGTACTCGACACTTGCGCGTTTAAGAACTCTCGAATACCTAACTCGTGAGCTTCTGGAAAGGGTCGCTAACACTTCTGCATGTAAATTGATCCAGTGAACAATGGCCCTATTTACAAAGCTGAATTTTCCTATGCTTGTTCTTTGCTTTCTGCATTTTATCTCGTATGAACGGACGCCCCTATTTAAGTAACATGGCATTTCAAGTCTTTCATTTATATCTTTCCCTGCCGGTTGCTTTGTGTACGCTTTGTCGGGAGCACACAATTGTGCTGTCTTTATGTGTGGAACTAATAATTCCCAACTGACATTTCCGCCGTTGTTTCTGTTAGCGAATTTCGTCGCTTTTTGCTGCACTTGTTTTAACGCTTTAATCTGACCTTTCCTTTTAATATCCCAAAACGTTACTTCGCATTCAATTATGAGACGAACCAAAGATGTGTAAGCCTTCACTTTCGTGTTACAGTTAGCGTTCAATAATACGCGCATAACAAAACGCAGAGCATTGTAAACCTTCTGAGAAGAATATCTTACGTGATCAGCACAGGTGAAGCCGCTTCGAATTATTATACATAGGTATTTACGTTCCTCAGGAGTTATAATTCTGCCCACTGTATAATGGATTGGTTGATTCCGGACGCGTCAGCTACAGAGGTCATTAGTCCCGTAGGTGTAGTGAGTGTTTTTCATCGGGAAGTGGCAGTGATCTTTTCCCTATTGGATAGCGAGATCCGGCGCCGACCTACCGTCAACTAGCGGGGTTTTCCCCATCAACCAGGTATCTTCCACCAGCGGGGCACCGCCCCAGCCGAGACTAGCTGTAAGCTCCCGACTGGTCTCCCGGCCTGTGTGGTAGTGCAGTGCGTGTTAGTGTAAGTGTGTGTGTGTGTGTGTGTGTGTGTGTAATAGGAGAGGATAGGACAAAGAAGAGGAAGGCATGATAGCACGCAGTCCGTGGCCCGTTCGTTAGGGTACTGCTCCTGCATTCACCTGGTGTTGATCGAAGAAACCACGGAAAACTACCGATCAGAGCAGCCGGCCGCTGGAATTCTCCTCTACACAGCGACTGAATTCGACCTAGCTGAAAAGCTAGTGTCGCAAATACTGCCACCGTCGGGATTCGAACGTAGGACCTTCCGGTCAGAGGCACTGCAGTGACATCAGTTGATGCACTGAGCCATCTCTCCCGGCTTGTATAATGGAGTGCTCCGTGTTTGAGCCTTCGTAAAACTAATTGTTTATTACAGATTGATTCATCACACTGACGATAATAAAACCTAATACATATCAGAACACTTGTTCTCGTGACTAAATAACTTGGCTGTGAATTCGCGGGTTCGGTCCACGGGCAGTCCCGGGCTGAGCGTCATCGAAGGGAGAGGGAGAGTGAGAGGGCCTTGGTGCGAGGCGAATGAGCGCCCGATCAACAGTGACAGGCGGCGCTCTCATCGGAACAGCTCGACAGAGAGAGAAGAGAGGGAGAGACAGGGACAAAGAGAGGGGGGAGAAGGGCAAAGAGGAAATCGAAGTACTTTTGGTCGGATTGGTCTGTGTGCGACCTCTCCACGGTTCGGTGAACGTCGATGTACAAGTTGAAGCTGCCTGCGCAGAGACAAAGAATCACTAAACGTTTGCATTCGAAACGACGATCCTTCGAACGAACCATTCTACAAAATCTTATTGTCAAAGGCTTAAATGAAATTAGTAAATTTCATTATGTATGTGATGTATTAAAGACTTGTCTTCCTATTTTAGTCAAACCAAACCTGAAAGCACCAAAACCTTGCAGAGTGAATACATTATAGTTATTATACATTTTATACAATTTATACATTAAGTTGAGTTAAAAATAAGTTTAATATATAGGTATATTAAAAGGAACTAGTTGCATTGAGCAGTGTTTTTCAGCGCGTCAACAGCTAAGAGCGTCTGTCCCGTAAGCGTGGTACTGTTTTATCGGAGGAGGAGGAGGAAGTGGCCTTGATTTTCCACTGCGGATGACGAGATTCGGCGCCAACCTACACGTCTTTTAGCGATGTTTGCTAAGTATCTCTCACAGGCGCGGCACCTCCCCAGGCGGGCCAACTTACAAGCTCCAGACTGGACTCTTGTCGTGTGTGGTAGTGTAGTGCATGTGTGTTTAAGAAAGGGATGAGGATAAGACAAGAAAGAGGAAGGACTGATTGCGAGCGGTTTGTTTTGGTGGGCGTGGCCCGTTGGTTGGGGCAATGCTCCGGCATTCACCACAGAAACTTACGGATCAGAGCAGCCGTTTACTATAATTCTCTTCCTGACACCGGCTGAATTCAACCTCGCTATGTAATTAAGTGTCGATATTCCTGCTTCGGGGCTCGAATCCTAGCACCTCCCGGTCGGAAGCTCTGCGGTGACATTCGATGCCCTGAGCCACCTAATCAGGTGAACTAGTTGGAACATTCTACTCGTTTTAACACACTGTTTCAAAAGTAAAAAAACAGCTTCATACTACTAGAACCCAACTACAACATTTTTGGACACCACTTGTCACAGAATAGGATTACCCTCCATAATCGTAAGAGAACGTACGAAAGTCGTTTAGCGTATTGTGACATAATAAACAAAATCGTTTTCTTTTGGGGATAGGTGGCGGATGATTGTGGTAAACTGATTTTAAGGATGCAGAACACATCGTTTATAAAGCTAAACAGGAAAAGTATTTCAGTGGTGGGATAGATCTTTCTGTTTCTTGTGATGGAACATGGATAACAAGATGTTATACTTAACAATGTGGGATTTATACTGCAACTGTTAGAAATTTTATTAGGGTATTAATAGATTTCAAGATTTTGTTGATGTAAAGAGTGGGAGTCAGAGAAAAATAGGGTTTCTACAGCATATGCTGAATAGTGGTCATGAAACTCCATCCAATTAACCATAAAGGTGGAGCAGAAGGAATGGAAGTAGAAATAATTAATAAAATATAATTTATTCTCAATCGAAGCATGGAGTGAGTTACGTGAATTATATAGAAGTTGGTGATACTATGTCGCTTAAAGCAGTGTAAGAGCTGAAATATTATATACCTAGAGTGCCCATCCCTAAAACTGAAAGTGTTGGTCAGATTGAAAGGCAAATGGACACAATGCAAGGAAACAAAATATCAGAGTACAAAGGGAGGAGAGCGTCTAATGGTAAACCACTGACATATTGATCCACTTCTAAATACTTGTAACACGAAACTATGATAAATTCATTATAATCGATTATGAATCGGTAAGAAAACTGCTATTTTGACCATATGGAACCATGAAAGCTCATCTGGCACAAACGTAACGCTCACTTCTGTCGCAAAGGGAAAAACTCGAGGTGTTCATACCAGCGAACAGTCATTAATAGAACTGTAGAATCGTACCAGTACAAAAGCACATTGCTTGCTACAGATTTGGAGCATGGTTAATTAATCAGGTATTTAATAAGATATTTGCGACAAAACACAAACGGGTAACTCAATTCAAAAATTGGCTTGCGTAATTGCGTAAAATAAGACAACTTGGCCAAAAATAGGCTTGCGTAATTTTTGAAAACAAAAGAGGACCCCAAAATGAAAAATTTGTCTTATTAAATAGTACAATTAGCACTATCCGTTGTAAAAAGTTTGAAAAAACAAAACATTTGGAGTCATTTTTGTGAAAATGGAGTTTGAGCGTTTCTGAAATTGCGGAATTTGGACTCATATTTACAAAAAACTGTTGAGTTTTTGAGAAACGTTTCTGGCAATATTTAAAGCACATTATAAATATAATAATGTTAACAAACCGTGAGAGACAAGTCAAAAAATTACATTTTTGTAATTTAAAAAAAAACAACAACAAAAGAATAGAGCAAAAATGGCGTTGATATCGTATTATAGAGTACATTTAGCACTATGTCTACCAAAAGTTTAAAGAGAACATTTGAAACCGTTTTCAAGAAAATCTTGTTTTGGTAATTTTTTTTTAAAATTGCACATATTACACGCAATATTGCGTGAATACTACTAAAAGTTTCAAAACAATGGACAGGATCTTAATGAAAAAACTAATTATTGACAACAAATTTCTTTTGAAGTAAAAAAATCTATCTTCAATATTGTACTTGCAGAAAGTTGCCGAAAATATCATCCTTTTACAAGATTCAAAAATTCAGAGTTAACAGTGAAAAACAGACCCTTTATCCGTGTATTTCACTGTTTTTACAAGAAATTTAAAGACAAAATTTGTAGTCAATTTTAAGAAAATTTTGAAAATGACGGATGGATAGACGGACGTTTTGCCGTCAATCGATTTTTCGGTATCAAGAACCAAACAAATGGATTCTGGCTACACCACGCATAATTTTTTCTCTGAATTTAACAACTGGATTTATCCACTTTTCCGTTACCAGGGCCTGGCAATAAGAGTTTCTCTGCCTAAAATTCGCCGTTTTTTCGCGCAGCCTGAATAGATGTTACAGTTACGAATATTACGAGAAGGTATGCGCTGTTTTTGCACCACCTATTATCGTTATCGATGTATACCTGAAGATAATTCTCTATTGAGCAGTAGGACACGTACGAGTTCTGTATCAATGATCATAACTAAATGGACCAAATATTTACCTTTGCTTAGCGTGTTCTCTATACAAAAGTTATTTCTGATTTGGTTGCACAGACGCCTGGCAGAGGTCGTTCTGATCTATGAATAAATAAATTGCTTCTTGGAAGTTCGTGATCCTGCTGAATACGATTGGTAGTAATCGCCCAATTGTCAATACTTGATAACTTGCTCATTTTTCTCAAAAAGACGAAGAAGAGGCAATTTGTGGACCTTCATTTCATTTTAATACATTTGTAATAAGCTTCATGAATATAGACACATTATCAAAGCCAACTGTGGTATTTCTAAAATGAAAAATAAAACTGCCTAAATAAATTTGGGATGTTGTTAGAGAGTTAGTAGAAAAATACTTGTATGAACCACTAAGAATTAGAGAGCAAAAGAGTTGCCCTATATATCTCCCGCCCTAGTAATTTAAGCGACCTCTTTTACCTCCTTCATGCAGTTCTTGCACACATTACTTTGCCTAGTACGTAAAGTTGCTGTCACCATCTTTAGCAAAATATGCACAAGAATTAATGTATAAATAATTATATTTTAAATTTAATTTTGATATATTACACATATCGGCAGTTAATTTATTTTAATGATGTTCAGTGAAGTGTGTTTCAACGAAGCGGAAGATGTGTTATCAAACAGTTTTGCTTAGCTTTATGTTTTTTGCTTGTTTCAGTATTTTCAACAATCGTCCCCTCTGTGGACAATTACTCGAGAAGAGGAAGTGGAGGAATAATGAAACGTAGCGATGCGAAAACGACCCAGAAGAATAATGCGTCGACGGATTAACACGGATAGGACGCACGAAACGGTCTGAGAAGGTAGATTACGACAGTGCGAGGGAGACACAAGATGTTGGCAGAGCGAGTTGACTCCGAGCAAAACCTGTTCTCGCTTTTGCCTTGGTATGTACAGTAGCCAACAAATTAGTCCGAACAGAGGGAATTATCGTAATGTTTTCGTTATTTCCTAAGACTCTTTTGAATAGCAGCTGTCTTGTGTAATTCAATCGACTCATTGTTGCGCTGTCTTAATTTTCATTGTTGGTAGTGCATTTGTTTTTGTAGGTGTAGGTTTGCTCACTTTATTGTAATATTTGGTGTCTATAGCGTTCTCAGTATGTTCCTAATTTTGTCCATTACAATGGATATAACACCATGGAAACATCAAAGAAAGCTGCATTTTTTTTCAAAACGTCCGATATTCAAGTGCTCCAGTGTCCAGGAAAATCTCCTGATATAAATCCAATCGCAAGACTCCTTCTCTAAATCTAGTCAACTCAGAAAAATGAAATGTGGCACAAAACATCCCATCTCGATCAGGTTTTTGTCCAGTTTCCCTGATCCATTGAGCAAATGCTGAGATGGCCCCTTGTTTTGCTTCTGGACGTAAATGTAGCTTCACTGTGCGCACGTTTTGTTGAGCACTCCTTTTGCTTGTAGTTCATTTACAGTTAAAATTGATTTTCTATAACTCGGGAAAAAACATTTTTCAAATATCTTTATTTTTCTAAAATTTATTTTCTAAATTCATTTTTTCGTTTTGTTTTTTTTAATAAAATTTCTAGCCCTCAAGAAAATGTGCGCAGATAAATTTCTTTCCCCACACGTCATATACAGTTTTTACTTTTTTTTTGACAAATAAATAAATAAAATAAATAAACATAATTCTTGAGTTCATTTGATTTCGTGCCGAAAAAATTAAAAACAATGTTCAATTTTAGTAGAATCTATGCCTAAGAGAATAAGAATAAATGAACTTATTAACAATAAAGGACATTCAAATTATTAAGTACATGAAAAGTCCCATTGTGAAAATAAGATGTTCTAAAGGGCAGCGTGTGTTTGGATTAATTTCTTCGCTACTGTAGACTTATTCGCAGATAGCTTCAGAAAGCCCCTCACTAGTGCCTGAAAAGTAATGACGCATTGACATGTGTATTTAAAATGATGTTTTCATTGATATCCCTACTCTTAGATTTTGAAATACAACGCTATAATGTTGCAGAACTACAAATAATAAATGAACGTTTGAAAAATGTCTATCTTAACTCTATTCCAGTGAATATCATTAACACCAATTCCATCTTTAGTATTTGCGACCACAGTTGTGTTTTCTGAAACTATCAACAAATGGAAGCTTTCACGTAATTAAAAAATAATTTTTGTCTGTGATTATGAAGATGCGTGAGCAAAAGCAGTTGTTTGCTCCTTGCAAGAAAAGTAATGTTTGCCGTAGCGTTCGCGTTTTTACGAACAGATTTTCTGAGAAAGAACTACATTTTCGTCTTGACACATAAGACACTTTTTTTTCTGAATTACACACATATTTCGTAAAACCTCGCGAGGGTTTAGAAAATACGAGTATCAGTAAAAAACAGGTGAAAATAAATTTGACAACCCGAAGTAAATTAGAGAGTTTCCGCTTAATTTAAAGCGTGTGCTCTAAGAACAATTACTCGAGAAGAGGAAGCAGAGGAATAATGAAATGTAGAGATGCAAAAACGACCCAGAAGTAGAATGCGTCGCCGGATTAACAAGGACGCGCGAAACGGTCTGAAAGAGAAGATTACGACAGTGCGAGGGAGACAGAGGATGTTGGCGTAGCCTTTCGCTCGGAGCGGAATAAATACTTGGGGAGAGGGCGGAGCGCAGGAGGGAACGGAAGGACGGCGGAGGTAGAAGCGGCACCGTGCAATGTCTTTGGAATGTCTTGTAAACTGAAGTGAAGAACTCAATGTGCCAGGATAGTCTTTTTAACTGAAGTGTAGAACATAGGAACATAATTACTAGACATCGGGTTTGTTGGGAAATGCTCGTTTTACTGCTTTGACGTTGTGATAATAATGATAATGAATTATTCTACTTTAATTCGCTAGCTCAGTTTTTGGGTTCTATACGATGACACCACGCTTACCTGCAGGCTGGTTGTCACCGGGTTGCCCTCTATACAGAGAAGCCTGAAGTCTGAAATTATTTCTATTACAAAGAATTGCGTATAATTTCGCACAACAATAATTTCATTTATTGACATGATTTGAATTTTGTTTAACAATATAAATTCTATTGATTTCATGCATCTAGTTACTAACGGTACCGAATTGTCTAGGCGTTGTGAAATGAGGCCACGCAGTTTGTATCACCCTTGGCTTCCGCGCCGAAAGTCCCTCTTCGCGCCGGTCGTCGCCGAAGTCATCTGCTTCTCTCTTGATGTTTTAATTTACTCCTTGCAAGAATTGTTCCACTACTGTTCCAAATTCTGTTCTCCCTATTACATATAACACGGAGATGTCCCACTTAAATCAATCAGACCACCTTCGCGCAGCTACCACCACGATGCCTCTTAACCAAAAAAAAAAAACCCTCCAGTTCAGAGCCCCCTCCTGCACGTAAACAAAACATTCGTTACCTAGAAACCGCTTCGCACCGTCCAGAGTAAAACGCGGTGTTTGTTTTCATGTAATATTTTGTGTATTAAAACGTAGACACTCAAAATAAATAATTTATCAGAAACACTTCATGACTTTACGATATAATAGAAAATTTATCAGTACATTTTTAGTAATTAAAACGGTCTATTTTAGGATTGAAGTTTTAACACTAGAACGCCCGGCTTTCTTACATCCCCTAGAACGCGGAGTCGCGGAGCCGTTTCGACTCCGAGCCTTCAACGATACTTCTTAAAAGAAAATATTGTAAAAATATTTATCAACGTTAGTGTAACAATATTAAAGATAATTTTTTGTATATAATGGAATTATTACACCACAACTTAAAAAATATATTTTAAACAATTCTATTCCGCAGACTGGAAGTTAAAGAAACATCTTGGACGGACTAGGAACGTAAACGGAAAAAAATATGTTGAAAAGTAAACTTTTATCTATTAATACTATTTTTGCAACAATAACATTAAAAGTGTTATAAACTTTTAATTTTCCGTAATACTAGTCTCACATGTGTCAGAAAATTAATTTCCTTTGCATTGCACTTCCCATACTAACTCGCATTTTCAACTTTATATTTATTATTTAATTTAAAGAATATTCATTATAAACCAACATATATGTTACAAATGTGTGTTTGTGTCATAATAATAGACATGTGACAATGTCAGATGTATGATAATGACATAGACAATGTCATACTAATAGAAACTTGATGTCCGTTCCACGACGGAGTTTACAAATAAATTAATAATATTTTCTCAATGGCAATTAGTTCTTGTTGAATGTACTTTCTACATTACAGACTCTATTATTCTTACAGTACAAAATACGTCCAGTTGTATGATACACACTTTTTAATGCCTTTAACAGGCTACAGTTTTCAAGCACATTTGGTACAACATTATCCAGACGTTTGATCAACACCTGCCGTGTATTTTGATGCGTAGTTCACGGCTACATTTTTCAAGAGTTACCTCTCTGTTTTCAATACTTCTCCAATATTTCTATTGAATGAAAAACTAATTGGCACATTTCTTGTTAAATGATCATTCCTCATAAGTCACAATTGTTTGGTTTAATTCGGTTTGTATACCCTAAACTGTGTAAATACATTGAGTTCGAAAAGAAAATGCCGGCGTATCAGCTCTGTTCATCTGACACAGTATGTTTACAGTTTGTAAATATATCACTTCGTACTAAAGAAAAATGGTGTTTCAGAGAAAACTAATGAAACTCTCCTTTATGTCTTCTCAAATCTCTCTTATTATTTTGAAAATCATGATTCATGAGACAAGAATGAATAAAAAACGAAGTGTATCTGACCACATCATCACCATCTGGAGTCCAAATTGCTCTCCTGTACACATAAAATCTCTCCTAAACACAGAACATTCCCTTTATATAAATAACAATAAGAAATATGATCGAAGAGATTGAGCTGCCGTAATAAAAGAAGCCATGGCAAAACTATATGTGCCGGAGAGCTGACAGAAGAAGAAGAAATATTTTGACATTGTACCTTCACGTAAGAAGAATCCTTTTCTTTGAAATGACAATAATTTGATTTTTAAAACAATAATGTTTTGCTGAACCGTGACGAAACAACTCATTATTCAAGACTACATGTATTGAAGAAGATGACCTGAAAGTAAATGCAAAGCTGAAGGAATGCTCTCATGTTTCTTGATAAGGTATCTGAAATCGTAGGAGACACTTTAAACATTTTTCAGCGTTGAAATTTATGAAACAGAACCTATAAGATTGGGTCAGTATCCCAGGAGTCGAAATGACTCCTCGCGGGCGTTCTAGGTAAATTCGATAATTTTTCATTAAATATGTTTGTTACACGATTCAGTTTTTAACACACTGTAAGTAATTGAAAGTGATAAAAAGTCACGAAATCACAAAATTCCGTCTTCAAAAACAAAGAAGTTACAAGGATATAAAGAGCGCTAGGAGTCGAAATGAAGCCTCTGGGAATTCTAGTGTTAAAATACCCATTCTGCTGTTAACAATCCCATGTTCAGATTTTTTAACTAACTTGTCTACTTTTAATCCACTTTCGTAGTCAAATCACAAAAATACATTTGTTATTTATGTACGTTGAACTTTATCTCAAGCAGTTTCAGCCGTTCTTATTGCTAGATTTTGTCTTAAATTACAATACCGCGTTTAGTTTACTTGTCAGAAATATGGTTGAGTTGGAGATGTATGTAAACTTCTGGTAAAACTGAAAATATAAAAAAATGCGAGCAAGAAATCGCAAAAATGTAAATAAATCATGAAAAATGTGTAATTTCATCTTTGAAAATAAATTTTTTCGATAAATTAAGAAGTATAGAAGTTTCTGAAGAAATTATCAATAATGATACAATAGAGTTTACATTGGAAAGTTTTAGAAACGTTTAAGTTTTAAAAAGTGATAGAAATAAAATAATAACAAGTGTAAGAAAATGTTAGAACATAGAAAAGAATATTTAAAATTAGGAAAATCAAATCGAAAAGACATAGGAACAAATAAACTTCAATATAAGGAATGCTCGAATTTTTTTTAAATGTCATGCCTAGAATGCACAATTGAAAACCGATATGAGACCTAACTCGTAGATGAAATACTTTTTGAAAACGTTTTCACTTCAACACTATTACGTGAATTCGTATTAAATTCATTAGATATTTTAAAGAAAGTTGGATTAATTGATGATGGAGTGAGTGGAGCTGTTTATTAGATTTATTGGATAAATATATATACAAGATAATGCCGGATTTCTTCAGCTACCATGCAAGTCCATGAAAATTTCTTGATTCAAAATCCGCCGAGAGAGATATCTTAATAAAAAACAAAAATTCTTCCGACCGCGATTGGAATTTAAACCAGCGCGTCGTAATGTCAAAGAACGTCAAGTGCTTGTGTGAGGGACACCGTCATGAGAATAAAAAATGAACAAGTCTGTGAGTGGGAGGCGTGAGCGAGTGGACTGTTATGAATTTTGCCCCGTCTCACGAACATGGGATAACTCAGAAGGACCACTTCTCCGATTTAGTAAAGAACAACACGGTAGGAGAAGGTACAGGAGTTGTGATATGTCACCATTGCTTAATTAAACACAACACATAATTTAACAAGGAATATATAATTACATAAATTAGTGATTACATAAATTAGTGGAATACAATAGTATGCTATTTGAAAGCATACTTAAATGTTGAGGGCAGTTGATCTGAAAGAAAGTACATGAGACCAATAATCTCGCCCACTGGTGGACGAAGGCTGGATGACGCAGGATGACGTCACACACAAGGAGATGCGGCGGCAGGTCTGTGCTTGTCGCAACTTGCAGCGACCCACCACAGACAGCGGTCATTGAGAGACGGCACACTCAGTACATAACAAGCATGCAATAATGACGTGCACTGAACAGCACAACACAGTTAAAACAGCATAGTACAATAAAACTGGGAGTCACGAGTTGAATGTTGGCGAGCCAAACAGTACCGGCAACATTGCGTAGCACGGCACGGAGCACAAATGTTGCACCAACACAGTCAGTGAATGTCACGATATACGAAGTACACAGTGTGCAGCTTAGTAACAAAGTTAATTATAAACCATGATGGCCGGCTTGGCCCTTACGGAGCGCAAGCGTCCTTTGGCAACGGTAAAGTTAAGTGCCATGACGGGCGTGAATTCGGCTTATAGAGAAAGAATAAAAGAACACGGAACACAGTCACGTGGTGGTCGCCGGTGATTGTCAAAGAATACAAAAAAAAACTTTAACAATTTCACAAAACTTTAACAATTTCACAAAACTCTTGCAGTGTTGCGAAACACAAAATTAAAGGCACACACTGACCAAGCGATGCTACCTGACTAACACAGCAAGCAAAAACCAAATGAATGTAACATTGAAAGGTTACGAGGCACACATGGCCGGGTTGTCGAACCACACCACTGTCACAGCACCACCGCTCCTACAAATCACACCGCTGTCCAGTAGAGGGTCTCAAAATGCAGAAATCGTGAAAAATGCCCTTCACCGCCGTGGATGCTTCATGCTCCCGGTCCACCATAGCTCCATCCGCTTGGCCCACACTCCACCAGCTGTGTCGCCCGCTGTCCGCACATGCTCTGGCGGTGCCCCGGGTTCGACCCCGGGCAGGGCGCAGAGGGGCGGGCAGCCGGCTAGCTGGCGGCGGGGGGCGGACGTAGGCGGGGGGAGAGATACGGGCGCGACGGCGCGATGGTGTTGGTGGCGGCGGTGACGGTGGTGATGTAGTGACGTCACCGGTGTCGGCGGCGAGGGTAGCTGATTGCAACCTGGCAGGGCGGCGGAAGAACTGTCACATGCATCAAGGCGCGGGGAAACAATGATTTAATTAATGTCTTCATTCCATTTCATTGATTGATTGATTGATTGATAATGGATTTTTTTAAGTGGGACGCGCGAATTTTGGAATTGGCACCCCCATGACACCCTGGTCTAGCATGGAACTCCCATAATTTAGCGGGAAGCACTCCAAAGAGTGCCCAGGTGGGCGCAAGTCGCAGGAACTTGTCCGCGCCGAGCAAAATGTGCTAACAGTGATAGCTCAAGTAAAGTTCATTAATATTGCGAACATAAGCGTGGCTTGTAGTTCGACAGTGAAACAAGTAATTGCCATGATGGCTTACAGAACGCGCGACTGAGCGATGCGGAGTGCACTAACAAATCTCGGCACGACTGCACTGCACGAAATCTTTAGCACAACTGGCCAGCGACCCGCGGCACCGGAGCTCGCTGTGAGCGTTTGGCGCCGATTTTTGTGCGGTAGCCAATGGGAGCTAGCGAAACAGATTCGTGGGATTCTGTTTCTTAAAATTAAGAAAGAAAGGAATTCATAAACAAAGTGTAAATTAGGCATGATTTTAAATTATAGAAATTACGCCATTAATACGAAATTAACAGGAGGGACCTGAGCTGTTATGTTACAAATCAACTGTAACGGCGCACGTTGCCACGTGCTGCAGCGGCTGAATACGGCGAATGCGGGGGGCGTTAGATTTCGTAAGAATTGGCCGCAGCTGCGCTGGGCAACAAAGGAGTTGTATTAAAGCGAGGTTGCGAAACCATGCGATGTGCTTCAGTATGAAACATAAAATAAATATAAGATAACTTGTTCGAACAGAGTCTGTGAGGTGGACGAGATGTAAGAATTGGCTCTTCTCCGTTATTGCCTTCTCTGGGAGATTGTTGAGACGGTGTAAGAGTGTAAGGTTCTTACATCATGCTGTTGAACAAACTGTTTTGCTGAACCAGAGACGGGCACTCTCCTACACAAGCGCATTCTATTTTGTAGTTAAGATGTGCGTGTTTTTATCTGAGGCGGCCTGAGCATCCCAAGAAATTATTAAAGAATTCTTTAATTAATTATTATTAATTAAATCAATTAATTATTAATTAATTATTATTAAGAATTCTTTAATTTATTAATTAAATATTCAACCTATTTTAAAAGAAATTTATCATTATATGTCTCCTCGCTTGTAAGTAATTTTTTCATGTAAATTGTGTGCATTGTTTTTCTGTTGTTTAACAACTTGAAAATATGCTAGTGGAATGAAATACAGTGTTGCTTTGAAAAGTGGTCATTTAACAGACCCGTTCATGTTTTATGTTAATCGTATAGGTTGAAGTCACATCAACTTGTCCATGAGTAGCAAAACGTTAAATGAGCCTTAAATACGCATGTTATTATAAGATGCCATTGCGCTTGTTGATTCGTGTTGTCGTTCGCCATATTTCGCGGAAATGAATCGATTCCTTCGGGGAGCCGACAAGACGCGCATCTATTTGGGCTTTTCGCAGCCAATAGTATAAACTATATTTCTAAAACAAAGAGCAGAGATGTGATTTGTGACAAGTGGTAGATTGATGTGAGCAAACCATGTTGCTGGTTATGAACTGTGAATGTGTTGCATATTTACTAAGTAATATCAAGTTAGTGTGGACTTGACATAACCTGAGATTCTCATCCCAGTAAGTACTTCACTGAAGGTTACGTGGATGTGGATGGGGGAAAGATCAGCCTTGCAACAATTATCTTGTCTTGAAGACTTGGACTGTGCCACCATGGACTTACACAATAGTAAGCTAAAACAGGTTTTACAAGGGAGGGGAAATTAGGGCATGCAATGTCATGAGAAATTTGCAGTGATAGTAACTTAATTTGGGGCTCTATGTAAATGAGTAGGGTAACAGGGGTAACATTGCCACATTTTTGTTTCTTTTTAACTTCTACTTTTTTGGATCAATCTTCACAATAATTATTTTGACCTTTCAATCCTTTACAAAAGTGCAATGTTTCTTCAAAATATTGAAGTCACAGCTTCCATAATTTGAAAGATTTTATTACTTTTTAAAAGCAAGCAAAGTGGCAATGTTACTCCACAGGGGTCAAACATTGCCACCTCTATTTATTTCCAAGTCTCTGGAAAATTATAAATGTGTGAGAGTTGGATAGGAAACAGAAACACATAAATATGTATCAGAACCTTATTAACCTTTGGTTTTTGATAGTTTAAATACTCTAAACAGGGATAAATACTGCTTTAGAACTTAGCCTAAAATAAGTTTTATTAACTGTTTTACTTTGTGATAAAATGCGATAGGGAAAATGCTTTCTCCTTTTCATATTTAGACTGGGAAGCTCAGCAACAATATAATATTTTGGCATAACATACGCCATTTAAAGTAGACGTGCTAATTCCATACAGTTCAGTTGCCTTTTCCCACTTAATTTTCCACTATTCACTTTTTCCATTGCTTAGTGCATTTTAACTTTATCATAGGTTTGTAAACCTTAGATATTGAATTTTTTGCATGTCTACGTGGGAAAGTTACAGTGCAAGTAATGCGACAACAAAAAAATAATTTTGTGTGAAATATAACTAACCAATGTTCACAATTTATAAGTCATGCTTTAGAAATTATATACATAAACTCACAAATGTCAATTGTTTAATGAAAGAATTTCTTCTCAAAGGATATAAATGTATGGGCAAGGTAGTCAGTGTGACAATGTTAGTCTGAAATTAGTATATGCCATTAATACATTTTATCTTGTTTATAATGAATAATTATTAAGTCAGACATAGCATGCCTAGGACTTGACATATTTACCTATGTCCTTTATTTCAACTCAATTAATCCAAAATTAACGAAGTTTCGATTACGAGATTTGGCTGCATCGCAATACACCACACATATTTACGGACATTGTAGGTTACAAATGGAACCCAATGCAACAAACGATTGTATATAACGTTTCTAAGAGAGGTAGAATACTATGGGAACTCATCCAGCCAATCACTTTACGATACAGACTGTGCTACTTAAATTTTTTGAAGTTGTGACAATGTTTCACCCTTGGCAATGTTACTCGTCGTTACCTTATATATTAAATGTGAGTAATGCAGATGGAAACTCATCATTTAATTAGACAATAGATTCAATTTATCCATAAGATAAATAGAACTAATCGTTTTTTCTAGAGCAAATCTTAGAACTGAGTACAGAAGTATGGAGACGGATGATTGGTTTGGATGGATGAGTTCATAATGAAATTAGGGATCTGATTAGTGACTCCCTAAGATATATACCCTAGATACTATTTTTAAAAAAAATTTATAACAATTCATAAATAATACAACGTTTATAATCATTTTTTAAACTGAAAATATTATAGGTTTTTACCTTTTTAATGATTACTAGTGTTCAATTTTGTAACATTATTTGGGAATCTCATAGTCTGTTAATGAATAGGTCCTTTTAATACCCTAATCTGACCCTGTAGTATCTTTCATTTGTTAGTTTTACAAAACTGGATGAAAAGTATTTTTTTGTGTTTAAAGCATAGAATTTTCTTTTTAAAACCTTTAAAGATACCAATCCTAAAGAGAATTACATTAATGTATACAAAAATGGGAGAATTATAAAATGTAGGCTTCTGTTAAGGCGGCGATATAGCTCCTTTTTCAGAATTGGGTTATTGTTCAATTTTTTGGGAGAGCGGTCATAAGTTTTGGTTGGTTACGGCGAGACGAAATACTCGTTCGATCTCTGAAAAGACATAGCATACCCTTCTTATTAGAAGATAGTATAAATAAATAAGCAATCAGGGAATAAATCGTTCAACCCGTTACCTGAGTCTCACCCGAAAAGCAATGACTTCTTTTAATCTGTATTACACAAATTTGCTCATGCATATGCACCGTTTCCCGCGAAAAGATGATTTCTCTTTGAAAGGTTTTCTAAAAGGCGACAGGTATGCCAACCTTGCTAAGTTAAACTGTTCTCATGGAACGTTAATGCGAGCGCACTGAAGCTCGTTCACTGGGCGGAGCGACTACTTTGAAACACCTGTTTCGCTGTTTGAATTTGTGTGAATTGAATGCTGTCATTGGTTAAAACGGAGCTCGAGTGTGTCTTTAATAATTTCCTCTGCCCCAGACTGCCTGGGATGGAACCCCAGCAAGTGCTGCCCCCTGTCAAAGACAGATGAAACTATTACGAGACTCTAGGACGAATGCAATTTCGACAGAAAACAAAGGAATTTTATATACCCGCTCTTTTAGTGCCTAGCGCGCGGTTTTGGAGGGAATTTTTTATAAGTCCGACGCGGTACGTTCAAAATGCAAATTCTGAGCTAGCAATAAAGGGCCAAAGATGGTTATTAAAAACCAATCTCCCGCCACGGCGCCAAATATGAAATGTATGTGCCAACAGCTTCCATATAAGATCCTCCCTCGATTGTTCGAGCTTCTGAAGTTCATCAATCAATGTGCGATTGGATGGAAGGAATGTCATGTGATGGTTGTCAACTAGAGGTCGATTTTGCAGGTAAACATATTTTTATTACATCTTTAAGCATTAAAAATGAAATGAAAATTGCAGTTGCATCCCATTGTTTACACAAAACAAATTTTGCGTCATCTAAAAATAAATATTGTCTTTTGTTACGTAAAAGTTTTTTTTTCGATGAAACAAATATTATTATTTAATTTGCTTAGCGTTAAATGGACACATGAATACTTTGAGTATAACTTTAGTTCAGTACTTTCGGAAAAGGGCGAATAACACACAAGTTGGGATTACAGTGATGGATTATACATCACGTGATACCAATTTTGTTTATAGATTTTACAGTTTTTGACACTTAAATTTCTCGCTACTGCTGCCGCAGTAGAGAGAAAGTTATGTACTGCTGCGCGAAAAACTTCGAATTGTGGGCAGAAAAACTCTTATTACAGGACCCCGGCAACAAAAAAGTGGATAAATCCAAATGCTAAATTGAGAAAAAAGTCCTCTAACTAATCCTTTTTGCCAGAATCCATGTTTTGAGGGTTCTTCATACCGACAAATCGATTGACGGCAAAACGTCCGTCCGTTCGTCTGTAAACAACGCTAGCGGCTAAACCATTCAGTCGATTTTCTCCAAAATTGATATTTCTCAATCGATCTGGTTGATGTAGTGGCCCCTTGAATTTGAAACCGATATTTTAATTGTATGGGGTACTTTACATGAAGGGGATATTTTCAAAGTTTTCAAAAAATGGCTCCATCGTTTTTGATGCAATTTTGTTGTTGGATGGCCTGGCCTGAAGAAGTTTAAGAAAATAGTTTAGATCTCACATTGGTAAAAACCCTGATTTCTAGAAAATTGAAAAAAAGAAAATCGGCGTTTTCGTACAACTACAATTATGAAGATACAATTTGTTTTCTTAATGAAATATGTTCATCAAAAACAAATCTTGAAATAAGATCCCGTTGAATTTCTTGAAAATGTGAGTATTTTTTGTGTAATTTGGCGACAAAGATAGTCGCTCGACCACAATTTACTGCGCTTCGTGAACGTAAAATGAATGGTGTTGCTACGCAGTTGGATGCTACGTAAGTTAGAATTTGTATATTATTTTATATTTAATTTTTTTATTATTATTATTTATTATATTGATATTATATTATTTTGTTTCATTTGAAGTGCCTCCTTTAAATGTGTTAACTGTGAAAAGGAATTGATAATTTCTCTAAAATGTGGTAATAAAAACACAGTAATTTTGATGAATATATTAAAATTATTTTTAATTTTTATATTTTTCTATCCATTTTCATTTTCTTGCGGTATCAACAATGCTAATTGGAAAAATGTGTATCTCATACGAATTAGTGGTCATTGTTACTTGTAACTCATTGTTGTAACGCTGCACTGGTAACATAAGGCGATATTGACGGCTGCCTTCCGTTCGCATGAATATAAACAAATATTTTTATATATTTGTAGAATAATACACTACCATAGTGTTTAATACTTACTATTATATATTTTTCGATCTATTTGCATTTGTTTGCCAACGCTATCAGTATCGTATTATTTATAAACTTTTAGTTATTTTAATTTCTCGCATATTGCTTACGCAGAATATTGTAAGGCTAAAAATCTCATCCTATTTGTTCGTGAATACATTGCATACCTTATACACTGAATTCAATCCTATTTTTATTTCAAGTTTAGAATAAAAAATCTATTGCTTGAAACTATTTAATTTTCTCACCAAAGGTTCTAGTCTTTCAAATGAGTTTTACAAAAAATGATGACTGAGGTGTGTTAATTAGGAGAGAAATTGAAGTATAAATAGAATTACACACTCATTACAATGAATTAAAAAAGTACGTGCGGTTTTACCACCACGTGTTTTAACATATTTGTCAGTTTTACTTATTTTGAGCTAATAGTAAATAATTATTTTACGCATTTTTGGTACCAAAAACGTTCGGGCACTAAAGTGATCTCGCCGCAACAGCAATAGTGTTGTAATATAACAATGGTGAACTTTTTTTCAATTTAATACATTTAAAAGTGTTTAATAATGTAAAATGTACATCTTTCTGGCACCCAATGCCTCGTATTACAGTTCGAAAGTTACATAACATTTTTGCACCCAATACGGAGTCATGACTAGACCTCCTTGTGTTTAGCGCTCAAAACAATGGGCTGCAAGCCCCTCCCGAGACACGCAGCTGCAATATTGTGGGTGAGGTCCGCGGTGCCCCGGCCGCGCACTGGAGCAGAGCAGAGCAGGGAAGGGGAGGGGATGGGAGGGGGGAGGGAAGGGGAGGGCAGGTGGGGCCAGAGCGTGCGTCTGTGCGAGTGGCGCGGGAGGGGGAGGGGGTGTGCGGATGGGTCGTTGCGGGAGGCGAAGTGCTCGCGAGAGGTCGGGGCTATCTGGAGCGCGTATACGGGCTGCAGGGGTGGAAGGGCACAGAAACGCAGTTAGTCGCTGTCTCAGCATCGACTTTGATCAAGAGGATCTGGGGTTGGACTCCCGACGGTGGCAGGATTTTCGACATTAGCTAATTAGCTCGGTCGAATTAACTGCAGGAGGAAAATTCTGGAGGAAAATTCTGGCGGCTGCCTGCTCTGATCGGAAGTTTTCCGAAGAATACCAGACGAATGCAGGAGTAGTATCCTAACAATTTGTCCAGGAACTGCGCGCTATCTTCCCTTCTCTTTTTTGTTCTGTCCTTCGATAAGCACCCTCTCACTCTTCTTTCAATCATGTAGGGAGATCAGTCGTGATGTAAGAGCTTGTCCCAGCTGGACGGCGCTTTTATAGTCAGGCGGTGCCTCACTGGGGGAGATACGTGGATGGGGAATACTCCCGCAAGACGACGTGCAGGTCGGCGCTGGATCTCACCTTCCAGCGGGGAAGGAACAGTATCTCCCGTGATAGAATACTTATTAAATCAACGGGACTAACGATCTAAACAGTTGACGTGCGCGGAATCATCAATCAATCACTTAACGCAAACGGCCGTCTGCACCTGTTAGTGCTGCGGCTATCGCACCAATGAAGTGCGCAGTGATAGACGAAGTGGAGGAGCTGCGCTGGGCAGAACGTACAGATGAGTGAAGCGCGAAGGAAAGCGTAAAACGTGGCGTTGATAGGGCGAGAAAGTGCCTGGGATGGACGTAGAGTCCGGGAGAAAGGGTGCGGAAAGGGGAGAGCAAATGGACGAGTTGCGCGTGCAGTAGAAAGAGACGGGGAACACAAGGCTGCGCAACTGATACGTAGACACTTATAAGGGAGAATTTGAGAAAGGTCTAGGCTGGGCGTAGAGGGAGTAGAAAAAGGTAGGAAAATGTGAGGGTAGACGTAGATTGCAATAGAGAAGGACGATGAAAGAACAGATATGGGCTTAGAAGAATAGCAAGAGGTGGCGCCGGCGCAATGACTAAGAAAGAGCGGAGAATGAAGGAGAACCGTGACAGGGCTGGGGCGACGCGGGGCGACGCGGGGCGACGCGGGGCGACGCGGGGCGACGCGGGGCGACGCGGGGCGACGCGGGGCGACGCGGGGCGACGCGGGGCGACGCGGGGCGACGCGGGGCGACGCGGGGCGACGCGGGGCGACGCGGGGCGACGCGGGGCGACGCGGGGGCGACGCGGGCGACGCGGGGCGACGCGGGGCGACGCGGGGCGACGCGGGGCGACGCGGGGCGACGCGGGGCGACGCGGGGCGACGCGGGGCGACGCGGGGCGACGCGGGGCGACGCGGGGCGACGCGGGGCGACGCGGGGCGACGCGGGGCGACGCGGGCGACGCGGGGCGACGCGGGGCGACGCGGGCGACGCGGGGCGACGCGGGGCGACGCGGGGCGACGCGGGGCGACGCGGGGCGACGCGGGGCGACGCGGGGCGACGCGGGGCGACGCGGGGCGACGCGGGGCGACGCGGGGCGACGCGGGGCGACGCGGGGCGACGCGGGGCGACGCGGGGCGACGCGGGGCGACGCGGGGCGACGCGGGGCGACGCGGGGGCGACGCGGGGCGACGCGGGGCGACGCGGGGCGACGCGGGGCGACGCGGGGCGACGCGGGGCGACGCGGGGCGACGCGGGGCGACGCGGGGCGACGCGGGGCGACGCGGGGCGACGCGGGGCGACGCGGGGCGACGCGGGGCGACGCGGGGCGACGCGGGCGACGCGGGGCGACGCGGGGCGACCGCGGGTCGGAAAGCACAAGGCGAGTAGGAGCGAGTACGGTTGAGTGACGCAGTACCGGGTTCGAACGAGATGAAACTGGACGGAAGAGAGGAACGGTGGCATGCCAAGGCAGGGCTGAGGTACAAGGCCCCGGGGCAGCCAAGGACGAGAGCCCGCACAAAGCGAGGGGGAGGGGCGGAGGGGTGGGGGGCGGGCGCGTCCCGGTCCGGACGGCCGCCCGATTGCCGTGCAGCAGACGCTGTCGCTGGCGGACGGGCGGGGGTGGGGGTGGGGGCGGGGGCGCTGTTCCCTTCCGCTCTCAAAGCGGCTCCCTCGCTCGCCTCACATGCGCACACGAGCCGAAGCGGCAGCTGCCAGCCAGCCCACCGCCGCACCGCGCCAGCTTGTAGACGATTGGAAGTCGACGTAGTCAAATCTGAAAGGAAATCTGCGAGAAAACGAAAATCAGAAGTGGAATACCCTCAGGCATCCAAAAGTGGGACAACCACAGAATGACCTGAAAACTGTCAAAAATTTCACGCTGAACAACTCCAGCGGAAGAGGTCGCCACCAGGAGCAGGTCGCCACCAGGACACAAGAGAACGGCAGTGGATGAGAATTAATTATGAAAGTGAATATCATATGAGTTGAACACTTTTTGACTCTGCGGGTACCGATGATGGTAACGCAGGTAAACCAACACAATGGGATATAGGAATATTCATCCACAACAATAAGTTAAAATAGTTATATAAGATGCCCAATGTTAACTTTCGTGAAGTTTCTTTTATTCCATAAGTTTACTTTGGGTATGTTATAAAATAATAAATATTATAACTCGGATTGCTGTGGATAATCATGGCAATATTTGCATTTGCAATGCAGTATTTGTAAAGACGGTTTTTGTTAAATTATTTAATTTGTTACAGTTATTCGTGAATATTTTTTATGCAATTTACATAAAAATCCCAGAGCCTCTGACCAGGATTTTCTAGGGTTCGAGTCACAACGGTAACAGGATTTGGACCTACATAGCTCGGTCGAATTCAGCCACTGTCTACAGGAGAATAATTATACTAAGTACTTGCCGTCTGTTCTGAAAGGTAGTTTTCCGTTTCTCCGATCAACACCATGCCAATACGGAAGTAGTAACCTAATAACGACCGCAGAGCGCGCGTGACTCTTCCTTCCTCTTCCTTGTCTTATCTTCATCTCTTACACACTCACGCACACTTGAGTACATTCCATTACTACACACTCCACTGGCGGGAGATCAATCGGGAACTTAGAGCTTCTCTCGGCTGGAGCGGACCTCCTCTGGTGGGAGAGACCGCGTTGAGGAAACTCCCACAACCCGTGAGATAGATCGGCGCCGATCTCGCTATCCAGCGGGGGAAGATCACCGCCACCTCACAAGGAAAAACCATGCACTACACTTACGGGACTAATGACATTTTGCATTTGACGCTCTCGGAATCATCAATTAATCAGTAAAAATACAAGAAAATGTTCGACAGACTCACCGCGCTAGTCTGCTGCTTTACAGTTAAGAGAACAGGAGTGATTCTGATCAAATATTTGAATTAGGAATATTTCAAATTTGCACCTGAATATTTAAATATTCTAGATATTCAAATGAATGTAGTGGTCATCAATAATTTGAGCCACCTGTTTCAGCCTGTCGTAGTTTTCTCTCTACGATCATTTATTTTTATATTTTGATTATTATAGGATTATTATCTGTATACCTTCATAAAATTGATTGTGCATTCATAAATTCTATTCATAGAATACGTACCTACATATTCGCCACAATGCACACGTTTTCACCTCTTTTGGTCGAATATAAACTTCTATCAGAGGCGACATTGAATAGAAATGAATTACCACGTCACGAAAAACGATAAAATGTGATTTCCAAAATTAGCGAGAATGCTCCAGAATGCAACGTGTATCTTCAATTATATAAAAATGTATTTTCTGAAACATTTCCAATAAACAAAATGAATATTGGGATATGTCATAGCTTTAGGGTTTTTAGATGACAAGCGCGTTCAGCTGAAGGACACGGAAATATTTTGTGACACCGCAGACGCGTTTCACAAACCAGCGATGTTCAATTTTTTTGAATCTGTCAAAATTTTTGAAGCTTGGAAAGATTCATATTACAATTTTAGCGTGGAAAAAAACCTTTTAGTTATATTATACTTATTTCTTCTGACACTATATATACGGCATAAACTGATATTCTTTTTACATTAGAGTCATTCACATTGCTGCAACTTTCAAATAGTGTGAATGTGATGTGAATTTCTTACAGCTTAATAAAAATTCGTATTGACATAAAAACATCAATGATTTACATATAGTTATGTTTCTGTAATTTTCGTGAAAAGTGGAAGTGAAATAGATATTTCATGTACATGGAATGGAAGTACTTGCAATGAAACAATTGCTGAGCGGAAGGACCGTCGTCAAACTGGAAATCCGCAACCGTTAGCGGTTAACTTCGTCTTAAACGTATTTCTGCATAACAGTATTTTGATAGTCTGAAGTCATCGTGATCGTGGCATCACATGTGGTAGGTGGAAGAGGGATTAACTACCTACTACAACTTTAAATTATGCGCGTTACACGCTTCAGGTCCTAGCTAATACTTGCTTATGTATTTAAATATTCCACGAATAGCCAATGTCAGATGCGATGCAATGACAGGTCATAATTTTCTCAATATTTAAATGAAGGTGAAGATACTAGTGCACAACACTAGAATCACAAGTACATAACAAACGCTCATTCCACTTTAAGAGATTTCTGCAGCGTTCGGTAATTTTTCGAAGGTTCATCCTATATTCGACAGTGCCAGAAAAAAGCTAATTTAGGCTAAACAGCAGTCTGGAAGAGGACTCTAGATGTTGGCTGCTCTGGACAATCACTTTTGAAGTACTCTACGATCAGTGTCGGAAAACGTGAGGAGAACAATCCGAAAGGGTACATTCTTAATGTTCAAGAGTATGTAATTGTATTTAATTGTACATGCAGCAAAATATATTTCACTGTCGCAACAAAATAAGATGTCACGTCTTGCAAAATAAATTAATCCGAAGCAGACAATCGGGTACCAGGCACACAGTGTTTTTAAATATATGAATCTAGAAATAATGGCAAATTTATACATGCTATGTTCAAATATAATTATTGTTAAGAAAAAATGAGTAAATGATTATTTAAATCATAGTTAATTCTAATTGAGGAGTGAATATCTGCTCTTGAAAAAGTAACAAAAGTAATTTAAAGAGTTTCAGTCACATTTAATTTCTTCAAAAGATTAGAATAAAAGAAATTCACCGAAAACTGTTACGAATGATGTGGATTCTTGAATATTTGCTTAAACCAAGAGACGACTTAGATTCTTAGGAGAGTCGCAGCGCATAAAGTATTCCTCAAAATAGTTCTCACTATTTTTAATTGGTCGAAATGCGACTGTTGCCTAAAAGTAGAGAATAATATAGGTGCCTTGTTTTACTAAGTAACCATCTGCGCGGTTCTAATGAAGTAGCTCTTACTTTGGACTATTAGTTATTAGTTGTGGGTTCAATAAATTGTGTGGTGTGGGTCTATCATATATATCATATTTTCGCAAGGGGTTTCCAGGCTCTGATGATAGTAATTTCTCTTCCCAAGTCTCAGGAAGCCGGGCTACTGATCCCAAGTTCTCAGGTTCAAACCCGGTCAAAATAGGGGGAATTTTTGCGGTGGCAAAAATCGACGACATGCATGCGGACATTTGTCGGCATGTAAAACAGATCCCAGGAAAAGCACTTGGCCTATCCTGGCAAAATCAAATCCTGTAACAATTTAGCACCAATCAAAGTTTTGATTTGAATAACTGGATAAGATTGCATATATTTATCTGCAATCATATCTGGTATTGGTATCAAACTTTGCACTATCTTGTATTCAAATCAAACTTTAAATTGGCGCACTAGCGCCCCTAGGGAAAGCAATGACAACTACCCAAGGTACTCGTGTTCAGGATAAGTCTCTCAAGAAGGCGTTAGGGCAGTGTCGTCAAGGTCGATGCCACGAGCGGGAGTCCGTGGCCCGAGTGCCACGACGAAATCGCCCCTCCACGCAGTTCATCACATCGCCACCAGAAACAACGCTATCCCTATTGTAAAACGGCGGAGTTACTACTACTCGTAATAGTTCCCTTTCCCGACGCTAGTTGTGCAGGGAAGCTCGTGGCATGCTACGGTGACACGACGCGTGCC
Source organism: Acheta domesticus (assembly GCA_031308135.1). Classification (NCBI taxonomy): domain Eukaryota; kingdom Metazoa; phylum Arthropoda; class Insecta; order Orthoptera; family Gryllidae; genus Acheta; species Acheta domesticus. The sequence continues at coordinate 204,069,188 of JAHLJT010002406.1, forward strand.
ACGGCCACTAGTAGAAGACCTTGACACCACTGCGTTAGGGGTTTTTGGAGACCAGTCTATGCACTAATAAGTATATGTCAGTAAAAAAGAAGGTCTCATAGCTCACGAACCGTCCCAAACCGGCAACAGAATAAATGCGACTTCGCAACTTACTCCCCCACTACATCTTTCGGTCTATGCACCTGGGTAGTGTGCTTTCCCAGACAGAAACTACCAGCTTTGAAGTTGATTGAGGAGAAGAAAACAGTAAAAATCGATACAGGCAACAGGATACAACCTCCTGATTTAGGGCATTCATTGACATGTTGAGTCAAAAGTTGACTTAAGACAACTTCGACTTATCCCAAAGACCTAGAGTTTCCGTACATTTCCTCACTAAACCTCTTTTGGCAACAACGTCGTGGGTATTGTTGTAGTAATCTTCGAGGTCTACTCGCTGAGATCATGAGACGCCAACAGTAAGAATACAAATTGAAGGATCCTAACTATTTAAAAACTTTAATTTTTAAAGTATTACATCAAGCATAATACAGCTATAGTGCCACATATAGAATAAATTTCTATTCATCGCAAACTGCTTTTGGTTACAGTTCTTAACCAATTGAAAATACCTCTTGCAGTCATGTCATTATATTGCCAAACTAATCATGAAAACGAGTGAGCGTTTTTTATCTTGCAACTGAGCTAGAGCAGAGGTCCTCCTCCCAATCGAGAGGTCGAAGGTTCAAAATCGATCACTGACTCCTAACATTGGACATTTTGTTTCGGCGAAGTGCATTTTGAGTGCATTTAGACCCCCCCCCCTACTGGACAGATATGTAAAAGGAGGAGAATTTTTACTAAGAGTGTAGACTTGTTTGTAAAGTCTAGACATATGTTTGGAATAATTATTCATTTGTGCCTCGTAGGCTTTAGCATACTTTGCAATGCTTAAAACTAATTTCACCTTCTTTATTGTATCTATCATGCAGCCTTTCATTTAGTAAGTGCGCTTTTCATTTAATGTTCTACCGCAGCTTTGCAAAAGTTTGAAACTTGTTAAAGGTTATTAGTATTCCTTCACAGGCCATGTAATGTTTATTTATTTATTTACTTATTTATTTGTTTATTTGGTCAAAGAAACAGTAAAAACTGTGTATGACGTATGGGGGAAGAGATTATCTGCGCACATTTTCTTGAGGCCCAGAATGGAAAAAAACAAACAACCGAGATTAGCAATTACAGAAAAATTAGACATTTTCGATCCCGAGGGTTGGCAATCCGGCTCTCGTGACACGCTGCCGCCGGTAAGTGACCCATTTGTCGCTTGCCGACGCCAGCGCTCCGATATTATAAAAAGGCGAGGGCTCCTGACCTCGCCTTCGTTCTACTTCTGACATGTCTGCTATGATGCCGGAGGCGCGTGCCACGCCACCACCCTCCACTGGAAGGCTCCGCCACCAGCAGGGCAAGTTTCAATAATAATCTTGTTCCCTTCATGTCACGAGTGTTGTATACTGCAAATTGTTTTCAAAAATATTTACATTCAAATTAGAGCTCTGAAGAAAGTTACATGAAACTGATAATCATTTTCAAAATCTTTACATTCTTAGGTGGCTCTGAAAAAATATATAATCAATTGTTTTCACAATAAATAAGTGAAATAAACATTACGAAAAAATGTATTCAGCTAATCATTTATACAAAAATTAACTGATGCAGATTCTCTTGTAAGTCGTATTTTTAATTTGTATTTTGTAAATAATCTTTACATATGATCAAATGAAACATTGTTATGTATTATTATATGTATTTACTAGACCCTGAAGAATAAGGCCAATGACATTCGAAACGTTGGGAAAGATTGTTTAATAAAAATATATTAATATTGTGTCTGCCTAAAAATTACTGGACCTACATAGAAATTATTTTCATGTCACGGGTTGTAGGGTCCTCTCTCTCCCCCGCAACACGCGACAAAAACAATTCCAACGGTAAATGAACTGCTGATTTGATTTTTATGCATTGCTATCAAAATAGTAATGAACATCGGTTCTACCACTGTAAGCAAAAGGGGTGCGCAACAAAACGTGCACACAGTGAAGCTATATGTACGTGCAGAGGCAAAACAAGGGGCCATCTTGGCATTTGCTCAATGGATTAGGGAAAATGGACAAAAACCTGATCGAGATGGGTGTCATTGACCCGCAGTACTAGCCCCTTTTGAGGTACTTCTCTCTCAGCGGGAGAGAAGGGTCCTTCAACTCAAAATCAAACCTGCAGCTTGTTAGAAAAATCCCCCTCCACACCCAACAATGTAAACCACCACTCTTCAAAAGAAGTTTTACTGTCTCATCAAGGAAACATTTTGAAATATTTTTCACTAATAGCGGGGCGCTATCTCTGCCTCTCAGCTGCGAGCGACAGTGGAGGTGCCTGCAGCTGCGATGAAATCGATGAGGTGCCTTTTATAGCGTTGACGCCGGAGGCCTCTGTTTACGAACTTCGTCGGAGCTGCCAATTTGCGACCACATACATCCCAAGTACAATCCTTCGATACATCCTAATAGTCGTATTTTAACGGAAGTGTGATGTCACAATTGTGGTATGACATTGACTACAAAACATCGATGTTGCCAAGCATCTATGTTCAAAATTTAAACTTCGATGTTCAAAATACATCGTAAAGAATCATCGATGCTTTAAAACACGTTAAATAACCGCTATCATTAACCCTTTAACTCACAGCGACCTCATTGTTTTCATTGAACACTTTTGTTCAAAATAAAACCAATTTCTTAAGTCAGGGATGAAATTTCCATAATTATTTATGCTTCATTTATTGTATAAATCCCAAGCACGATTCTTCGATAGGCTCTAATAGCCGTATTTTAACAGAAGTGTGATGTCACACTAGTGGTTCGACAATGACAACAAAATTTTGCTTGTTGATGTTGCCAAGCTGTTTGATGTTGCCAAGCATCGATGTTGAAAATTAAAACTTCGATGTTCAAAATGCATTGACAAAACAACAATCAATGTTTTTAGACATAGGTTGATTTAAAGCTGATTAAGTAACCGCTAAAATTAAATCTGTATGCAACAACTTTTAATTTGGCAGCAGCCATGAACTGTTTAATTTATAACTAAAATTTAACTGAGGAATATTATTGTCTTTCTATGTGCAAAATATGAGGAAGACGTAGGAAATAGCACTACATCAGAATGATCTCGGGTGAAGGATACTCTGCTCGATGAAGATAGTACATACCGCGTTTGTTTGGTTCCAGCACTTATGCAGGCCGTTCTTTTTTCAAAATTTAACATCGGCAAAATTTTGAATGTGAGAATTTATCCTCAACAAACGAAACACCGAAAACATAAAAACTTCGAATACAAAACACCGATATTAAAGAACATGGTCTTCTATACAACGATGTTTAAAACATCAATACTTCTATAGAATCATCGATGTTTTCAAAACATCGGCATTGATGTATCATGGCTATGTGACACCCCGTTGTTCCCCAAAAGCTGAACAATTGACAATCGACTGGACGGTGCGAAGCGGTTGCTAGGTGAGGGATGTTTGTTGACAAACATCGTGGTGGTAGCTGCGTGAAGGTTTTCTGATTAATTAAACATCGCCGTGTTATATGTAATAGGGAACATAGAATGTGGAACATTAGTGGAACAATACTTGCAAGGAATTCAAATAAAATATCAAGAGAGAAGCAGATGACTTCGGCGACGACCGGCGCGAAGAGGGATTTTCGGCGCAGAAGCCAAGGGTGATATAAACTGCGTGGCCTCATTTCACAACGCCTAGACAATTCGGTACCGTTAGTAACTAGATGCATGCAATCAATCACATTGATATTGTCAAACTAAATTCAAGTCATTTCAATAAATGAAATTATTGTTGTGCCAAATTATATGCAATTCTTTGTAATAGAATTAATTTCAGACTATAGGCTTCTCTGTACAGAGGGCAACCCGGTGACAACCAGCCTGCGGGTAAGCGTGGTGTCATCGTATCGAACCCAAAACTGAGCTAGCAAAATTAAAGTAAATAATTCATTATTTAATCCCAATACAGATGTCGTTGAAGAATCCTGAGACGAGAAGTGAAATGTGTGCTCTCTAAAAGCATATAATAAGCCGAAAATAATAGAATGTGCATAAATTGCTCTAAAAGTAAATCCATCACTTTTGGCAGGGGTCATAATTACAGTGAAACACATTACCGTTTAAATAATGACATTATTCCGAGAGTTTCCTCGTGCAAGTACCTAGGAATTCATTTCGATAGTAAATTAAGTTGGAAAAACACGTTGATTTTGTTGTAGGGAAAGCCTGGAGATCTCTTCACTTTGTAATGCGCATCCTAAAAAAGAGAACGGCGAACGCAAGGAAAATTGCTTATTTATCTCTTGTTCGTCCAATAATGGAATATGGAACAATTTGTTGGGATCCGCACAAGATTATGCAGTGTAAACACTTGGAAAAGATTCAGCATAGGGCAGCTAAATTTACTTTCAGGGACAAGAAAACGGCAGGGTGGGATTCACTCAAAAACAGACGATCAGTAGCAAGACTCTGCGTCTTGTATAAAGCTTATAATGGTCATCCAGCTTGGAAAGAAATTAATCGGCGGCTATGTATTTCTACATACATCAGTAGAGTGGATCACAGGCACAAAATAAATTTAAGACAGCAGAGAACGGATGTCGGGAAATTTTCTTTTACAAATCGAACGATTACGGAATGGAATAGGTTGCCTGCAAAAACCTTTGAACCCTTTCCCCAAAGCGTTCAACAGTTTAGGAAATTAATTTAGGGTATTATTAAGTAAATGAGGGAGAATAGTGGGTTATATAGCGATGCATAAGTGTTCCATTGTGAAGTGAGGTGTAGTGTGGTGTATAGCAGAGAAATAAAGAAGGAAATGTTTTCAGGTCTTAGTGAAGTGAAGTGCAGTGTGATCCTAGTGCAGTGTGTGTGTGTGTGTGTGTGTGTGTGTGTGTGTGTGTGTGTGTGTGTGTTTTCTTTTCTCTCTTAATGTAATTTAATGTTTTATGAATCAGCCAGTTTTTTATATCATTATCATTATTTTACTATTATTTTTATTATTTTACCATTATTATTACTATAATTAGTATATAATTTGCTAGTTATATTACCTTATTCTTATTGTTGTTGTTATTGTTATTGTTATTATTATTATTGGTATTAGTGTTCTATGTTACTGAGAGACTGTGTATATTTATGTTTTTGTAATTAGCTGCCACCGGGTTATGCCCAATTGCAGTTTAAATAAATCTAATCTAATCATATTAATCTATTTCAAACCCCTCATCAGACCCCTCTTTCATTATTTGGGGTCCAGGTGCGTGGTCGAGTACACTTTTTGCCGACTTCTTTGCCTTTCTGTTAGTTTTTACTCCAGAAGCCCGTTTTTGGTATGAGATACAGACTGTGGTTACATCCCATTTTCAAGAAAGTAACGTAGTATGTAAAGTAGTATGTGAACAAAATATCTAATATTTGGGTGTCAAGTAGCAAAATGAGTTTTTCTTGCACTACGATAATAGCAGATGATGGGGGTCATAACAAAGGTCGCGTGACGAGGTACTACTGTGGACACTTCTCAAAAGCAAAGTGTGTAAAGCACTAACAAAAGTCTGCTGTGACAGACAAGGCATTTAGGTGTTTGTACAAAACCCTTTAAAATGTATTTTGTAACTCCATATCATACATGTTCAATCCATTAAATTTAGTGTTACATTGTAAACACGAGTTTTTCTTAACTTTTATCCAAAATATTTTGTCAGACTCGGCCTTTGTAATAATGCTTACTAGGGCGTATTTATAATTAAATATTTATATGTATTTATAATAAAGGGCAACGTTGTAATTGAGGGTTATACTATTTGAAAAAGACACAATACATTGAATTCAATATCAAAATGTTGTTTTAATTCGAATTTTGAACTACAAAAATGAAAATATATTTTGTAATACCTCTCATGCATCGTTTGGTAAAGATTCTTTCAAGTGATTTCTTAAGCGTTAGTAGGATTCATTTGCCAATGTTATAACATTACGTAACCATTAACACGAGAAAGTATTGAATGTTTTTCTCTCTAGTCGGTTGGTTCTGTACGTCGTTGCTATCCCTAACGTCTGGAAGAAATCTCTTTGTTCAGGTGTTTGATAATGGACTCTGTGCTCTAAGAGACCAGAGCCATTAGCGCAGCTTTCGAGCTCTGCCCCCAGGTCGCGCCACGTCGATGCTGGCGCCCGCGAAGGCGAAGTGCTCTAGGAGAGCACGAGAGCAGCCACAAACGGAATAACCTGAACCACTACCCTTAAACCATTCTATTACTAGATCAGTACCCAAGCATCTAATTTGTGATGGTTATTTCCTCTGGTAGTTTGGTTAATGAACCGGAACAATTAGAGATATTTTGAAACGGAATATCATTTCGTCTGTTACATGGTGTATTTTGGGTTATTAAAACTCAAAATTGAGTCTGATGTTTTTCGTAATTTACATCTTTTTGAGGGCATCCGCGAGATTTAGACTTGACTTTTTTCACCTTCGAAAGCAGAGCATTTTATTGGTACTTCAATATTGGTTTTAGGAAATTATTTAATATGGCTCCCGGGTGGCTTATGAACTGCATGCTACTTGTCTGTGGTGCAATTCCAGGTTTAATTCTCAGTCGTGGCAAAAATAGAGATGTAGCTTTCCAATTAGCGCTTTCACTATCAATTGGACATACAGTTTATATCCCGCTGGTTTATGTTGCTACTGATGGGGCAAACAAGTGTTTGAAAAAGCTGTACCGATGTTCCATTTTTACTGCTGATTAAAGCGATCAAAGTTTTGCTGTATTTTACGTTCGTTTGCACCTAGGATATTGAAAGAATTGACTATTTTTTTTGCGTTTAAAGTGTGTGACTTATTTTACATACAAAGAAAATAAAATTTCCAATAAAAATGGAATAATACAAGATGTCATCTCCGTACACTTATTTATTGAGAAAGAGCTGGCTTTCGACGGCGTTGCCGTCATCATCAATTAGCTTTCCAGTTTATTAAAGCTCAAAATTGAGTCTGATGTTTTTCATAATTTAGATCTTTTTGAGGGCATCCACGAGATTTAGACTTGACTTTTTGCACACTCCAATAAAAATTAAAATTGGTAATGAAAAGCTTAGGCAGGTCACGTACGGTGAAAGGAATACGTCTTGGTCGTCACATGTCTCTCCTCTTACAATCCAAGAATACCGTTTTTCTGGGAAGGGTTAAATGGTGCACCTCAGAATAAAATACAATAAATCTTAATGAAAATTAAATTTTTAGAACTAATTCTGTTTTTATTTGGCAATATATTACAATAATTTCCTGGAAGTTTGTGTTGCATTATTTTCAGTTTTCGAGGTATGGAAAGATCACATATTTTATAAATATTTTCTGTTCTTGCAGTTATTTCTTGAGGGAGAGAGATGACCACATATGTTTTTGGAGAACTAGTTCAACATTAATTATGTTGATGCAATTTCCTTATTGAAAGGCTTCCCAGAATAAGAATGTAACCGACAAAATTTACGAAAACGAGATGTAAATTAATAAAGAAATAATATCGAATACATCACTGCATACTCTGTTTATTTTCGAAACGTGTAATAATTCTCTAGTTTTTAATCGTTTAACATAGAAACATAACATGGAAATAGGATGTAACATCAGTCAAGATGTTCGACCACACGGGTGATAGCGTAATAAGATTCAAAGGCCGCAGGCGAGAAATATAGATAAAGGAAAGAGCGTGAAAGAAATGTCTCAAAGCACATAGTAAAGAAAATGCCATGATAAAAGATGCTATCCGCCTTCTACCGAGGTATGCGGAATAAGGATGTAATATCGCTAATCACAATACACCGAATCTAACCTTCATACATTTTTGATTTTTACATCCCTCTATTATAGTGTAAAAGGATAAAGAGTTAGAATCCCAATAATATGAATTCAAATTTTCGGTCCTAAAATCCATGTTGTAAGGTTATTTTGAGCTGCAACTTCACCCGCGCGAGAATTAAAGAATGGATGGACGGACGGACGAATAGACGGACGGATAGACGGATGGACGGATGGACGGACTGACGGATAGATGGACGGACGGATAGATGGACGGACGGATAGATGGACGGACGGATAGACGGACGGACGGATAGACGGACGGTCGGCTAGACGGAAAGACGGACGGACGTTACTCTCTAATCGTGCGTACTTAAAAAGTATCCCTCGCACTTGCACATTATTAGGGGACCGAAACCTCAGGGTGAGCAACTGGGCGCTAGCCTCAAACCCGCACCCCCTTGGGCGCTCAAGTACACCCTCGGGCTAATATCCATATTCCGCCGGAACGCAGTTATCCTTCGTGGCAACCTCCCCACACACTATTTGGGTCTAATGTCGCCCTACCAGCTCAGAGCTACTAGATATCCGGGCTGGTACCGGAGTCTCAACAATGCGCCACTCACTTGTGCCGGGAACAAGTCCCTCCTCTTTGCCCAGAGTATCGGGCCACTGCCACGACGAAGCCAAGAGCCCAACTGGGGGCCACCCAAATTTAGGCTCTGGCGGCTCGGGGCACCCATCCCGTCTCCCCACTGCCCACACATTTGGGCTTGAGACGTGGGTATCGCCGGAACCTGGGCAAGTCTGAGTCCCGTAGGATTTCTATATGTGGATTCCAGAGCATTCCGAAGAATCTTCTTCACCCGGTCCTACACAATGTTCGACGCGCCAGGGGCCCAACTGGTGGGTTAACGGGCAAGACCGATAACTAGGAGCTTAGCATCGTCTACTCACTGCTTCCACCTTGAAGCTAACGACGTGAGTGCCGCCGTGAAACTAAGGGTGCAGGTGTTCGTCTGGATCTTTTCACGAGAAATCGTGGCCTCCTTTTTTTTTTTTTTTTTTTTTAAATTTATTTTTTCATGTGATAGCAATACATAGTTCAGTAACAGTGCACTATACATATGTTTTGTTGACTTACTAACTAATCTAAAATTAAACTTACAGCTAGCTTTGCGGTTGAGGAAACCTAATGGTCACCTCTAATCAGGGTCCAATTCGGAGAATTGCTTTAGGAATATATGGAAAGGGTATTTATTTCTGATTCTTGTGGAATAGGTGGGATTTCTAGCTAGGTTGAATCCGGTTAAATTTGGAATCTGCATTAGGTTGGAGTAGAATTGGGTGGATAAGTATAGGATGTGTTGAGCTATGGGTTGAATTCTTTGTGAAGCTGTGAGTTAGATACGAACCATGGTGCGTTAGTGATTGTCCTGAGGAACTGATTTTGGATTATTTGCAGTTTGTTGAGATTTGTCTTAGCTGCATTTAGCCATATTGGGCATGCATACAAGAGGAGGGGTCTAAGTATTGTTTTATATATAGCAATTGCTGTATCATATGGTAAATGGCTGTTTCTGTTGATTATTGGCTTTAATTGTAATAGTTTGTTTTTAGCCTGCTTTACTTTAATGTCAAGGTGATGTTTCCAGTTTAGTTTTGTATCGATGTTTAGGCCTAAGTATTTTATTGGCTTGTTTGCTGGGTGACAGTTTATTGTTTCATTGTTTAATGTTAATGGAGCAGGAGAGGTATATGGTCGAAGTGTGAATATTTTAGCTGCAGTTTTAGATGGGTTAAGTTTTATTTTTGACTTTGCTGCCCAGCTTTCAATTAGATTTATATATATTTGGATTCTATTTTTGATTGCTGTGAGTGAGGTTCCAGATAAGTAAATTGCCGTGTCGTCAGCAAATTGGGCTATTTGTATGGAGTTCAACTTCGGAATATCTGCTACATATATGTTAAAAAGAGTGGGCGAGAGAGGGGATCCCTGGGGTAAGCCTGCGTTTATTATTTTGGGATTTGAATGGTGATTATTGACTGTTACTGAGAATGTTCTGTTTTCTAAGAATTTCTTTATGATTTCCGTTAAATAATACGGGGTACCGCTTTTTTTAATTTTGTATATTAATGCTTTGTGCCTGATTCTATCAAACGCTTGTGAGATGTCTAAAAATATTGCAACTGTATGATATTTTTTTTGAAATGATGAATATAAATGTTCAGAAATTCTTAATAGTTGATGTTGCGTTGAAATACGTTTCATAAAGCCGAATTGTTCTTTTGGTATGACATTAGTAGACTCTATGTGTTTGGACAGCCTTTTTAGGATTAATTTTTCAAAAATTTTTGATAGAGAAGGTAGTAAGCTTATTGGCCTGTAACTGTTGACGTTTGCCATATTTTTATTCGGTTTGGGAACTGGAATGATAACTGCATGTTTCCAAGTAAACGGGAAGTGACTTATTCTAAGACAAGAATTGTAAATGTTATTTATATATGCTATTGCTGGTGATGGTAGGTTTTTTAGTATCATATTATTTATTTTGTCGTGTCCTGGTGATTTTTTATTTGGTAGTTTTCTGATTATTTGTGTGATTTCTTTTGGAAATACGTATTGGATTCTATGGTGTGGACCATATACTGGTTGATTTAATGCTGTGTTGATTGTTTTATGTTCGGGATGGGGTTGAGTTGAGTTAGTTGTGAATGTTGAGGCAAAATACGAGGCTAATTCTTCCGCTTTTTGTATTGAAGTGTATGCTTTTCCTGTTGTTTGATTTAATGGGGGGATTATTGTTTTTTTATTTAATATTTTTTTGGTAAAGAGCCATATTGAGTTATTTTTTGTGTTTAGCGATTCGATTTTGGAATGGAATTGTTGGGCGTTGTGCTTTTTGATTAGTCTTTTGACTACATTGGTGATTATATTGAGTTCAGTCTTTATTTCTGGGGTTCTTAGGTTCGCCCACAGTCTTCTTGTTTTGTTTTTTATTTTTATAGCATGTAGTATTTCCTGAGACAATATGGTGTTCTTATTGCTTTTGGATTGTTTTTGTGGACTAATTTGTGAATTATTTAGGGTGGAATGTATTAGTGTATTTAGGTAAGTTACGGCATTATCTATTTCAGTTGGTGTATTTAATATTTTAATTTTGGGAATTGCACTACTTATGGTGTTCTGGAACTTGTACCAGTTGATTTTGAGTGTGTTGCTTTTCGGCGTAGGGGCATGAGGTGGAGGCATCTGTTGGGAGGTTATTAGTACTGGTATGTGGTCCGAGTCTAGTTCAAAAACTGGAGATGAATAAAATTGGGTGGTAGAGTCAGTTATTCCTATGTCGAGAATATCTGGATTTCTGAGTCGGTCGTAAGGGTAGTAAGTGGGTTCTGTTGTTGATATTATTTTTAAGTTGTGTTGATTTGCTATTAGTTCCAGTATTTTTCCGTCGCGGTTATTTGCTTGGCATCCCCAGTTGGTGTTTTTGCAATTCAAGTCACCTAATACTAATGTACTTATCTGTGGTTGAAATAAGCTTGGTAGATTTGCATCAACTAATTTCGTTGTAGGGGGTTTGTAGGCTGATACTATGTTCCAGTCATGATTATTTATAGTTAGTCTAATTGCTATGGTTTCCAAGCCGGGTGTGTGAGCGATATTTATCTGGTGGTGCTCTATTGTGGACTTTACTGCTATTAGGACTCCTCCACCGTTGTTCTCTGTTCTGTCTGCTCTGTGAAGTGTGTATTCCGGAATGTAAAGTTTATTTCTTGCTTTAAGATGGGTTTCAGTAATGCATGCTACATCTATTTCGAAGGAATGCAGAAAATTTGTTAACTCGGTTTTTTTTGTTTAGGATTCCATTTGCGTTCCAATTTATGAATGTTAAATTTCTAAGGGGATTCACTGGCATTATTATTGTTGAGAAACGATGTGACTGAGTTTTGGATTGCTGAGATGACGGTGGGGATCAATGAGTTTATGAAGTTTACGATACATGAAGTGATTGTATTAATGATTGTATTTATTAGGGAGTTGTCTGATAATGAGGCTTGAGAATTACTTAATGGGTGGGCGTTACATTGGTTTGAGGATATATTTTGATTGTGATTGTTTCTTATTTGAGTGAAGTTTTGAAGTGGTTGGGTTTTCGGTAGGTTTGGGAAGTGAACTAATGAATCATTTGAGTGAAGAGGTGTTGAATTTAGTTGGTGGGAATTTCTATTTCTGAAGGTTGAGGTGGAAGTTTTCTTTTCATTTATTTCTTTGAAATAAGAGCAGTTATTATTTCTAATATCACCGCGGTGGTTTCCTTTACAGTTAGCACACACATGTGTTTGCAGTTTTTGAGGGCATGTTGCAGAGTAATGGTTTCCTGAACAGAAAGCACAGTTTATCTTATGATTACAGTTATTTTTTGAGTGTCCGAAATCTAAGCATCTTTGACATTGTAGGGGGCCGTTGGGTCTTCGTCTTCTTTCTGTTGTCACTCGATGATTGCATATTTGGTTAATGGTTAAAATAGTTTCTAGGGGTTCGTTGCCACTAAATTCAGCTGCTACTACCGGGATGGGATTATTGTCTTTTTGTAAGCGAGTTACTTTTATGATGGATTGATGGCGTTGGGAGAGGTCTTGAATTATTTCCTGTTCTGAGATTGATTGATTTATATTTTTGAAAACCACTGAGAATTTTTTGTTGGTTGGGTCTTTATAAGAATGAAAACTTCTCTGTGTCTGTATCAGGTATTTCACTATGTTTCTGAAGTCGGTTATTGATTTTGCAACTACTTTCACTTTATTATTTTTATTCTCGGCAACGAAATTGGAGGTCACTTTAGCTTTTAGTTCTTTTATAAACTCGTTAATGTTTGTGATGTTGGCAACAATTATTGGAGGAATTCTGTTAGTGTTTTGAGACTGCTCACTGATATTTTCTTTTAAATAGTTGAACCTATTGTCATCTTGTTTGGACGTTAACTGACCTAATTCACTGAAACTGTTGCCTACAGGTACATTGTACACATAGTTTAAATGGCGTGCTTGATCAGATGTCGCACTATCATGACTGTTATCCGCACTTATTCTTTTTGCGTCTTGATGATTTGAATTGTCACCCACTGACCTTTTACGCATTGTTCCGTTGCCTGATGACTGGAGGTTGAGCCCGTCTGGTGCTGTTGCCGTGTTGAAGGCTGTTGAGTGGTCGCCGACCTCACTGCTTTCCAGGTCGGGGGGTGGCAATGGTGTCGCTTCCATGGCTTCGTCGTCTGCTGCGATGTGGTGTAATGAAGACACTGTTCCGTTGAATGAATAATTGTCGCAATTGACTGCATTCAGAGCTTGGCTGATAGCCTGCCCTGTTGATGAGGGTATGTCATAAGACATAGACCAAAAGAAAACAACTCGCTGTGAACACTACTAAGTAGAACTTTCACTTGGAACTGAAACGATACGGAGCTCCGCTCTAGCGATCTGCGTCGTGGCCTCCTACACAGGCAAAATTCCCCTGCGGGGCGGATGGACGGATGGACAGACGGTCGGACGAATGGATGGATAGACGGACGGGCAGATGGATGGACGGACGGACGGACGGACGGACAGACGGACGGAAGTAGGAAGTATGTGTCACGCGTGACGCTGTCAGATTATAACCTTTTTAACCAAAACTAGGTAAACACCTTGGAAGTTATATCTAGTTGTGCCGTTCAGAGAATCCTTAAGATATTTTAATTTTGGGATTCTTTGCATGAAATATCTGACTTTTCAATATTTTCTGAATAATGAAATTTTCTGAAATATTTTCTTCATTTTTGTATTGACGGTGTATTTGCAATTCTCAATTAAACTTCTGAAATTTGTATTATAGCAAAAGTGAAAATAATTTCCAAACTAGTCCAACGTCCCCAAAATTAAAGCCAGAAATTTCTTTCCCAATGTAAATTTCCCCTTAATTTTTGGATCTTTAAAATATGTCACGCACCATTTTTTAAAAACATTGACTAGTTGAGTAATAACACGGATGATATGCCGCGAATTCCCGGTAGTGTTTACTTCTGTACAGTTCTCACGGGATATCTGTGCACTTGATGACTGTTAAAATGCATTGGCTCGAATTTTAAATGTTTGTTGAATGTACAGATGTTTCGCGCGAAGTCTCCATGGAGATCCAGAAGAGCGAATTCAATCAATTAACTATAACATTTTATTTTATTTGTGATCATTTTATTTATGTTGGGGTTAACCATCATTTAACTCACATAGGAATTAGGATTAAATTGATTTTACTTTGTAAGTTTTACAATTTTCATTGTTACGGCAGAAAAGGTCGTATAATTAATATGATTCAACACTTTCCTCTGTAACAGTTACGTAAACTATAATAAATTAAGTACGTGCGTAAATATTCATTTAATAGTGTATATGTATGTATGTACTTAGCGCAACAGCCCTTAAACGGGCTCAGGCCTACCGGCGACGTCCCTGCCTCGCGACCATGGGTTAAGGGGGTACGTGTGGTTAGCACGTAGACATCCCCATGCAGTATTCCGGTCTTCTCAACCTGAGAAGTGAATTTTCTCATCGTCCCACAGCAATATGTACTGGGACATTGCAAGGAAAACGCACACTTTAGTCTTGCCTCGACCGGGTATCGAACCCGGGGCCGCGTGTAAAGTGAGCGCGCTGACCAAGAGATAGCCGCGACGTTTCATGTAAAGAACACCCAAAATTAAAATATATTGGCTTCAAAGTCAAGGGAACGCAACATCAGCCAGAATGATATGGGAAAATCAAATTTGGAGAACCGACGGACGGACAATTCTGGACGAATGGACGGACAGAGTTTTGCCATCATTCGATTTTCGACATGAAGAACCCACAAAACATGGATCACGGCTACACTACGTGTAGAAAGTTCTTTTTCTAAATTTAGCAACTGGATTTATCCACTTGTTCGTTACCAGGGCCCTGTATTAAGAGTTTTGCTGCTGAAAATTTGCAGTTTTTTTGTGCAGCGTACATAACTTTCTCTCTCTACTCTGTAGAGAGAAACAAGAAATGAAGGAGAACATTTTGAGTTCGTCTTATTTATAAGCTTCGTGGGCAAATTTATTATTCAGCAACCTATAACCTTTTACACCTGCGTTACCTGCTTACATTTATCTTGTATTAAATTCTCTTTCATACAATTCATCTTTTATTATGCTTACGCGGATTGTGAGTAAAGATATGAATGCACTGTGCATCACTTACTATTAAAACACCTATTCATTTCTATGTTAGAACAAATGGTGGTATATTAAACAAATGGATGATAAAATAAAAGTGATTCAATGCAGATGGTTATGAAAACATTGCAGTGTAATTTGAAAATAGTAATACCGTCTGTGTTCGTGCTTTGAAAACTTGCTTGCAAATTGATGGCTGGATTATAACTTAAACAACAGAAACGAATAATAGGAGGTACAACATGGAAAATGCATGTGCCTACGTTAACTGCATGTTTTATACAAAATCCTACCGTTTCATTAAAAAAGCATTTTATATGAAATTCATAAAGCGGTGTTACAACGGAATCTGAAGGTTAAAGCAATCTCGGCTTAAAGCAGATACGTTGTAACCAGATTCCACCCCTTGTTTCAACATACCAACACTTGCATTATGTAAACTTCGTATGATGATTTACAACATCCTGTTGCATTTCTGGAATATATTGATTGGATTGCATAAATACATGTATCTCATCGAATACATAAATCAACTAATTTTAAACAAACACTCTGTGCAATCACTATCTCATCCACATACAATATGTATTGCATTTCGATATTGTCTATCAATTAATGAAGGAATCAAAAATCAGCGACATTACAACTTAAAATGTCTCTTCAAAATTTTCTGTCAAATGATCTTGACTGCAGGATGATATGCCCAACTTAAAGAAAGTCAAGATTGCTGCTTTCTTCAGTCGTTTCGGATAGCATACGTCTTTATAAGTTTGATATGATGAACTTGTGTGTCGCAAAATATTAACTGTTATTTACTTTATGAGTAAAATAGGCCATTAGGTGCAAGTTAGTTCTTTATTCACAAACGTTTTAGTATGACGGCAAATAATGGCCTATTATCCACGTGCAATGTAAAAACGTTTTATTTTATCCGATTGCCATGTTAAGATTAGGACATATATTTGGCAGTGTCTGTGTAATTAATGACATTGACCACAGATATTCATGAAATTAATATTGCGACGATAGCAACCCTGTGGCATACTGCAGTTGGCTGAGTGGTGATTCAAGGTAGGAAGCAGACAAAGATGAATGGTGCCAATTGAAGAATTTACCGAGAGTATTAGAATCAAAGAGGCTTAGTGTATGAAGGAAGAAGAAGAAAGAGAAAAAGAAGAAAGGAGAGAAATAACAGAAAGAGGATTGATTGAATGATTGTTTCCGGGAGGCTCATCATTAAAGGTCGTTATTCCCGCAAATGTAGTTTTTATCGTGTGAGAAGATGGTGATCTTTTCCCACTGGATGTCGAGATCCAGCTCCGATCTACCGGTCAGCTAGCAGGTTTTTTCCGAACCAGGTATCTCCCATCAGAGGGACACCGTCTCAGATTCCAAGTTCTAAGATTCCGACTGGTACCACGTCAAGTGTGATAGTGTAGTGCATATGAGTATGTAAGTAAGGTTTGAAGATAAGAGAAAGAAGAGATAGGGTAGTTTGCGCGCGGCTCATGGCCCTTTTATTAGAGTATTACTCCGTCATTCGCCTGGTATTGATTGGAGAAACCTGGGAAAACGTTAATCACTCAGAGCATCCGGTCGCTGGAATTCTTTTCCAGACAGCGGGTGAATTCGTCCAAGCTATGTACTTAGTGTCGAAAATTCTGCCACAATTCGAAAATTAGGACCTCTCGATCACTGACAGTATAGTGACATCAATTGTTGTTAATATATCAATCAGTTGGTCCATCATTTAAAAGACAGAAAATGTTTACTTGTCACCTGATGATGGAAACCAGCTGTTTCCGAAACGTGTGAAATTTGTATTCTTTTTAATATATAAACTGTCATTTGACACATTTTCTGTCTTTTAAATGGTGGACCGACTGATTGATATATGTTAAGAATAGAGACAGAAACGGAAAATTGTTATTGCCCCGAGCCGAGCCACCTAGGCTTGTGAGAGGCGATGGGGATGCTGGGGCGCTGAAGGCAGGGGCGAGGCTGGCGAATGCGGGGGTTGGTGCGGGGGTAAATGCGGCCGAGGCGGTGGTGAGTGTGAGAGACATTCAAGGAGGGGCGAGAGCAGAGACCCACTGGGCCGGTCGGTGGCTAGGGCGGGGAGGCTGAAGGGGCAGATGGAACAGCGGTCTCTGAGGCGGAGGCGGCGATGGCGGTGATGAAGGTGGAGTGGGAGACGGTTCCGTGGGGACTACGCGGCCGACTCGTTGTGAAGCCGGGGACGAGGGTTGAGTTGCGTTTGAGGCAGTGTCGAGAGCTGGAGGCGTTGAAGGGTGCGGCGGGGAGAGAGACTCGTAGAGGCGTCGACGGCTAGGGCGGCAGTGGCAAAGGGGAAGGCGGAACACCAGTCAAGTCCATGCGTTGGAGGAGGCGATGGGGAAACTAAGGGAATTTGATGGTGGCGGGGCGGGGGGCGGTTCTCTCGGTACGACTACGTGGCAGAGTCGTTGTGAAGCCGGGGGCTTTGAAGGAGGGGGCGAGGGTTGGGTGGGGTAAATACGGCTGAGGCAGTGTAAAGAGCTGGAGAGGCGTTGAAGGGTACGGTGGGGAGAAAGACTCGCAGAGGCGTCGACAGCTAGGGCGGCGCGGCGGTAGCAAAAGGGAAGTTGGAACAGCAGTCCCAGTCCGTGCGTTGGAGGGAACGGCGGGGAAAGAGACGACATTGATAGTCGCTGGGTGGGGGGGGAGGGTTGGGTGCGGTGGAGGCGGCGATGGTGGTGATGGCGGAGGGGCGGGGAGGCGGTTCTCTAGCTACGACTACGCGGTAGACCTGTTGTGAAGGCGGGGGCGAAGTTTGGGTGGGGTAAATATGGCTGAGGCAGTGTACACAGCTGAAGGCGTTCACGGGGGCGCGGGGGACAGAAAGATTCGTAGAGGCGTCGACAGCTACATTACCGAACAAATTAATCCGAACACTATTCCTCGCACTTGTATGTACACCTGTCCTTTAGAACACTATTTTCACACTGGAAAATATAACGAAACTTAAAATTTGCATGTACCTATTTAATAATGTAAACGTCCTCTTTTATTGTTGATAAGTTCATTTATTCTCTTAGGCATTGACTTTACTACAACTGAGCACCGTTTATTTTGATTTCGTCATGAAACTAGACACATCTGACTCAAGAAGGTTTATTTCTTGTGTCACATTTTATTTTTCTGAATCGATTGTATTTAGATCAGGAGAATTTCCTGGCCATTGGAGCACTTGAATATTGTTTGGAAAAAATTGACAACTTTCCTCGATGTTTTCATGGTGTTAGAGCTATTGTAACGTACAAAATTAGGAACACACTGAGAACGCTACCTACACCAAATATTACAATAAACTGAGCAAATCTACACCTACAAAAACAAATGAACCAACAATACAGAAGATTAGATAGAGCAACAATAAGTCGATCGAATTACACAATGCAACTGCGTGTCAAAACAGTTTTACCAAATAATAAAAGTATTACAACTGCCTGTTCGGAGTAATTCGTTCGCTGCTGTAGGGCGGCGCTGGCGAAGGGGAAGGTGGAACCAGCCCGTGCGCTGGAGGCGGCGGTGGCGGTGGCGGCTCCGCTGGGGCACAATGGGCCGTCGCGGCGGGGAATCCGAGGGCACTGCGCGCGGGCGAGGGGGGAAGGCGGAGATGACAGCGTGAGCGCACACAGGCGGCCGCAAAGCGTGCCTCAGCCGACCCGCGCCGTTGTGCCCGCAAACAAACGCCCGCGCCCGGGTCCCGCAGGAGCGGCGCCGGCCACCGCCGTTGCGTGCCGCGGTGCCACGGGCACGCGCCGCGACCGCGCGCCCGACGGCCGCGGGCTTGCAGTGGCGCCACTGCCCCGTTGAAACGCTCCAATTTCTCGTGAGCGGCCGTCGCAATTTCGGGCGCAGAATCATCATCACCGGGAGAGGTGGCTCAGTGCATCATCGGATGTCACCGCAGGGCCTCTGACCGGGGAGTCCTAGGTTCAAGTCCTGACCGTGGCAGGATTTTCGATACTAGTTTGTCAGCTACGACAAATTCAGTCGCTGTCTGGTGAAGAAATCTAGTGGCTGGCCGCTCTGATCTGTTTTTTTTCCCCGGTTTCTCCGATCAACACCAGGCAATTGCCGGAACAGTACCCCAACAAACAGGCCACGGGTCGCGCGTGATATTTTCTTCCTCTTCCTTGCCCTGTACACACTCCTTAGTTACACACACTTACATCAACATGCACTACACTACCACACATGCCGCATTAGAGCTTGTCCCGACTGGGACGGTATCCCGCTGGAGGGAGATGCCTGCTTGGGGAAACCTTCGCTAGTCGACGGTGGGTCGGCGCTGGATATCGCCATATAAATCTCTATGGGGAAAGATCACGCCATATGAAAACATGCACTACACTTGCGGGATAAATAACCACCGTAGTTGGCGCCCGGAATAAATAACAATCAATCGCCGTCTTTATTACATCGTCGGGGGCTGCAATAACGGCAGAGTTCAAAAAATCAGTTGTTGAGTTTGAAGTTATCACCTAGTATTCGAACGCATATTTATACTTTCGTATATACATACATACGGAGTAATATACGTATAGGGAAAGTTATGTAATGCTGCGAGAAAAAACTGGATTTTCGGTAGAACAAAATTCATTCCTGCGCCCTGATAACAAAAAAGTAAATAAAACCGGTGGCTAAATTAAGAAAAAACATTCCCTAACACATGGTGTAGTCAGAATCCCTGTTTTGTAGGTCCTTGATACCGAAAAACCAATTGAAAATAAAACGTCCATCTATCCGTCCGTCCGTCCCTCCGTCCGTCCCTCCGTCCGTCTGTCTGTCTGTAAACACCCCTAGCGCCTAAACCATACGTAGGATTTTTTTAAAATTAAAGAATCCCCTATCGATGGGGCTTGAGTCGAAGCTTTGAGATTTTGAAAAAAATTCTATAAAATTTGATGGTACTTTACATGAAGTTCCCTGGACACTCAAATTTTTTTCAAAAACAGCTTCAAATTTTTTCTTTAAATTTTGTTGTAAGAATAAATTAAAACACTTATTAAGGTGGAATAGTTCGATTTTCATGGTTAACTTAATTTGAAAATTTCGAAATTTTCCTCTTCCTACAACTATAAAATTAAAGATAGAGATTTTTCCTTGTAATAAAATTTGTTCTACATAATGAGTAGAACGGTGGTTCGGCGCAATATACGTGCAATATGCGCATTTTAAAAAAATTACGAAAACAAGATTTTTATCAAAAACGACTCAAAATTTTTTCTTTAAACTTTTGGTAAAGATAGTGCCTAATGTGCTCTACGAGATGACATACACTCCATATTGCTCAATTCTTTTGCTTATTCAAAAAATACAAAAATGTAATATTTTTGGGCTTGCCTCCTTCGTCGTTAATATTTACATTAGCGGCGATTTGTTCATATGATTATATTTATGAGTACATGTGCTTTAAAAAATAACCTGTAAAGTTTCTCGAAAACTCATCCGTTTTCTGTGAAAACTAGCTCGAAATTCAGCATTTTCAGAAACGCTCAAACGCTCAATTTTCTCATAAATTACTCCAAATTTTTTTTAAACTTTGCAAATGGATAGAGCAAATTGACTCTTTAATATGACGTAAAGTTCATTTTGGTGTATCTATGTTTTTAGCAAAAATTACACAAATGTAATTTTTTTGAACGATCTCTCACATCTTTAGTATGCATATTACCAGCAATTTGTAAACATTATTATGTTTGTGAGTGTATGTGCTTCAAATTACTTCAGATGAAGTATTTTGAAAATTCAAAATTTTTCTGTGAAAAAGAGCTTTAAATTTTGCATTTTAGAGTAGCGGTTAAACGCCATTTTCTTCAAAACAGCTCCAAATTTTTGAAAGAAAATTACCATTTAGGACGACATTTTACTACTCTGAAACGTATGTCACGTCAAATCAATCGTTGTGTTAAGTGCATCTGTATGAACCGATTTAAGTAAAATTATGAGTATTTCAACATTAAATTGAAATACAATTTAACCAGAACCCATGCGATCAACTTACATATTCCTAACAGTTCCGAAATTATTTTTACTTTCTTGGCTGACGAATACTTCGTAAGAAGAAAAAGTTATGTAATCGTAGTCCGGAAAACGATCTTACAAGCGCACTTCGCTTGTGTGGCGTAGTTGTATCAGCGCCAGCACATGAACTCTGAAGAACGGTGTTCGGGTGTCGGATTGAAAAAAAATTGTTGGTTGAAAACACTTTTGCTGTTTTATGAAGGTGTATGTTATTGCGGAGCATTTTAAATAATTCCAAAATGTATGTGCTCTGGTGTCACTCCGTGTTGAATATGACCTTCTGAATATGAATGAAAAATGAAAAAAAATATCTACTGTGGAATTTTTTTACTTTGTTCTGATTTATTATCTGTAATTTTTACCTGGACAATCGGGCATTTACGTGTTTATGCCTTGGCCCGGGTTCGGTCCATGCGCGCTTATGTGGCGTAGTGGCATGAATGTTGGCAAGTTAAATATGATGATTTGGGATCGTGTCTCGGAGGGAAAAAATTGCTGGTTTATATAGTATTATAATATTGCGGAGGATTTAGGAACAATG
Source organism: Acheta domesticus (assembly GCA_031308135.1). Lineage (NCBI taxonomy): Eukaryota > Metazoa > Arthropoda > Insecta > Orthoptera > Gryllidae > Acheta > Acheta domesticus. The sequence goes on from JAHLJT010002406.1 coordinate 204,090,942, forward strand.
CGAGAAAGTAGGTGTCTTTGTAGCACCACTAGTTTTGTTTGTAATATAAACATTAATAATGTGAATTTATTTTTGAAATGTGGATATCCGGCACAACTTGGCGGTAAGGCGCGTAGTACTAGCGACAGGCAAGGCAGCACAGGGAATTACGTCATATTTTTAAACTTTTGATTTGAAGAGTAATATTTTTTGTAATAGAATATTAATCATAAAAAATTTAAATTAGGCGAAGAAGATAATGGTGTGAACAACTGTGAAAGAGAAGTGACAGGAGAAAAAAGATAAATTGACGAAGGAAAAACATCAAAAGTGAAAGCAGCGATGAAACAGAAGACGATGACGAAAGGAGGAGGCGCAGGAAGATCTGATGAATGAGATGAAAAAAGTTACAAAACAGAAATAGTTCCGATCGGTCAATCACATTTGCATCTGTCCTTGGCAACCAAGTTGTCTTTACCCCTTCGTAGCTCATATTGAACCACTAACGTCCTAAAAGAAGTTTAAAAGACAAGAAGAACACGGGACACGAAAGGAAGGCCGAGGCAAAAGCGTGGCGCTCTTGGAAAGAAGCTAGAGAAGAAAAACTTTTCAACAGGAAGCTCTTCAGAGCTACTTTAAGCAGACGAAATCCTCTTAGGTCGCAAAGATCATTCAAACATCTGGACACTGTCGTAACTTCGTAATCCTTGATCTCAGTAGAAAGGCTAACTTTTCGTAGCAATAGAATTTCCTTTCCTTGTGACATTCAATCAATAATAAAATAGTAGTCTCGTCTTAAATTTTCATGTCTGTAAATATCCTTCATTACCTTTAAACAGTGGCATCCAGAAAGGGGGTTGCTGGGGCAACTTGGCCCAGACTCTGGCTTAATTCGGGCCCCGAAAAGCTTTTTTTATTTCCAACTTTTAAAAATGGATTTACGTTTAATTCAAATTAACCGTTATATTTCATTTCTATTGCTTCAAGAGACGAAATCTGTGTGTGTAGGGGGGATAACTTTTGTTTGAAATTAAAGAGCCCCCGTAAATCTTCTTTTTTTGCCTCCACTTTTCTGTAGTCAATAAATTAATATAACGTTTCACATTTTTATGAATAAACAATACCTTAATTGTGAAAACTTTGACTTTTACGTAAATGTTGTAATAGGTTTTCCCACGCAATTTGTCATAATTTATTATAATGGATGATGAATTTATTATACTAGAAGAGGAGCGAAGAAAATTCCATCTGTTCCAACGTATTTCAGCTCCTCCTTGCGCCGCCTCTCTCTCACTTGCTCCATTTGGAAATATCCGGTCTTATTCACTCACTTCCAAAAGTTTTTCTTATTGGGGTTTCTACCCCAACTGTTCCCACTTTATACCTAAAATTAATGAACTAACTTTTCATGTTATTTTCATGACTCATATTTATAAAGAAAGCTTGAAATTGATATCCAAAGAGCTTTCAATTTAATTCCAGTACGGGTTTTAGGGACCTTGATTAATAGTGACTGACGGATATGGGCCATTAACCTTTTAGACTGTTATAATATTTCTCAAGTTTTACAGTGATTCCAGGCTTGGCAAAAGATTTTCTATTATTATCAAATAAACTTGTGCTGTTTTCAACAATCTTGGAAACTACGTTGACACACGTTCAATTCCTTCAATCTACTCATTGCATACCCATTTTTATTTAGTCCTTTACTTCAATTATACTTCTTTTTAACGAACTTAACGTCATTAATATAAATAAGCATAAATTCATCATCCACAGACACTCTTTCAGTCTCTACTATAGTAAAAAGCTCCTCTACAAAAATTGATCTATCAGTCACAATTTCAGTTTAACACGTACAAAAATCATTCATAATAGTTCACTTTCACTCGCTCAACTTGCAAAACCTAATAATCGTGCTTAATTTAAACAACTAAACCAATAACAATTTTATGCAGAACGGATGTGATCACTTATATTGTTTACGACAATATCAAGCACATCCATGAGCTAAATTGATTTTTTCCAATAATATCATTTCTATCTACTTAATAAAATCACGCTAATATGCAATTAAAATCAATATCCAGATTACTTAATTGTTATAAATATAGTGTAGAGAAACTGTCAGAACAGTTCCCAAAATGAATATTTTGGAAATGGCACTGTCAGAATCATTCAATTGAATGGAAATCAAATAGTACTTTTCTTTACTATATGTACGCAATTCTGTACATTGATGATTTGATTTGTAGATTTAAATTATCATCCTCTGGTGGCGCGCAACTGAACTATTGCACATTGAAATTCACTTCAAACTGTGATGTAATACTAATCGAAATAATTCCAGAAAAGTAACTATTTTGTAAATATATTAAGGTTTAGTGTCCTTTATCTTTGTGTACAGTAATCCTGGCCTTCAAAGAAAGCTAGCACAAAATTGCCATCGATATTGGTCCACCACATTCATAGATTATTGCACTGTAACTCAACACACTTGTTTCTGCATATATTAGTATAAATACATATTGTTTGTTGTTTTTTGATAATATGATATTATTGATGCTATATGTATTGTGCTCTTATCATTGTAAGTGATAAATTACTAGGATATTTTCGATTTTGTAACAAAAGCGTAAAACATTCCAATGAAATGTGTTGTACGACCTACCTTTATAATACTACTAGAAATATTTCCGGTGTCAACAAACAAAAACAGTACGTACTATTATTTTTTTAAAAGTTGTCAGTATGATTTAAACAGTGATTTTGTGGCCATTTCGCATAATTAATGTCTGTGTAAACCTGGCAAACTGTCCGATGTGAAGGTGAGAGATTTACAATTAAATTCCGTAAATCACGCGGCTTTCGTAATCTTCTTAATAAGGGCAATTATTTTGCCAATTACAGAAACACTACGTCAAACCCCTCCAATTTATCATTCACATTATCTTTCATTAACAAATCATTTAGAATTCAGGTTGTCATTAATTTATTATTCATCAATGCTGTGCATTTAGAGATGATATCAAAATAATAATAATAATAATAATAATAATAATAATAATAATAATAATAATGTCTTTATTGATATGGCGAGGCTCGGGCCATCAGGCCCGCTCTTCCGCCTAACCACATATCACATGTTAACAATTTAGTTCATACAATGCAATTTACAAAAGTACAAGTATGATAGTTTATATTAGGTAAGTTATATTATAATAGGTAAGTAGTTAGTTGAGTTGAAGTATCATTTGAAGCAACTTATGAACAATATCAAAGGTTAAACAGATACAAAAATGTTACAGAAATGAAATTTGAAAAAGAGAAAAGAATTTGAATTTAGAGACGGAAATCGACAACAAAAATTTAAATTGCATGACGTTATGCGCTCCACTTGTCTGCGCGCTACGCGGCAGCCTGGTATTCACCCCGAGTGACTGTAATCTATTAATACAGAAACATACCATTTTACCCGCCGCTCGGCCCTGGAGGAAAACCCGCTAGTCGGGGAAAACCCACCAGGCAGGCTGCGTCCTAATACAAAGTTAAGCTAAGCTAATCTGAAGTGAGAGGTCCTTGGAATGTTTTCCTCAGCTGCTGTCCATGCTGCACGGGGTCGTCTTCTTGCGTGTGCTTAACTCCGCCTCTGCTCCTAAGAATGAAATACAGTTCCGGCAGTATCAAACAATTCGCACGAAAGTAAATTTTCAACAAAAATACATTAATATTATTCCTAAAAATATATTAATAATTTCTAGATACTTCTGAGGAAGAGGTAAAACTGTCATGAGTTTAATTTGATAACTGACAATTAATAGTTATTTAAATTGTAAACTGAACTGATGTAAACCGACTACTTTGTAAGAAAACGATTCAGGTGTTTTTTAAACGATGTTAATGAGGTGCAGTTTTTAATATTGGAAGGCAATTTATTCCACTCTCGGGCTACAGTAATTGCAAATGATTTATTGTAGTAGTTAGTTTTACTTTTCGGAATGCAGAGTAACTGGGATTTCTGAAATCTGGAGGATTTAAGATGTACAAAATACTTTGTTAAATATGACGGGGAACCTGTTTTTAACATCTTAAATAAAAGACAGAGGCTGTGATACAAACGCCTATTCTTTAGTGTTAAAATTTTGTGATCTTTATAAACACCAGAGATGTGATCGTATTTTCTTATATTATAAATGAAACGAATACATGCATTTTGAGCTCTTTGCAGGGTTTGAGCAAGTGAATCTTTCAAATTGTTATACACAATGTCACCGTAGTCGAAGTGAGGACACAAGAGGGTTTTTACTAACATTTCCTTCGTATTAGTCGGGAGACATTTGTCAATACATCTAAGGGATTGCAAAGATGCATAAACTTTGCGACATACATTTCGGATCTGATATTCCCAGCTTAGATGATCATCAAATATCAAACCCAAGTTTTTCACTTGTGAATGACGAGGCACTGCGACATTGTCTATAAGCACATCAGGAACAGATGAACATTCAAGTTTCTTATGCATTTGGGAAGAGCCAATTATGATCGTTTGTGATTTAGTAGGATTTAAATTGAATCCGTTTCTAATTGACCATTTGACTACAGATGAGAGTTCATTATTTAATTTATTTATTAGTATTGCTACCTGTGATGGTTTCCCGGAGATGTATATTTGCAGATCATCCGCATACATATGACTACATTCTTTAAGTTCCCTAGATAGGTCATTTACGTATATTAAGAAGAACAGTGGCCCTAACACGGATCCCTGAGGTACTCCCTGGTGGACAGGATTTGGATTAGAGCAGAGATCGTCAACTACTACGATTTGTTGCCTATTGTGGAGATAGCTTGCAATCCAAGAGATGGTGGAATCAGAGAAACTTAGATGTTTGCATTTCGCTATTAGGATGTCATAATCAACAGAGTCAAATGCTTTACTAAAGTCTAAAAGAGTGAATACAGTTATGTGTCCATCATCTAAGGCTTTTCTTATGTCTTCAGTTACTTTTAATAACGCTGTTTGTGTGCTTCTACCTTCTCTAAAGCCAGATTGGAGGTTATTAAGCAGATCTGAATCAGTTAAGTATTTTACAATCTGTTTTCGAACTATTTTTTCCAGAACTTTTGACAATGTCGGCAATATACTAATCGGACGATAATTGCAAGACGCTGACGTCTGTTCAGATTTTGGCAAGGGTCGAACATGTGCAAGCTTCCACGCTTGTGGGAAGGTTCCCGTAGTTAATGAGAAATTAATAAAATGCGTGAGTGCCGGAAGGGCAAATGGTAAAATAAATTTCAATTGTTTGGCTGTGATTCCATCGGAGCCATTAGCATTCGATTTTAACGAAAGAACAATCTTGCCAACTTCGTGATGATCTACGTTACGGAAATAAAATTTATCCCTGAGAGCAGGTGCATTGGTTGCGAGAGTCTGTAATGTATTCCGTTTGACATAAGATGGCATTGGTTTTGAAGCATTTACAAAGTAGTCATTAATGTCATCCAAGGGCATGTCAACAGGTAATGCGGAAGAATTTGCTTTCGAGATCCCCAGGTCTCTCAGTGTGTTTCAAATGTCTTTCGTGTTCGTTTTTACTTTAAAGATGTCATGATAATATCGAATTTTCGCATTCCGAATTTTTTGTTTTACGGAATTTCGTAACTTCTTGTACGCACTTTCATTTTCAGAGGTTTTATTAGATTTGAAGTGACGGTAAGCTAAGTCACGTTCCTGCATGAATTGCTTTAATTCTCTTGTAAGCCACGGGGCCGCGGGACGTGTCACACGTCGCGATTTCCACGGTGCATGTTTATCGAAAAGATCTGATGTAATTTTATTGAAGGCTTCTACTTTACTATTAAGGGATATTTGATTGTAAATGTCATACCAAGGAGCTTTGGCACTGTCATCGCACATAGCCTCACAATTTATATTTTTGTAATCACGGTAGCGGATCATTTTATGTTTATATTTCGGGCATTTAATAGAGTACATCATAAATAGCAAATCATGCTTTGATACTCCGGAAACAGAAAACTGACCATATAGTAATACTTTCGAGGTGTCTGAAACGATCGCGTGATCTATCCACGTTTCAGTTCCTAACGATAGGTGGGTAGGGCCAAATTCTAATATTTGTAAATTGTATGAATTGATAGTGTCAATAAACTTTTCGGCCGAGTTCGTAAGCGGTGCCATCAGATCGCAATTGAAATCACCCATGATTATGATATCTTGATATTTATTTACGAATTGCGAAAGGGGAACTTCTAACTCGGATAAATCACCCGTTTTCGGGGGCCAGTAAACAACGGCAACAAGTATACGTTTCATTTCAATTTGAATTTCCGCAAACATATATTCCATGCCAGGTAATGTGGTTGTGGAGTGAGCGACTACTTTAACCTTTATGTCATCACGAACAAACAATGCAACCCCTCCACCCGCCTTTTCTTTTGCATTGCTTTTAATTATCGACCTGTCATTGCGAAAGAGTTTATAATTAGATACCGATACGAGTCCTGAATTTATTGTAGATTTCAACCACGTTTCGCTAATTAAAAACAGGTCTGGTTTCGTTTCAGTTATAATATTTGAAATTTCAGAGTAATGCTGCTTAAGTGATTGTGCATTTACGTGGAAAACAGACAAGCCACGAGGAAACTGGGACAAAGAGACCTGTAAATCTTGTAGGGTGGCCGGGCTACTTCGAGCGGGTTTGGGGCTTTCCAAGGGGCCGGATGGAGCACTAGACGCAGGTATAGAATTCCTGGAACGCGTGTACTGAGAAAAAGTCGGTGTCAAACTTCCTTGCCACATTTAAGGAGATAAATGCGGGGGGAAGATTAAAGTGGCAATGAGCAGGAAGGAATCGGAAACTAAATAAGTTGCTTTTGATCACAAGTGGGACACTAACTACTTAGAATTAGTTTAAGTAATGTAAGTTTCTTATAACTAGTTGTTATTTTATGGGAATAATAGTTAACTATAATTATAAAAATAATGACAATATTAGTACACAATAAAAAATGTGTCAAAAAAAAATAATGAGAGTATTAGTACACAATAGAAGAATTAATTGGAGTAATTAAAAAATAATATACTTCTAATATTAGTAATAATAGACTAAAAGTAGAAGTGTTAATAATAAATATTAATAATAATGATAATAATAATAGTAATAGTAATAATAATAGTAATAGTAATAATAATAATAATAGTAATAGTAATAATAATAGTAATAGTAATAATAATAGTAATAGTAATAATAATAATAATAATAATAATAATAATAATAATAATAATAATTGAATATCACAATAACAAATTACTGGAGAAGAAAAAAATTATAATTAATTTAAAAAAAATTATAATTAAAAATCTATTTAATTTATAATTAATTTTTGTTTTTAGAAAAGTAGCACATAGTATTTTGCTCCTAATTCTTTATGCTATCCAGTTCTGCTATAGTTCTGATGCGAACTTTGGTGTTCCTCACCTTTACGATGATGACGCCATCACGCCATGACGCCATATCAAACGGGATGAACCACTAGTGACTAGAGAGTAGTTAATGAAGATGATGATGCCGTTATGTAGGAATGAATAATGATAATAGTTTGGAGAAATGAGAACTCCAAAATTCCGAACGAACTCGTTTTATACTGACTTACATTTTGACTCGGATGTATGTGATGTGGTACAATTATGAAACGAATTTTACTGTTTCGAAAGGTCAGTAATGGCGGGAGTAAACGCAATACATTACGGCATAAACACAATTGATTTTTCGGTATCATAAACTCACAAAACATGGATTCAGACTGCACAACGTATTAACAGGAAGTAATTTACTACATACAGGAACAAGACTTCTCCCCTCTTTTGTTACCAGATCCCGGAAATAAGAGTTTTTCTGTCAGAAATTCACTATTTTCCGGCGCACCATTATAGTATCTATCTCTTCTTACAAAGCAAGAGCGAGAAAGTAAAAATGACGGTGCTACAAAATCACAAAATTTCTCATACTAATTAGTTCTCTTTTATTTTAAATCGGAACTACCTTTCCAGGGCCCTGTAATGAGTTTGTAATAAGTTTATAGAACATAACATTTAACATTTGTTGCCATAACAGCAACATTAGCAAGTTTTTTTCATTGTAATAACTTTTACTCTCGCACTATAAGAAAAAGTAAAAAAGACATTGAAACATTTTCTTCTTGCTCGTGAATCATTTATATGAAGGAGTAAGCTACAAGTTTGGTTTCCCATTATGGGACAATATATTTCCAGAATATAAAAGTTACCAAAATATATTTTGGACAAGAAATAAAAATCATTTATGTTGCTTAAAAGAGGAAGATTGAAGTCAGGATCGAAACCAGTGATAATAGCAGTTCAAAATCAGGCACTGAAAACACATATGATCAAGCAGTTCTCAAAATTGCCAAGAATAATGAACACCTTATTTGTCGGGAACAGGAAAAAACTATTCGTTTCATTTTGTCTAATTCTATCAGTTTGAACTTATAAAGGCATTATAGGAGTCTGCAGTTTTCTCCGATAAAAGATCTGAAACGCATTCATAGCTCCAAACACATGTTGCAAGTGTCACCACAAAACCAACCAAACATTGCAACTTCAGTTGGATTCAGTACTGTATAAACAATAAATCAATACTAATCGTATGGTAGCTGCAAACAAACCAGATATTTGTAACTCGTATAAGGAGAAAAATCGTGTCTATATTCATTTAGATGTTGTTATGCCATGCAACCGAAACGTCGTCACCAAGGAGGCACATAACGTCTTAAATACAAGAGTTTAAAAATTGAGAACATCCAGACATGGGGAATGAATTCACAGGTCGTAATAGGGGTTATCGGAGGTCTATGGTTAATTCCGTTAAAGTGTGTAATAACTTGCCCAAACTCGTGGGTTTACTATTTATTTATTTAACGTCAAAAACAGTTAAAACTGTGTGTGACATTTATATTGTAGGTTATTAAAAATGTAGGTACTATAGATTATTCAAAAGTTTGTTAAGAACAAGAACGCGTGTAATTGGTAACAGCCCATTTTTGCGCAAAGTATTGAAGGGGCACCGACAGTCGCTATAACCGCTTCTTAGGAATCTGCACACAACCTGTAGTAAATTTTAAACATAACTGACACCTAACATCTTTTATCGCGAGACAGGGAGAAAATTATGAGTTGAAACCTTGAGATTAGTTTCCACAAAAGAAAGAACCTAGTTAAGTTACAAGAGAAGAGTACAACTCAGGAACATTGCGCAAAATCGAAAACGTAGATATATTATTTCATGTCGTTATGTGCTTATTTTTAAACAGTAACAAAATGACGGACGTTTAAAATTCAGCAACAATGCAATCACTACTCGCTCTGAAAACTGATTTAAATATATTTCTTAAAATGTATCAATTTTTTGTTACATTTAGGAAGATTTGGATGGCATACATATGATGGCTCATGTTAACGTGAGGACTATTGCAGACAATCGTGCTATTCTCCTGATTTTAAAAATGCATCCCATGTAATTTCAATCTCTGAAAATGTTTTTTTAACAGATATATGTGTCAAACGATTGCGAGATATTGTGTGTGTAAACACTCACTAACATTGAACTTAACAACACTTAATATTGGAACTTAAAAAAATCGCAAACTTCCCTTTGCTAACTACAACCTCACACTCGCACATTTACTTCCGCTAGACGAAACTTGAATGCTTTCGATAGATTGACTGCAACTCGTAGTAACCTACAAAACAATGTAATGAACAAATGAAGACAAATTTTGTGTTAATTTTGATGTATTAAAACATTTAATGCTTATACTATAAAACCGGTAAATAATAGCAAGTGATAACACATCTGAGACCCACTATCATATATTTAAAGAAAAATCACAATTGAATCAGTAGAAAGCTCAAATTTCTTCCTAAACAAAGACGCTTGGCGATTTAAATATTATAATAGAATAAAATAATAGTAATAATAATGAGGCATACAATGCTTTTGAGATAAAGTCAAGATGAAATTGGATAATGTTGCGATGTATAGAACGTACTCTAATTATTAATGTGCTCATGTCAGGTTTCGACTGCTTAAGTGGCATGATCTGACCCCACTCGTCTATCTTGTATATTCGTGCAACCTTAACCAGGTTGAAATGAACGGAATGCCTCTCTTACCGCCATCAGATCCATATTTAGCACCTTGACTGTGAAACCATATCAATGCCATCAATGGTGACAGTGAGCACTGTTTTGGGTGTTTGATAGTCAACCAAAGGCTGATAATCTGATCTCAAATGTTCACAAGCGCGGAAACTCGTACCTAGGACCTCCCAGAAAATTTGAAGCTTCCAGTGCGAACACGTAATTACGCACATCAAGGATGAACACGGGTGTACCCGTTCGGGCAGTAGTTATCCTGCTTTGCTCCAGTGTGGACTATCGCACAAGATCTCAGCTGATCACTCATCTCTTATCGACCACAGCGGTGTATTCTCCATGGTGTGACAGAACCCAATTACCCAATTAGCGATCCCACGAATAATCCTTACTAACGTACCAATTATTATCGACCACAGCAGTGTGGGTTGACCTTATAATCGTCATAGTGCGACAGAACCACCAACAAAGATTCTTTGTCCCGTTGAGACTCGTAGTAAAATCGTGAACCTCAGCAAAACAAAACAAAATTATTTTACTGGGGAAAAATTGACTTGTTTTTGCATTCTTACATTTTTCACAATTCGAGAATAGGCAAGATTGTTTAACGGAAAGAATGTTTAACATTATAAGAGAATCTTTCGCGCACAAATATCGTAGCGTTACTTTCCAAAAGAAGGTGAACATCTGTAAGAGTTGAGCAACGTGCCAAACGACAGCGCTGCAACTCGGTTTTCGTCAAGGACTTTCTATCTTCAATTCACGTTCTCTCACCAAAGCGCCTATTCCTTTTTCAATACTACGAAACGTGAACGTTCGATCAAAGACGAAACACGACGAGCTCGGAACGTATTGAGAAAGCGATGTGCATACTTTCGGACCGGAAAGAGGCTATTTGTAGTCGGTGACATCGGAACAGCGAGAGACGTCCCGAAAGTTCTGCACTTTTCTCCTCGAGATCTTCTTTCATCATCCAATATCCCAAAATTGATGGATCCCATTTAGAATTTTGAGAGGAAAGAAGTTTAGTCATTCAACTCGAGAGTCGGTGGGCTTGTTTAACGAGAAGATGGATTTTATTTCGCAAGAAATTCAAGACAGTATCAAAGAAGCTTTTGTGCGTAAATGTCACACCGTTCCTGTCTCAAGGCAGGTGAACAAATATTGCACAAAGTTCCAAGAGAAGGAGAACAAAAGAGGAAAATAACACAGTAAAACGTAATTGAATTTAATAAGACACCGCAGCAAATTTCAAACTTTGAAATGTTTCATCCTTCTTAAAGTGTTCCTTTGTGATTAAATAAGTGTTCCTTTGCAGATACACCAAATTGCTCATAATAAATGCCACGCGAGTACAAGTAAGTAACAATAATGAGAATAAGATATTTAATTCAACATGTATTAAGTTGATTAATATGAAATATTCTTGATTATTCTTTGCCCAGGGACTACTTTTAAGAGATGGCGGGAAATTATAATAAAATCAGGATAGATATTTCATTTGGCTTTGCAAAATTGAAACACTGTTCTTTGTCTATTTTTGCTCCAGTTATCCTTTACGAAAACTTCAAAGTTTCATCAGATCATCGTGTCATCTAATAGATCAAACACTGCATCCTAAAGTTTAATATGGAAGAAATAGAAAACCTTAAAGTGAAAATATTATTTCATTCTTGGGACTAAATAAATAGTACTTTGGACAAGACTAAAGTTTAATGAGATTCTTCCAATTTTTCTGTACGAAAGCGAATATTGAGTACCAACAAAAAAACCTTAAATGGAATACAGGCCAATGAAATGAAGTTTTTGAGGAGAACGCTAGGCTGCGTAAAAGAAGATCATATTTGTAACGAGAATATTAAGGAATAACTACATGCCGAAGGAATTGGAAGCAACATAACTAAATTCCGAAACAACTAGTATCAACACAAAACTACCAACATTAGCTTTACTCTTTCATCCGTATGGAAGAAGAGACGTGAGCAGACCCAAAAAACAATGGAAGGAAAACTTATAAAGACGGAACAGGCTCAAAACTATTACATAAAGTGCAGAAGACGTTTTTTTTGACAGGTTACTTCAAAGGTCGGTTTCTATTGTCCTTGTTCACCTAACTACTCTTTATAAAAATAAAATAAAAACTAACAACTTCATAAATATATTTAAGAGTTATTTGTTTTCAATAGATCATAATGAAAGTATACAAATAAAATACCCTTGCGACATTCGCACGAATATTAGTGCTGATGCACTTTCTCGGTGTCTATTTCTCTCTAGACGTCTTTTTCTCCCTCATTTATCTCCGTCATTATTTCATTTTCTCCATATTTCACTTTTCCATATTCTCCGACTCTCTCATTCGGTTACTTATATATATATATATATATATATATATATATATATATATATATATATATATATTGCAACTACCCTCGCGTCTTCGGTTGGGCGCCTCATACGGGTAGCCGGCCCGCTCAGTCGACAGATTACCTGAAACGGCGAAGATGGAGGAAGCCGGTGGCCTAGGTTGAATGAGAAATCAAACATGTGAATTTAGAACAAGTTGAATTTATTCATTGAAAAAAGAAAACGCTAATGGTCTGGTGAAGATAACTCTGGCGAGCATGCCCCCAAAATCGAAATAAAACAAAAAATGAAATGTCATGCACATAAGGGAACATAAAATTACAAAGTGATTACAATCAGATGAAATTCTTCCTCGCGCGCGAATTCCCGCTTGACGGCCATGCGCGGCCGGGAACTCCTCTTCGTCGCCCGGTCGAGAGGAAGTCAACACTGATTGTCTGATGTACTGTTCACACCTCTCGATCGCGGGTACGACATAAGACACTCAAACAGAAAATACCTCTGTTAGGCGGCCTGCGCCACCCACTGAAGTTGAACGACCTCGGGACAACTCAGCTGGCTGCGAGGGTCGTGGCGGGCGAGGAGCGCCGCTCGGAAAATGTAGGTCAAATCAGGTACTTGCGAGGATAGCGGCCAAGGCGGGCCGGAACACAAAAGCGCCGTCTGCTCGCTGCGGTGAATGGGTCAGCACAGTTCATTCACTGACACGGTCGGTTCATTCCCGGTCGATCTCACAATACTTTGATACTAATGAGCCCGTGAATTATCGCACAAATTCACAAAGGAAAAGAGAGTCTCGAGTTCGCACATAAATCGGACGTAATATAATACGAATTGCTGTCAAATGTTCATAATACTGTTCTGCGGCCTGCGTTCGTCACAGAAGGCTTGTACCCAAACTCTACAAGAAACTTAATAATTTTTCTAAGTCCATCGAACCGAACGCCACAACAGAATATAACAGGTTCCCCCCTGCGGCCGCCACTTGTGTCCGATTCTGAACACGGCTCCCAAGCTTCCCTTTTGTGCCTCGTCGCTCCAAGTTTTAGGAAACCTCGTTCCCCCCACCAAAATCATCCCTGTGACTCTGGAATATTCTAGAACAAACCCGAATTCTGGCTGCTATTGGCGAAAGGGTACTGCGCATTAGATATTTTCTGCCCAATCAGAGGATGTTTTCGAGGCCGAGAAAAGAGTGAGAGAGGGGCTGGTTATCGCTCCCTCTCGCTTTAATTTTGCGTCGAAAAGGGGCAGTTATTAACGACCGGGGGGGTGAGGGGCTAGGAATCTATAGGGAGGCTGACGGAAGAGTTCCAGGCGTCGTGGAAAAATACTGAAGGGGTCGTGTGCAGAGCGGCCACCCAGAGTTGGGGCACACGTGTCCATGACGAATTAGGGAGCGGAGGGTCGCGGAGGGTGCCGACACCGTGGCGCCTCGCCTGGCCCTCGGGCCGCCTTCGTGGCGCCTCGCATGGCTCTCGCGTCGCCGCCTGCGTGGAGTTATTTTGCGGCAGAATAAACTTGAATTTATTCGGTATCACTACAATATATATATCGGAAGTCGGATAATATCCGGAAACAGTGAAATAGTTTAGTTTTTGACTGAAAAATTCAAATACTTAATTGAATTTTTCCTCCAATTTCATACTGCGGGTATAGACTGAATTAATGTGCTCAGTAAGTCACTGCTTAATCATACTTGACGTAACAAAACACGAAAGCTCCAAGAAAGACACCGCTTGCTTTTAAACTAATAGACAAAAGGCTGTAAATATGTGCTTAACATCTAAAACTCATTTGCTGTTTACGATTTCCGATTTTGAACAGTATTTTTTTATATTCTCAGATGAATATTGTACTTTTGTACTGTTGTATACTATTCTTTGTTATTGTAGTATTCGCGAAGAATGTTTTTGTAAAAGTAATTTATTGCAGTGTTATACGAAATTACTTTTTTTGTTCTCAAGTAATAATCGCCCTACTTTGGAGACAACTATCGTTTAGTCCAACAGAATTTGGCTGTTTACAGGCCATAATTTTAAACTAACAGACATAAATGGCTGTAAATATTTGCTTAAAATCTAAAACTCATTTTTTGGTAAAATAAGATCTGAAAGAATATCCATATTTCGAAATAAAAAGGTAACTCCAGAAATTTAAGGATAGGAAGGGATGAATGGTGAAAATAGGAACAAACCCAAGTTCTTGAAATGTTTTTATCCGCAAAAAAGAAACAGTTTAATGGGCACGCATGAGTTTAGTAGCATAGCTGAGCTTTCAAAACGCTATTTATCTCCCTGAGTTGTAAGAGTAAATTTACGAGATCTGGTGTTATCCTATATCGAACTATTTTGTTTGTGGCGAGTGAGGAACCAGTCAATAATTTTGCCGGTGTCAAGATTACCATCCGATAATTTGGAGAGCCTAAAGGCATGTAGCTCTTGTTTGCTCTAATATTGTAACGAATATTGCATCATCTGCCGGCGACCCCGAACTGGAGGATTCCGGGGTATTCGCGGGTCGCCAAGAAGTGTGACGCAAGTTCCGGAAGGGTCCAGGCGGGCGCCGCGCCGGCCAGGTATAAATGCGCCGCTGCCGGCGGCCGCTGGTCAGTCTAGTCTGAAGTAGAAGCTGAGCTGTGAAGTGCGTGCAGCGCGGTGAGCAGCAGTGCAGAAGACTGTGGCCAGGGCAGTGGACTGTGGTCAATGCAGTGGTGAGTGCATCGGACTGTGCGACAGTGTAAAAGAAGTAAACAGTGAAAATAAATAATCAAGAGAAGTGTGCCGTGTAACCAAGAGAAAAACTGTGAAGGCTATCTGTACGTAAATGAAGTATTTTTAGCGTATTATTAGGAAACAAAATAAACGTCTTTGATAAAATACATCTGTGTTTTAATTCACTACACACAAACGTTACAATATGCTACACGTGGGATTGCCAGACTCAGCGCGCCTAATGGTATCACACGCAGTTCGAAGAAAGACTGGGAACAACTTGCGTAGTATGCTACCCTCGCGCCTTAGCTCGCACGCGTACTTCCTGTATTTGTACTTTTTTGAATAATACAAAGTCATTGCAAATAATTCATCGGATTTTAAAAGTTTATATTTCAGAAACTATTTCACAGACTAATATGTACCCAAACACGGGCCCCCAATTCAGTTTTCGAATTTTTTGAATCCAATTTTCTGCACAATTAAATCAAAATATATGCAACACATTCCTTGCTTAGTTATACAAAAGTTACATTCTACTTAAAAGTATTGGCCAAATAGTTTAAGAATACAATATTTTCTTCGCTAATATTATATTTGGTAAATTTTAGAAAAGGTTTCCTAATGTATTCAAATAGATTCAACTCGGTATAATTTTACAAAAATACAATTTACCATATTATACTTGAGAAATAGTTTTGTCTTGCACATAGTCTATATATTCAAGTGCGCATTTATACGCATCTTTTTCCGCCCTATCACATTCTTTATGAACCCAAAGTGAATACGTTAGGAATATCACCCGTAGTTCTCCCACAGCCCTCTGAAAATTTTACAATGCAAAATATGCACTATGAGGCTTCGTATCCTGGGAGGGAAAATATCTCAGGCAGGACTTCCAATTCGGAAGAACCAGAGGACATGTCGTTCGATTCCTAGCCGGAGGTGGAATTTTCCTTTTGCTCATTAACTTCAGAATTCTCTTAAATCTCTCTCTTTTTGACTTTTGTGGGATTAAATTTTGAAATTGTTTTGACCTCTTTCTTCTTCCTGCCCTCTCGAACTGATAGGTTACAGAGTAAGCTCTTGCTTTTTATTAGCCTCCTTAGGAAAAAACCTTAATTGTTTTTATTTTACGAGACGAAAAATTGGGGACCCGTTTTAGGAACCTTTAGGGAGCTCAGGTTAGGCACCAACGTGTTTATATTCGAAATGACAATAACATTTTTACAAGGCAAATAAAATACATTACATTACCCTATGCCAATAGCTAGTAATGTCCCCGTTAAGATAATGTAATGGCTAAAAGACTTGCCGATGAAGTATCAAAATCAGGTAACTGAAAATAAGCACTTGAAAAAACATTGCTTTTCACTGTTTGCAGTAATGGCCGACTGTCTGGCAGGCAACAAGTGAAGTTAAAGATCCGCCGTTTGACTGAGCCGCTGTCTTGCAAATAACTATAATTTTAGTACGTTTCCAATAGGCAACATCACTCTACAGAGATAAAAATCAAGAGGCTCGCATTAGAAACGGAGCCCGGGTATGGGTACTTTCCTCCAAATGCTAATATAAAAAATATATTTATACAATGAAAATGAAATGTACATTTAAAATATGAAAAATGAACCTAATGCTGTGAAACTCTTCAGGAAGAGCTTCCTGGTTTTTAATTTAAGATTCGCTCACTATTCTCCGTCAAACGCAGAGAAATCGGATCTGTAAACAGTAACGCGTTTCGTCTAAAATATCGACCTCATCGAAACTCTCTGTCTCTCCTAACTTCCCTTTCCGTCCGCTAGAGTGCCGTCGCGTTGCCCGCATTCGTGACCCTAGGGACTTTTAAGGCAGATGAATAAAAAATAAGGAACACGTGTGGCTGGGCACAATCTTGACACATGTGCTCTCAGATTGTGAAATATTCTTGGTAGTTAAAAGTGTATAGCGGCGTATATCCATTCGGTAGAAAGCAGGGTTAAATGTAGACGGAAGTTTCTTTCCTAAATGACATGTATTGTGCCACTAGAGGGTCGTTTATTTCATGAGAAACTCATGTATACGGAACACGAGTATTAAAGGAAAATATGCTTCTTTTATTAACTGAGAAGTCTAGTTTCTTGTAAAAAAAGAGTTTCAGGAAATGCACACTTTCGTTTGTTAAAATACTTTAACTATTGACAAAAGTAAACAGCTATACACACGTCTATGTAAACTTAGAAAGTAAATGAAAGTTTTTTGACAATAAAATAATTTAGTGCGCAAATTTGTTTGCAGTATCATTATTAGATACATCATTTCTATCTTAAGCAACTTTGTGATACCCAAGACATATTAATTTATGAATATGATAAATTATTTACCTAGATATTGTAAATATTTTAAAATATACATAAGATTTTTATTATGAAATCTGAATGTTCGGGATATACAATTCACTGTTCTATGAGTTTGTTTTTAAATTTTCTTGTCAAACTGATTTGAGACAGTACACATGGATTTGCCTGTCCGCGCTCTTGACGATTAGGTAAACTGAATCATTTTAAGGATTTCGGCACTTTCCTATGAAAAGTTCTCATTTATTTACCTCAGTTAAACCCATGTAAGTCATATGGATCAGAAAATTAGTGTATGGAAGAGGGCGAGGACTGAGAACAGGGGTCTGGAACAAATGCTTATCCCATTCTCCCAACTCATATGCTTTTGGCTAAAATGACAAGTTTCCAGATATTACATTTTTTTTGTTAAAAAAGGGAGGCGTTTGACGCCTGAACCAATCACATAGATTTTTGGAATGTCACTTGTATAGATGTTTGGAATGTTTTAATAATTTGAACACTTATTTTGATAATCATTCTTGCCAAACTAAATTAGGAGCCCTGTCCAACGAGTAACACAGAAATGGTTCGTACTCATGGAGGCGGTGGCGGTGACGGTAGTCGCGGTGGACGGCGCCGATGGTGGCTCGGCAGGCGACTACACGAGGGTCCCCTCGTCCTCTCCTTTGAACGATGACCGCTATTTCAAATCGGAGCCACCTTGTCAAAGCGCTCGTCGGGAAGTGGCGGAGCGATAACGCCCCCAAACACGTCTCATCATCCCGTGGCCAATCGTGGCGATGCCCTAAGTGCAGCGTCGTCGAGGTGTAACTGTGGCACTGCAGTGTCGCACCTATGAGGTCCCTGAATCACGTGGCTCACATGTACGGAACAAACTCAGCAAAAGCCGCGTTCTCTTTGAAGAACAGAATGTTCAAAGTGGGGTTTAGAATAGTAATGGATTCATTCGTCTGTCCTGCTTCTCACGAGAGCTATCGCTTCTACTGCTGTACAGACATAACTTTTGATTCGTGTAAGGGCTGTTTTGCCAAATCAAATTGCGGCGTCCGTCCATTGGAACGTTGTTTATTCAGAATACATATTTTGTGTGACCTTGATACCCAAATATCGATTAACACCAAACAGCGGACCCGTCCATCTCTCTGCCTTTTATTTACTCTGCCTCCTAAACCGATAAGCTGGTTTTCTCCGAAATTGATATTTTCCTACCTATTTATAGGAACCCGTAGCTCTGCGAGTTTAAATCGGATATATTAATCTTTTGGGGGACATTATAATGGTGTCTCATTTACATTTTCAAAATTTTCCTCGAAAATGCATCCAAATTTTTAATTATTTTTTTGCTAGGATAGTGACAGAATGTATTTTTTCCTCGAACAGATGTTTGAAAACTGCGGCAGATCTTATTGTCGTTGAAATCACTATTTTTTATTTTTCCGTTTACATACGTATATACGGAGTAATACGTAGTATAGGGAAAGTTATGTAACGATGCGCGAAAAAACTGCGGATTTTAGGCAGAAAAATTCATTGCCGGTTCCTGATAACGAAACTAGTGATGCTACAGAATGGCACAGACTTTCCCTAATTAGTTTCCTATTTCTTTGAGTCTGGGATAACTATTTGTAATTGCCACATATTAGTGCCAGTTTACATCTACCGCCGTACAAAATAATTTTTTTTGACAAATTCATAATTTTTTGGTGTCTGAATGATAGAACGAAAATATTAATTTTAGAATACTAAAGAACAGTTAAACCTCATCCTAAATGGCAATTTTCTTTGAAAAATTTTGGAGCCCTTTTTAAGAAAATGGCGTTTAAGCGCTACTAATAATGTAAAATTCGAAGCTCTTTTTTTAAAAAAATATTTGAGTGCTCGAAACTACATTGGACGTCATTTGAAGCACTGTAACTAAAAAATAGCTGGTAATAACTGCTGGTAAAGTTTCTCCAGAAACTTTACTTGACATTATTTAAAAACACGTACTTATAAATATAATAATGGGAAAAATCGTCGCTAATGTAAATATTCCCGAAATGAGAGACAGGTCAAAAAAAATTTTTTGTAGTTTTTAAAAAACAAAAGAATAGAGCAATATGGCATTTATTTCATCTCAGGATGCATTTAGCACTATCCCTACCAAAAGTTTAAAGACAAATTTGGAGCCGTTTTTGAGAAAATCTTGCGTTTGTAATTTTTTAAAATTGCAAATATTTCGTGAAATATTGTCAGAAAACTACTAAAATTTTGGAAAAAAGGATGTGACCTTAATGAAAGAACTCACTATGGAGAACCATTTTTTTGGAGGAAAAATCTCTATCCTCAATTTTGTAGTTGTAGGAAGACGGCGAACAGAATTCAAAATATTGCCATCTTCGAAAATTCAGAGTTAACCGTGAAAATAGGACCTACGCCACCCTAATAAGTGTATTTTACTCTGTCAAAGAAAACTAATAACCTTTCACAATTTACAAAACTCTTCCAATGCTGTGGTAGAACATTTAGAACAAGCGCGTTGAATTACGCAAGGCTGCATGATCGATAGAATAACAATATGAAGGTTGAAGTAGTTTAATCATTACAAAGTGTTCTAGAGCCTTTGACCCTTTGCGGTCCTCTGTCCCGTGTGGCGGGACACAGCATTTTCCTCGTTGCAGACCCTTTAAATCCCCAGGTAGCTGGTTGCACCGGTCCGGCGTGCCGCGGCGTAAGAAACTGTACTCGGGTTTCAAATTATTTTTCGTATTATTACAAACAAAACATTTTAACTTATTTGCCTAATTCATAATACATAATTTTGTAACTTAATGTTTGGTGCGCAGAGCTTCACCTCATTATCAATAACGCCTGTATATTGCATTGTATGAACGAAGTCCGAGTTATCATTACTGTCATTTTCGTCACACTCCTTGGAATATCTCGAGAAAATGTTTTCAAATTCTTTTTTTCCTAAAGATTGTTAACTCACAGAATTGTTTACCGATTCATACAATTGAAGCTTCGACAATCTCGAACACTTACTTCTCGATGTCACCATAAGTTTAACTGCAAACTCGTAAGCTAACTGACTTTAAACAACATAAAATAGGCAAAATCTAGCTACAATGTAGGAAAATACTGCCTAATCTCTTCTGAAGATAATCAGTTGTACAGGAAACCGGTGCCATTTACCTGAGTGAAAAAATACAGAGTTAAATATAGGTCCCGCCCCACGGGACAAAGGACCAGAACCAGGAAAAAGGAAAGTCACGTGACGCGGGACATCGGATCGCCAGACGAACACGACGGAAAAGTGAAAGGACCGCAAAGGGTTGAGGCAAAAATGAATGGTTAATGTAATCACATGACGTGACGTTACAAAACAAGGCTACACTCTTAACAAAATTCTTACCTCACGCTAAGCTATTCTGTTGGGAGGTCTAAATGCACTCGAATCGCCGAAACAAATACCCGCGAGACGGTTATCTCGCCGTGAACTGTACATCCGTGGACACGTGTTCACATCCTGTCAGTCCACCGCCTGCCTGCCTGCACGTACGCACGCACTCACTCACTCCCTAGTTTGCCCTATGCCCCGCTCACACCTTTCGCCGTCCGCACATGTAAAAATGAACTCTCTCCGGGCGGGCGGCGGAGGGGCAGCCGGGCGAGTGGCCGGGTGGGCGAGGGGGGGCGTGCAGAGAGGGGAGCGGCGGCGACGGTGGCGGTGGCGCAGCGGCGGCGGCGGCGCGGCGGCGGCGGCGGCGGCGCGGCGGCGGCGGCTGCTGTGACTTGGTCCTCTTGAGCCAGTAAACTTAATCGCAGATGCGCCAAGCGCAGAAGCGGGAAAATCAATTTATTTTTGAGTGGGACGCGCGAAATTCATATTCGCGCCCCCACAACCTGCTGCACCCTGCTGTACCAACACCACCCTCCTGCACCATGGAACTCCCATAACTGGCGGGAAGATCCACTAAGAGTGCCCAGCTGTGCGAAAGTTACTGCATATTCGGCGCGCCGGGAAAATGTGCTAACAACTCTGTTCTTACAAACAACTTCAAGAAAAAAATTGGAGCCGTTTTTGAGAAAATTTTGAAAACGTTCCGGGTGCTTCATGTAAAGTACCCCCAAATGTTGAAGAATGTATTTCAAAATTGCGGTGCCTCGACCGAGGAATATTCATTTTGGAAGAAAACGTACTTATGATTTATGCGCTGTGGTTGTTCGCAGACTGACAGACGGATGGATGGACGTTTTGCTTTCAATTGGTTTTTCGGTATGAGGGACCCACAAATCAGGGATTCTGGCTACAGCACATGTTAAAATTTTTTTTAAATTTAGCAACTGGAGTAATCCACTTTTTCGTTATCAGAGCTAGGAAATGAATTTTTTACTGCCGAAAATCTGCCGTGTTTTCTTGCACTACATAACTTTCCCTATACTACGTATATTACTCCGTATATACCTACTGTAATATTTCTAATATTATGAGGCATCTCTGAGAACTATTAGTGGCCACAGAGTAAACAATGCACCCGCTATAGTCTGTGTGGACACATAATGTATGCATTAGAGGTACATAGATATAGTCTATGGTGGACACAAAGTGTGCCGATAATCGATACCAGCGCAACAAAAGAGCATCGCGTGTTAAAAATGAAGTGGACAGTTTTGGACTTTTAGGGTTTGTGAGAAATTGTACAGAAACTGTGACTATTCAAGTAAATAGAGGCAATGTCGTGGAATATTATACATGTTGTTTGAACACGATCGGTTAGCGGGTTCGCTTAAAATCACAGAAAAACGAGTTCGGAAAGAGAACCATTCGTACGTTCCAAGAAGCATCAAACCGGAATTTATTAAAATTTAAGAAGAAACACTGAATTAAATAATGAGAGATAATGGGATTCATTGGAAGATAATTTCGGCCGAATTTAGAACTGGGTTTCTGAATTTTTAGAACACTGGGGAATGTATTATTAAATAAATATTAAAACGTAAGAAGATGATGAAACAAACGAAGACATGTTGCATAACGTCAACATAGAAATCCACGATTTTCGGCTATAAATATTTAGAAAACGGCACTTTTAACAAGATAATCATGACATTGGATGCATGACGAAGCGAATGAACCCGAAACCCGTTCGAAACTCTTAAAATTGAACATTTTGAGAAAATTTTCTAGGACGACAATGAGAATAAGCGAAAGAAGGTGGTCGGCATTTTTTTTGAAAAACAAAGGTGTTGTGTTAAATCGACGCAAGTTTTTGAGACAGTTGGGTTCGGAAAGCCGTGGAAAGCACATCGAATTCACGTCGGTCCGATTCAAAATTCATAATTATTTTTGGGACTTGTAATTTTTTTTGTGGTGATCGAGCATTCAGTTAAGAACTGTGAACGTGTAGTAAAACGGGACGTATTCGTATTGAAGACAGAAGAAGTTTATGTTATTTTGTTAGTGATTTTTCAATGGAACATTCTGGAAATTTATGGGATTTTCCACGGAAGGAGATTAATTGAAGAAGACGAGCCGCACGAGATTCAACAGACCCGACGGCAACGCACGCGAGGAGGCGCGTGTACATCGAGGGAAGTGGCAACGGCGCGGTTCTTCAACCACAAACGCAAGAAAGTGGCGCATCAGCAAACGTTCGCGACGTAATTCATGAATCCAAGCTGGTTTCGCGATTTTTAACAATAATGTGAACAGTAATGGAGAGTGCGGAACTGAATAGTCGAAAGTAACATTAATCCAGATAAGAACGATTTAACAAATACTATGCAAGGATAATTAATTTCATTTTTTGTGTATTAGTATAGAATAAGTACGTACGTACGAGATTTTGCACAATATTAATAAAATTCAATTGCTACAAGGAATTCCTTTAATTAATTATCATTCATTATCAGCTGGTCAATGATAAATAAAGATTAGCATAAGAATTAATTGTGATTTGTAAAACAGAGCGAATCGTAACAATCACGCCAAGAGCACCTATATTAAAATTTACATTGTTGCCGCAGTTAAAAGAAACGCTGATTAAAGTTTTGTTTTCATGTTTAAAAGAAAACACCGTGTTTGATTTCAGTAGCATATTTCCTGGAAACTGTTGTTGTTTTGAATGTTGTTTTCAGCCTGGTCCGTACGGAGGCACCCACCGCCCACGACCCATAAATTTTTGCAATCACGGGATTGAGCAGAGTAATATTCGGTAGTAACGTCAGATAGATAGAGAATCCAGAGGAAGTCCCGTGGGTACTTTTGAATTGGCAGCCCCGTGTGGGGCACAAAAAGGGGGAGTACTTTTTGCACTACGTATACGGGAAAGTAAAAAGAAAACTATAACGATATTAGAACAGTATTAGACTAATATTCACGAGGAACACGAACACTTCAAAATTGAGAAGTAAAGTTTCTCGAGAAAACTGTTTTCTGTGAAAACTTGCTCAATATTTCGCATTTTCAGAAACGCTCAAACTCCATTTTCTCATAAATGGCTCCACATTTTTTCTTCAAACTTTTCGAACTGATACTGCTAACTGCACTCTTTAATACGACGTAAAGTTCAATTTGGGGTATTTTTTTGGTTTTTCAAAAATTACACAAATGTAATTTTTTTTGAAAGATATCTCACACCTTTAATATGCACATTACCAGCAATTTGTAGACACTGTTGTATTTGTAACATGTGCTACAAATGACTTAAAATAAAGTTTTTGGAAAACTCAAAAATTTGTGGCAAATCCGAATAGATAGCGGAGACGAAAGGAAATAGAAAACTAATACGGAAAGTCTGTGTCATTTGATAGCACCACTAGTTGTAATTTGTGAATAATACAAGGAATATTCCAATAGGTGATTTTGTTACTAATATTTCGTTTTATATTGTAAATCTATCTTTAATGTATTTCTTGAGCTTTTCTCCTATGAAATAGATGGTAAATATTCTTTGAAATAAAAAATAGACTTGTTTGTACGGGATTGTGATAATTAAATGTTTACAGTTGTTCATCTATGTTAAATGTTTTTATAAATGTAGAAATAAAAAATGTTTACATACCATCACAATTCAACTACCTAGAATAATCCAGAAAACTATTCCAGAATAATTCCTTTGAATGATGAATTCTCTTCAGTTTGCTAACTTTTCGAAATAATATCATTTTATTGAACTGAGGAAAACTTAGATATGTATTGGGATGAGAAAATATTGGCTTAAACGTACATAAACTTCAATAGAACAACAATTTTATTTCTTTAAAAAGTATGCATTATTGTAAAGAAACTAACATGGTGAAAATAGGATAAGGAATGTAAAGAGTTAGAGTTCAGAAAACTAGTAAAAACGTTCTTATGCGTAGAGCTGCCCAAAAAATGTACTTTATTATTTTTACTTTGAATACAATGCAATGCTGTTTTGTAATAATGCCAAGGTTTTGTAATAGTACGCACTACAAAATTGAAGATGGATACATTAAGAAATAATGTATCCATTAGCAACGACCATGTGTCAAATCCTCTCATGTTGAATCAAGCATTCCCCCGAATGGCGGGATTTTGGGGGAAACGTGAGATTCAAACGTGTGTATCGCATCTATACTACCACTACAAAGTAACAAAACCAAATTCTTGCAACTAACAACATGATCAGATATATCCGACTCTATAAACCTAATTTGAGAACTTTCCATTAGTCAATAACCTCTTTTTTCCTAGGAGTGGAAAATTGTTTTTAATTAATTTCTTGATTTCGCATCTACTCGTATATTCGCGTCAACATGATGGTTATTAGCGACTGTTGCAGTTCCAGATACATTACAAGTTATAGAAACAACATTATTCAAACTTAATATTGCAATTAGATAGAGATCTAAATCATTATAAATATAATTGAGTACAATATTAAATCAACACAATAATGCAAATGGACACAATATTAAATCAGTACAGTATAATACAAAGCGGGATTTATATTTACAAGTGAAAATGGTGACAAATATCCGAAAAAAATATTTGTATTTTTACTAACGTTTATTATGCTATTTTGATCTTGAGGAGAATGAAGTATTGCTTCTTGATTATTTATCATGCTAAGTCTGTATATATTTAAATCTATTTAATTGTATTTAATTTGGTCAAATTATTATTGAAACACTTTATTTTTTAATAATTATAACTTTATTGTAAATACATCCAGCAACAGTTTCGAGGTTTCTTTACCTCATCATCAGGCTAGAATACAAATTAATGAAAGTTGATTAACAGAAAATAATTTTTTAAACGATTTTGATTTTTTCCTTCTCTTCAAAATAATTATTACTGAATATAAACATATGGAGCTTATCTTATGTTTTTTTTAAATCAGAAACATTAATAATTCCAAGTCAAAATAATTTGTTATATAAATAATTTATAACCAAGGAAGGGAACCATAGTATCGTCAATACATGGGTATGTTTTTAGGCATGTTTTTGGGATATAAACAATCTTACCTATCTAATCTCTATAAACATTTTTGACGAGTGAATCGTATAAATGTGTGAAAACATTAGATTAAACCTGAATATTTAAACAATTATGAGTTTTAATAAATAAAGTCTCAAGAGTAGATCTCGAAAATTGTTTTGGTTCTATTCCTAATATTTCAACATTTATAAAATCTATCATGTGACCCATTTCAATCCTATGTGTCGAAATAAAATTTAGTTTTTGTGAAATTTCGTTTATATTTCTGATATGTTCAGATATTCTTAATTTTAATTTCCTTTTAGTTTGTTCAATATAAACTTTAGGACAATTTTGACATTTGATTTTATAAATTAAATTTTGGAAATCAAATAATCCTTTTTTATCTTTCAAATTCAAAACAATATGTTTTGTATTATTTACACTATTATAAAGTTTTATATTAAATTTTGATTTGAATTCTTTTTTTAAGACACTATTAATTTTTGGAATAAAAGGCAGACATATGAAGTTTTTTGTGAATTATCCATATTAGGATCCAAAACATTTTTAGAATAAATTAATTTTAACCATTTCTGGATGTGTTTATGAATATATTTTAAAGCATAATTATGTAAACTTAAAATTTCTTTAACTATCAATAAATTAGTCTCATGAAAAATTGGTGCAGGAAGTTTTATTGCTCTGTCCACTCAATTAAAAATAACAGCCCTCTTTCTTCTTGATTAAAATGTCCAAATCACTGTCCTATATGATTAAATCTTGGACAAACTTTAAAAATGTCATCTAGATTTAGTTGGACTTTTCACAGTTCACACTTGGAGGGGAGGGGGAAATGATTTTTGTATTAAGTAAAGATGGCTTAACTTGGAGTATCCAGATCTTATTCCCGATAGAACTACTTGCTCCCCGCAAATCTTGTTGTTTTATAATATTTCATTTGAACAAATTTTGTATATTCTTCAATTTAAATGACGTGACTCCCCAAGGTCAGGAACTGGAAGGAGGAGGAGGACACCGTCATCAAATCGAGAGTTTTGATACGATTTACATTATTGGCATTGGATGAGTCCCCCTCGTCTTCCAGTTCGTGACCTCGGGGAGTCACTACATTTAAACGGGACAGTGGTGTGGATATTTAAACAAAGTGCATAAATAAAGAGAGTCCTGTAATTGCTTTTATGAGGGTTGAGGTTACAAAAATTGAATATCACTTTTTCGTAGTATTTCTATTTTATTATTTTTCAGAATAAATATTTTGCCCACAATTATTTATGCATTAGCTGCAGATGCAGATATTATATTATGACGAATCTCACTGCAAACATCATGGAATATTTTTTCATTAATAAACTTTATAAAAATATTTTTAATGATTAAAAGGGAATAATAATAAAAAGATATTTCAATTTTGTTATCTCAAATTTCCACTTTTCACTTTTTCACTTTTTAAAATACGTCTCACGATGTTTGTTCACATTTTAAAATTCCTAATACATCGACGCACATTATTTGAACCCAACACTTTTAAAATAAGGTTTTCTACTTTTAGAAAAAAGAGGTTATTGATAGGAGAAAAGTAAACCGAATTCGTGGAGTCAGATTCGTTTTAGGTCGCCGAAAGACCTAAATCATTCATATTAGAAGACAAAATATAATGGTCTGAAGAACGTTATAAGAATTGGATAGTATAGTTTTTTGTTGGTAAACATTTCAAGGCGACGTTTTCGCAAAGGCATATTTTTCACATTTTTATTGCAGACAGGTTTTAATGAAACCGTAACCCACCTTCAACTGGATTCTCCAGAGATTCATGGAATTGGAGCAAAATGCCGACTCCTGTACCGTGTCCACGGCGACATCGGAGGCGTTGCTCGCCCACTGCCAGGCCTGGCTGCTGAGCGGGTTGCCGCGCACGTCCCCTAACTGGAAACCGGGCCGCCAGAGCGCGCGCACGGCGTCCTCGTCGGCGGCGGCGATGGCGTTGCCGGCGAAGAGCGCGGTGCGCAGCGGGCCTGCGCACAGGCGCAGCGAGGGCACGGCGGCCAGGCGGTTGTCGCGCGCAGACAGGTGCTGCAGCGAGTGCAGGCGCGCGAACAGCTGCGGCGGCAGCGCGTCCAGCAGGTTCGAGTCCAGGTTGAGCAGGCGCAGGCGCGCGAGCGAGCGGAAGGCGTCGGCCGGCAGGCGCTCCAGGGCGTTGCGCTGCAGCTGCAGGCTCTCCAGCGCCTGCAGCGGCGCCAGCAGCCCGCTCGGCACGTGCGACAGCTGGTTGCCGGACAGGCGCAGATCGCGCAGGCGGCCCAGCGTGGAGAACGTGTCTTCGGCCAGGGAGGCGAGCTGGCGCGTCTCGCTCAGGTCCAGAGTTTCCAATCGGCGCAAGGATGAAAACGCAGAAGGCGATATGGTGTGCAGGGGGTTCCCCGACAGGTCAAGGAATCTTAAATGCGACTGCGGTGAGCAAGAATTGTTTTTTAGCTCAGAAATTTTGTTGTTTGCCATCCGAAAAATTTCGAGTTTATACCAGCGACAAAATTCATCACCAATTTTACTAATAGCGTTATTAGAGACATTCAAAACACTTAAATCACTCTGAATGTCTAAAGAATTCAAAAAGTTCAGATTATTGATGTAGTTGTTGCTTAGATCGATTACCTCTATTCTGGTGTTCCTAAAAGAAAATTGGCTTAGACCAAATTCGTTCATCGACGCATCGATTCTTGAATATTGATAATAATAATATATATCAAATTCTTCATATGAATTTGTACGAAATATTACAGGAGGCTGTCGCAAGTTATTCCCTCTCACATCCAAAGTGGAAGTCGAACTGCAAAAATCGTTCTCCAGTAAAATAGTCTTCATCCTAAACGAGCAGTCAGTAATATCATCTTGGCACTTGCATTTTGACACATCCGGTGTTTCGGCAGCGTATGCTACCCAACTGAAGAGCCAAGAGACGAGAAGACAGAGAGCACGCATGGTTTTAAGGAGACTGATGCTTCTGACTCGACCAACCTCATGCTACTAACTGCTTAAATGCACACCAGCTGCAGTTATTTAGTATCTCATTCGTTGCGTTCCCACACCCACGTGACCCTATTAATCCTAAACCACTTGTTAGTATAATGAGGAGTTTTAACAGTGCCACAGGAAATGCCGTCACGTATTAAGAACGTAGAACACACTTTTTCCCAGTTATGGCATGGGAAAGACGAGATATCGAAAGCTCAGGAGAACGTTCTAAACCTTTATCGAACACAAAATGTTTCAGGTCTTGAAACTTATACTTCAGTCATGAGGTTTCGTATTTTCTAATCTTATTACCATGTCGCCAAATTTTTGATGATTTATTGGCTACAGCAAACGAAAAATTATTTACAAGAAAAATATTAATTTATTTAATAAGACGATAGTAAAATTCATCGCAGTTTTTCGGCGCACGATAACCTAACTTTCTCTTCTTGCAAATTATTTCGTAAGGCGAGAAAGTAAAAAATAACAAAAGCAAGTTTTTCTCAAAAATGACTTCACATTTTTTTACAACTTTTGATAGGGATAGTACCTAATGTACTGTCTGAGATGACATAAACTCCGTATTGCCCTCTTCTTTTGTTTTTTCAAAAATTACAAAAATGTAATTTTCACTTGTCTCTTACGCCGTTAATATTTATACGAACTTGATTAGTAGCGATATGTTAACTAATTAGTGGTGATATGTTCACATTATTATAATTATGAGTATCTATGTTTTAAAGAATGTCATATAATGTTTCTCGAAAACTCAACCGTATCCTATGAAAACTACCCCAAACTTCCGCATTTTCAGGAAGGCTCAAACGCCATTTTCCCATTAATGTCTCCAAATTCTTTTTTCAGACTTGACAAACGGATTGTGATAATTGCACTCTTTAATATGACGTAAAGTTCTTTTTGGGGTACTATTTATTTTTTTCGAAAATAACACAAATGTAATTTTTTGAAATATCTCTCACACGTTCAAATACACATTTCCCGCAATTTGAAAACACTCTGGTATTTCTGAGTTTAAGTGATTAAAATAACTTCCAATGAATTTCTTCGAAAGTTCAAAAAGTTTCTGTGAAAAAGAGCTTCGAATTTCCATTTGCTTAAAAAGATTCTACATTTTTTAAAGAAAATTGCCATTTAGGACGAGGTTTCACTGTTCTCGAACAGTATTAAAATAATATTTACGTTCTACTATTAGGAAACCGAAAAATTAAGAAAATTTCAAAAAATGTACGTTGGGCGGCCATAGATGGGAGCTGGCAAGAAAATGTGACAAGTCTGAATAGCTAACCGACACCAAAGGGAATAGAAAATTAACACGAAAAAGTCTGTGCCATTCCCATAGCACCACTAGTTAATTTTATTCGTTTTTCAATGCAGCTTGAACAGATCACACAGGTTATGCAACGACATAAGGGTACTATAATTTATAACTCACAAAAGCATGAATTGTAGGTGCGTATGTCCGACTTCCATGTCACTTATGTTACACGATTTGTGTCTCTTAGCTGTACTCTGAAAACTAAGAGATTTAAAAATGCTGTTTTACACTGTGAAGTGAACCCTCTTCTCACAGCTCGAGTTGCCAATAACATTCGGTAACATAAAATTATTAATTATTTAAAATATTTAAATATTTATTTATTAAAAATTATTCATTGAAATATTTATTACGGACCATCCTTTAATTCCACACACAAGTATTCTAATAGTACATTATGAAACGATGATGTAATGATGGGTATTAATACACGATTGTGATATTACGATACGAGCGAGGAACGAGCGAGTATTGTAAACTTCACACGAGTGTATTAATACCCATTACATTGAGTTTCATACGGCATTTTTTCTACAACTTTTATAAGTTATACTTTTACAATGAATAGTTTCAAACGAAACATTTGCTAAAACGATTCTCAATGATTAATTGTCAATACATGGTTCGTAAACTTCTCTGTGATTGGTTCCTGTATCATAATGTATGATAATGCATCATGTACCTGTATAATAATGCAAACTGTATCGAAATGACTATCATTATGCAACTGGTTGCAGCCATCAAATGACAGCGTTAAACAATGGGTGTAGAAAAAATAAAATGTTGCTCTTTAGACACTACTGGCACTCTTTCGTTCGATGAAAACTTTCGGCTGTTTTGGGAAACGCGTGCGTGGCACAATGGCTTTTGGGGAGGCAGAGTCACTGAGCGCATGCGCAGATTTGCTAAACAACCGAAAGAGTTCATCGAAAGGAAGCGCGTAAGTTGGCTCTTATAGGTAAATAAATCTTTATTGCAAAGAATATTCATCTCTTTTTTGAAAATGGAATAGTGAGAATTGCTAGTCCTAGGAGATATTGTCTACAAATCGAATAAAACTATCGTTCAAGTACAATATAGTATTTTGCTCATGAGACATGATATGGACGATTATTCACCTAATCATACTTCCGAATATTCCCAGTAGATTGAGAAGGGGTTCCCACCAGAGTCGGAATATTTGGACCTCGTTAGAAAGAGGTTAACGATGCTACATCTCTGTATTACCACACTATCAGGCCATTCAGGTCGCACGCTCTTTTCGTACAAACGGGTGCGGTTCTTCGCTCACGGAAACGTATGATGTACGACGCGAATGTGAGGCTCGCCGGGCGGCCGCTTCCTCGCGTTTCCCCGAGTGACGATGATGCGCGTCCAGAGAGGCGCTGTCATGTCGTTCGTGCTGCATCCGGCAGGGCGGGGCGAGGGCGGGGCGAGGGCGGGGCGAGGGCGGGGCGAGGGCGGGGCGAGGGCGGGGCGAGGGCGGGGCGAGGGCGGGGCGAGGGCGGGGCGAGGGCGGGGCGAGGGCGGGGCGAGGGCGGGGCGAGGGCGGGGCGAGGGCGGGGCGAGGGCGGGGCGAGGGCGGGGCGAGGGCGGGGCGAGGGCGGGGCGAGGGCGGGGCGAGGGCGGGGCGAGGGCGGGGCGAGGGCGGGGCGAGGGCGGAGCGAGGGCGGGGCGAGGGCGGGGCGAGGGCGGGGCGAGGGCGGGGAGGCGGGTTTGGAACTGGCTGGGATGAAGAAGGGGTGATGGCGTGGAAATGTACGGGAGGTAAGTGTGGGGACGTGGTGGGGGAGGACGTGGGGGTGGGGACGGGTGGGGTGGAGGATGACGGGGTGGTGGGGCGGGTGCTGGGATGGGATTGGGTGAGACGGGGGTGATGGAGTGTGGGCGGGGGAGTGGGAGTGGAGGATGGGTGGGGGCGGGGCGGGGATGCGGTCCGCAAGAGTGGACGCGAGGAAGGGGTCGGGTAGGAGATGGGGCTGAAGGAGAGTGAGTGGGGGTGGGAACGGGTAGTTAGCTGACAAATGGAGATCTCCAGCAGGACTTGGCACCTCTCGTTTCCTCTCACTATTTTACTTTTTGTTCATCTTTTCCTTGTTTTTTGTGACCTCACAGTTTGACCTCTATTTCTTTTTGTCTCCTTTCTCTTTTTCTCTCTGCCTCTGTCTCTCTCTCTACGTCTCCCTCTATCGACCTCTCTATATATGTCTCTCTCTATTTGTCTGTCTTCTCTCTGTCTTTGTTCTGATTTTATTTTCCAGTCTCTACCTCTCTCCAATTTTATTCTTCAACTCAGGTCAGACTCTCTGCTGTTCTTAGATACTCGTAATACACATTGCCGGAAGCTTTCAGATCTTGCGGCATATCTCATACGGGAATGTAACTTCAGCATACAGACCAGAGAACATTTTCCCGCGCTGCGCGTCAACCTATTGTTTAAAATATCTGCTACTCCGTCATCCATTGGGAATTGATTGATTGTTGATGATTAAGTATTCACGATTATTTGTATCTCTAGGTTATATGTTTTGAAGTAATGTATAGACAAAATATAATGTAAATATGTAGATTTTGACGCGATCATCTCCAGTCCACCCAAGTAGTAATAACTAACATGACGCCATAAGCTAGAACAATCTGTGATTATCTTATCTGATCTCTGAGCATCTCAGTTCAAAATTATTTATACAAAGAAGAGCCTGAACTTCTCCGATGCGAATTATCTTATTTGCTTTTAACGAAAATTACAGTGTTATATTTATTTAGTAAAGTAAATTTTCACAGGCGTAATTAAGATTTTTCGCAAATTTATATTTAAAATTAGAGTGCGCCTTGTACGCAAAAAACCAATTACGCAATGTATGCGCCAAAGCTCGCTCCCGGAAGTTTAATTCTAGCTTTTTGTTCAGGGTTAACTTGAACTCGCAATTATTTTAATGCTATGTTACGTAATGTTACAGTAAATAATTTCCAAGTAAGATTGAAAGATCAGAAAATGTTACTCGTGTTCCGTAATTGATGTAATTTAATGTTATGATACAGTAGGTAAAAGTATGGATTTTTAAAATTACGTTATTTCAGATTCACACAGGACTGTATTGCTTTAGCACAGAGTTATGAGGCAGCACAAACAATCAACTCTTGATTTTTTTATATTTTGGTCATTTCTAACAAACGCCATTAAATTATTAAAAGTCAATGAATATCTCACTTTATCTTCGAAATCAACTTTATCTTATTTCAAAATTTCTTTCTTCTTTCGTCACATTTCAAACGATTATTCTTCAATAAAAACATTATTTCGCGAATACAATGTTTGTGCTTGAGCGTTTAACATTATGATTCACGTTCAATATCATGAGTTTTCTTAGAAAACTATGGCGAATTGTTTTTCAAATTTTAATTTTTAATTTATGGACTCCTTTGAAATTAATAAAGTTCTCACGATTTCAGAACCGAGGAAATGTGCTAGTATCTAGACCTAGTTTAAAAATAGGTGTCTGATTGCTGTTTTGCCAGTTCATGTTTGCATGTCTCAAGTACTTAAGTTAGCGAAACATAATGCAAGGATTTCATTGGGAAAATGTACACCAGAATGGTTTTTAGATGTCTTTCGATTATTCAAAAATTGTGGCACATGGGTTTACTTAAGGAACTCAGAATTAATTAAAAATCCTATAATTTATTAAAGTTAACAAAAAGTCTTTCATCAAATAGGAAATTTCTTGTAAGAATTAACCCTCCATTTTTTCTACAACTCGAATTACTAGTAGGAGTGTAGCAGGACTCACCACCATCTAAACCTTATTTAACATTGTCGTGCAGATTATCGAAAGCCAATAGATCAGGCATAGCGTTCTTCCCAGGTAACACAACTTTTCATCTCGCTTGCAGACATTAACCGATGATCGTGACACATACGTTTTTGGGGGGAAAGAACGGAGAATAAAAAATAATCCTGAACGCCAGCAAAACTGTTAAATGTAGAACACCCTTCCCCGGCATCCCCATCTTCACTATACAATATTACTACGCCATGGTTGTCTAACAATATCGCAGACAAATATTTAGGGAATACGATCGACACAAAACGTACTTGGATATCACGTATTCAAACGATTGATAAAGAAACGCGAGCTGAAATTTCTGAACTTTACAAATTAAATAATAAAAAAGTCCTATATTAATAAATATTGAATTGGATTATTGTTTTACATTTAATGAGTAACGAGTTACACCCAATAAATAAAATTCAAATTCCAACATAACTGCAGACTTGGAGAATTAAAATCTTGACATAGCAATGAAAATTAGCGGATAAGTTCAGGCATATATTTTAAATCTATTACGAAGCACCTGCCTTTGCTGAAATATGTACATATCAAAAGTATTTGAAAAATGTCTGTACTCCAACATTTCTCGGAGCGACCTCTTTGTCAGCTCGTGAATGAGATACCGGTTTGCACTCACAGCCTCGAGTCGCTGTTCCGAGTGAACTCTCAGAAGACCACCTCGCCGATTCGGCGCTCGCCCACACCCTCATCCCTGAATGCCGTTGCGGGCGAGGTAGTCTTACGAGGTCTCGCGGCTCGCAATCGTTTCCGGGCCACCGGAGCCGATATTACATTGCGCTGGCCAGCACCGCGCCAACGGCGCCCGGCATTCTCGGGAACCATCTGGTCACGCCCACGCCTTCGCCCGCTCCCAGACCACGCGACCGATTCGGCAGCCGCCGCCGTCCCCTCCTGCGTGGTGCCTGCCGCCGCCGTCCCGTCTAACAAGTTCCACGTCTTCACCTACGTCCCGATCTCCACCGCCGTTTACGCCACCTAATGTCTTGACAGACCCATCGCCCACGCCTTCGCCCGCTCCCGGTCCACGCGACCGACACGGCAGCCGCCGCCGTCCCCTCCTGCGTGGTTCCTGCCGCCGCCGTCCCGTCTAACAAGTTCCACGTCTTCGCCAACGTCCCGATCTCCACCGCCGTTTACGCCACCTAATGTCTTGACAGACCCATCGCCCACGCCTACGCCTCCTCCCAGACCACGCGACCGACTCGGCAGCCGCCGCCGTCCCCTCCTGCGTGGTTCCTGCCGCCGCCGTCCCGTCTAACAAGTTCCACGTCTTCGCCAACGTCCCGATCTCCACCGCCGTTTACGCCACCTAATGTCTTGACAGACCCATCGCCCACGCCTACGTCTCCTCCCAGTCCACGCTACCGACTCGGCAGCCGCCGCCGTCCCCTCCTGCGTGGTTCCTGCCGCCGCCGTCCCGTCTAACAAGTTCCACGTCTTCGCCAACGTCCCGATCTCCACCGCCGTTTACGCCACCTAATGTCTTGACAGACCCATCGCCCACGCCTACGCCTCCTCCCAGACCACGCGACCGACTCGGCAGCCGCCGCCGTCCCCTCCTGCGTGGTTCCTGCCGCCGCCGTCCCGTCTAACAAGTTCCACGTCTTCGCCAACGTCCCGATCTCCACCGCCGTTTACGCCACCTAATGTCTTGACAGACCCATCGCCCACGCCTACGTCTCCTCCCAGTCCACGCTACCGACTCGGCAGCCGCCGCCGTCCCCTCCTGCGTGGTTCCTGCCGCCGCCGTCCCGTCTAACAAGTTCCACGTCTTCGCCAACGTCCCGATCTCCACCGCCGTTTACGCCACCTAATGTCTTGACAGACCCATCGCCCACGCCTACGTCTCCTCCCAGTCCACGCTACCGACTCGGCAGCCGCCGCCGTCCCCTCCTGCGTGGTTCCTGCCGCCGCCGTCCCGTCTAACAAGTTCCACGTCTTCGCCAACGTCCCGATCTCCACCGCCGTTTACGCCACCTAATGTCTTGACAGACCCATCGCCCACGCCTACGTCTCCTCCCAGTCCACGCTACCGACTCGGCAGCCGCCGCCGTCCCCTCCTGCGTGGTTCCTGCCGCCGCCGTCCCGTCTAACAAGTTCCACGTCTTCGCCAACGTCCCGATCTCCACCGCCGTTTCCGCCACCTAATGTCTTGACAGACCCATCGCCCACCCCTAGGCCCCCTCCCAGTCCTCGCTACCGACTACGCAGCCGCGGGGTTGATGGTGTAACGGTTAGCTTATCGGAATGCTATACCCCAGTTTGCTGGTTCAAACCTGATCGAGGGCCGTGGATTTTTAAAAGCGAAAAAATCCTGCGTATGTCTTCCTTCGGAGGGGAAGTAACGCCGGCTGTCCCATGTTAGTAGTTTTGCTGCCGGTTAAAGATACTCAAGTCTAAATGAAGTCTCTGAGCCACATTCAAATCGGCTATTTCATCGCCCAAGGAATACCTTTTTCACGGGTAGTTGCTGAAAGGAGTGCGAAATTTGCTTGGTCAGACGGAAGAACAGACCTCATGGCCTGAGTCTCGCCACATAAAAATAAGGCATCAGTCCAATTCAGTTCAATTCAATATTCAGACGCATGCTGGGAGGATCGCGCCGCCGTCCCCGCCATCTATGTTTCATGTCTTCGCCAACGTCCCGATCTCCATCGCCGTTTCCGCCACCTAATGTCTTTGCAGTCCCACCGACCGCGGCTTCGCCCCACTCCCAGACCGTACGACAGACTCGGCAGCCTACATCGTCCCCTCCTCCCTGGTTGCTGCTCCGTCCCCGATGTCACTGCAGTCCCTTTGACCGGGAGGTCCTAGGTTCGAGTCCGGACGGCAGCCGGATTTTCGACACTAGCTTGACAGATAGGTCGAATTCAGTCGCTGCCTGGAGGAGAATTCTAGCGGCCGGCTGATCTGATCGGTAGTTTTCCGTGGTTTCTCCGAACAACACCAGGCGAATGCCGGAGTAGTACCCTAACAAACGGGCCACGGACCGCGCGCGATCTTTCCTTCCTCTTCCTTGTCCTATCCTCACCCCTACTCACACACACACACTAACGTGCACTACACTACCACACATGCCGAGAGACCAGTCGGAAGCTTAGAGCTTGTCCCGGTCTCGGGGTGGTGCGAGCGGGGTGGTGCCCGATCGTGGGAGATATCTGGTTGATGGGAAAAACTCCGCTAGTCGACGGTAGGTCGGCGCCGGATCTCGCCATCCAGCGGGGAAAAGGTCACTGCCATCTCTCGAGGAAAAAACTCACACAACACTTACGGGACTAATGACCTCTGTAGTTGACGCTGCCGGAATCACGAACAATCAATCTAACGTGTCAACAGGCTCACCGCCCACGCCTTCGCCTCGGCTGCGCCCCGCCCCTAGCCCATGCGATCTCCTCGGCATTCGCCGCCGTCCCCTCTTAAGCATTCCTTGCCGCCGTTCCCACCGCATAATATCTTCCACACCTTCTCCCAGGTCCCGTCCTCCTCCGCCGTATCCGCCACCTAGCGTCACCTCAGATCCGCTCCGCCCCCAGCTCCTGCGACCACCTTGACACACGTCACCATCACCCCCAAGTGGGTTCTTCCGTCGTCGCCGCCGCCTGTCAGTCTCCTCTTCGCCCGGTCTCCGCTCGATCCCCTCTCTTGTGACCATTTCGGCACCCGCCGCCGATCCTGCGGACGCCGACCTCTTTCGGCGCTCGCTGTTCCTCAGGCGCCATTCTCCGACGACTCATGCCGCCCCACCGTGGCCCTCCGCACTCACCGCAATTCCATTCACCACTCTGACTCTCAAACCTGCCTCTTCTCGCACCTCTTCATATCTCCGTTCGCCGCCTTCATTCCCACAGCTGATCCTACCACCGTGGGAGTTGCCTCAGGGCATCAACTGATGTCACTGCAGTCCCTCTGACCGGGAGATCATTGGCTCGAGTCCCGACAGTAGCAGGAGCTAAATAGGTCAAATTCAGCTGTTGAGGAAGAGAATTCAACCGACCTCCTGCTCTGATCGGTAGTTTTCCATAGTTTCTACGTTCAATGCCAGGCGAATGCCGGTGCATTACACTAACAAACGCACGTCACGCAATCTTTCGTTTCTCTTGACCTATGCTCATCGTTTACTTACACACACTAACATGTACTACACATGCCGAGATTCCGGCAGGGGGTTAGTGCTTTTTTCCGCTGGGGCGGTGCCCGCTGGTGAGAGATACCTGGTTGGGAAACCCCTATAGCTGACAGGTAGATCGGCGCCGGATCTCGCCATCCAGGGGGAAAGATCACCGCCACCTCCGAAGGAAAAATGTTACACTTTACGTAATAATAATAATAATAAATAATAACAATAAATAATAATAATTACAACAACAACATTGTCTTTATTTGGGACGAGGCTCAGGTGGTACAGCCTACTCTTCCGCCCACCAACTTTAATGAATTAACAATCTCAAAAATTACAGTTGAGACGTTCAGAGTTAACTAATATTAACTGACATTTCATGTCACAGAAAAAAAATCAATTTGAAAGTACCACTTACATGAAATCATCTGTCTTATCCAAGTGAATATGTTGTCATTTTTTGTTTATTCTCGAAATTTTTCAAATTCAAACGTACGGGACTAATGTCCTTAGCTGTTGACGCGCCTGGAATTACTAATCAAAATCAATGTGACCTTACCATCGATGCTGAAACCACACAATCCACCGCCCTCACGTTCTCCTGCCATCCTTCTCTTTCCAACCCCTCTAACAGCCTCGCCATCTCCGTCACTCCTCTGTTACCTCCCCGTGTCTCATTGAGTCGCCACTGCTGCTGACCCCGCCTCCGAAATAATTTTTCAAGCGTTGTCATCGTTTAGCGTTAACGAGAGGTATTGTACTACTGCGTCCTCTCCTTTACCTATTTTTTTTAGAAAGAGTTTTTCTGGCTAGCTTTAATGCTTAGAAAGCCTGTGAACATGGAAAATGATCTTCAATATTCGTGAAATATTTTGCAAAACGCTGTTTTACTTTGAAGCAGCGCAATATCTTTCCTCAACATGACGTTCTATAAAGGCAAGCGAACGCTGAAGAATAGTCTCACTTTTAAGAACGATTAGAAATGCTAGTACGGCACATACATTACCGTATTATTTGTAATGTTTCTGCAATATTGAAACCCTACATTCTACTACAGTAAACCATGGTTAGCATGAACTCGCTTTACTCGAATTTCGCCGTAACACGAACAAATCTTTGGTCCTGGTAAGGGATTACTGTAATACCAACATTTATAATACTTGGTTATTACGAATTTTTATAACACTAACTGTGATTATTTCGTTCCGTTGGAATACTTGTTAATGACAATTTACTGTAATTCTTTGACAAACTCTCATTAATGAGAGCGAAGTAAGTAGTGAGCGAAGTAATTAATGAGGATTTGAATTTGCGTATTTCGAAGTTGTATTATTTCCCAACTTACGGGAGTTTTAATGAACAGCGGACTGATTCGATATTTGTAACCGTATTTTGCCCTATTCGACGAATGCATTGTTTTACGTTTGCCCGATCTGGTACTGAATATCGTATAAACAACCAACGAATGTACCACCAACCCTATTGTAGCTGCTTGGGAGATTCCAAAAGAGCTAATTATGTTTGCAAAGATGAAAGGAAACTTTTGCACCGATACTTTCGGCGTTTTGAAAAACTTCTACGAGACCATTTGAAACATTTTCACAAAAATGAATTAAATTATAAAATATATAGCAATATAAGTATTAACACGCAATTTGTTGGCACGCAATGTAAATGAAAATGTTTGAAAAATCAAAATTATTTTTCAACTGACTCTTATGTCATATAGTTTAGTGCATCATACTTTACTCTTATACTTTTAATGAAAAAATATTATCATTTTAGCTCGCCATTGATAGGTGAGCACCCAGATTACGTTTGATTTCTAGTGTTTCAGTTACAATAACAATAGATTCTTGAAAATCCGTCCAGTTTCCTAAGACGAATTAGCACTGTAACAGTAAAGAGTCACGAGTATCTGGTCGTTTAGTTGCCTGCAAACTATTGTTTTTATTGCTATTAAGTAAAAGAGATTGCCACACTCCCTAATTATTTATTGTTCTCTTTCTTTATTTTAAGAATAAGTTAATTTTTTAAAGGTATAAGAATTTAGGGCTACTGGGGATACGGATTGGTTTTGCGGTCAAGAAATCGTTTTTTGTATTTTATTTTTCTTAAACCTCCAGAATTTTTTCTTTACAATGGCGTTTGAATTATGTGGATATGATCCTTACAAGGATTTTATTTTATTATTAAAGAGCAAAGTTCTCCTCTTATTGAAGGTAAAATATTGCCACATAATGCAGCACATAAATACTAATAGGCTTAGAAATGCAGAAAATAATTTGAGAACTATATTGTCAACTCAATCAACATAAAAAAGTGACAAGATGAAGTTTTTATTGGAAACTGAGATTCTGATGAGGCAAATAAGGAGCTGGTATGTACTGAAAGTTGATTTTTTTAGTTTCATTTCTCATAAGCTAATATTTTTGATACTAAATGTATCTTTTTCCAGTTTACAATTGTAGTAGGAAACTGAAAATTTCAGAAGTTGTTAAAGAAAGTCTTCTTCATTTACTGAAGTATTTTTTTCTGATTATCTTAGTACAATCCATTATGCAGAACTTTATTTGCCGTAAAACATGGTAAAAATAGGATTATGAGGAAATATTTATATCTACAAAAACATTTAATATCTTTCAAAATTGTTGTTTCAGTTTTATTAGGAGTGATGTATGTTACCCCTAAAAATGTCATCAGCCTAACTTCAATAAATTTTCAGAATTTTATTTATACATTTAACATTGCCAGGATAGGACATTCCGTATCCCATAGACAGAATATGCGAAGCACATACGAAATATTCCGAATGCACCGCTCTACTCCCTTGGGACCTTTGGTCGGCTGACATGTATTATTACTCTTTCTCTTAGGGTGTTGATGATTTATGTGCCTGGTGGACTGTGAATCCTGTCTCCTTTTGTCTTCCTACGGTCATCACTCTCTCCCATCGATGTTACCTGTCCGACTGCAGTCGTCTTTATCATCCCTTCAGCTGTCATTTCCTCGAGCATAATAGAAGCGTTCCCATCTCTACAATTCAATTAGCTACACTTTTGCTCTTATCTAACTCGACTACTACTTATGTAATCAGAACTTCTACTCATCTAAGAAAAGTCTATTATTAAAAATGCTTTCGT
The DNA here is from genome assembly GCA_031308135.1 of Acheta domesticus. Taxonomy (NCBI): domain Eukaryota; kingdom Metazoa; phylum Arthropoda; class Insecta; order Orthoptera; family Gryllidae; genus Acheta; species Acheta domesticus. The sequence continues at coordinate 204,132,450 of JAHLJT010002406.1, forward strand.
ACTACTTTTCATTTTGAGTTCAGCCACATGTAAATGAATAAGCTGTAAAAGTAAAGAAATTCATATGTAAATTATGAAATAAATTACTTTTAATAGTTCTGTGTTTTTAAAGACTGTACTCTCATTTTCCTTAACAATGATTTTAATTTTTGCGTTAAAATTCAAAAGAGTGACAATAAGTAAATAAATTTAGCAGATAATAATAATGTCAAATTTAACAGTAAAATTAGTCTTCTCCATTTGATAAATGAAGTTCGCATATTTTTATAAGTTTAATTAAGTGTCTTACTTCATTTCCGTTTTCAATCAACAATTTAAGATTTAGAGTGCTATTGTTCTACAGTTGGGATGTTGTTGCCCGGTGGTAGAAAAAATAAAAATGAACTAAAATCATTTACAAAAAAGAAAAAAAGAAATACAATAAATTTCTCCTACACATGCAGATGACATTTACATATGAGAGAGAGAGTGAGAGAGAGAGAGAGAGACAGACAGACAGACAGAATATCACCTTCACTTCACTTTATTACAGTCCAATACACATTAAGTGGCATATATTTTAATTAAAATTATTTTTTAAAAGATAAAATTTAATTTTTATTTTGGAGAGAACTAAGGTAAATAATCTGTAACATGTGACAACCGCGTGCACACCGAATGCCGCTACTCCGCTGCTGGCTTGCCCACAGCCAGCGTGTATGTGCAATGGTTTCCATGGCAACGGTGCGGATGGGTGAGCGTCCCGCCCCTCGGCGAACTACGAACCCAGCTCGACGCACAATACACGCATGTGATCATAGAAGACGTAATACGTTACTTCAGACCCTGCGTAAGAGCAGAGACTGCGTAAGAGCTCCGGCCGTGTCTTGTGACAGACTTAGTATTCTTCGTACTGTTGGTCAAGTAAAGCGGCACAAGTCACCGGAATCTACCCTAGTTTAAAGTTCTAAGAAGCGTTGTTTTGTGAGTTATGCGTCACGATAGCATGTATTGCAGTGTGATGCATTGCGTATTCCATGCGCATCTATTTTCCTCTCAAATCATAATCTATGTCTTTCAATATTTGTCGTCTTCAATCTCATGCAGAACTGGGGTAATTCCCATTCCACTGATAGCACAATATCAATGTTTAATATGATAATTTATGATAAATAGAACAAAACCATTATTTCTATGTAGACAATAAAATAAATGAGGGGATGAGTTTGGCGATGGCAGTAGTGACGATGATGTTAATGGAGAATTGACTGGTGATTGCTGTGCTGATGACAGTTTGTGGGGAAGGCAGTTTTGGAAATAACAATTTTAGTGATGACAGTTTTGGGGAGGACAATTTTCACGAGGACAGTTTTGGGGAGGGCAGTTTAGACGAGGGCAGTTTTGTAGAGGGCATTTTTGGCGAGGGCAGTTTTGTAGAGGACAGCTTTGGCGAGGGCAATTTTGTAGAGGACAGTTTTGGCGAGGACAGTTTCGCGAGGACAGTTTTGAATGGTACAGTTTTGGCGAGGGCAATTTTGACGGGGCCAGTTTCGGCAAGGACAGTTTTGGCAAGGGCAGTTTTGGCGAGAACAGTCATTGAAGTTGGTTTTGGTTTCGGCAGTTTTGTTGTAATGTTGGGCAATGGTGATATGGTGGTCCGGAGGGATGCTTATTATTGCTGGGCGGTACACGAGCAGGTGGCAGGGAGAGGGGCGGCAGCACTCACGCACGTGCGCTGAAATACGCGCCCAGGCGGACGCGCGCCCGAAATTGGAGCGCGCCCGCGCCCCTGCGGAACGCCTGCTGCGCACGCATTGCGTCGATGGCGCACCTTCTGCGCGAGCGGGACGCTGCCGCCGGTAATGAGGGGCCGCGGGGACGGAACTGCGAAACTAATTGGGAAACTGGTTGGCGTTGCAACGCAGGGATGCCAACATCTTCCAAAAATCGCTCATAATCTACACGAAAGTACGAAACAAAGTTCCCGCGGGTGCTTGTTTCCCGGGTCGCAAAAAAAAAACAACTGGGAGCTAATCAACGAATTCTAATGCAGCGCTCATCATGGTTTTAGAAACACATTTTAGGAAGTAGGTATTGATGGATAATACCAAACCATATCAAATAAATGTGAGTGAGGTATCATCAGTAAAAAAACTTGATTCATATAATATTGATAAGGGAAAAGGAAAAGAATGGCACTCGCAGTGCGTTGCACTTAAATGCGTTGCACTTAAATGCACTTAAATGCGGACACGTGAGGTTTGGTGCAGCGTCAGAGTGACGGGGAGCGACTCGCAGTGGGAGAATCGGAGTGTAATAGGACGGTGTCGTACATGAAATTACCTCCACTAATATTACTAATTTTCATTGCGTGCAGAAATTGAAAGAAAACTATTCAGCAACGATCGTGACCGGATTGAAGGTAGCGAAGCTTTGTGATGCGAGACGTGGATGTAAATGAAATTAATGTTACATGTTGATTGAATTCATTCTTCGTGTCTCATAGATGATTGTATTAAAAATACGGAATCAATTTACTTCAGATAGCGTTGATTAATTGTAAATGCGCTGAATTCAGGATTGTAGATGGTATGTTGTAGATGGTATCGAAAATAATAATTTTAAACATGATTATTTTCATTGTGTGACGCCTAGCTGTAATAAATGAACAGAAAGTAATATATACTCTTCGTGCTTTTTGAAACAAATCACCATTTTCGTTCTTCATATTTTTGCAACAAGGTTTTTGGCACCGCTATCACGTTCAAAAGGCTTTTGATTACTGCTCCCCCTTGTCAGCTGTTTGCTAAAGGAATATCATTTTTTCCCGTTGAATTCTGGACATACAAAATCCTTGCATTTAACTTAATTAACTGGCGTTCGAAATAGCACACGCTTCTGCTGATCACATGCACCAATGTGTGCTTACGGTACGTAATTTTTGGCTAATTCTTGCAGGTCACGCTCACTTTCATAATGTCCACAGACACAATTCATGGACTTTTTTTGACGAACAATGAGTTTTAGCAAATGCGGGCATGTTCGGTGTGGCTTCCGGAACCGGAAGAGTTAGCTCAGAGCCACCATTATCACTGCATCTGCAGCGACTTTGAGTAGATTGTTTTTATTTTGTTAAGGCCGCATCAACTACTAGGTCGTTAGCGACCACTATTTGATTTAACGTTATGGTATGAGGATGAAACGATGTGGTGATGATAGGCGATGAAAGGACCAACACATATAACCATGCACGAGACGGAACTCGAACCCGCGACCCCTCGGTGCAAGATCACTACGGCACTACTCTCTTATTGATCTCAGTCATGCGGCCGACTTTGACTGAGATTAAAGCTCCGACAGTAGCGGGTTTTCGACACAAGCTACATAGTGAGATCAATTTCAGGCGTCTGCAAGATAATTCTAGCGGCCGGCTGCTCTGATTGCGAGTTTTTCTTGGTTTATCCTGTCAATAGCCGGCAAAGCCGGAGCATTACCCTAACGATGTTCGTGTCCAATAGATCGAACTTTCTTGGACATTTTTGACGATCACACCAAACATTACCAGACAGTTTTAAAAATTACACCACATTTTCATTAGACATCTTTTTAGAGACCTTCTGACATTAGACTTTAAAACTTAGACCTTTTATCATTAGCCTAATATATTTAGACCTAAGGATCTCTAACCTAGGACAGTGCGAGGGATGGTGGGATGGAGGTCGCGGCGTCCTCAATCCCACTATATCCCTCCATCCCACCATGTTTATAACAAACGGGACATGCGCGCGATCTTCCCTTCTTTTTTGCCTTGTCCTTTCTTACACCCTTTCCAGTCATTAAACTACAGAACTTGTCTCGGCTGGAACGATGCCTCGCTGGGGACATTTTTGGAGAGGCAATCCTTCGCAAGTTGAGGTGTCGGTCCGCGCTAGATCTTACTATCCAGCGGATGAGAAACACCACCTGCCGGGATAAAACATTCACTACTCTAACGGGACTACAGTCATACCGGTTGTCATGCTCGGAAATAACTGTCAATCAATCAAGCTAAAACTCCAGGATAATTTGTCAAAAGAGTGCTTGAAAATCGGACCATTAGGATCGCCGGCAGTTTTACATGATCCCTTCCCGCAGCCTGATCTCACCTCTTGGGAGAGATTCATGTTTGTCAGTTCTGGGCAAAACGTTGGCCTCGTGATAGCCCTCCCTTTATGTAAGCTGCCTCTGATCGGGAGTTTTTAACGTTGGAGTCCCGATGGTTACAGGATTTTCGATTGATTGATTTATTCGTGAATTTGGGCGTGAATTCAACTACTTAGGTCGTTAGTACCGTAAGTTTAGAGCGTGTTTTTTTCCTCGGGAGGTGGCGGTGAACTTGCCCCGCTGGATGGCGAGATCCGGCGCTGACCTATCCGTCGACTAGCGGGATTTTCCCCTAACCAGGTATCTCCCACTAGCGGGGCACTGCCCCCAGCTGGGACAAACTCTAAGCTGCCGACCGGTCTCCCGGCATGTGTGGTAGTCTAATGCATGTTAGTGTGTGTGTGTGTAAGGGGTGAGGATATGACTAGGAAGTGGAAGGAAAGATCGCGCGCGGTCCGTGGCACGTTTGTTAGGGTACTGCTCCGGCATTCGCCTGGTGTTGATTGGAGAAACCACATAAAACTACCGACCAGAGCAGACGGCCGCTAGAATTCTCCTCCAGACAACGACTGAATTCGACCTAGCTGAAAAACGTATGTCGAAAATCCTGCCGCCGTCGGGACTCGAACCTAGAATCTCCCGGTCAGAGGGACTACAAGTTACATCTGTTGATGCACTGACCCATCTCTCCCGGTAGGGTTTTCGCCACTACCTAGATATCTAGGGGAATTAGTAGTTTTCCGTGGTTTCTCCGATCAACACCAGGCGAGTGCCGGAGCAGTGCCCTAACAAACGGACCGCGGATCGCTCGAGATTCTTCCTTTCCTTTCCATACCCCATCCTCAACCCTTACTTACACACACACATCCACTACACTATCAAACATATAGAGAGGTCGGGAGGGAGCTTAGGCCTTGTCCCAGCGGGGACGGTGCCTCACTTGTGGGGATACCTGGTTTGGAAAAACCCACGCAAGTCAACGTAGGTCGACGCTGGATATCACCATCCAGATAGGAAAGATCACTGCCACTTCAGCAATAAAACGTGCACTACACTTTTGAGACTAAATAACTTAGCAGTTGACGAGCCCGGAATCACTAATCAGTCAATAAAAACATTCCTGTAATCAGTGATTGTGCCTGCTTCATTGCAAACTTCTCGACACTCTCGCAACGACGGCAGACTCTCTTTCTCCACTATCAGGTGAAGCTTATCTCAGATCTTCTTACGCACAAATGAAGGAAACTTCCAACACTCTTATTCACCCACCTTTGGGAAATTGTGCATTTTTCTACTACAGCGAGCTGAAAGCAGACAGCCAGCATTCATCATTCGTTTGGCACCTCGCCTTTTAAGCGACCTACCACGGACTAAGTCTTTAAGTTTTTTCGACACTATTGCCGAAGAAAACTGTGCAGTGACAGCTGTCGTTGTCTAAACAAGATTATAATATTCGCTGTGGCGTGTGGTGTTAAATCTGCCTTGTGCAACGAACAGTTCTGCTGCAGTCTTCAGACGTTCTGCTGTGTACTCATAAGGACGTTATAAAATAAACTCTTATGTCAACTTTGTTACGAGCAGCCTCAGTCTCAGGTTTTAAGACGTACAATATTGTGCTAGTCTAAGCTGCATCCTGAGTTATTTGTGAGTTCTCCCATGCTTTCATACTGTTTCCAAGCGTGAAACTACCTGTTCGTCCACATGCACTGTGATACGAACTCACGTTCTCAGGTGGTTTAAGTAAAGACTAACTTCATGCAGACTCAGCTGTATATTAATTCCCTCATATTCGTACGAGCGAAGTAAAATTGTTTACATAAGCTTTCAGAAAGTCATGTAGTTAATTTCTTTCCCTTCTTTTCTTGATCAGAAAAAATAATGATGTATGGAACCTTGGTCGACTCTTTCATTTATGAAACTAGAAGTTTTTTCACCTCACAGTTTTACAATTTGCTGCCACCAACATTTCTCTCAGAAAGGTTTCCATTCGTGTTTGGGAAGTAATAACTTTAGCTTGAATATTAATTAACGCAAACTTCGAACTTTAAATTATTGTGTAAATTTTTTATAAAAATGAAATTAAGTGCTTGTAATTTTCCCCGCAAAACTTTCTCAAATAAACGAAAAACAGGAATGTTCGGCGAGTCATATTTTCTATTCCATTTTTCAGGGTTAACTATAAACGAGTTGTAGAAAGCATACGATTTAATTCATTTTATTAACTATAAAAGTCTTCTCCTTCATGCCTTTGAATTTACCTCAATCCCGTGGCACGAGTAAGTTGAAAGGTCAACAATAAGTTTTAGGGACGAGAAAATGAATTTAAAAAAAGTATTTAAATTAGCGAAATAACTGAAATTATACGAGATATTCATTTTTATAATGGCAAGTTTTAATAAAATGTAACTATTTTCTCATTTACTTTCATTTGTAATTATATCAATACATTTACTTTTATCAATAAACAACATAGTGCATGTATATACATTAATTAAATAAATATATTTTATTAAATTCGTGCCACATAAATTACATGTTCGCTCGTTTAACATACTGCAAACGTCTATCCTATGTGGCTTAATGTTATCTTACGACAACTTATAATCCAAAGTTATTTGTATTTTCAAATGTAAAATACATAATATAAACATTATTAATTCGATTAATGAGAAAAAATAGAAGATAGGTACTATCAAAATGTATAAGAGGTTTAAATAAAATGTATGTAAAGAGAACATATAACAATTGATTAAATCAACGTTTATCGTGCCACGAATTTACGTGTACCCATTCCTCTTTGCCCTTCCCCGGTACCAGCAGCATATCTGGCATCGCAGTCACGTGCCAGGTCACCGCAGCACCTGGGCGCGTATTTCACTGCGTGGGCTCAGGCTGCGGGAGAGGCGACGTTACCGCATCTCTGGGCGCTCGGCAACAAATGAACATTGCAACCGCATCTGCCACCGCAGTCCCGACTCCGCCACCGCTCCTGCCTCAGCCACTTCCACCGCCCCGCCCTCATCCCCGCCATCTCTTCAGCCACCTCCATTGCTCCAGCCTCCGCCACTATCCCTGCCTTCGCCACTATCCCTGCCTTCGCCACTATCCCTGCCTCCGCCACCATTCTAGCCCCCGCCACTATCCCTGCCTCCGCCACCATTCTAGCCTCTGCCACTATCCCTGCCTCCGCCACCATTCTAGCCTCTGCCACTATCCCTGCCTCCGCCACCATTCTAGCCTCCGCCACTATCCCTGCCTCCGCCACCATTCTAGCCTCCGCCACTATCCCTGCCTCTGTATTCGGAAACAGGGGCACTTCAATGTGCTGGAAGGAGAGAGGGACATTGTCAACCATTCGGGATTTTCAATACCAAAAATTTATGCCATAATGAACCTCCAGATCGTTTGACAGTGTCCCACTCTCCTTCCAGCTCGTGACCTTGAAGTGTCACTATGTTTAAATTGGAGTATATCACTGCCAATTAACGGTTACATATTTTATACACTTAATTATTAAAAAAATAATAATACTAAATAATAATAATAATAGTAATAATAATAATAATAATAATAATAATAATAATAACAGGCGATGCGGATAGTGAGATCGCTAAGACGGTAGAGCCGCGGTGATCTCGAATGCGGGTTCGAGTCCCACCTTGAGCACATCTGTGTCTGTATGTGTTTGTGTATGTCTGTTTGTGTCGTCCATACATCCTTCATTATCATCATCATTCAATTCCGCAACATCATTCCATCATATTATCATCATTATGAGCATCATTCTATACATTCAGCATAATGCTAATCCCCCCAAAAGGAATCACATTCACTAGCCACGGGATAAATGTAATTGCGCCTCGTAAGTGGAGGTGTATGTCCACGTGGTCCCAGGCGGCCAATTCGCGACCAAAAATATCACTGCCACTTCTATAACTGCTTCTATAACCACGCAGGTTTTGGGTTTTCAAGTACGTCGCGCCGATGCTAGTTCAAATCTTGGGTAATAGTTAATTTCATGTAGCTGGCGACACATACCACGACGTATCTCAACTGGATATCATCCCATCTATAGTTGTTCATCCTCTCATGATCACCCTACCTTTGCTCTTGCTGCTCGAAGGCAAAGGATGACTAGTGCCGGATCGCTTTTCCAGGAAAAGGATGCTGAAAAGAGTAAGCCTCTCTCCAACGCGAGAGGTGCTCCGTGCATTAACTGATGTGATTGCATTGCCTTTGGCCGGGAGGTCGTATATTCATGTCCCGACGGCGGCAATATTTTCAACACTAGCTTGTCAGCTATATCGAATTCAGTCTTCCTCTGGAGGTGCATTTATCTTCCAGTTTATGAAAAAACAATGGTGGAAAAATTTCAATTAGACGAAAAACACAGAATAATTTTTCATGACATCTTGATGCTTAAAACGTTGCCGACACGGAACATTTTAAAAAAATGACATAATATTTTGCCTTCTTAACACAGAATTGAAAGGGGCCATGGCCGCCGATGAGTTACGTGTGGGTTTCAAATCTGACTCTTCAATTGCAATCGTTTTGATCACTTTTTTCTGTGATTGGAGCATAAATTAAAACAAAACAAAAAAAACTGTATTTGGGTGATGTCTAGATACATGTTTTCTATGCCAGTTGACAGTTTTTAATAATGCAGATAGACAAGTTTTAACACTAAAATTCTTCAACATTCACAATTAATTTCTGATTACGGAACAACACTGATATTCTCCTTGTAATATTTCCTTCTGTAGAATCAAACTATACGAACTTTCACACTAAATTTGATCTTCGAATAATGGATTTCTTCGTGCATTTAATGTAAGCCGGAGAACCATTACCATATTATATCACGTATATTTTCATACAATTAAATAATAATATACTAACCGAAAATAACGTATCGTTATTCTAAGCTATTAACTCTATCCCATCACAGTCGTACGATGTCCATGAGGTACGCACGTTTCCAGTACAACAACGACCTTCAAATTATTCCTGACAGCAGCGTTCTCAGTGAGTTTAGTTTATTTCTATCGCAACATCTCTGGGAACAACTGCCGGGAAACAATCGAGTGAGCTGGTGAATATAAACAAGCGTGTGAAAGTGCGTGTGTACAAACAAGTCGCGTGTGATGACAAGAATCGGCGCAAGTTTACGCTGGCAAACTGTAAAAATCCAGGTTAGTTTATAAGTAATAGTAACTTATTCCCAACATGTTTTTCCGTTTCAAAACAGTAGCAAAGGGAAAAAAATAGGATTTTCGATATAAAACATTTTTTAAAATATGAGAACTCTTTGAAATTATAACATACCGGTTATCAACACCCTCTGTCAGGGTGGGATGGTCTCCAAAATCAAAAAACAGTTTACTAGAGGCATCGAAGTACAAACACAATCATAGATCGTGTTTTTTTTCAGTTTTCCTCTCCCCAGTGGCCCTGAAGAGATGGTAATTAATTCACGTTTAGATATACATTTTTTGCAGCATCCGGTGAGACTTATGCAGCGGAGATAGGCCCTGTCTTAAACTAACTAACCTACGCTTATTCTAATTAAAACTAATTTTATTAATCAAAGTCTGTTTGGGCTCCCATTAGTTACGAAAAAGTGTTTAATGTTTTCTTAAAAGTTCATTAAAGTGTTTACATTTCTTTTTTATTTACTTTCATGTCCATATTCATTCCTTCCCCATCTAAACAAACACATTCACTCACACATGCAATAAACAACACAATAGTTTGGGAAACAAGACAAAAAGAAACTCATGCAAAGAAATACGGCTTTATTGCATTCAAGCTTTCCAAGTTCAAAGAGAGCTGAAATTGCGGATATCGAGGGGAAGTACCAAAGTTCGTAGCACGTTTGCCGTATGACCGGGAGATGTCCAAAATGAAAGCTAATGTAATCAAAATACGAGTACTTGCACATATTTTGTTGTTCGCCACGGCGCCGATTTCCCTCACGCGTCGGAGGCGTTCGCCTTCGCATGCGAGCGGCCACGTTGCGCTTTCCCGCGCCTCCCACGCGCTTTCCGGTTTCGGCGAGCGGCGATCGCCTCCCACTTGCTGTGCCCCCGCCCCTGGGCCGCGAGCCGGAGCAGTACCCTAACAAACGGGCCACGGACCGCGCGCGATCTTTCCTTCCTCTTCCTCTTCCTATCTTCTCCTCTTACACACGCACTTACACTAACATGCATTACACTACCAAACAGGCCGGGAGACTGGTCTGGAGCCTACAGCTTGTCCCGGCTGGGGCGGTGCCCCGCTGGTGGGAGATACGTGGTTGAGGGGAAAACCCCGCTAGTCGACGGTAGGTGGGCTCCAGATCTCGCCATTCAGCGGGGAAAAGATCATCGCCACCTCCCGAGAAAAAAAACACGCACTACGGGACTAACGACCGGAGCAGTTGACGCGCCCGGAAACAGGAATCAATCAATCAATCAATCAAGTGCCGAAGGTGAAGGTCGTCGCGTTGCGGACCGCGGAGCGAACCCACACAGTTGGTGACATAGTTGTTTGTACAGTCCGCAATTTGCACGAAGAACATTCATTTTAATTGGAAAATTAATACTAAGGATAAATATATTACAAGATAATTGAATAATTCCAGATGAATAAAATGTATCTAAGAAACTATTAAAGATGGGAATGTGAAATTTTATCAGATGCACTATTGTTGTATTGTACATCTACTGAACTATAATTATACCAAATGTGTCATTCTTTTTTATAAAATTATTTTTGCATGTAGGACATTGTAAACATTTTTTCTTAATATGTTATTTTTTATTTAAAAAAGTATGAATTCAAATATATTAATTGTAGGTCAGTAGTGGTCTTGTTATTATGTGAATGTACTCCGAAAATTTAAACAATGTAGGTTAAACAGTTTTTGAAATTTTGGGGCAAATATAGAAAAAAAATTTGTTTTGCAGAAAAGGATCGTGCTCAGGATCATCTTCCTTTTCGTTATTTTCTTCCATAATTCGATTTATTCTCAATAATTTTGCCTCCTGAGATGAGAAATCTGCCGCTCGCTGCCCATTCTGAATTCTTCTTTCGTCCATATCTTAGACGTCTTTCGCTGTATCGACTCCTGATACAATACCTAATTGTTGCAGTAGTTTAATTCTTGCAGAATTTCCATTACTGAATGATATTACTTCACCACAAACTTCCAATTTCAATGTTTTAATTCCCACAAATCTATTTTTAGAAAGCCCTTGCCCAAATTAAATTGTTAAAGGAGTAGTTATAATTAACACTCTAGTAAGAAACCCAATGCCGCCCAAACATATCTGACAGCTCATTCAACATCAGTATTGAAATGTCCTAAACGCGTGTTTGAAAACCACAGCCATCTAAATTGTTTAGTTATTGAGTTATGACATTTTGAACAAACAGCTTTAAACAAGGAGGGCCATGTAACAGCTGCAGACCTAACAACAATGGCATAAAAACACACTAACAATGCGATTTCGACAATGCAGGATATATCATTTTATTACGAAAATATTAAAGTTTTTAATGAGCCTAAAAAATAAAGATGTGAACATTTTCAGATGTTCGCTTTGTTACTCCCCTTAAATGAAGGTTCCGCCCTGGGGCCCAGTCGGCCGCCGCTTATCAACGTCCACTGCTGCGAGGGGTCAAGGGCAGGGGCGCTCTACTGCCCCTCCGCTGCAGCTCCAGCTGCCACATTGAACGCCGCTCCATCTGGTGGCAAATCGCGGAACGAAGCCTCGCCTCGGAGTCGCCGGGGCCGTAAGTTGCTAAGGGAGCAGTTACGGCCAGGTTACGGATTCACCGCCAATACCCGCTTATCACTCTTACACGTAAGTAAACCATCGCACTACTAAACTATTTTGCACATACCTTCCCCATACCTGGTCCATCCTTCTGTATTAGGTTATAAACCTTGATTTTTAATTAAAAAAATTTTCATACTTTTATTACTGTTTTTGGTATTACTGATACTACAGATTACTTGTGGATTTCAATCTCAAAATTACTTTGTTTGTAAAGTTGTTATGGACATAAAAGTGTCAAAAGCCTTAAGATACATAGATTCCATGTTACAAAGCACACATAGAAGGTCGCATTCAACAGTATTACGGAGCATTGGTTTGCATCCCAGCCCCGCAAATATTTTTGTTTGGTGAAAAACCTATTGCAACCGAAGTTTTAAAACCATAATTTCAATATAATAATATTACGGCACCTTTACCAATGTTACGAAAACTTACAGAGCGTTGTAAACTCCACTACTTAAGTATTAGCCGTTTTCATGTAATTGGGAGTTGAAGTGTGTCGGAAACACTGCATCATTGAGAACTCATTATCGCATTTTAACTTTAACAAGGCATGATTGCCTTATTCATGATTTAATAAAGCATGATTGATGAAGGGGAATAGCACTTGCCTTATGATTATTAATGCTTGAGTTGAATCCTCACAGTGGACATTTTTTTCGTTAAACTTTTAAAGAATAAAACATTTTATACAGAGAATTTACCGACTCCAACGGCAGAAAATAGTTTTTATTTTGGAGCTTTAAAAACTCAAAATGTATATTTTAACCTCTTGCTCTGTTTGGCGGTAGTTGTTTTTGGATGATTAAACTGTTTGTTCCGATTATTACGATGGGTATCGAAAGAGTTGACTGAATGGGAAGGTATTTCTCACATGCAGCTGAAGCCCTATAATTGTTCAGTGAGGATGTTGCAATGGAATTACAGGTTACGGAATCCTATTTAGAACATACATATGAGAATAGGATTAATAAACATTTATTCACAATGTTAGCATCACAGCTCCTGCAATAGAACATACTGTCATTTTACAAACATTAAGTGCAAAGTTTTGACAATACGTCGAACTGGCAGGCTGATAGACCTTGCAGGTCATGCCTGGATTGAGGCCCACGTACAGGAAATACATCACCAATTAGCACAGTGGAGTTAGTTTGCGTACTCGACTCCTTTGCGAGATAGTCGCAAGTTGGATTGAACACTGACACTGAGGTTACGATGTCACGCTTAACACAAAGTACAGTTGTCGGTCTATAATTCATAACATTCGGTTCGAGCACAATGCACACAGTACATTCAGGTAATTACCACCCTATTAAAGACCTACCTTGAGATGTCACGCACACTTGTGCACTTGTCGGAGTAACTTAAAAAGGCCTTCAAAATTGCTTAATGCAAGTAAATATTTTACGTTATGAACGACATATCCGGGCACCATACAGGCCGATCAAACTATAAAACGTCTTGTTGCTGAGCGAATGCATGAAAGCAAGGAATTTATTTTTTTGAATGGAGGTGGACTAATCGCCTAATTAAATGAATGTATTTGAAATATTATAGATTAATTAATTAATTAACTGATTCATGATTCCGGGCGCTTCAACAGCTAAAGTAGTAAGTCCCGTAAGTGTAGTGAATGTTTTCACCGTGCGAGGTGATAGTTCCCCCGCTGGACGGCGAGATACGGCGCCCAACTAAGTCCACTTGCCGAGATTTCCCCAACCAGGTATCTCCCAGCAGCGGAGCACCTCCCCAGCAGGGACAATCTCTGAGCTCCTTACTGGACTCCGGACAAGTGTGATGGTGTAGTACATTTTTAGTGTGTGAGTGTGGTGTGTGTAAGTAAGGGGTAAGGGTAGGACAAGGAAGAGGAAGGAAAGATCGCGCGCGGTCAGTACCTTCGGGTTCTGGTCCGGCATTCGCCTGGTGCATATTGGAAAAAACACAGAAATCTACCGATTAGAGGAACTGACTGCTAAAATTCTTCTCCAGGCAGCAACTGAATTTAACCTAAACACGCAACTTTGCAGAACCTCCCGATCAGAGGCACTGCAGTGACATCGGATGAAGCGCTGAGCCACCCTTGCCAGCAAAATGTTCTGCAAGCGTCGATAAATCTAATAGCCACAGATATTTAACACTCATGGGCCATTCGGCGAAATCCGACGTGCCAGCACGTGTTAAGCCGTTGACGTGATTCGTAGATACTGCCTATAAACGCATGTCAGGATGCAGGATTCACTGCTGTAACCCGCACCTCAGTTAAGGCTTTGGAAGCGCCTGGCAGCGCTGATCCTCGTAGTAAAACTTAAGGTGGCTCCACACATTCGGCATTCGCGGAGCAGCGAGCTACTACTGCTCGCCCGATCCCGACCACCTGATGTGTTCGGCGAATGTTCGCTCCCTTTGATGTGTCCAAAAGACCGACACGCGGTGGGTAGGGCGAGCGCCCAATGTTCGTCACTCGGCAAATAGCAAGCGACCCATCCACACTACTCGGGATTCGGCGAGCGGTTGCTCGCTGTTCGCTGAATAGCGAATGTGTGGAGCCGCCTTTAACGCAAGGCGAACGATTAAGAATAAAACTTTGTACAAAGCATGAAATGCTTGCTGAAATGCCCTCGCAAGAATCAGAGTAGAATAATACATTACATTATGTGCATATGTGACTCTTATGCCAGGGATCGATCGCTGTTAATAAAATAGAATGCTCAATAACACCTTTCGGAAAGCTTGTGGCAGAATGTGGCAGAATGTTCAAGTGTAGCTACTTCGCAAGTTTGAATTCAGCCTTTGTTTGGAGAAGAATTACAGCGACCGGCTGCTTTGACAGGTAGTTTCTCGTGGTTTCTCCAATCAAAGCCAGGAGAACGCTAGAGCAGTGGTACCTTCACAAAGCGGTCACGGACCGCGCGCGATCTTTCCTTCCTCTTCCTTGCCCTATCCTCATCCCTTACTTACAAACACTTACACTTACAAGCACTACACTGGCGCACATGACGGGAGACCAGTCGGGACCTTGGAGCTTGTCTCGGCTGGGCCGCTGTCCCGTTGGTGGGAGATACCTGGTTGGGGATAACATCGCAAGTCGCCGGGCAAGTTAGCGCCGGATCTCTTCATCCAGCGGGGGAAGATCACCGCCACTTTCCACGATAAATATGCACTGTACTTTCAGAAATAATGGCCTTAGCAGTTGACGCGCCCGGAATCATTCAACCAACCGACATCAATCATTCAGTCACCGACCATCATTCATTCAACCGACGATGGCAGGTTTTCCGCACTAACTATATAGCTAGGTTGAATGCATGACCTATCTATCTATAGTGATCGGTTGAGTTTTTTCGTGGTCCCTCCGACCAATACCAGACGAATTACGGGGGAGTATTCTAGCATATGTGCTACAGACCTCACACAATCTTCTTTTTCTCACCATTGTCCCTTTCTGTCCCATTAAACACACACACACACACATACACACACACACACACACTTGCATTATAGCACTTGGGAGACTAGTCTGAGGCTTTTAGCTTATCCACGCTGGGACGGGTCGTCTCGGTGTCTCCACTCTCTCTCTCTCTCTGTAGGGGAAAACTCTACAAGATGAAAAGGCAAGCGCCGGGTCTGACTTTCATCAGAGGAGGAGCAATGTAACCCCTCTGCTTTAACATGGAAAAAGCAGATGTTGCACTCGGAAAAACGAAATACGCATTCACTCAAATATCACCCAAAAAACCACGACACCGATCAAATCTTTCCAAAAGACTATGTTAATACAACATTTTACAATGTACTGAGAGGGGGGGGCGCAAGCCCAATGCTTTGACCCCCAACCTGGGGGAGCAGGGAATTTTTCATCAAGCTTTCCATGTTCTAGTAGGGTTGCCTTCTGTACGGCTAAAGAGATCCTCCTCTGCTATTTGCGAAGTAGAAATAAAAATGTATAGCAGAGAAGAATAGAGAAATAAGAAGATTAAGTAAGAGGAAGGAGAAGAATAGAAAATAAATGAATCCCTAGCCCTCGAAATCTAATAGCGTCGGGGTCGAGCAAAAAGGGAGGTGGATGTGCAGAAGAAGTAGAACGTAGGATCTTTCAAGGGAGAGATGTGATAAGACAGTTGAGTAATGTTTTGTATAGCCAAATAATATCAGTAAATACAAAGATAAGAATACATATAAATCGCTGGTTCAAATTAACCAATCTTTCGACCCAGATATCAACTTTAAAATTTTACATTTGGAAAACAAAGGTATTAAATTGAACATTTTAGAAAATTTTGAAATTTTAAAATTGTACAAAAATCCAAATAGAAATTGTCTCAATGAACAATCCCAATTCAAATCCAGCCCAATTTTAATTTTTTTTATTTGACTAGCTGTTATTTTTTTTCCTCCCTCCCTTTTCCGTAAGTCTGTTCCCGAACCATGTGCGATGCACAAGATGACGGCATACTGGTCGATGTACTTTTATAACATTTAATTATAGGTGTTTAATTTGTGTTACTTGGGTAAGTACCTTAATTAGTTCTCAAGCTCTATATGTTTATGTATATTGGTAATTTTCATTTGCTTACTTTATTCAATTTTCTATTGTAGTCACTGATGAAGGGAAAAACACTCCCGAAACATGTTTGACGAAATTTTCTAAATATTAAAAAATTTCATCCTTTATTGTGGTTGATACCTCCTTATCCTTGAAATTCATCAGGGAATACCACAAAATCTCAGCTGCCACCACAGAGTTAAGTACGTATGGTTTAGTAGTTTGGCCTCTAAATAAGAACGAAGAGCAAAAAATTAAAATCATGAACTTTTAGAAACGCTGTAATGCCTTTTCATTAAAGGATAAAATACCCGATGTTGACATACAAAATCAAATGGGTATTGATATTGATATAATGGATGAAGTAGTCTCTAAAAGATCGAGATGGAATAGTTACATCCAAAGGATGACGAAAAGCTGATGATTAAGAAAATTTTTAATTGGTTACCTAAGAAACAGGAAGCGTAGCAGACCACCGAAATACACGCGAAAAGTAAATACAAAAGGCGATAAAGGACCGAGATCTTCGAGAAGAAGAGTGGGAAGATTGAAGCACGTGGTGACAGGGATAAAAATCGGTGTCAGCTGTAAAGAACCTCACTAAAACTACGTACTACTACTACCTCGATCAAACCAAAATTGAGCATTATCTACTACATTATCGCGTTCTAAATCACTACTACCAGAGTTCGCGTATTTCCTGCACATCTTGTTGATCTGCGAATTCTCTCCCTCCCGTATTATTATATCTACAATTGGTTAAGTCTTGTGCGAGACTTATGAACGGTATGAGACTTCAGTTATTGTCACTCCTTGCAAGAGTCTTACAGTGGGCCGGACAGACACGAAACTACTAGTGAAAATGTTTTTCCTGATTTCAAAGAAAGCATTCAACAATTAATAAAGAGTGCAGTAGTTAAAAGTAAAATAAATAAAAACCGCAATATTAGTACCTGCCATTATACTTATTCGTTATTGATGTTTGAAATTATCTAATAAGGATTTTTTGTGATTCTTTTGACAATAATATTTTATTATTCATAAAATCTTTTAATTATGGAGATCATTAGAGCTAATTCAGTATACGGAAGAAATGGACGCGGTAGAAATGCTAAAATAGAATGTATACCTCAGGTTTACTATTACTCGACCGTTTTTGTTATTTGTGTTAAAAACCATGTTCACTCACTTTTGTTAACGTTCGTGCACAAAATGTTCGTGAATAAGAATACTCAAATGCCATCGTTCGCAAAAACTCGTCCATTTCATTCGATTTTCAAATTTTCAACCGAATATCAGAGGGATCCCACAGTTTAGAAAATGTGCACTGAATACACTAACCTCTGTAGCACGTCACTCACAGCTTTTAATTGTTTTTGACGTAAAATAAATAAATATACTGATAAAGGATTTTTTAATCTTTTGTTTTGTTGCGTTTTGATGATGTAAAAAATATAATCCATGTATTACAAAAAACATACGATTGTGACACGTCACGTCATTTACAGATTTTTGGCGTAGGAAACTTCTTCGCTAGTATTATGCCCTTCGTCTGTCCCAACCCGAAGCAAACGGACACCAGGTTTAACAGTCAGCTCCGACTGAAATCAATTGTTGCCACTGCAGAGTTTCTGACTCGGAGGTCGTAGGGTTCGAGAAGCGACAGTATCGAATTTTCGACTCCCTGGGTAGTTAGGTCGAATTGAGACTCTGTTGGGAGAATAGTTGTAGCGGACGGCTGCACTGTTTGGTAGTTTCTCATGGTTTTTCCTTTCAATAGAAGGCGAGTGACGGAGGAGTACCGTAACAAATGGGTCACAGATCGCGCGCGATCTCTCTTTCCTCTTCCTTCTCCAATCATCTCGCCTTACTCACACGCTTTTTACTTTCTGACTACAAAGTAGAGAGGAAGTTATGTAATTCTGCGCAAAAAACCGGCGAATTTTGAGCAAAAAAAACCTCTTATTACGCGGCCCTGGTTACGAAAAAGTGGGTAAATCTAGTTGCCGATTTAGAAAAAAAACTCTATCACATAGTGTAGCCCGAATTCATGTTTTGTGGGTCCTTGATGCCGAAAAAACGAATGACAGCAAGACGTCTGTGTGTTTGTTTGCAAGGCTGCCTGTCCGTCTGTGAAAAACGCCAACGGCTAAACTGTTCAATGATATTTTCCAAAATTTATGTTCCCCAATCGTTCTGCTGTCGCGGCTCCTGGAATGTGGAACCGATGCAAAAATTTTTCGGAGTCCTCCTACAACTAAAATATTATAGGTAAAGATTTTTTCCATAATGAAGTCTGTTCCTTAAAAATAGATTTTGAAATAAGGTCATGTACAATTTTTGGAAACTCTAAGTGCCTTTGGCGTAATTTAGCGTGAAATTCGGGCGAGAAAGTACGTACTGTTTTAGCACCTTACCTTGTGTTTGCTTTTGCCCCTGAGGTCTTATCTTCGGCCCACTGGCGACTCCGGCGCCCGCGTGCCAAGATCGCTCATTAGCCGGGCGCGGGCGCCGGGCACCTGTTGTCCCCGCTGCTAATTGGTGGAAGCGGCTTTGAGGGCTCTCATAAGCGCGACCTGTTGACATCGAGGGTTTATGGGCTCATGACTGACTGCTCTCTCCTACCCGCTCTCTTACTCGCTCACTCACACTCACTCATTCGCTCACTCACTCACTCATTCACTCATTTACTCAGTCACTCACACACTTACTCACTCATCACTCCCTCACTCATTCACTCACTCACTCACTTACTCACTCACTTATTCACTCACTTACTCACTTACTCACTCACTTACTCACTCACTTACTCACTCACTTACTCACTCACTTACTCACTCACTTACTCACTCACTTACTCACTCACTTACTCACTCACTTACTCACTCACTTACTCACTCACTTACTCACTCACTTACTCACTCACTTACTCACTCACTTACTCACTCACTCATCACTTACACACTCACACCCGACAGAAGAAAGCTATCACTGGCTCCAAGTGAGTGAACGAGTGAGGCAAGGAGTGAGCAAGGATGGAATTAGTGAGTGAGGGACGGAGTTGTGAGTGAATGAGTGAAAGATGGGGTGAGAGAGTGAATGAGTGAGAAATAGAGCGAGTGAAGGTCAGGGTTAGGGACGAAGTGATTTTTTCGCGTCGACTGCTACGGTCGTTAGGTCTGTGAGTGTAGTGTATACTATAGCCGGAAGGTGGAGGGTGTTCCTTTTCCCACTGGAACGTGAGATTTGGAGCCAACCCACACGTTAGCTTATGGTGGGTTTTCCTCTCCAAGTATCTCCTTGAGAGGGGCAATGCTCCAGTTGGACTTTGCTCTATGTTCTCCATTGCTCGCCCGACATGTTTGGTTGTGTAATGTATATAAATGTAAGTACGTGCCTTGTCTCTACATAACGGCAGAGGAAGGGACGAGGAAGAGAAATTGATAATCGTGCGCTGTCCGTGGTTTATTTGTTTGTGCTCCGATATTTACGTGGTATTGATCGGAGAAACCTCGTAACAGAGGGGCGGATCGTACATTTAACCTGCTTTTGCTTAAAACAACTGGCTCATTCAAGGGGAGGGAGATAATGGGGTTTAAGCCATCTCCCTCAAAGCTGATAACACATATACACTATATGTTTACTAATTTTGTACAGTAACGAAGGTCGTACAATATCTCAATCAAATTCGTCATAAACAACTCCAAATCAACAATTAAAACAATTTTAAACACTAATTAAAAATTATTTATAAGAATATATCAAGTCGCTGACATTACACCCATAGCTCCTACTCCATTTAATAACACCATTTGTGACACTGATTTATCGGTTAGAAAAAATAATATATATATATATATATATATATATATATATATATATATATATATATATATTTTGATTTTGGTAATTTTCATTATGTGTTTATTTTACTACGTTTTAACTTGAATTGTTGATTCAGTAACAAGACACACCAAGCAGGCCAAACCCCTTTCATTCCGAATGTTAATGTATCAATTTCGATGAAAGTGTGGCTTGCCTTTTTGACTGATGTTTACTTTCTCCCTATTACAAATGTTGGAAGAGAAAGTATTGTAATCGTCCGTCCGAAAATGACGAATTTTCGACAGAATACTTTTAACGGTTGTAATAGTTTAAAGTAAAAAAAAGTGTTGTGAAAATTTTATGGTTTACTTATTTACAAAAACAAAAAAATTGTAGTTATTCACATTGAAAACTAGAAATTTTTGTTCCCGGGTAATAGAGAATTGGTTTGCATCGACAGAGTAAGACAAAATGCAGATTTTATTTAATAGGATAGGTAGCAAAATTGTTAGCACATTTTTCTCGGCGCGGATAAAG
Organism: Acheta domesticus; assembly: GCA_031308135.1. NCBI lineage: Eukaryota > Metazoa > Arthropoda > Insecta > Orthoptera > Gryllidae > Acheta > Acheta domesticus. The sequence continues at coordinate 204,153,306 of JAHLJT010002406.1, forward strand.
TTGCTGTGACTTCCGCCCACCTGGGCACTCTTTGTGGTATTCCCGCCAAATTATGGGAGATCCATGCTGCACCAGTGTGTTATGGGGGCGCGAACACAAAATTCGCGAGTCCCACTTTAAAAAAATTAAATTACTTAATTAATTAAGAAATTAATTAATCATTGTTCCCCCGCGCCTCTACGTATGGAACGTCCTCTTCCGCCATGCGGCTATACGCGGCCATTGCGGCTATACTAAACGCAATACTAAATGCAAATGATTCGAGACGCCATCATCAATGCCCAATCCGATCGTGCGGATACGGATAAGCGAGGAACTAGTCTCATACGGGCTCCAAAAATTTTGTCTGAAAGGCGGCTAGTTAACACACCTATATATCTTAAACCGTGGTCGTTTTGTTTCGTACCGTTCCTTTTCGAGAACAATTCAATTGAACTAGTTAGTTCATTACATTATTACTCTGTACGACATGTACTGGGGAGTAAAAACCAAATGCATAATTCTATTTCATGTTTCTTTTTTAATTTTGCGGAGTTACATTACGCAGTTATATATTGCACGAAATATTCTGTAGAAAGTAAAACCTGTGAGTCCTATGTGAGATCAAAAATGGATCTTCATTCGTTCATTAACCGTTGCCTTTGAAGTCAGTCCAAGTTCATGTTCGCTGTCGAACATAATTTCGCTGATGAATTTTTGTGAAAAAAGGTCACTTTGATTTTAGCTGGCAGTTCCAATTTTTTTGAATATCTTCTGTGGCTGTGGCTTGTTTGTAGGAAGTTTTTCATTCATTGCGATGTGGTAGAGTGGATGGAGGGATGGTATTCAACAAAGAAGCCTGATGCTGGAATAGTTGCTCAATTAAAATACCAATTTCTTGATACTAGTTAGTAATTTCAGGCATAAACAATATAAATACGTTTTATTTATTGAAGTTAGGTTCAAAAAAGATTAGAAGTATACGTAAAGTAACGTATGTAGAGAATAAATTATTACAATGCCTTTTTAAACTGAATCTTCAATATTTGTTCCTTTGGTCATTGTCATCCGTCCTTTGGCAGAAATGTCAATATTCATTGTCGCACCGAACCTCGAGTAGAGAATATTTATGCAACTGGGGATAAAAAATCCTTATTTGTATGCCGTTCGTGCTGAGTCCGCCAACTGATTCTTGCTACTGCATATAAGGGTCTTTTCCCCGATTTCTGGGCAGGTAGCATTTCTACAGCCGTTGGATAGCGGATCTTCCAGTTGATGGAAGTAAGCGGTGCATTTGACATAATTTATAATTGTGTTAAAATCGATTGCCTAGCTGCAGAAATAAAATGATAGATTTTGCGTAGCGAAGTGTTAAGTCACCAGTGGCCAAACGCTGCGGAAGCCTAAAAAGAATTTTTGCCCTAAATGAAAATAGGTCAGAAATGTGGAGGCACAGTGTGTGCTTATCACGAGGCAGTGTCATAATTCCACATCCTCTTGATTTGCATTACTTTACTGGATCTGCCCATCAACAATCAACCATCCAGCGTGTACAATCAACCATCCAGCGTATGATACATAAATATTATATTATTAAATCAATATATTTTATACTAAGGTGACCAATCGTTTTCCTTTTGTAGGTCCTGTCCTTCCTCGAAAAGTGTCTTCTTATCTGCCCTCCTTTTCAATATTTTAAAACCTATCTTAAACTCTGAATTCAGAGATGCCGCGACCAACTATTACGCTTCATCGTGACAGTACAGTTCGGAAAGACGCGATTAGTGTTGGCAGATCTGGCGAATTCCCACCGTCTTCAGTAGTTTGAGCTTCATTATTAGAGATTTTAGGAGCTCGTACCGTAAAAATTAATATGAAGAATACTTCTTGCTCCAAAATTTCCTATATATTGTTAGAAAATAATATATTAACAAAAATATGAATTCAACACAAAAATAATCGTTTAATTAAATAATTAAAAGGAGTGAAAGCATAATTAGTGTATTTTTCTTTGAATTCATTAAATGTTTAATTTATTTATGCGTCCTTATTTGATTTTTTTCGTCCCTATCATTGCAAACAAATTGGTCACCTTATCTATACCGATTATTATCGTAATAAAAAGCCACTAACATGAAGTTACCTCACACTACTTTGCAGCACACTCTGTCGCTACCGTGGGAACTAATTCCTGATCGAGTGATCGATTAGCATTGGAATAAGTCTATTGCTAAATCCGGTGGAATAGCGTGCTCCTTGGTGGAAAGAGAGAAATGAGCTACTCCGGCGCACCGATTTTTGCTGTTTCTGCGCAGCACCAGTTTGCGTCACGAACTACGTGACTACAACACGTGCACTTCGTCTGAACAGTCAGACCTGACGTAGCGCCCATATTGTATGGAGAGCGAGAAGTGTTGAGACATGGTGAAAACAGCATAAAGTGACAATCTTTAACGGTGACCAACAAAAAACATACGATGATGATGTAAATGAAATAAAAGATACAATATTTTAAAAAAGTGTTTCATGTACCTGTTTCAATAGTTTGTAAAAATACGATAATTTTTGCACTTTAAATTCCCGTGAATATTGTGACGCAAACTGGTGCCTGAAGCTTAAAGACTGAAGTCGGATGCGACGCACAAGAGCCCACCTATCTCTTTACACCATGATTTCAATGTAAGAACAAATGATTAAGAGATTTCAATGTCTGAAATAATTACTTTAAACCTTAATTAATCCAATATAGTAACAAATTAAACAGGGATGCAAAAGAATTGATGCTACTTGCTTTCTTACCACTAAAATTTCATGAAATCTGAAATGGTACGATATTTTCGAATTATAATAAGTACGCATGTCTTTTCAGTTCGTTTACCAAATAAATTGTTGTTCAGCGTATTGTATTATTTCTAAAAATCCCGTCTTCGTAACCCGTCAGTACCAGGTCCACCTTCCTCGTCTTTCGCAGTTCTTCATCCGCCGATTTTTCCCGCGTCGAGGTGTCCATTGGATGGCGAATCTTCCGCGTGGCCGAAAATAACGCTCAATTTGCTTCCGTTTGAACTCGCGTCGACTGCTCTGCCCTGGGCCGCGGCGTAAAAAAATGCCCCGATGAGTTCTGGCGAAGCAATTAAGAACATGTTCGATAGAATTTAATGAGAATGCAATTTTCGCCGAGGCTGGGGGTTGCCTCCCTCGCAATTAGGCGAGGAAAACACCGTGCGGGCGCACCTTCCAGCCGACGACTTCCGGAGGGGTGGGAACGTGGGCCCGGTGGTTTTAAAGGGCAACACCCTCCCGCGCTGTCATGTCAATTCCAGAAGTGTGTGTTTTATATCCATAGATTTGTGTTAGCACTTGGGTTTATTGATTAGTAATTCCGGGCGCGTCAACTGCCAAAGTCACATGTCCCGAAAGTATAGTGCGTGTTTTCCCTCGAGGGATGGCGATGGTATTCCCCATTGAATGGGGAGATCTGGCGCCGACCTTCCTGTCTGCTAGAGGAGTTTTCCCCAATTATTACCTCAGTCCGGCGTGAGGTAATTCTGTTAAAATTTCCCCAACGAGGTATCGGCGCATGATTACAATACTTTCTTCTTACGAAGTAAATGCAAGGAAGTAAAAATGCAAGCATGGACATTTCAACAAACCTCACAAATACGGCTAGTTGCGGTTTATCTTTGATATATGTAGACCCATCCAATTGACTGCTCATCACTCTATTAAATTTGTTTGTAAACTATTTAATGTATCACCGCTTATAACAGAAACTGGCCTCTCTCTTGTTGGAACGTTGATACGTAGTGAGCATTTCGTTAATCAGTTTTTGCAGTTTCTTAATTTTTGGTTCTAAAACAGAAATGAATTAATATATTAGGTCATTTTCTTCTTAATTAATTCTCCTTCTTCATAAGGTTTTTTGCTTTTACAATATTAAATGCCAAGACGATGACAACTTCGTTTGCTTGGTACAAATTGACATATCGCTACTCAGCCCATGAATTGTTTCCCTTAATGATCTCGATTTAGTTTTCCTTAACTGTGAGCGCACAGAAAAGTTGTGCTGTAACCACTGTGGTTTGTGACATGATAGCACATTAGATTACTGGCCTTATCTGTGACTTTTTTACAAAAAAGACACAGATAATGGGTGTTTCTTACCGTTTCTTTCTGCAAAAATGCATTTTTCTTCCTACACCTTTTTAAAAGCTGGATTTTCGTCTTTGTATTTACGCTTTTTAGATAGCACTTTTAGTATTAGGATACCAGAAATTGAGCCTTAAATTTATTAAAATTATTTATCAAAAGTATTATTACGACTTAATTTTTAGTATTGAAACTGTCGATAAGATAACCGCAACCCAGCTGATTGAACGTCAGAGGTCACTATACTAAAATCGCAAACTATATTGTGTCGCAGCCGGCTAGCTCAGGGACGTCTAGGATATTTATTTAGCAATTTAAAGGTATAACATTGTTGATTGAAGAGAAACAAGTCATTACTGTTAAAATACAAAATTTAATGTTCCAAATAAGAGAAAAGGAGAAGAAAATTTGTTAACCTGGGAGTGCTCGCAATAGATCTGTGAGATCCAAGCGACGGCAATTTCATGTTCCTGAATTGTTGCAGTGCATTAGTGGACTGATATTTCATGTGTTCCTTCATTATAATTTTCTGAGATCGCCTGTCCTTCTATTTTTATCCTTTCGATGAATCATCTCCCGTGAACGTTTTGAACCATAATCGTTTTGTTGCGCGATATGTCAGACACGTTATGTGCCCTGGCGCCAATGCATTGTGAGCTCCTGGCGTAAGCGATAGGTATGATGACATTTTCAGCCGTGTATCTGACAAGCGCCTATTCAGATGTAATCATTTGTATTATCTAGGACCACGTGTCACAATTTTCTTCCCAATGAGAAAGATGATGCGCCGGAGAGGTCTGTAGGAAAACGAAAAAAAATAAAAACCTAGCAAAATAGAAAAAATACGAAGACTTTCTAATATTTTTTGTGAAAAATGTAAAATATGTGTTTGTTTAGAACATGCCAAAATCATTTATGAAAATTGTATTTAATATTATTCAATAAGATAACAAGATATTTAATGAATATTGCCAGTACTTTGTCAATTTTTACCTTTCTCTCCATAAGTGTTCACACATGGTTTCTGCAGTGTAGGATCCATTAACAATTGCTTTGGGGAACATGTAAAAACTAAATAAAACACGTATTTCAGTATATAGAGCTTTAGATCATTCGCGTTCACAAAAAGTAGCAGCTATATCTGAGAGATACTTTGCGGGCACTCCCGGGTTAATAAAAGAAGAATTTACTTCAACTCATTGAATAATAAAATTAAGAAAATAATTGTAATTAAGAAAAACTTAAAATCTAAGACAACAAACAACAAGCCAGAGCGCGGCTTCGCATGTAGAAGAATAATTCCAAAACTTCCGTCTTATTTAATTATGGAGCTTTAAGATCCCGAAAATGAGAGGCAGCTCCTTGTTGTACACGTCACCGCTTTCTGCTCCCTTCGTGAACTCTTCTTCCAACGGGCGATGGCCGGGGACGCCTTTCGCTGTCCCAGTGACCAGCTGTTCATAGGTTGGTCGCTGCGGGGGCGCGCCAGACGTTATGCAGGCGAAGGTTGACATGCCCAGCCCAGAGCCCCAAGGCAATGACCCAGTTTCTTGACGTCACACTATGGGATGAAAGTGCGCTGTCCTTAGCCAAAAGTCATAACTCGGTTATCTGAAGAGCAAATCACTTGAAATTTGGTACACATGTAGACCTAAAGATGATAATACATTTACCATATTACCTGTTTCAAAATTTCAATATGGCGGCTCACATATACATACTGTCTTGAGGTGGGAAAAGGTAGGAATTAAAAAATTCGCATGAAAGCTTTTATTATGCAATTATTCATCTGTATTTTCATTTAATTTCCATATTGTTTTGAAAGAAATAAACATCATATTACTAAGATTAAGTAATATTCACTCGAATGACTAGAAAGAATCTATTCCACGCATCCTCATCTGATACTTCAACAAGATGAAATATTTCCTCAGTTGTTTCATATGAAGTTGATACTGGCACAGGGCAAATGAGCATTTTTATTACTTCAAGCGGAAGTGCTTTCTCCTTATTATTTTGAACTCTTTTCTGGAGGTTGACAGTCGAAATGATGGCATCGAATGTTTCCAAAGCTCTGTTAAAAATATCTGTTAAGTTGTGGATTTTGCTTTTTTTCCTAGCGTGAGTCTATCTGTTCACTTTGTACAATCTATTTGTGGATTCTGAAGGTTCTTCTCCCAGGCATCCAAGTGGTAGAATACTATGCTAAAGTATGTGTTTCCCATGAACAATCCCGTCGAGGTGGGTTGGTCCACGTCCTGACGGGGGGATGCAGAGAAGGCTCTCAAGTGTTCCTTTCTCCATTTTTTTCATCGTCTTGCTTTTCATTTCATGTCACGTATATTCTTTTCACCCCTTTTTCTTCCTCACTGGCCTTCTCTGTATGCTGAACGCCCACCCATGTGTTTGCCGTGCATGGCGACCCGTGTCGGAGGGAATGTGTGTCCTGGCAGTTGAGAGACCTGTTTGTTTCCCAACTAGTCCTGGTGCTATGTTTTTTGGCTTGCACTAAGGGGTACGTCTACGTATTTTTGGGGAACATTCCTTGTAGGTGTCAATACACTCGCTTTGGCCTCGGACTCTTCTAGACGGGCGGTCGGGAGCTAACCCACTCCCGATCAATCGGCTCGGACTAGGTCTTGCACTGAACTCCAGGGTGAGCGGGGGGATCCACGGCGGTGCAGCGCTGTGACATTCCCCTACTATATCTTCGTGTCAGCCCTGGCACCCCAGTGGGGTGTCCCCTTGTTGGACTCCATGGTGGGTGGGGAGCACGGAGATGAATTTATATCCATCTCATGGATACTCAACAACCCCCCCTGCCCTCTTCTGCAAGGAAGAGGAGATGTGACAGAACAGTTGATCTAAATAGCTTCTTCCTCCGGGAAGAAGATAAACCAAGAAAGCCTCGGTTTCTGTTGATGTCTTGCTCGGAAACTGAAAAAACTTTCAAAAGTGTTAGTGCGGTCCGCCTTGCGCGAGCAATTGAGGAGAGTTTTGGAAAGCTTCAAGCGGTCGTGCGACAAAGAAATGGTACAATTCTCTTTGAAGCACGCACCGACGAACAAATAGAAAAGATTTTAAAAACTGAACAGATTGCCGGCCTCCAAGTGGAAGTGACCACTCACCCTACCCTTAACCTATGTAAGGGAGTGGTCAACCATGAAGACTTTGCGACTGAAAACGAGGATGAACTTCTTTCCTTTTTCAAGAGCTACGGTGTAACGGAGGTGTACAGGATCAGGAGGAAGGAGAATGGGAAAGAGATCCCCACTTCTACCTTGATCCTGACGTTTAATCTCCCTTCTCTCCCAGAGTATGTTAGCTGTGGTTATTATAACCTTCGCGTGCGGCAGTATGTGCCGAATCCCCTGCGCTGCTTTAAGTGTCAGAGGTTCGGTCATACTCAACAAAGGTGCATGGCCGTAAGCCCTGCATGCGCAAAGTGCGGTAATTCCGCGCATGATCCCAACCCTTGTACATCACCAGCCCGATGTGTAAATTGTGAAGGAGACCATGCGGCCAACTCCAACAAGTGCCCCACATATCTGAGAGAGAGGGAGATTCAAAGGATTAGGGTGACGGAGAAGGTATCTTTTCCGGAAGCGAAACGCCGATACCTGGTGAAGAACCCTGTGGATCTCAGGCGTTCTTTCTCTAGCACTCTGGCGAACACGGTCAAAGCGACGAGTATTAAGCCTTCCCTTGCTACTCCCCCAGTAGCGAACTTCTGTTGCCAGGTATCCCCAGTGGACTTCCCTGAGGAGACATCGCCTCTGCAAGGTGGGAAAATAATAACCCCCACAAAATACAAAACACCACCCAAGAAGACAACACAGACGAAGACAGAACAAGTATCCACTTCTCAGCCGCGCAAGAAGGCTGATGTCACACGGCCTGCTGGCCTGGACAAGAAAAACGATAGATCCTCCAAACTCCGACCACCTACCCCGACTCCTGAAACTCGCTCTGAGCGATCTCTCAGCCTGTCGAGCAGTGGTCAGGATGAGTCTGCCTCGGAGGAAACTTCAGCCGGGGTGGACACTCGCTCCTTCGGGCGGCAGAGGCGAAAAAAGGAAAAGAAGAAATCTTCTTAACTTTTTAAACAACGGCTCTCCTATCCTGGAATCTGAACGGATTTTCTCTCCGACGGGACGAATTAAAACTCTTATTGTCCCGTTATACACCGTCAATTTTCTGCTTACAGGAAACGCATCTTTCTCCATCACGGTCCATACACTTTCGCGGTTTCACTCCTTATAGGGTTGATGTCGATGACGGCCTTCGCGCTCACGGCGGAGTTACTACTTTGGTCCAGGATTCGCTGCATTCTGCGGAAATCCCTGTTCACACTGACCTTCAAACAGTTTGTGTGCGGGTATATCTGCCGTCCCTCTCACTCACCGTATGTAATATCTATATTCCCCCAAGACAAACGGTGTCGGCTGATGACCTTCTAAGTCTAATAAACCAATTGCCCACACCTTTCTTGGTTGTGGGTGATGTAAACGCCCACAGCCCTCTTTGGGGTTCCTCTCGTACGTGTCAAAGAGGTGCTATTTTGGAATCAGTCATCGACACCATGAATTTGGCTATTCTCAACACTGGGGAACCAACTCATTTTGCCGTAGCTACGAATTCTAGCACGGCTATTGATGTAGCCCTTTGCAGCTCTTCACTTGCTACTGCTGTGCGGTGGACCATATTAGAAGATCTTTATGGAAGCGACCATTACCCCACGATTGTCCACATTGATCATCTTCGCCGTAGCTGTGCACGGCCCCCTCAATGGATCGTGCGACGAGCTGACTGGTCGACATTCCAGAATAATGTTAACCTGTCAGACGGTCCCTTCGGAAATGTGGACGAAATGACAGAACATTTTAATAACGCTGTACTCGCTGCCGCTTCCACTGCAATTCCGAAGGCAAGTGGTAAACCGAGACACCCTTTCGTTCCGTGGTGGAATGAGAACTGCTCGAGAGCGGTCAGTGCTCGGAAAAAGGCACTGGCACGTCTCAGACACTATCCAACAGTGGATAACTTAATCGAGTATAAAAGATGCAGGGCGAAGGCTAGAAGAACTATCTTAGAGAGCAAAAATGCATCGTGGAGAGCGTACGTTTCGTCTCTCAATTGTCACACGCCACCACGCCTGGTATGGAGAAAAATTCGACAGATAAGAGGACACTCTTTACCAAATACGGTGCCAGGTCTCCTGAAAAACGGAGAAATTATTACATCCCCAGATATGATTGTAGAGGAACTCGCCGCGCACTATGAAGCCATGTCAAGTTCGGCGAACTACGCTCCTGACTTTCTTTTGATCAAAGAAAGGATGGAGAGCCGTCCGTTGGATTTCTTCTGCAGAGCGTGTGAAGATTACAACACACCTTTCTCCATATCGGAATTGCGCTCTGCTCTTGCATTGGCCAGACAAACTGCCCCAGGTCCTGATGAAATACACAACCTAATGTTACAACATCTTCCTGATGTGGCGATGCAATTTCTCCTTCGCCTTTATAATCGCATCTGGGAAGAGCACACCATCCCTGCTGTATGGCGAGAAGCCATAGTTATCCCAGCTCTGAAGGACGGAAAGGATCGGTCGCTGTCATCGAGCTACCGACCTCTCTCTCTCACCAGCTGCGTTTGCAAAGTGCTGGAACGGATGGTAAACCAGCGCTTGGTCTGGACCTTGGAGTGCAGAAACCTACTGGCACCAATTCAGTGCGGTTTCAGGAAACACCGGTCTACCCTTGACCATCTCGTCGCTTTGGCAACGGAAATTTCAACCTCGTTCGTTCTGAGACAACACCTTGTCGCCGTACTATTCGATATAGAAAAGGCGTATGACACCACTTGGAGGTATGGCATTCTGCGAACCTTGCACTCGTGGGGATTCAGGGGGAAGCTCCCCTTATTCCTCCAAAATTTCTTATCGGACAGATCTTTCAGAGTTCGCATCGGTGACAAACTGTCTAACAGTCACCCCCTTGAAAACGGCATCCCCCAAGGCTCGGTACTAAGTGTCACTCTGTTTGCCATAGCCATAAATAGTATAGCGTCGGTCGTGAGGGAACCTGTGAAGGCATCGCTGTTTGTAGATGATTTTGCCATTTTTTGTTCATCCAGCAGCATAAGTGTGATCCAGAGACAACTCCAACTGGTGCTCAACAAGCTGCATGAATGGAGCATGTCGACAGGTTTCAAGTTCTCACCTACTAAATGCACTGGACTGCACTTCTGCAGAATATACCATTTGCATAGCGATCCAATCCTGTACTTGGGAGGAAATCAGCTTCCATTCACTGACTCTGCCAGGTTTCTGGGGCTGACTTTTGACAAGTCCCTCACGTGGCGCTCTCATATCCGCACATTGCAAACCAGATGCGTCTCCCCCCTCAATCTTCTTCGAATGCTTAGTGGCACTTCATGGGGAGCCGACCGCATTACCCTACTGCGGTTATACAGAGCACTCATTCGCTCAGCATTGGATTACGGTAGTGAAGTGTATGGTTCTGCAGCTCCTTCCACCCTTCGACCTATCAACAGCATACACCACGCAGGTATTCGCCTCTCAACAGGCGCGTATCGCACCAGCCGAATCGAGTGCATTCTAGCTGACGCTGGGGAGCCATCCTTAAAAATAAGGCGAGATATTCTATTAGCGTCTTATGGTGCTAAAGTGTCAGGTCTCTTTAATCATCCTTGTCGCCGAATAATCACTCGCCCAAAATATGAATCTTCTTATATTCTTCGAACATCGCTACCCCAGCCCCCAGGCATTCGATTGCGAAATCTTTTGCGGGGACTTAATGTCGATCTTCCCACTCCTGTGAAACCCCCAAATGACCTGATTCCCCCCTGGAAACTCCTTCCCCCCAATATTGACCTCAGACTCTCCAATCTCCCCAAACAAAATACTAGTCCTCTGGTTTACCAGAAGCAGTTTCAGGATATGAGGGAAGCCTATCCGGATCATCTATTCTTGTACACGGACGGGTCATCGCACAATGACGCAGTGGCGTGTAGTTTTCATTGCATCTGGGCCACCAAATCATATCGTCTTCATTCACAGTGCAGTACATTCACTGCTGAAATGTATGCAATACTCAAAGCCCTAATGTACATCGAGTCAACGACGCTGCAGCGAGTAGTTCTCTGTTCTGATTCTCTCAGTTCTCTTCAGGCTGTCTCCCGGCCTTCGTCAGACTACCTGACAAAATCAGTTCAAAACCTGATTCATAGTCTCATGTCCCGCAACTATGACCTGGTTCTTGGTTGGGTTCCAGGCCATGTGGGAATCACAGGGAATGAGCTGGCCGACCTGGCGGCGAAGTCTGCTACTCGTAATACTCGTATCGACGTTCCTGCTGTGCCATTGTCCGATGTTAAGGCTTACTTGAAACGATCTCTGTTTAGAGCGTGGCAAACAGAGTGGCACAATACCAATTTTAAACTAAGTGGGATAAAGAACTCTGTAATTCCCTGGCGTTCCTCATCTCGCTCCTCTAGGCGTGAGGAAGTAATTTTAACTCGTCTTCGAATTGGACACTGCCATTTTTCCCACGGTTTCCTCCTCCGAGGAGAAACTCCTCCCGTATGTGACTCATGCGGGACGGTTCTGTCTGTGGAACACGTCCTCCTGAACTGCAGGAAATATTTAGGCAACCGACGAAGACATGGCCTGGGCAACTCGCTAAGGGAGGTGCTCGGGGATGACGATTCCGCGCTCTCAAAAGTTTTTTGCTTCTTGAGGGAAAGCGGAATATATAATCTTATTTGAGAGAATAGAATAGTGTTTTACTTATTTGTTGTTTTATTTTTGGCCCCTTTACAGCCAACTTTTAGTTCTACTATGAATTTTACGTGTTTGTTATATATTCTTTCTGTCCTACTACTTGAATACTCGATGTAGAATTCAAGTCTCTCTTTATGTATATGATTTTAATTAGAGGGTAGGCTCCATCTGTAACATATACTTTTTTAAAATACTTCGACATGGGCGCCAATGACCTTGGCAGTTGAAGCGCCTTCTAAACCCTAATTAATCAATCAACCATGAACAATAACTTTATGAAACCTCACAGGCATAGGGGACCAATTGTGGAGTTTTCTAAATACTTCTGCAGTCTCCGTATAATACTTGTCAAATATTCAGGGTCAATGCTGTATTGACATTACATGGCTATCACGATAATCCTAAATCTCTTAATTAGGTCTTAATTAACACCAGTGGTTCCTCAAAAAACTGCAGGCTCTGAAAACACGCGTCGTGCAGTATTTCCGTTATCAGACTCTAGCTACACTATCCGTGACATGTAAGCCTGAAGGTATGCATATTTCTTTTGCTATTTTCACTTTTTCGTATGATGGGAAAATATCTGCACTGTGGGTTTTAGGTAGTACCCTTCTGTTTATATACTGTTGCTTACTCAAATTGTTGTATAGCAAATAGGATAATGCCTCTTCATCGGATAATGCAACTGCTAGTTTCTTGTTTTGGGAATTATTTAATATTTTTTTAATTTTCGGTGGTCTGGTCGGATTTTCAGTTACTTGATCCACAACAACAGCTAGATCTCTTTTTTCCAAAGCTCGAGCCGATATTCTTACAGCTTTTACCATTAAATCTGCCTGATTGTCGTTTTCGAAGGACAATTTTGCGGCTACTCTTCAGCCATTGAACCTCTCAGATTTCTCATCGTAGGAACGAACAGGTCGCCCTGTTCGAGATTTGTTTTCATGTGATTCAATCGATATGCTCTGTGGACACAAAAAATTCCCAGAAAGCCATTCAGAATTTTTTTGATAAGAACGTCTTTAGAGTTCGGTGGCCTTCCTGCCAACTTGTATTAAGTTTGTGGCAAAAATATTTTGTTTTTATCTTCAAACACTTTCAAAGATCTTCACAGACATTATTACCATAACATGCACTCACAATATAATTGAGACCTGCACATTCTTGCCTCTCTTTTACCTCCGGTGAATGCCACACAATGAATAGGTCTTTTCGATTGATATAACACACACATAAAGAGATATAAATTTCGTGTAAGGCGGCAGGAAGTGGCAACTAAAATTAGGTAAAACATTATCTCCTTTAGTTAAATGATAATTTAAAAATAGATTCAGCACAGCAAACTGCTGCATATTAGTTATAAGTCAATGTAAACATGAGCATAACCTAAAATTTGATAACAGATACAGGGTATGTTTAAGGCACGAATATTCCTCAATGTGAATAACTACAGACTACTTTTCTTATTAGAAGTAATAAAGCTTACTTTCAATATCCATAATGCAGCTACGTTTACAAAATACAGATATAAGAAACAAAATATTCTGTACTTTCACACGTATCACACACGCGCCTTACAACTGCCTACAGAAGTGCCAACTTCCAGCACCTTGTACGTAAAACCAGGACAGCCAACTTGAGTAATAATAGCGATTCATGATGCTTTGATTATATTAGAATACATGTTAATTTGAAGAATAGAATTCATGTTAATTTGTGATATATTACAACTTATTTTTTGACTTTTGGCCAAGAAATAGCACATTTTATCCCAATGTGCGCCAGCGGGGCGGCCTTTTTGAGAACCCCAAACACATAACGCCAGATAATTTCGCACTTGTCAGTCTACTGACAGCTCTCGTATTGTTCAATAATAATTTTGCTTCTGTGCTTAAAGGAACGTGTCACGTAACAGCGTTGGTTGCGCTCGTAATAATTTACAAAGTTGCTTATGGTGGCGGCGGACAGCCACGAGGCTACTCACAGCATGTCCTGGCAAAATCACAAAGATTTCGAAATTACTCGGACGCGACTCATACATCCCGTGGACCGCCTAAAATTATGATGACCAATGTCTCGTACTGTAATGCAATTGCACTAAGATTTTGGACGCGACTACTGTGCCCGGTCGGTCCGCCTTCCTCTTCTGGTCTCCTCCCCAAGTTTCTCTTCCTGCCCGCAATCGAAAATCCCTTCTCCTTTGGTTTCCAGAAACAAGTAATGTGATTGGCCGAAACTAGTATGTCTCATTCTAATTTAGCTCAATAGCAGCCTAGTATTGTGAATGGAAATTTCCAGAACGATCCCACCCTCTCATAACGTACATTTAACAGTAACTGTGCAATTGAAACACAGCCGGTGTCCTGGAATGTTTGGGTTACACATATTAATTTAATGACGTCGAAAAAGAGGAGGTGGATGTTTCAACAAAGCGTCTTTGTATTCTCAAGGGGGTGAGGCGGGTGCATGAGTCCTTGTCGTGTCCCGGGCGAGAAAGTGAGTCGTTAGAAAATATTTGTTGACAACGCCGGTTCGCGTCTGGCTGACTGAGAGTTGCTTTAACATGCATCATAAAAAATAATCGCTTCTTGACCTGGAGGTTAATCGAGGGTGAGGAGGGAGGAAGTTGCGAGAGAGAAAAAGCAAGGACAAGGAACGTAATAAATTCCTTAGCCTGCTGGGCAGATGGAATTACATAATACTATAATAATATTTTATTTACGATAAGGATATCGGGATGGTGACCCATATGTGCCACTACAATATACAGATGATCTGATTCCAGAGACTCTTAATTCATCCTCTCTCAAAGCGCTATCTAACGGAAAGGATTGGAGATATCTTTCCTTTCCATTTCTCACCATCTACCTGCATCGCCCTCCAATGGAAGTTCATTTTATTAATGATAGTAGAAACCACTAACATTGACCCGCATCCCGCTGTTAATGTCTTCCGTCGAACGCGAGATGTTGTCATTTACCATTCAATTATATTAATTGAGGAGCTCTCGTGGGAGATCATTTAAGTCCAAAAAATCACGTTTATAGTTTCTTCATGGACCTGCACCAACAACCTGTCGTCCATGGCATTGTACATTGCAAGACCTAGCATTGTTTTTATTTGTTGTAAGTCCACGGGTCTTAGCAGAGACGAGCACATTTGACCGTATCCATATTGTGTCTACATACGGCGCTTTTGTTTTGGATGAACCTTTTTTGAAAACCAATGTATTTAACAGCTTATTCCTATTACGAATACAAGTAACATGGCATTTAATTGTTATAGATAAGAAGTACATGGATTTTGACCACAATATTTGTGGATAATTTAATTTTTTCAAGCATTTGTTAATGTTCTTGGACATTAATTTGTTTTCAGTGACATGTAATGATGTTTAAAATAAATATTTCAAACTTTCTCTTTTAAAATGTTTCAGTTTCAGTATTTTGCTTCTCATGTTAAATTACAGTTTTCGACTTACGTGATTTCCCGTGGAAGCTCTTCAATTATCCATTAAAATTGGAATTATTTTCAGCTTGATTTGAAGAGCCGCAAGAGATCGTCTAAGAGTCACATGTGGCTCGCGAGCATTACATCCCAATGTCACAGTGGCCATTGCATTTTTATACGCCATTGCACACACGGGTCTTTATATGAAGACCTCAGGGCAATAACATGATAAGCCAGAAAACTTAAGTTTTGAGAAAACGGAGAGTAAAGGTTTAAATATTGCATTCTACACATAGAAATAAAGGACATTAATTTACTAATATCATTGGCATCTTGCAGCGAATATTTAAAATAAAAACCCAACATTTAGTTACTTCTGTGGGGCATCGAAATACACTAATATTTCAATTTCACCAGAAATGTGGCATAGCATGTTATTGTCCCAAGGTCCTCACATCCAACTTTAGCAATTTAATTACGTGCGAAAAACAGTACAGTATTGTGTTTGTGGGCGGGACCAAAGGAATGGCTCAGGATGCCGTTTCAGACCGCCTCTGGGAACGACCTTGCTCGCCCGGTGCGTTCCCGCTTTTCCATCTCACTTGACAGTCGTCTTCGCCTGCTCGCGTGCGCGCTGCGTCCGTGCACGAGTCTCGTTATCTCACCTCATTAGCGCCAGCAATCAGGCTTACGGGTTAAATAGAGTCCCCAGATACAGAGAGTAGCGCAACCGCCGCCATTTAATATCCTCTCATCCGATAGCCCCGTCAGACACCAAACAGTAACTGAAGGGAAATTATAACAATTGGTGATTCTATAGAAATGTTTAAGATTATTAATATTGGTTTTGGATAGATTCATGGTTCTCAACATAAAGAATATCCCACAGTTCCAATTCTCCTGACAACTGTATACAGGTGTCCCACCAACTATGGACCACCCTCATAACTTTTAAACAGTTCAGGATATCGAAATGCAGTTTTCGCTGAATAATGCAGAATCATGGGGCAAGTAACTTGCCGTAGAGAAATTGTCTATAATATTTTTAGTTTTCGATAAATTTAATCAGCTTTGATTTTGTAAATGGAACTATATATTTTTCTCACCAGCAATGGATAGATCATGAAAAGACGAATAAAATGATGTATCATATGCTAGTATTTTGATTGTAAATTGCGTATAAAATTAGACTTTCTGATACGTGATTTTGAATGAAACGGACAATATTTCGTGTAGCAGCCCTTGCAACGGTCGCCTTCGGGGAAAATGGCCTTCGCGGCGTCAAGACTGTTGCGTGGAGAGAGAAGACAGAGGAGTGGCAATGAGGGATAAGAGCCCTAACCACAGCAATCCAGGGTATTGACACAAAAGTCACATTAAAAAACACCAATTTTAAAGATTAGAATGAGAGATTTTTTTCCATTGATTTATCTGAATTTAACTTTTCTTCTTTAGCAATAAATATCATTTTCAAATTTGACAAGAATGAAACTTCTTCGTCTCTTCGTTGGTAAATTTCATTTTTAATTAAGATAATCATTCGTCCACTTCGCAACCATACCTCTACTGCTCTTTTTAAATGGAAAAGAAAACAAATCCGTCTTCTGCCGTGGATTTTCAAGTTTGAGACAGCACGTGTCGTAATGAAGTTAGAAACTCTGCAATCAATATTAGCAGTCGAGACTGCAGATGTACATTTGTGTTGAAGTTTAGTAAAAATACACTGATAGTCTGTTAAGAGTGTTTCAAAATTTTTATTGCTTTGTTCTTTTGGTACGTGTTTAAATAAGACGTTTGTGAAGAGTAAATGCAAAGAGGAAACGTCTACCTCTCTATTATTTGATGAATTAATCAAGATATTACAATAAAAGTCTTTATGCATTCATTCCCTTCCCTTGTTTTAAAATGATAGCTGGTTTCTGCCATAACACACTCAGATCGATTTGTGTAAGTTTGAAGAGGCCATTTATTATTATTATCGTCCTTCCGCTACAAATTATTTTAATTTTGTTCTTTGCGATGAACGTGGCTTTGGAATTTCATTAGAAGAAAAGTTCAATTCAGATGGACAAATGGGAAAAAAAACTCTTTCTGATCGTTAATATTGATGTTTGTTCATATGATCTTCGTGTCAAGACCATGAATTGCTGTAGCTATGCCTCTATCTCTCACGGTCACTCCTCTCACATTCCCTGTCTCCATGAAACAGTCTCGACGCCGCGAATGTTTTTCACCAACCGTTCACAAACGGCGGACGTTGCAAGGGCTGCCACAGGAAATATCAGAAAGTCTAATTTTATTCTCAAATTACTATCAAAATACTAGCATATGATACATCATTTTATTCCTCTTTTCATGATCTAGCCATTGCTGGTGAGAAAAATATACAGTTCAATTTAAAAAATCAAAGATGATTAAATTTAACGAAAACTAAAAATATTATAGACAATTTCTCTACGGCAAGTTACTTGCCCCATGATCCTGCATTATTCAGTGAAAACTGCATTTCGATATCCTAAACCGTTTCAAAGTTATGAGGGTGGTCCATAGTTGGTGGGACATCCTGTATAAAATGGCGGGATTAGTGGAACAATGGAATGCGCTACTCTCTTTATCTAGGGATTCTAGGATTACAATTGACACCAGCGCCCATCTGTGGCGTGAAAAGACATCACTAGCGTGCCAGGGACGTCGGAAGTATTTTCAAATAGGGGGGGCGATTATAGACTCACTTTAATCCTCACCCCTTCGTCTCAATATATATATATATATATATATATATATATATATATATAATTTATATAGTAACTATTTATACTTTTAGAGTAATTGTTTATAAATATATTCAGCAGAGAATTTTGTTGTATTGCAACAAAGTTTTCGTTCGAGCCGATTTAGCATGAAGAAAATAACACTTTTATATCGTGCCATTTTTTATTAAATTTTTATTCTTTCTTAACTATAGGACATCGGACGCGGCGTATCGTCTATTTTGGGTAAAGTGTTTTCTGAGAACGTTCATATTTTCGAACGACGAAAAAACAAAAGAAAAGT
Source organism: Acheta domesticus (assembly GCA_031308135.1). Lineage (NCBI taxonomy): Eukaryota > Metazoa > Arthropoda > Insecta > Orthoptera > Gryllidae > Acheta > Acheta domesticus. Next base: position 204,171,742 of record JAHLJT010002406.1, read on the forward strand.
CGGATACTTAACGTGAGATTTTATTGCCATTTATTTTGATTTTAGGGGGTCGGCGACCCTCCAATTCTACGATTGGGGGGTCGCTCAGACCCCCTGACCCATACTTCCGACGTCCCTGTAGCGTGCCCTCGAGATTTTTTCTTTATTTTTTTGTTTCGTTTTGAGTTTGTTGCGTTTTCGTTGACGCAACGTGTCTCTGAACCCTTGTTGGGCGTTTAGCAGTGGCGCAGCGTGACTCGCACGTTTGGCGATGCTCAATAATAACACACAAAATGTCACTATCAACTACTTCATCTAACAGGCGAACGCAACACAAGGCAGACACACTGGAACTACTTCCACGATTTCGATTGCTTACGAGGGTGTAGGCGCTTCCCGCAAAATCCTGACAGCAGTCAGGACTGCCGATGTCTTGAAAGCAAATTATACAATGGCTCAGCTTTAATTCTTATACGCGAATGGCAATAAGACCATTTGTTAATTTATACATTGCAGAGTTAAATAATATGCAATCGATTTAAGAGATAATACAATTTCTTGGATATTAATTAAGAAATAGTAGTCAGGCACTATTTCTACAGTTTGTACCCATGACCAAGCGGGGACTCCCGAGTGAGAGAGAGAAAGATAATTTACTGAACGCCTGAAGTGTGCTGCGCTCTCGTGCACAAACGAGCTTCTTTCCGCAGTAGACGCTAGCGTAAAGCAGTCGGGTTTCTCTGGGCCAGGGGTGAAGAGGGGAGAGGGGGACCTCGCCATCTGCGCATGCGTCATTGCTCGTCGCAATCTGGCGGCAGACGCTGAAGTATTTTAGCATCCAAGCAATCAGAGGCCAGCTTCAACAGCCCGCCGAATTCAATCATAGGAAATCAATTTTAAATTAATACAAAACGTGTTTCGCTCAACAGACCACTTGTAAGATTATCAATACAGTATTTAAGGTTCTTATATATGGGGATGCTCAGCGTCTCAGCGTCCCCTGACGCTACGCCACTGGCGTTTAGCACTTACCTTGCAGTAGTCGTCTGTTGTTATCTTTGTCAAGTCTCGTTACGTCGCAGTATGTGCCTTTTATCCTTTCGGTCGGGGGCTCGGTGCCGTCAGATGTCGGGGTTCCCTCACGGTCTCCCAACTAGGAACCCGCGAGTCTCATTTTCTCTTAAACTTCGCAGAGCGTAGTAAACGAATTCGGCTCGCGACGTGGATTATCATTGTGCAAGCCTTACAAAACTAAAACTCTCCTGGCAAACTTCGCGGAGGGCAGACGCTCTGCTAACTACGCAGCACTAAAACTTCAATGTACTATGCAATCTGTTAGAGGATGTTGCTCTAATTAACACGTAATCAGAGGTCGTAACTCTGGCGCCAGCTTCAGTATACAGCCTCTTGGCAGTCGCTGATCTACTCAACATGTAGATGGGGTCGTAGCCTCGCTTTCCCACGCTCGAAAAGCGTCTGCTGGCAACTCACCGCTCTTCGGCCGATGTGTACGGGTCGAGAGGAAATTTATCATGAGCCCCAACGGATAAGTGAGTTGCCCTTCCATTTTATTTCTGATGCAACAGATTAAAGTGCACTTTATCATTGTGTTTCTAAAATCAATAATTAAAAAAAACATTTCCTTCAATGAGAACAAAATTCAATTGTTTAATGCAGTCAAACTTACCTTCATCATTCTAACCTTCAGTTACGTTTGATCTAGATTTTTTTATGTCCCTTATTTTGTTTTATTGATTAGGTATGTTACGTTTCTTTTCGATTGCAGCGATGTTGTTTCTTTTCTGGCCATTAACTTCCATCCATAAATGCAATATCATGCAGCTCCATTCACTTGCTTGTTGTGTGTCTGTAACGTATTCGTACAGTCCTGCTGGTCATGCATAAATCAAGATTCCAGGAAATCCTCCACTTTCTTTTTCCATATTTTTGGGTTCCCTTCTTTCTTCTCATTCCTTCAACTTGTTGCTGACGATACACGTAATAGCAGTAACATCGAAAACTTTCTGTACCATGACGCAACATGTGAACAGCAAGTATTTAATTGCGAGGATCTCTTCCTTGGAACATTGCTGTCTCGCCCCCTCAATTGCGTCGTATGCAATAAAGCAACACGTGTCAGAATTCCACCGGGAGCGCTGTACGACAATAACTCGAGCTAGCGAAGAATGAAGGATGCGATTGCGGCGCTTCGTGGAACTAACAGTGCAAACACGTATCTGTACAGTCAGTTTCGCTAACAAAAGTCGCCAGGAGCGTGAAGCGGGTTCAAAGACAGCTACTAAGGAATCAACATGGCCTCCGTAGAGGTTGTGGATCAGCTGATAAAATATAACTTCAGAGACACGTCATGCAAGATTTCCACTGACTGTTTTATTTTTGTCCCTTTAAGTTGCTTTTTTTTACTTTTCACAGTTCTAGTACAAGAATGTAATAAAAAGTTCTATTTATATTACTTTTTTAAATTTTATTCATTTAATTTAAACATTTTGTATTCTTCTTCATTCATCTTTTTTTCATGGGCTTTAGGCGGTTGGTTAGGTATGCAATAAAGTACCGAAACATGAACTTTACTGTCATAAGTATCTACAATATTCTTAGTTATGATGGTACTTACTTCTTGCATAAAAAGAATTTTATTTGGTATATATTCTCGGAAACTACTTAAGTTATTTTATTTATTTGTCAAAAAACAGTAAAAACTGTATATGACGTGTGGGGAAAGAGATTTATCTGCACACATTTTCTTGAGGCGCAGAATTAAAAAAATAAAAAAATAAATCGAAAAAATGAATTTAGAAAATAAATAATAAATAAATAAAATAAACGATTAAATGAATGTTACTGCTCATCGAAAGAATTAGTTTCAAAAGTTTCAATCGTTTTGCAGAGAAAAGTATAGTTTTATTTCCTCCGAAATGAGATGCAGACATATCCAAATACAGTTAAAATATTAATTGAGAAGATACTAGATTTGCAGTGAAATAAAACGCGATTTTTTTCGCGTAATTTGGCACGGTCCCATTTTAATTTTAAATTGAGTATCCTTATATCTCCGTCTCTGTCGTTTAGGCTATAAACACAGACGTTGGCTCGCTCCTGTAAACATAATTCTCAACTTGGTTGAGATATAATTACACTATCCAATATTTGTACAGTTCAGTCAAAATCGGAACTTTTTGGTTGCTTTTGTATGATTCCCGTATTTCTGGGTGTCCAACTAAACCGTAGTCGCCTTTCGCGAAATCGAAGGCTGCATTTATTTATTTCAATATCTGTGTACCTTGAGAATTCGTAATTTAGGTAATAATAATGTATTTCAAATTAGTCTTAAATACATCATAAAGGATTACACAAATTCAATGGATAATAAAATACAAATAGAATAGTTAACAAAAAAATTCAACTAGAAAAAGAATGAAATAAAATCTGCTATTGGTTCAGCCGTATGCTCTTGTTTTGCAAATTCTCTGGAGAAGCAGCGCGAATTGTAAATGATAATTGAAACCAATAAATGAAATCGAAGAGTTGACCTTTGTAAAGAGACACAAGTTCTTCTTGTACTACTCAGAAAATAAATATGGGTAATCAACCTATATCATTTACCATAAATTAGTACCTAATTAACACATTTTACAAAGTTCAGTAGCAAGTTCCATAAAACAGTATGGCAATGAGTTTTAAAGATAACGAAGAAGTCTATTTGTATAAAGGAAGACGGTGAAAATGTAGATTAAATTTAGATTTCCTATGACTAGGAATAGCCAGTGGAATTGGTGAGAGAGTAACTAACGATCTATGAAACTATGATTCATTATAAAATTTAATGTTATAACGTAGATACGGTGGGGTTACTGGTTGATAAAATTATAAAGAATAAGATAAAGTAAAAGCCACCGACAACGCAAATTTAGGTATTGTGAATCGATAAAGTAAGGGGTTGTACGATCAAATAACCAAATTAAATAAGCAAAACAAGCAATAAATGTTGTATCTTCTGAACTCTTATTTTCTGATCTTTGAAAGAATGGACCGTACTCAACATTTGCATAATTTACTAGTAATAGACGAAGATTTGTTTAGTTGAAGTTTCTATTTTCGACTAAAAAAATACCTGTAAGGAAAAACATCTTGCAGAATACCGTGAGCCTGATATTTCAAGTTCACGTGGTCATTAAAACTCCACTAATGGTTAACTACCAGCTCTAAATACATTCAGGGTGTGATTCTTTGCTATTTATTTACGAAATAGATTTCTTCTTGAAATCATTTTTTATTTGCTAGAAATATATGGTTTTCATTGTTGCGCACCCTTCGATTCGCTTTGTGGGGTGATATAAAAATTCTGTAAGTAGTGAAACTAATATTGTTTCGAAATATACTTCCAAGAACTGTAATAATATTGTATTAATGTGTAGTTTTCTACTTTGACGCGGAGTTAATATATTTATAGTTGCATAACAGATAATAGATGAAACTGGTTTATTGTTGTTTCACACTGTTTCATTCTAGATAGTTACTTGTTCAGTGAGATTACTTGTTAACTTTATCCTTGCAATTTCGGCCAAGGGTAGGAGTTTCGATGCTATATACGTCAGCACAGAATATTCCTGTGCGTATTTAAGCTGCAAATAACGAACGTGCATGGATGGGCGCGGGTGCTTGCGTTTTCAGAGTGAACATACATCCCGTGCTGGCTGCCTTGCTAATTTAGAAAATGAGGGTATCGTAATTCTTTTATAAATTCTGCAGACCCGCCTAATGACGTTGCCGCGATTGCCTTCATTTAAAGTAGCACTGTTGATACTACATCTCCTGCTGACCTCAAATTGAGAAGGTTTCAGTTCAAGAATGTAAAGTTTTTGATTTCTGAGGTAGTCTTTTATAGTTTTGGTAGTCTGTCATGATAGAATGCTATTAAAATTCGTGGTTTTTGAAAACTCCCTGTAACACATGGGACGTCTTCAAATGCACGTTTCGAAATTTTTCTTACAAACCAAATGTGTATTTGGAAAGCGAAAGAAGGATGGAGTTATGATCGCCAAATAGTGACTTTGAAAAATAAATAAAATAAAAATTCTGGTCAATAATAAAATTGATCTCATTACAGATATAGCCCCAAAATAAATCTAATTAAAAATGAAGATAGTCAAGTCGCGTTAACTGCTTAGAGTTCTAGAAATAATTGTAGATTTTCCTTAATTTCAGACTCCTTCTATTTGTATTTTATTTCAGAATGCAAAGCAATTAATAAACCAGTGGAACAATTATTCATGGAGGTTATAGGAAATATGTCATTTTCTTCTGAAATATTTACCAAGACGGTTTTGATCCCTATTTTATGTTTTAAGGAGGTAATTAATGCAGGTTTTTTCAGAAGTATTGTCAATTTAATAATGAAAACAAAAGTAATATATAAGTTTGTTGAATTAAATTTAAGATTATTTTTTACGAAGATTTAGTACCTGTGAACGTTTTTTAAAAAAATTAGTGAATGTAAATGTACTAAAAATGTTGTTAGTTTTAAGATGTTTTTAATTCATTTTTTCTGCGGTAAATTGAGCGAGAAGATGTGTAAATCTTTGAGGGATTTTGTACTTTACTGAAGAATTTTTCAGAAACTGAATATTTATTAAAACCCTGTTTTTGTGGCATATATTTCGTTTTATTTTAGATACATCGAGTAACCAAATTAAAAATACGAATTTGTATTAGTATCAAACGCAAGTTTTTTTTGGAATTTATTGTAAAGAGTATATGATAGAAGGTAAACATTTTATGTTACATGTATTCTGTGTTGCTAAAAACCATTAAACGTTTGAAGCAACATGGAGTCAATTTAAACTAGTGTCCCACCAACTATGGACCACTCCCATAACTTCAAAACGGTTCAGGATATCGAAATGCAGTTTTCGCTTATCAATGCGGAATAATGGGACAAGTAACATGCTGTAGAAATTGTCTATATTATTTTTAGTTTTGATAAATTTAATCATATTTAATTTTTAAACGGAACTATACATTTTACTCACCAGCAATGGATAGGTCATGAAAAGAGGAATAAAGTGACGTTTCACATGTTAATATTGTGATAGTAATTTGAGTATAAAATTACTTTCTGATATATGATCTTGAATTAAGCTCGCCTTCCGGGAAGATGGTCTTCACGGCTTCAAAACTGATGCGTGAAGAGAGGAGACTGTGGGGTGTGGCAGTGAGGGATAAGAGGCCTAAGTAATATACAGAAATCCATGGTCTTGACACAAAGGTCACACTAAGGAACACCAATTTAAACGATCAGAATTAGAGATTTTTCCATTTATTTATCTGGATTCAACTTGTCTTCTTCAATAATAAATATTTTCAAACTTGAGAAGAATACAACAACCGTCTCTTCGTTGGTAAATTTCTTTCTTTATTAAGATTATCATTCTCCACTTCGCAACCATATCTCTACTGCTGTTCATAAATGTAAAATAAAACAATACATTTCCGTGTTCAGCCGTGATTTTTCAAGTTTGTGGCAGCACGTGGCGTCATGAAATGAGAAACTCTCCAATCATTAGCAGTCGTGACTCCAGATATGCATTTGTGTTAAAGTGTAGAAAATTTACACTGACAGACTGTCAAAACTATTTAAAAACTTTATTGCTTTGTTCTTTTGGTACGTGTTGAAGTAAGACGTTTTCATTCCGTTCTCATGTTTTCAAATGGTAGTTTGTTTCTGCAATAACACACTGAGCTCGATTCTTGTAAGTTTGAAAAAGACCTTTATTATTAACGTCCTATTACTACAAACTATTTTTATTTTGTTCTTTTCGAAGATCGTTGCTTTAGAGTTTTTGAAGAAGTAAAGAAGTTAAATTCAGATGAACAAATGGGAAAAAATCTCTCATTCTGATCGTTAATATTGATGTTTGTTCACATGATCTTCGTGTCAAGACCATGAATGGCTGTAGATACGCCTCTATTCTTCACGGCCACTCCTCTCACACGCCGGACAATCTTGGCGCCGCGTAGGCTACCTTCGCGAACGGCGACTGTTGCAAGGGCTGCTACAGAAAAGGTCCGTTTACTTGAAAATCACATGTCAGAAAGTCTAATTTTATACTCAAATTACTATCAAAATACTAACATACGATACATCATTTTATTCCTCTTTTCATGATCTATCTATTGCTGGTAATAAAAATGTATAGTTCTATTTAAAAAATTAAAGATGATTTATTTATTTATTTAAGGTTGCTTTAAAAATATCAGTGGTCATTAACGACCCCTATTGATTTATACTAGTGATACATTTTTTAAAATTTAGAGTAAACTGAAGTAATAACGATAAATTGAAATATGAAGTACAATACATTTGCAATTATTCATATCATATTTTCTAAACCAGCTAAATTAAGAGAAGTTAAAATTATTTTGAAACCTTATATTGAATTAAATATTCGTTCTTGATGCCAAGAGAGATTCTTAGATTTTGGAGACTGGAACACTCGAGGAGAATGTGTGACACTGATAATATTCCTCCACATTTTGGACAGGTGGCAGGGTCGGTTTTTTCCATTAGATGAGAGTGGGTGAGGAAAGAATGGCCAACTCTCAATCTTGTGATATTAATTTGTTTTTTTCTTCTTAATTTAGCGTTTGATATATTTAAATCTATTACAGATTTTCCTACATTATGTAGTTTGGATATTGAAGCCTTCCACTGGAGATCCCATACCCAAATAATAGACTTTTTAAAATGTATTATAAAATCATTTAAAGAACCACGTATTTGATGGTCGATATAGTTATTGAACTGGGTTGCGTTTTTAGCAGCTAAGTTGTTTTTTTCATTTCCAGTGATTCCGTTATGGGGAGGGAGCCATGACAGTATGATTTTAAATCCTCTTTTCCCTTTGTCGTGAAGAAGATTTTAGATATTTTGTATTATTGGATATTTGGAGAATCTATTTTTCGTAGCTGTGAGTGTCGACATGGAATCAGAAAAAAGGCAATTCGGTTGTTATCTACATTTTGTGAGCTGTATTCAATAGCTTTGAAAATAGACCAAGCCTCACAGGAAAAAATAGATAGGAAGTCTGGAGGGCGGCATGATATATGATCATAATTGTTCCATAGTATAAATGTGGTTCATGAAACATTGAAATGGCAAACAAATAAAACCAGAATATAACTGAAATTGCGTTTCCTTAGAATGTTCCAAATTAGTTATCTTGAACTATAATACTCGCATTCTTGTACTCGCAGTCCTACTGTTGTAAAAGGGGAGAATATGATTGTTCACGGTGGCAGTATCTAGATCATGAATACCATTCATATTTACTTACCCTGTTATCTTTATTGAATCACATTTCTTTAATGGAAACGCAAGGAAACTGATTATATTTTAAAAAATAAGTAGAATGTGACGGCAATCAATAAATCTAACTCCAGTGTATCGTTTCCCGTCACGCGAAAATAAAGGAGGACGCAGCAGTGGAAGATTGACGAACAACGCGAGGAAGGTTTATCAAGCGAGCCTTAACAGTGAATGCCTAGCTTTAATCTTTCTTCGCTCGTTCTCTTCTCTTTTGTGCTTTCCAGTAACAATCGTTTCTCTTTCCAGTAGCTCGGTGTGAGTACCGGGAGAGGAAATTAGGTGAACGAAGTAGGAGAAGTGGCCGCGATCGGGAAACTTCTCCAGCCACGGAGTAGCATGAGATAGCCTAAAAACAATTTTCTCCCTAGTAGTACCAATTCAGTTTACCCTTCGGGTCAAAAATCCCGCATTTGCGACTGAAAATCATATAGGATACTCTCTAGCGTTCTTGTCACCATCCAAATGTATAAAGTCCCCAAATGTGGATTACTTCTTACATTTTCGTCTACAACTTCATAAAAAAATGCAAATTTGAAAACTAGCGGCCATATTGCTTCCAAGCTGTATTGCGGTCAAAATCTGCGTCAATGTTCTTTATGTATTCTGTGATATTCCTTTTAGATATACAACATATACTCTAATATTCAAATATTTACGGAAAACAAGTAACAACAATTGTATGTTGTGTACAAATGTATAAAGTGCCCAAATGTTGATTACTATTTACATTTTCGCCTACAACTTCACAAAAAATGCAAATTTGAAAACTAGCGGCCATATTGCTTCCAAGCTGTATCGCGGTCAAAATCTGCGTCAATGTTCTTTATGTATTCTTTGATATTCCTTTTAGATATACAACATATACTCTAATATTCAAATATTTACGGCACGCAAGTAACAACAATTTTTTTGTTTACTGCTACATCATTTTTGGTAACGCTCCGAAGAAAAGACGCTCTGCCACTTGACTCAAGAGCTTCAACTCAAAAAACATTATCTTCGCTCCATCAGGGGCCTCTTCAAAGAAATTCCCAAATTTTGTCTCGAGACGCCAGCGCAATACAGGTCCGATACTTTGGTATTTCACATTAGGAGCGTATTCTACATTAGTGAACTTTATCCTAGAACTACATATTCTATTCTAAATATCAGTATTCATGTTTCGTTATTCATTTCTCTCTTCCTCGCCCCAACCTACCCGCGACTCCTCCTTTCGAATGTGCCTCACACTTTCCTTTTCTTTCACTTTTTCACCCTCCCCCCTTCCCTCGCCTACCCCCAGGGCCAGCTCCCGCCCTTTGGCAATTCCTTGCTGATTCGTTCCTTTCCGACTCCACTTCTGCCCGCCCTGCCAGTCCTTTTAACTCACTTTATCCAATACCTCCCCACCCCATTTACAACTCCAGCACTTCTCAAACTCACCTTGCAACCCATTTCATACCAGCACTTCATTCTTAAGCCTGAATAATCAGGAGCTCAACGGCATTTCACATACGACACAACAAATCATCACGACCGTACCTTCCTCTCGTAGCAAGGGTTTGCTTCCCCCACACGTTCCACGTAGAATTTAGGTCACCGGATTAATATCTTTGTGTCCATATTTGAATAAGTTCAAATGTTGGTTTCCTAGTGACCAGAACGGGATAAATCAATATTCGCATTCATTGGTAACCCAGAATTCTGGGGCCTTTTGTGCGTGTTATTCACCCTTCACACACAATGAAGAGACATCACTTTCAGGGATTCCGTTTTTCGTTGTAATTCCTTCCCTCCTATTTCCTCTTTTCCGTCACTGTGGAAAACAATTACTAGTATCTACTCTCCTATGTGTCCCGTGTCAATCTCCTTTGCTTCACACTCGCCTGTCTATCACTCCCACACACTCACCACTACATGATAATCCTCATCACTCCCGTCGCTATGGGCATCCCCACACTTCCCGCTACTTACAATACCCGCCGTGGCTCGTCTCCGCTCTCTGTATTTCTCGATGTATCCGCAACACTTACACCGGGAGAGGTGGCTCAGTGCATGAACTGATGTCACTGCAGTGCCTCTGACCGGGAGGTCCTAGGTTCGAGTCCTGACGGTGGCAGGAGTTTCGACTGGCTTGTCAGCTATGTCTGATTCAGCCGCTGTCTGGAGGAGAATTCTAGTGGCCGGCTGCTCTGAACGGTATTTTTGTGTAGTTTCTCTGATCAACACCAGGCAAATGCCGGAGCAGTACCCTAACGAACGGGCCACGGACCGCGCGCGATCTTTCCCTCCTCTTCCTTGTCCTATCCTCTCCTCTTACACACACACACACACCTACACTAACGTGCACTACACTACCACACATGCCGGGAGACCGGTCAGGAGCTTACAGCTTGTCCCGGCTGGGGCGGTGCCCCGCTAGTGGGAGATACCTGGTTGAAGGGAAACCCCGCTAGTCGACGGTAGGTCGACGCCAGATCTCGCCAACCAGCGGGGAAAAGATCAACGCCACAGCCTGAGAAAAACACGCACTACACTTACGGGACTAATGACCTCTGTAGTTGACGCACCCGGAAACATGAATCAATCAATCAATCAAAACTTCCGATTAAATTCCAGAAAGAGTTTCAACGATGACGAATGAAAGGAACTGCGACAGAATTGGAAGATTCCGAGACTAACGATTGTTTCTGATATTTGAAGCTTCTTAAATTCTTGAATATTGCGTCTTATGTTTTCAAAAAAACATTTTTTTAAACATTTTATATGTTATATGAAAATAAACTCAGAAAAAATTAATAACTTACTTTATAAATATTCCACGATGTATTAACTTATCGTTTGCCTGAAGTATGACAATATTATCCTTCCCTCTTGTCACATATTTGTGGTAAAAGGTTTTCCTGGTGGGCAAAACTTTGGTAAACTTTTCAAGAGTTATTTTGAGGAATTACGTTCTGGCGTAATTTTAAAGTATTGCTCCTTTATACTGCGTTCAGGCTTGTTTCATTTTACATGTGTGATGGGTACCCGACTATCTCACACCACACTTACTTCAATAAATATAGCGGTAAATAATTCGTTTCTAGATATCGCAGACATAAAATACTCTACGGATATTTGTGTTCACTCTCCTATTTATGAAGAAACTCTGAAGAAAAATTCCTCTTTTTGGTTAAAAATAATCCTTCAGGAAAAGGACTCCATAGAAGCATGTTCCATGTCATTATTACATTTTTTATTTATTTTGTTTCCTTGTTATAAATATGCTATATTATTACTTTATAAACCTCATAAATAATGGAAATGGTTAATGCATGCTAATAGTTCAAAAACTGTTTATGCATGTGATAGTGGGAAAACAACAGAAATAATATATGTTGTAGAGGGAGTTTGGGTAAAATGGAATACCGAGCTTATTCCTCAGTGAAGAGCTGCAGCCAAGTGAAACAGCCGTTAACTACTTCAGAATGGTCGTACGATGCTCTGCCGTCAGAACACCCGCTTGCAACGTGCATCATGACTTCTACCACAAAACATTCATTTTTCGGTGTCTACAAATTTACGCAGATAAGTTTCGACAAGATAATGCTATTAGTTTGTTTTCCGTCTAAGAATTAGAATTTAAGCGCAATGCACACCACCAGATTTGCCTTTTATTACTTTGTGCTCATTTTGTCCTACCTAAACGTGCAGTTCTTCGCTTTTACGTTGGACGCTATTGACTGCAAAATGCCATTCGGGTTATACTGAATACTATGTCTTTCCATTCCAGTGTATCATTTGAGTTGGAGCTCATACCATATTCTGTAATAGAGAACATTGGTGCAGATTGTATCTTCTGTAATAGTAAGTTTACTGAAAATAGACGAAGAGAGGTTTGGGCGAAATGTTTGTCCGTGTTCCCTGAGGGCTTACCTTGTCTGTTCTGGAGCAGAGCAAAAAGATAACATGTGTGATTTTTGCAAGTGAATTATTAAAAAATTATGAAATTTGTATTTTATATGTTCAGATTATCATTACAGAGATTTTTATTCACTTTATTTCATATTTTTCATTTTGAAATACCTATCCCATATTACTCAACTATTTCATATTACCCTCCAACATCGACGTTGAAAACAAATTAAAATTATTGCTATTAAAAAAGTTTGTTTGTAAATTTTCAAACAAATATTTAATTGAAAATAGTTGAAGTTTGGGTTCGTTTCATATTCCGTGCTCTAAACAGTTTGATTATAAAGTAATGCTAACAAATATAACGGTATTCCATATTACCCGAACTTCCTCTATAATATTAATCTGTTACGGAAATGGATGGTTGTTGAAGGATTACGCTTCCCTGGGTGTGTTTATCAGAACTAGAATAACAAGAGTGTACTGTCATTGGATTCCGATAGTGCATGCTCACAATATATTAAGATGATCCGTCCCTCTCTTATTAAATCCTAATTTATTTAATTCAATGTATCTAATTTACATATCTACAATCTTGGCTAGCTCAGTTTTTCTTTATGGGACACAATGACACTTAGATCTCAGCACTGAACATTTATTTGTAATCTTCTTTGTGAGCATGAAGAATATCCGCCCTTACGATGTGACGGATGGTAATAATCTTCACTATAATGAAAATTGTTTTTTCCTGATTTATCCTACCATGCATTTTCTAAATAACAATAATTAATCTATATTCTTGATGTCTTTCGGGCTGATGGGCCGTGGTCCAATTGGCTTGGAACTGCCAAACGTTTCGCCCACGACTGCGGTGGGCATCTTCAGTGGCGACGTCTCGGGCGAAGTGTCCGGGACAGCGGCTTACTGGCGACTGACTTCAATGCTTTATAATAATTAATCTGTTAATTGATCTGAAATTGAAGCGGCTTATGACTACCGACTGCAATTATAGACTTAATAATACCTTTCTTTTCAAAATTGACAATTTTAATATTTATCGTACTATTTATGAAATAAACAACAAGTATATTTATTTTTACTAATTTTTTTACTGATTTTTCTGATTATGATGGCCATCATTATTTCCACTCCTATAATTTTAAATATAACTTAATTGAACTTATTTTAATTAACATTCTCGGCTCTATACATTTATTCTTTCAATGTCTTTACAAAATCCTTAAATTTAGCACTTCCCTTTCGTTGAAACACAGCCCCCTTAGCGAAGCGTAGAAAGAACCAATAACTCCGTCCTGGTCATCTACCTTTTTATAGTTCCATTACCTTGGGTCGTCCAAAAACTATTCATCGATGCAATTCACGACGTCCATATCCCCTCGAATGCATTGTGTTCGCACATTTCTAAATTAACTTACAAGTCGTTAACATTTAGTTAACCGCGCAAACTAATATTCACCGCTTGCTAAAATTAGAACTCGTTCTGATTTAAAAATTTACAAAATTCATACAGTTTTATGGCGTTCATCCTGCTCCTAAAAAAACATATCACATTCTCTAAAACATTCACTTATACCAACTCATCTTGCTCCCTGCTTCTCTTCTTTTCATTGTTTCCTGGCGATTTCGATGCTATTCTATTTTGTTCTGGTATTGCACATCCTAGTTCATTAGTCTAATCAACAATGTCTCTAGTAAAAATTTTTACTTATTTAAAATATTTGTCTATTATTTAAAATAAATCTCCGAAATTAATTTAATTTACTTTTTCCTAACCCCCAAGTCCCCAAGCACACCAAGTTCGTCTCATCTTTGCTCACATTTTCTCGTACTTATTAATTTTCTATTTGAAATTTCGTTCACAAATTTTAATTATTTATTAACAAAATATTACAAGAGGTATTGTCACTCGTCTCAATGTAATAAACAATGAAACTGAATTTACGCTTAGGAAATTTAATTGTTTTCCAAGGCATACTAGTGGTATGTGTTTTAATTAACAAAACCAAGCAATTTTATTACCAACGCAATTTCGACACTAATGGGCGGCATATTGCTATCTGACTATTTCTGTTTGCTGCCTCAGGGTGGTCCCTCCAGCATCACTCGTTGCATCGCGTGTTTTCCCCTCACGCTGTTTCATGGAAATATCATTTCATTTAAAGGGAATGTGAGATGATGCTAGAGACGCTCCCGAATTCTCACAATCTCTCTTAATACAGTTAATACATATTCAAGTAATAAATTATCTGACATTGCTTTTTTTTATTATTATTATTATTATTAGCCTATTCCTGACTACGTTTTGCTTTTTCTTTCTAGGCACAATCCATTTTATCCCGGAGAGAGATTAACGTGTGCCATTATGGCGATCAGCTTTTCAGCTGTATCCGTTGGTAAGACAAGATTGTTTAACCTTGAATGATGAATTATGAGGTGATAGGACGATGATAAGAGGTGATTGTGGCGTCTTTTAACCATCCCAGCATTCGCCTATGACTGAGGGGAAACCATGAATATTCCCGTCAGGATGGTCGGCACGGGCGTTGAACCCCAAACTCCCAACTGCAAAATCAGCGCGTTATGCCCTGAGCACTTCGCTCGGTTATTATTATTATTGTTATTATTATTATTATTATTATTATTATTATTACTATTCCTCTATATCACGACTAATGATGTTATGTGTCGGCTGAATATAAAATCTATTCCAGGTTGCAACCAGCTACCTAAGGAGTAGATCTTGGGACTCTACAATACTTTGCGCAAAATGTGGGCTGTTCCAAATAAAGCGATTTCTTGCACTTCCCAATCTTTTGAAATACCTGGGAGTTTAGACAAGTTCTTACACAAATTATGCGGAACAAATCCCAGAGCTCCGATAACTATCGGGACAACCTGTGCTTTTACGCCCCACATTCGGCTGATCTCGATTTCCAAACTCTTGTATTCAAGACGTTTCTTTGCCTCCTTGGTAACGATGTTTTGATCACAAGACACAGCAACATCGACAAGCAAACACGATTTGTTCTCCAAATCTCGAATGACTATATGCCTATACTATGCCAAACTATACTATGTTTGCCGCTATCGTGCGATCAGTTTAAATTTGTTGGTAGTACAATATCGTACACAATCCAACAGACGTCACCGGTTCCGGTGAAAGTTCGTACCACTTGGGGCATGTGTTCGGAACTTCGAGGGCGGTACAGATCTGCCGGTGGAGGTAGCTACACACGCTGTCGTGTCTTTTCAAGTATTCGGTCTTTGCTAGGATTGGACAAGCTGAGGCAATATGATCAATGGTTTCTACGTGTTCCTGACAAATGCGGCATTTATCATCTTGGGACATTTTGAGAACCGCTTTATCATAATGTCGTGTTCTCAATGCCTGATCTTGGGCAGCTATTACAAGTGCTTCCGATTCTGGCTTCATTCTTCCCCATTTAAGCCACATAAATGATTGATCTTTATTGATTTGTACCTTGTCCATTCGTTTCAAATATTGTCCGTGGAGTGTTTTGTCTCTCCACTATTTCTTTAACATTTTTTGTGTCTCAGATTTCATGTTAAGTAGCATCAGAAGTTCATTGTCTCTGTCATTCTGGGTGTCTTGCATAGTCTTGTTCGCAATGCTTCTTGCTACACTTACAATGACTCTGCTTCCTATTCTTCGGTCAGATTTCATGATCTGCCTCATTAGTGGGTCATCTTGATGGCTGGCTACATACTTTCCCATCCCGGTTATTGCATTGTGCCAGGAGGCTTCAATTTGTCTGAGGCCTCTTCCTCCTTTACGTGACACAAAAAGTCTATGTACATCAGCTCGGGGGTGGGCAACGTGATGCATTGTAAGCAGTTTTCTGTTTTTTTATCCATGATGCGAATTTCCTGCTCAGTCCAGTCCACTAGTCCAAAACTGTATTCAGCTACAGGGACCGCCAAAGTACCTATTGCTGATATTTTATTCCTGGAGTTCAGAGAAGACTGCAGGACAAGTCTCACTCTTCTATAATACTCCCTGCGAATTCTCTCTTTCATTATGTCATTCGAGATGGTCTCACATTCTTCAATGCCCAGATATTTGTAAGTTTTACCTGGCTCAAGATGTTGAATTACAGTGTGCCTGTCAACTTCAATGTTCTCTGACGTGGTCATTTTGCCTCTTTTTAAGTTGACTTTTGCACACTTGTCAAGACCAAACTTCATGCAGATGTCATTGCTAAAATCATTGATGACAGCATTTGGGAGAGAATCGCTTCATTCTTAGCAAACACTTTGAGATTATCCATGTAAAATTAATGTGGGATCAAACTAATGCAAAACAGCAGAGGGGATAGTGAATTTCCTTGAAAAATACCCCTGTTAATCTGAATACTTCTTGTAAAATTATTTTATTCAAAATGATTATTAATATTATTATTATTATTACTATTACTGCATTTTAGTTTCCACTCACACAAACTTCCACTTCCACCATTATAAATACTATGATACTGATAGTTAAACTTCAACTGCAATTAATGCTGGCATCTTAAAAAATTGCCATAGACATAGATTTTTAGACAATTCAGTGTGTATTGAGCATTCAAAATTAAAAATCATTCTTTGTATGGAATAATTATTTGGCCATTCACCTAACGAACAGATTCTTGTATAAAATATTGTAGTAAAGAAACTTTTATTAACATTTTAAAAATGCGACCTTTCGATGCCAAATTTTCCCCATTGTCAAGATAGTATAACATATTTTACATCAATACTGTACATTCTGTGTAGGGAAACATAAGGTGATACAGTAGGTTAAATGTAAGGTGAACACAAACAGACCCGAAACTCACATTATTAATTCGAAGTATAAATGAAATAATTTTTTAAAAATGTTGTCAGTTTCCAAAGGTGTATAGGTTGCATGAAAATCAACCGTCTCCGCCATCATTGTAGACAGACTGTTGGCCTGACATTAATATTTTTTGAATTTGGTATAATTTATAACAAGGTGGCATCAGATCAATAATCAACTTACTAAAAGGTTCAGACCAAAACTGAATCATTTGTGTGGATCTTCAAACGGTAAAATTTGTCGTCCTTCAACAGAAATGCTTCACGAAATATCCTTGCTGCCTGCGTAAGTGAAACAACCCTGCTCGAATGAAATACTGTTCACAAGGAGTGGCCCTAACATGAAACTCCCAAAATAAGGATGCCAAATATTGTGAATGAAATTATTGTCAGTCGAGACAGAATCATCTCTCCGCGTCATATGCAGATTGGCTATATGAACCATTTCGTAAATGCTCTTAATACTGGAAATGAATGCTTTCAGCGTATTGATTCTGCTTTAATAGTCTATCACTCGAGAAGATAAAAGCAGATGTATTTTACGGTTGTAAACCGGATGATTAGTTTGTCAGGATCTTGGATGAAAAGGAGAGAGCAGTATGGATGTTTTTGTAGCAATTATCAAGAAATTTCGTGGTAAGAAGCCGACAGAAAATAATTCTGGGTTTAAAATATACTAAACTGATTTCGCGATCTTGGAATCATTTTGAGAGAACCTCTTCCGGAAGAGCCATTGGTCGATTGCAGACAAAAATGTATTACATACGTATAATTTAATTATAATTATATCTGTATAACCTACCAGGGCACATCAACACATGTTATTCTTTGCATAACATTTTATTTCCAAGCCATTGGCTCAGTACTATTAAATTAGAGCTGGTTTCGTCCATTTCTCCGTCCGCCAGCGTGTTACGGGAAGGGGGTGAGCTCCCTGACGTCACATTTCCTTGCACGTGTAGAGCGCAGCGGGAATTCTCGGAAGTGCCAGCGCCCGCGTTAGCTGGCGCTCCTACCAATTACGCACTCCGTTCAATCGAAGGGCCTAGAGGGTTTCGAATACGTTAATCTGATTGGTCAAAAGCTCCTCCCACCTTTCTTTATGATCCAACGCATCGCACGCAGCAGTCAGCTCAGAGAAAGATTGAAAGAAAAAATTCTCTGTGGCGATCGGATGCGTTTCTGTTCCTGTTAAGTTTTTGTGCCTTTGTGCAATTGAAAGTCTTATTATTTTTATCACTCTTTTCTGTATCTGTATCCCTCTCTTCTCGCGTACCTTCCTATCTCTTTCTAAGCAACACTCGCACGCGGTGCAGTGGATCCAGAGACAGTTCTTTGACCTTTGAGGGTCGCTGGAAGTTTTGGAGCGGTCTCGCAGACCGCACGTCGACAGTAGTGGCATTTTTCTTAACATGGCGAAGATCCGTCAACTCTATAGATGACCTATAAGTTTGTTTCTTGAGGATCGTGCGTCGATGGTACAGTAAATTAATCGATAATGGAAATCGCTATTGGTATTAGAAAGTTTTTGCCACCTCGAACGTTAAGTACTATCGATCTTCTGCGCATGCACAGATGCACTAAAATGATGCGAAACTTGAACTGCGCATGAGCAGAAGATCGATAGTGCGTTGCGTTCGAGGCGGCAAAAACTCTCTATTAAGAGTGATGATTACCGTTGAATGTGAACTCTACACGAATAACCAAGAGGAAGTTCATTATGGACGAGTTGCTGATGTAAACGAAAGGAAACACAGGAAGAAACAGCAGCACAGGAGAATGGAAAAGAGAAAGTGTGATGAACACCACAGCAGTTTTCACAAAAGAAGGATACCTCCAAAACTTCTTATTAATGGAACAGTTTTCGCGCAGATTGGCCGTACAGAAAACGTACAGTACAGACTGCACAATTTCTGCATGAAAACTTCTGAGCATGCTCGATATTTTCGTTTTTCACTTTGACTCATGGACTTCTAGCGGTAGAATCACTAACGGTTTTGGTTACGAGACGCAACATTAATCGGCTATTTCGATTTTGTAGTTAGGAGTGTTAAGGTACGATTGTGAGAGAAGTGATATGGTGTGTTCTGGCGTGGCGATATTGAGTTCTTGGTCATTCTGATAAGTTTATTATACTAACATGTGTAAGTATGAAATTATTGAATGAATGTCACAATGTAAGCTTGTTTCTATTTTTTTTGAGATTATTTCGTTTTCATTCATTATTTTCTGAAAGCAATAATATACCTCAGTTTTGTTATATCAATTGTGAATGACCTTCGTCACTGATTTCTTCAACAAGTGGAAGTTTTGGTTTTTCGTAAGGCACCACGCAGGAAAGTACCAATGATCAATTTACTTGCTCAAATTTTGGAAATTTCGAATTCAGTTCGTTGCTCCATCTGCTTGGTTATACAGTACATGAAGTTGAGGCGAACGTCTTTTAACTGCAATCCGATGACGTGGAATTCGGAGATTGGACTGCGCACGGCGTGCTATGCATTTCACGGGGACATTTTGTTTCATTTGCCGGCGCGCGCTGCATCGCACAGTGCGCGTACAGAGGTGAAAGGTCGCCAACCAGTTGCGTCTCCTTCTCACTTTCTTTTCGTTTCCGCGGCAGCAAGCGAGCTCGCCTCCTTCCCCTCTCCCTCCCCTTACTTCGATCCGCTCCCTTCGTATCGCTTCTCGCTTCGCTCGCCCCCCCCTCTCCCAGGGCAAGCCCTTTTCTTCTCGTCTCTTCCTCTGCCCTGCTCCCCACCACGCTCCCCGTTCAACGCACTCCGACCAACATGCTCCCCGCCACGCTCCCCGCCACGCTCCCCGCCACGCTCCCCGCCACGCTCCCCGCCACGCTCCCCGCCTCTGACCGCCGTGCTCTCCGCCACGCTCTAAAGCGCTCCCCGCCACATTCCCCACCGCGCTTCCTCTCACGCTCCACTCCACGCTCCTCGCAAAGCTCCCCCACTAAGCTCCCCGCCACCCTCCCTGCCACGCTCGCCGCCACGCTCGCCGTCACATTGCCCGCCAATGCCTCTCTGTCACGCTCCATGCCACACTATTCGCCGAGCTCCTTGCTACGCTCCCCACCACGCTCGACGCCACATTCCCCGCCAAGCTCCTCGCCACCCTCCCTGCCGCGCTCCCCGCCACGCTCGCCGCCACATTGCCCGCCAAGCTCCCTGTCACGCTCCACGCCACACAATTCACCGAGCTCCCTCACTGTGCTTCCTCCAAGCTCCCCGCCACGCACCCTGCCTCGTTCCCCGCCACGCTCCCTGCCTCGCCTCCGCCACTCTCACCGCAACTATTCCCATCTCTCTCACAGGTACGTTTCGCGTTCCCCACCTCTCTGGCCCCACGCTCTCTGCGAGAATCTTTGCGACACTTTGACACGCTGCCCACCACACTCCCCGCCCCACTCCCCATTTTCCATTCTAACCTGGTCCGCTCCCCACTCACTACCTACCTCACTACTTTCCCCGCTCCTTACTCCGTTCCCACCTTGTTCCTAACTCCTCTTCTGTCTCGACCGCTCCCTTCCCCATCCCTAACTCCTCTCCCGACCTCTCTATCCCGCTCTCACCCCGTTTCTCCATGCTCCACTCCCCACCCCGGTCCCTAACTCACTCCCTTTACTGTTCTTCACCCCGCCTACTGTCGGATCCAGAAGGGGGGGGCATTGGGGCCATGGCACCCCCTCCCGAAAGGCCCTAAAGTTTTCGTTTACCTTTCTTTACTTGGCAAAATTGATTTAAATATTTTTTCTAATTACGTAATTCTTTGAACATTAATACAGTGTAGTATCGTATTTACAGTACATAAACAATTTACATTATAATAACAGTATTTGTTATTGAACAAAAATCTATGATGGTGGCATGCCTCCCCCCCAAAAAAATAAGCTAGATCCACCCCTGCCCCCGCCCCCCTTCAATACACTCCTTTTCTCTTTGCCAGACTCCCTTTCTTGCTCCCCGCCCCTCCCTTCTGCATTCCTTGTCAGACTTTCCCTGCCGGCTTGTTGCCCGCCAAATCCTTCCCCATCCTATAACGCGCCCAACACCTCCGCCGCGCGGCACCATCCCCACACCATTCGCGCCTCTCCCCTCCGCCCCCCCTCCCCCCTCCCGCTCTCCCTCCCCTCCGCCCGGCGCTGCCGGCTGCCGGCGCCGGAGTTCGTAACTTGGCGGCCCAGCTGTGCGCGTGACAGCCTGCGAAATATTGCCTCCATCATTTCCGCGTCTGCGTACGCGCTTTGATGTTGAGCCTTCAGCCGAGCTACTCCCTTTCCTCCCTCTGTCTCTCTCTCTCCATCCTTCTTTCCTCCCTCTCTCTCCCTCTCTCTCTCTCTCTCTCTCTCTCTCTCACGCCGTGCCCACATCGCCCTACGCGCGTCCGAAGCCTTGCGCGGCTCCTGCAACCGCGTCGCCAAGCAATTTCCGCCCTTCGATTTGGTTCCGCGCGCGCGCCTACAGGCCTACTTCTAATTTTAACGACCTAATATTGGGAAATATTTTTCGTCTGTCGGTGCTGGTGTTCTTCCGTTCTGTGTTGTCCTTGACGTCTGTGGAGAGAAGACCAGTTCACTTTCTGCGGAGTTCGTCTCTGAAGCGCCCCGGAGAGGGAGAGCGTAACTGTCATCATTCGTTTTATTTCTCAGGTAAGGAATTTTAGCGGCAGCATGTACGTAATCATTATTTTCTTCGAGGATTTTTAATATTACAACAGAGTTTTACACATCTTCAATATTGAAGTTTATGTAGTGTTTCCAACAATGATCATGTAAAAGGGAGGACACTCGATAAGTAAAAAAACGCACTAACACATTTATTTTTATAAATATTTCATTTAGACTAACATCAGCCCTATTTATTTCTTCTCTCGATTTGCTATTCCATTGAAAAGATTCATTCACAAACGCAGATGATGGTCTGAACGTCTCTTTAGTTGCTAGACAGACAATATCATGCATGTGTGTGTCAACATTCATAAAAAGGATATTCATGTTTTCTATTATAAATTAAACAGTAAACGATACACTGTAACAGGTGTTAGCCATACGATAAAATAAATGACAACACGTGTTAAACATTTACTAATAGGAGGAGATTTAAAATACAAAGGAGGTCGAGAGGACAATTGAAGTCAAAGGAAGACTGTTCTTCCAAATGGAGGACGGTTGGCAACCCTAGGTTGATGTGTTTTTCCTTCAATTCATGCTCGATCGTCTCGTTTCCTTCAATTCACGCGTGATGCATCTGTGTTCTTTCACCTTTCACGAATCGAAACGATATCGTCGCTATGAAACACGGTAATATTCAAGTCCTGGAGTCATTGAAAAGAAGATTGGCAGTTGGAAATTCAAAATCGATGAGAAGGTTCAACATGTCCGGGCGAAGAATCAGGGATTTGACCTCCAGTTCTTCCATTCCGACATCGAGGAACAAATGTTTGGAAACCGTGGTGTCTGTGCTGACTAGAATAGAGTTCCATTTTTACTTTCAAATAACTATTGGAGTATGAATCTACGAAATCAATTATTAACTCTTATTACAATTTTATGTCGACTTTAAATATCTAAAGTGTGACATAATATTGAAATTAGTTTCGTAATAAGTATTATTAGAGCAGATGTTTTCTGTCTTATCGATTCCAAATCCTCTTAACAATTTCTTTCGAACCTTTTCCCTGAAACACTTCTTCCTGGAAGTTCTTTTTAAAATATTTCTTTACTACCTGCTTACATCTATTCTCATGGCTTCTCAAGTTTTACCTTGTATCTTTAAAAAATTAAGAACTTCAGTATATGTAAGAAGGTATCCTAATGCACATAAAATACCTCACAGACATGAATAATAATAAGAGCAAAAGTTTCTGCTGTTTTCATTAATTAGAAACTTAGCCTGCGTGAAATTTTCCTCTCTACCTCCTGTGAAGTTACAACACGCAAACCGCCACACAGTGTCTCAGAATCCACTAGCTTTGCTATACCAGCACATGCTTTCACACATTATTTTTAACTTTTGAAATTTTCTAAAATTCATACAGTTCAATGAAAATAGACCTGCTCCAATTTTTTAAGCATACTTTGCCCCATCCGAGGTCAAAATTTAATGAAAAGATTCAACCTTATCTTGAAAATTGATTATTGCAAAATTCGAAGGAATATGACCCAAAAACTACTCATATTTCAAAAAAATGGTATATGACCTTCTTTAAACGTCTGTTTCTTGGAACGGAAAAAACTCTGTCGTCAATATTGTAGTTTAGTGAGGTTAATTTACTTGTAATTAATAAAGTGCCAAAAATGAGGCCAGCTTCATTTGTAGCGTCATTTTCTGCATCCGAGGATACTAAAGAAAGTTTTATTACGTTTTCGAGAAAATAATTGTTGAAAAATGTTCTCTATTTCACTCAAAATTACATGGAAATTACTCATATTTTCGAAAAAGTATACATGACTACTTAAAGATATGGTATTGAAGCTAACATTACTTTAAGAAAAAAATCTCTCTTCAATATTATATTTGTAGAAAGACGCCGAGAAAAATATTGTTTTTAACGAAAATGAGACCTGCGCCATCGTTTAATCGTCCTTTGTTTCATTAGAAGAAAAAATGTTTAATCAAAACCTTTAAGAAAGAGCCTTTTTAAGAAAATTTTAAGAAAGAGCCGTTTAAGAAAAAATTGAAAATGTTGTGTAGACTTCGTGTAAATTATCCTCAATAATCAAAATATCAGTTTCAAACTTGTAGGTTTTGGAGTATTGTGAGATCGATTGGGAAATGTAAATTTTGGAGAAAATCGTCTCAACTCTTAAGGCACTGTCATTGAACATAAAGGGATATGCAGGCAGATGGACAACCGAAGAAACCATTTGTTGTATACTGACCTCATCACTTGTTAGTGGAAGTAATTTTCTACGTAGGAATAAAAAGTATCAACTATATTGGTATCGGTACCCTAAAATAAAATATTTTATGGTTTACTAGTTCATTGCTGTTTGTTTCCAGACCTGAAACAAAAGACGTAATGGTATACTTAATACCCTTGCGGGCCTTTCTGATTCTTACGCCCTAGGGCCTTTTGAATACTTTATGGCCCTAGGCTCTAATACCAACACAACACACAGAACATACTTATGAATTCGATTTTTTAAAGTTCAGATGCAAGAAAATACCATAAATAAATAGCATAATGCTCAAATAAATAAAATAAATTGTTATAAACCTTATTTTGCTAATTTGATACGAAAAATGAAATTTTGGAATGTTTTCGTGAATTTGTAATTGCCATCATTCACTCGCAAAATACAATAAATAAATAGCATAATGCTCAAATAAATAAAATAAATTGTTATAAACCTTATTTTGCTAATTTGATACGAAAATTGAAATTTTGGAATGTTTTCGTGAATTTGTAATTGCCATCATTCACTCGCATTTCACTGCTACGTATCACCTTTTTACTTTCCCGTATACGTACGTATACACGGAGTGATATACGTAGTATAGGGAAAGTTATGTAATGCTGCGCGAAAAAATGGCCAATTTTCGGCGGCAAAAAATTAATTGCCGGGCCGTGAAAACGAAAAAGTGGATAAAACCAGTTGCTAAATTAAGAAAAAAAATCCCCTAACACGTGGTGTAGCCAGAAACCCTGTTTTCTAGGTCCTTGATACCGAAAACCCAATTGAAAGGAAAACGTCCGTCTGTGAACACTGCTAGCGCCTAAACCATACGTACGATTTCTTCCAAAATGAATATTTCCCGGTCGATCTGGTTCTAGTCAAAGCTTTGAGATTTTGAAAAAGATCCTTCAAAATTTGGAGGTACTTTATATGAAGCCCGCCGGGGATTTTCAAAATTTTCTCAAAAACGGCTTCAAATTTTTTCTCTAAATTTCTTGTATGAATAGAATAAAATACACTTATTAACATGGCATAGGTCCGATTTTCACGTATAACTCTGAATTTTCGAAAATTGTGAAGTTTGAACGTAAATAACTATTCTGTCAAAAAATGCCACTTTCTGCCAGCATCACAATACCTACTCTTTACTACATAAGTACGTATCATGTCGAGAACGTAAACATTAGAATAAATAAGCTTTAAATAAAAATTATAATGTATAAAAGCCCTCTTCACGTCTTCATTTATTTCCCACTTGAGTTAGCAGGGTGAGTGAGCGTCACTCCACAAATCATTTAACTCAGGTCCGGGCACGTGTTTGCCCGCTCGGGCGCGTCCACGCAAGGCCGCCACCGCGGCTGGCCAGAGAGTTAGCGGGGACATGGGAGTTCTGTGGTAAACTGTACCAACATACTGTAAGTATCTTTTTATCAGGAACTAATCAACCAATTTAATTGAAAATTTCAAAGAAGTTTTAAGATACACGATTGCACATTTTGACATGATTTTTTTTATGTTCAAAGGTGCATTAGTGCCTTTAGAGGGTATAGTACAAGTGGCCTCAATTTAATGTTGTTGTTCCCCACAGTGAACTCTGTACGTTTAGGCCAATCGTTTATGGTAGTGTACTTTAGATTTATTAATATGAGACTTATGAAATAAACAGTAAATTGGTATTCAAATGAGAATTTTTGATGTCTAGAAAAAATCCGTTGAGGCAGCAAAATAGCTTCAAACTGGCGTAATGGGGGAGCTATGATTTGGGATTTTGCTACATAGGTTCTGGAATGTTCGGTCGATTTCTGCAAAACACCCAATGGATTCCTTTTTCTTAGAAGCTTTATATGATGGGATAAGCAACCATTGAATAAGTAGTTCATCCTTTTTACCTGTTTCTCACGGGAAGCAACCTCCTTTTGTTAATTTTTCTGTAAGAATTTCGCTCGTGCGTAGCTCACTCCGCGCCAAAAAATGTGAGTATTCTTTGACGAGAAGGCGTACTAGCACCAACTTTTGAGAGCTTAACCTGTCCTCAGGGAACGTTAATACACGCTCCTTGCAACTCATTCCATATGCGAGAATGAAACTGCTGGGAAGTTACTATATCGGCGTTTGAATTTGGTGATAATGCCATTGCAGGTTAAAACGGAAATTTCCAAGCCGTTTTCTTTGTGTATATAGCGTTTTGCGTTGAGGGCCAAGTAGGAGCTGCCACCTGGTGGAGGGATGCTGAACTAACAAGCAAATGCCGTCAAACCTATTTCAAACACCCAGAGAAAAGACGTTTATTGCGCGTTCTTCATCGCCACCAGCACGCGGATTTTGGAGGGTAGTACGACGCGATACGTTTAAAATGCAAATTCTGAGCATTAATAAGGCCAAAGATTGTTATTAAAAACCAATCTCCCGCCACCAAATTTGAATCATTTTTCGGTGCCGATATGTCAACAAATCTATTGTTGGTACCAAAACAATCGAAGAAAATGAAAAAGTTGCCTGTTATGTGAATATCATTATGATGACCACAAATCAGTTGCAAGGGTATACCTACTATTTTCTACATACTTGCTCAGTTGCTCAATTAACCAGAAATCAGTTAGGTCAAACCAGAAACATAACTTAATCTAAAAATTGTTCGAGCCTACATATTGTAATTTTCTCTTCCTTTGGCTCAGCTGATATCACTGCAGTGCCTCTGAAGGGCAGAACCAAGGGTTCGAGAGCAGACGGGGGCAGGATTATCGGCACTAGCGAGATCTAATTCCACCACTGTCTTGAGGTGAATTCTACTTGCCAGCTGCTTTATTCTGTAGTTTTGCGTAGTTTCTCCGATCATCACCAGGTGAATGCCGAAGCAATACCCTTACAAACAGGCCACGGACCGCGCGCGATAATTTCTTTCTCTTTCTTATCCTATCCTCTCCCATTATTTACATGTACATACTTTCACAGACACTACACTGTTACACATGCCGGGATATCCATCGGGAGCTGAGAGCTCGTTGTGGTTGGGAAGGTGACCCGCTGGCGGGTGACACGTTTAAGTCCCGCCAGCCGACATGAATGTTGGTGTCAGATGTCACCATCCACGAAGGATCACCGCCACTGCAAGAGAAAAACATGCACTATACTTATGGGACTAATGACTTTGGCAGTTGACGCGCCCGGAAACACAAAGTAAACAATTTCCTTATTCACTTTAAGGATCAGGCGACTATTTGTTTCTGCCTCCCAGAACTTCTCTCCATCTCTTTCTTGGCCTATCTATACCTTTCCTACCCCTTGACATAATATGGAAAGCTAAATTCGGAAAGGCATAATAAAGACTAAATAAAAAATGGGAATAGTTCAATGAGATGCAGGAGAACTCTGAGACATCTTGCAGAGAGCTGACTTTGCCCACCAGAAATTCTACATAGTTTCGCCGGGGTCAATTCAGTTCAATTAAATAAATGACTTTTTTTTCCGTGGAAGAGCTCTCTCCCGCCTGACTACGCAAATTCCCGCCTGACCACGCTCCTTTCACCGTCTATCAGAGAAGGGAGGTATCACTCGAGCGACAAAACTGGCGATTTTTTAAAATTTTGCTCAAAAGCTTCTGTTAGGTGTGGGGATCTTCTACATGCTGTAAATCTATGACATGGAACATACGGATTTACTTCCTCTCCAAAGAAAGGCGTACGAAGAATGTTTTTGCCCATAAAAGCCCACAGCTTCGATCGGTTTTGAACCCACCAGCTTTGGTATAACAGCCCGACACGCTAACCGTTACATCATTGGAACTATAAACGAGGGTCGCCATTGTCGCCCCAGCGGTAGAAGATGAATGCGCTAACCTCTACCCCACAACCCCACCTCCGTGACGGGTGGGTTGAACAGTTAACCCTGTCTGAAAACTTCCTAGAGAGCCGAGGCATACAGAATTGACGGAAATAAAGGAAGTCCCTCGTCGAAATAGCACGTTGCGTCAAAGGAGGTGTATTTGGCCCGCTTCCCTCCTTTCGGGGCCATCGTGGCAAGGTCGAAGGAGTCGAAAGTGGGCGGGGCCGTTTCATTACGCCCGCGGCGGGAAGCCCTGTGTGGACCGCCCCCGGCTGCGCCAGGCGTCCTCGTAGGCGTCGCAAAATTAGGCGGTGGGGGGTCCCAACGACGTAACTGATTTCGTATGCACCCTTGAATAGCCTTCCGTGTTTGTTATATAAGACGCAAGATTCCCATTAAGGACAAGGACCGCTAACGGGGATAGGTGTGGGGACAGGATGTTTTTCAACTTCTTTATAATTTGTCTTTTTTTCTACGTCGTTTTTCACTACGCCCCAGTTCGAGTATACACCTGGACGGGTTGATGAGCTCGGTTTCGACGTTCTGCTTATCAGCTTTCGTTTCAAATAGATGGAAAAGATTCTCGGAAACAGCGACCAGAAAAGCAGGTCTCTAGAGCAGTGATGTCAAGGCCGCCGTCTGGCCGCCTGATTCATTGATTGATTTAGTGCAGTGGTGTCAAGGTCTCCTACTGATGGCAGTGGCACGCCTCGCTTCACAGTGCCATGCCACGAGCTTCTCGTCGCCACTAGCGTCGGGACAGGAAACTATTAGTAAACTCGTTTTAAAATTCCGCCTATGTGTGCAAAGATACATTTTATTTAAATGGAATTATTCAATTATCGTTTAATATAGTTTTCGTTAGTATCCCTTTTCCAATGAAAATTAATGATTTTTGACGAAATTATGGACTGTACAAACAAGCCAACTCTATGTGATAGTGTGCTGCAGCTAAGAGTGAGTGTGTGTGTGTGTGGGTTGGTGGGTGTGTGATTAAAAAAGAGGAAGAGACACGAACGAACGCGCGCTGTCCATGGCCCGTTTGTGAAGTAGGGCCATATGAAACACTGTGATTCCGCCTGCCTCCGCACTCTTACTGAGAAAGGTCAGGTATACACGAGTTACTCTTATTGTAAGAAGGGACCACCTCGACAGGTCGGGAAACAAATGAACGTCGTGCAGGGCGATGTCATTGCAAGAGGTAATGGTGAAGCCATTTACAAATGAGCTAACGTACTGACAAAATGAGGGCAAGGGCATAACGTGCAGTTGTATTGCCAGCAGTGACCAAGCGGCAGCTGTCAAAGCTTCAGACCCTTTTTTAGTAATCTCGCCATACTTGGCGGACCACTCCCTATGAGTGAAATGAATGGTCCACACCACCACCACGCAATACTGTAGTTCTGTTTTGAATCAAACCGACGTTACCCATTATACTCGTGTATTACGGTGGCGGTTGTTTTGGTAGACACTAAACCAAATTCATTGCTATGATTTAAAAACTAGAAAATCAAAAATCTATTTTGTAATTCAGTAAGGAGCAAAATGTAGAAATTTTAATAAGTAATTCTCTAGTTTTCTGTTTTAGGAGATAAGGACATAGCAATCGTATTTTCAATAATTTTAACTTATAAACTGTTACACTTGTAGAATTGTAATACATACGCGCTTGAAATTGGCCACTGAATAACTCGAATGTTTGTGCTCAATATTTGGCTGTTGAACGAAACGATGGTAACTAAGTTTGGTCCTGTTGTGTAAATAAAACAATTAACAAATATGTACTACATCATTATCTCCACGCATGACAGCGTATTTGTAATCCATTAATATCGGTCACGTGCTTTAGTTCCAAGCAGTGTTATTATGTACACAATAAAAACTTTTCTTAAAAAGTAGTTCTTAAAATTCTCTTCTCTCGAGTTCCACAGGTCTGGATCTTCATTCCAAAAGTCCGTCATTTCCACCATTTGCATTCACTCATGAAATCTCAGAACACAATCTAAACGCCTTCTTAGCACGTTCGAGTCTCGACACATTCTCTCCGAAATCTGTGCGCCGTCTGGTCAACTAGCTACTTGCATTCACCACGAAAACTCCCGAAAACAACACACTATATCTTTTGTCCACGGCATTGTTTCGTGTCGAAAATTGCGTTTTATCACTTATTCTGTCACGTATTCATTTACAGTTTATAAATAAATTACTTGTGCAATTTATTTGAGAGTCCCGCTTCCTTAAAAGCTACAAAACCATTTTTATTTAGCTATTTCACCTTGACTTGCCCCTTTACTTACATGGCGTGTAAGCCATTCACTTGCCTCCTGACGTCAATTAAAGTTATTACAATCTTGTAAAATTTATATTATCCTCGCATCCATTACTCATTGGCGCATCACAACTTAAAATTACCTTATTTATTTCTCGTTGCTTGCTGGGATTTCACGAAAGTTTGCGACATACAAAAGTTTCTACGCCTCCGCGCCGTCGTTTGTCACTGTGACAATGCCATTATTTTCCTTAGGAAAATATTCTTGAATATGTTTTTTTTGGCAAGTCCATGTGAACCCTCACATTATATGAAGAAAAGATATGAGGAAATAACCTATTATGTGCCAGATAAGCCGCATCTCTACTGGCTTTTGGCGGAATATTTTAGGAATCAATCTGGTCTTTGCGATTGGCGAAAAATTATGACCGTGCTGCATTTACCAACATATTATTTATATATTTTATAGTCGCATTTGTGTTGTATTAATCAGTACCAAACATTGCAGGGACACTGTGATAATCCTAAAGAAAAGCCTGTAAAAATTTAGTACGTATTCTTCCTCTACTTTCTCTACCATCAAATCACTGTATACGGCAATTTACGCCCTTGCTTGTGTTGCTCGCACCGATTTCAAACTGGGCAAATTAGCTAACTCTTATCCATGTGTTGTGTCTTTACAATCAGAAGAAAAACTCCGTTTCTCACAACATTTATTTTTCACAACATAAAAATACAAATGGTCGCCGGGAGGCGAACTGGGTAAGCCGAAGGCTCAGTTTTGACGGCCGACGGCCGTGGTGAGTGGCAGTGTGGGGGCCGTGACAACGGCCGCAGCGAGCAGGTAGTGTCGCCGGTTGAGAGTCGTGGCGGCGGCGGAGCCGTCGCCCAGGTGCCGAGCGGCTGGAGCGCGGGGGCCAGGTAGAACCCGCGATAGCGTGAGGCCGTAGCACCACCCGGGCGATGCCAGACGGAAACGTCGCTAGCCGAACGTGGCGACGGCAGCGGGGCCGTCCGCTCGGCAATGGTGAGGCCGGGGAGTGGCTGCGTCGCTGGCAGAGCGTCGTGGCGGCGGCGGGGCCGGCGCCCGGGGCGGCGAGGCAGTGGCGTTGTGTTGCTGTTGCCTCGGCGTGACGAGTCGGTAGACTTGGTCGGTTGGCTCGTGCTGGCGGTTGCGTGCGCTGGCCGTCCGTAGCTCGCTGGCAGACTTTTGGCAGATTCGTAGCTGACAGGTTGACGACTGGTAGCTGACTTCTCCTGACCCGTTGTCCACCGGGCTTTTATACCCCGGTGGGCCAATGGGAAATCGAGTTCTACGCTACGGTCAGTGCGCAGCGCGTTTGTGTTGCGCCCTCTTGACCGAGTCTTGCGTTTTGCTGGGGCGCGCCGTTTGAGTAGTCGGCGCGCACACAGCACCATGTATTCACTCACCAAATGCTAAAGGCTTATTACAACTCTTCCTTTCATCTTATAAAAAGGAACAATAATATTTATAAATAGTAAAATTAATTATCTTGAGTAGTACTGCTAATGATTCAATTTAAAATTATTCAAAATTATTGTATGTTATAAGTTATATACGAATATAATATTATTTTAAGTTCAGAGGTTACTTCTGCAAGTTTTCTCTCGTAAACTCGAATTATTATTGTATTTACCTTAACCCCTTGAAAGATAATTTACTAACGAAAGAGGATAAATAAATTATTTAAAAAACGCCCTTGTCGTCGCGGCTCGTCGGTCACGCACGTGAGGGAGTTTACATTCCATCTGTAACGCACGCCGCGTTGGCGGTGATAAATCTTCCCCAATTAGCCGAGCTCTGGCTGTCGCCCAGGAAACGTACGCAGGAACTGTACTGTCAACTGCCACTCCCCAAGTTTCATCTTTCGCAACGTAATCCATTTATATTGCATATATTTAAAACACTAACGGTTTTCTTTCAGAGAGGATTTTCAGTTTTGTACTGAACCAAAAATTGTGAATTTTTAACGGCAATAGGTCTTATGAGTGTTATTTCCTTTTCTGATAAACCGTTTTTTTAGTTACAACAATAATTTTAATAATTAAATATTGAAATTAGTATAACAAATGCTAGTTTCTTATGATTTGTTCCATACATAATTTTCAAGACCTATATAATTCATGGAAGTCCTTTCAATATTAGATTACAATTGGTGAAGCAAAGATCAGGAATGTTTTAAGTTGTTTTAAGACTGTTTTTAAATTGAAAGGTTATTGAAATGAATAAACGAATTTCAGCAATCGTGTGTCACTTCACAAAATTCAGAGTTTTGAATTGTAAATAGTTACGTTTTTAAATTACAGTTACGTTAAATTACAGTTTTTAAGTTAAATTACAATTTTTAAATTACATTACGTTTTTAAATTACAGAATAGCCTGTAAAAATCCACTAGATTATGAACAGTAAATATACATTTCGAAATATATTTCAGAAACATGTTTGTCTCTGTGTTCACAAAGCGTAGTGATTATATTGTGACCGTTTGTAAACATCCCTCATTATTTCAGTTATCCAGTATAAGAAGGAAATGAAACAATATTTCTGAGGTTTACAACTTTCCATATAATGCTTGTGTAGCACTATTTTGTTGTAACATTTCCACAGGTCTTATTGTTGTGCGATATAATCGTATGGGGTTCACTTAGTATCTCTAACACCGTTCCGAAGTATAATCCGCACATCGAACACTGGTGTCGTGTAGAGAAATGTAACTCCACTACTTCTACATAACGTGCGAAGTCTGTTAAAATTGCTGTAACTCTTGTGCGTCAGTTATTTGTATTTTAACTCGTATTTTGGCTTTTACCAGCCCTTGGTAAAGCTCTTACTAAGCCCATTGTGCCCATTGCTGGTCTTGGGCTGAGGTTCATCCGAGTTAACTTGAGTCGTTGCTAGATGCTGTTTATTGCCTGCTCTACTTTCCAAGACATTTTAGTAGCAGAATCTCAAGCCGCTCTCTGTCAATTACATAGCTTGGCGAAAACTCCGCATCTGTGAAGTCATTCTTAGGTGAAGTCTTGCAAGAGGATATGCACGAGAAAGGAGTTGGAGTATATCATAAATTGTCATCGTTCTCCCTAGGTGGTTAATTATACAGCCATCACACGACGAGTCAAATAATTTCCTAAATGGGCATTAGAGAGTGCGATCAAGGGGTGGAGCTAATGTGAACAATGAGGGGAGAACGAAAACATGATGAATCTCGCGAAATTGATATCTTCTACGCTAAGATGGAAGCTAATTATTAACAAGAAACCGCAGACACGGTTTCTCAGGTGTACTTTTTGTGTGAGCATGAAAATGATTTAATAAAAGATAAAATCAGTTTGTTGCATCCAGCCAGATTTTTTTGCATTTCCACCAACATTTGCAGGCGCATGATCTATATAGCGCTTGTGATATTTCACCTTTGGAAACACAAGTAATATTGGAATATGGTGTCTAATTGCGGAAACAGCACAGCCAGATTCACTAGAAAACACCTTACAGCAGAAACTAGTGAACCGATTTTTTTAGCTCCTTTACTAGCAATGATTTTATCTGGTCTCTGCGCTGCAGTAACATTCCTTTCGTCCATGCTATCAATTTTCTTAGGTTGAAAATTATGTTGTCCGAAAAGTATTTTCAAATTATTGAAGAAATATTCCACATTTTTTCGATTGAAGCTACAAACGCGAGCTAAGACGGTTGCTTCTGGCTTTCGTAACGAAAGTGTTGGGTGTCTTCTTAAAAAATCAGCAAACCAGACATCTCCGGCCCAAGATTTATAGCATGTAATCGATTTTGCCTCTCCAAGTTTATAAGCTGTTTTAATTTCTTTTGCCATTAAAATATAGTAAACAACAACTGGTTGAAGAATATATTGCTTTAATTCCTTCTGGCCACCCTCAGAAAACACTTATCTATTTGGAAAATAACTAATGATAGTGGAAAGCTAAACTATGGTTTATAATCAATTTGATGTAGGGGAAATTTGTTACAGTATCTTGAAAACTATTTGGTAATTGATTTGGTAATCAGTTGCAGCTTTCCAAATTGATAATACTTCTTTTTAACCTTCCTCACAACTACAAGCATGAAGTCTGGAGCAAATTCTCCTCTGTTTTTTTATAATTGCTAACCATCTTTAATTGAAAAAGTAATGAGAACTACTGAAAAGACCTGCCGGGGTAGGTTGTCATATGTAACAATCATCTCTGCATATTCTGTGACAACGCACAGACCTTCCGAGCATAAGCTGGGCTGGAAATACAAACATCTTACATCTAACCTACATGTTGATGCATCAGAGCATTCTCCAACTATTATATAATTGTAAATATTTGGAATCCAGATTTAATGAAATAGAGTAAATAATGAGCGTTTATTATATTAATAAATGAAAACTTACAACTGCAAGAACACAAAGAACATCTTAAAAACAATTGCCAGGACCTCAAAACCCCGTATTTTACATCATTTGGGAATGTTGTGATTGTACTTTGGTTTGAGTATAGACTGCTAGAGAGCAGCAGCACGGAAATAATTTATGACAACCTGCCCCGGTCTCCCGCACCAATTTGTTTAAATTGGAATGCTACTGTTCAGTAGCATTTACACTCATGTTCGAACAAGCAAGCTGTTTATCATTATTCATTTATTTATTTTTCATATGCCCATCGCATTATGACTAAGCTATTCTTACAATTATTTGATTACAATTTTTATTCGTAATTATAAAATACGTTATGCTCAAGCGACTCGTGATTCCCAGAAAAGCCCATCCGTTGGCACCATCGCCTGATCGCACTTCCAGGAAACGCCGCCCAATCAGTTAAGAATGTTCTGGGCTTTTTTGCGACCCCACAAGTTGAAATGCCTGATATATCCCATAAATCTAACAATTTAAAATGATTGACTAAAATACAGATTATTCAATCTGTTATTTGTAATAAATGTCTGGGTAAAAGCACGGCGAATCGAGAGCGCCGCTGGAAAACTTTGGTCCAGCCTGACGGAAACACCCATCCCCCACAATCTACCCCGAGCCACGAGTGTCGCCGTGTTCAGAACAACTACAGGACACGACTACCTTGCCAGCCACCTGCACCGTATAGGGGTCTTTGAAACCGACGCATGTGTTCTCTGTAATGGTCCAAAGATGGATGCAACACACCTTCCGATGTGTCCAGCCCTGAGTGCCAACACAAACTCGGCAGAGGACGACTTCTACAGAGAGACAGCCCGTCTATACTGGTCAGCGCGTCACCAAATGGCTAACCTGCCAAGGGTGGGCGTTGGCTAGTAAGTAAGTAGTATTTGTAACTTACTTAAACTAAATTTAAGAATTCGTAACTACTTGCAAGTTGATTGGCTCAGCGCCCCTGCAGACGTCAACTATTGTCTTCCCACCGCCGATCATCAGCATGCAAACTCAGTCGAGCTGGAGAATTTGTCACGTACACACGCATTGAAACTTGGCTCCTTGTTTTCGCTTCATTGCAATCTTAAATGTGCAAATGCAAGCGTTCTGTCTTGTGAAGTGTTAAGCTGTGCAGTGTTCAATGTGTGCCACAACTAGTCACTGTCACTCAATTGTTCGTCATGAACGTTTTCAATAACTCACACTTTCTACCAGTGACGGCAAGTATGTGTCAATGCTCGCTGCCTTTATTTCATGTATTCGCACGATAGTTAATCACGTGCGTAAAACTAACTGTGATTCCAATATTAATTTGTTACGGCTGTGTGATATGATCAAACAGTCCCAGTAGAGCCAGCCTTTCATCTTCTGCAATATGACGCAATTCAGTAGTCGCTGCCTCCGTCATGCAAGCGCATCTTCGCCTGTGTGTATGTGTCACTGCTGCCAACCTTATACCACGAAACTGCATTGTGCTCTTCCAGCTCTACCTGCGTGTCCTCGCAGGTGGTAACCCCTTCGAGACCTTGTGACCGGCTAGCCAACGGTTCTGTTCTCTCGTTCTTCAAGTACAGTTTTCGTCACCCATGACAAGCCACCTCATAGGATGTAATATATTTTCTTACAGCTTCAGCTTAATCACCGATTGTATTCACTACCTCCTTTGTACGAGTGTTAATTTAGCAATTTAATTATATGTGTTAACTTTACATGATTTATTGATTTCTTTCTGAGCGATGATGACAGCACCTGAGTAATTAATTTCAGGAACGCAAGACTGGTGACTTGCGAATATTTAACTCATTTCCAGTGGTTCTCCAAGGTAAGTTGTCTATCCAGAGGATGTCAGAGTAGGGTGTAAATGGGTCACGCCTTAATTCTTGGTCCTCTAATTACAAACACATGCCTCCCCCTGACAACTCATGTAAATATTCTTAAATCTTTCACTTAATACTTCTGTTAAATAAATTGCAAATAAATAGAATTTATGAAAAACTATTTTTATTCACCATCTTTATTGAACATTCTGAATTATTTGAAATCATGAATTGTTTGAGAAACTCTTTTGATTTCATAATATTTTCATTATCAGTATCACGTCGTAGTACAGTCATAAATGAAAAAATCTAAATAATTTTACTATATTTTTAATCAAAACGAAAAATGGTTTTCGAGAATACCTTACCAATATACTCGAACTATATTTTACAAAAAAGAAAAAGTTACAAACAAATTTATGATAGAAAATGTGTTCTGAGCTTCATAACCTTTATTAAAACTTACTTTTGGAGTATAATATACATTATGATGCATAATATACGTCCCAACCCAAGTATAAAGATTTTCTTCCAACTACTGCTGGGGGTAATTTCAAATCCCAAATGCTCACTGAAGATCCCCAGATGAATTATCGACACGCACGAATGACGCATTGCTCTCTCAGCTCCGGAAGTAGGCCATTTGCGATGCCGCAAGACCCATGTGCATACACACATCATTCACTAACGGCCTATAAATCTGTCTAGAGCGCATGAATGATGAACTATCCCTCATCCGCAGACATGCTCATCTAAGCGACCCACATTAAAGGGATGGAGATCTTCAACTAGAGAAATGACGGGTTGATTTTAGTAGTCAGATAAGTTTGATATTTTCCTGGCCTTGTTAGATATTTTCCGGCTATACTATTTACTTTTACGTGTGTAGACAATACGCAATGATAGGACACAGTATTGGTTCCAACAGAGAAAAAAGCTTTGTGAAATATTTTATGTATACATATCTTAGAACAGTTTCTTATTTGTAGTGCTTGCAAATTCGAAGAAGTGGTATTTTAGCATTTTCATTGTAAGGAAGAAAAATAAATAAAAAGTAAAGAGGCGTTTAAAGAACAGAACAGTGATTAGGGTAAGGCATTACATACATTCAGTGAGTATATTTGAAGTGCAATTGCGTATGACTCGGTGTAATTAACAACTATAATAATAATAATAATAAGTACAATACAAAACGAAGATGCAATAATAATACATAATCATACATAACAATATAAATAATTTTGTGTTTGTAAAATACTATGTAACTTACGTATATTATAATGTCTGCTGTAAAGCATGTATATTCTGTATGAGTTGAGCATTCAAGGGTGATATCTTACGAGCCTACGAGATTGATGTTGTTATTGTTGTAATTATTTTCATTATTATTATTATTATTATTATTAATTTCATTAAAATTACTTTAGAGAGTTTCAACTGGCAAATTATATGAAGAATACATTTTTCAATTAAAACAAATTCTAGAAATTTCAGGAAAACAAGAAAGAGTGAAAGATAAAAACTTGCAAAATTTAATGCTATTATATTGGGAACAATTATTTAGGTTTTTACCAAAGCTCCGTAATATTGTTAGCGGTATACAACAATCATTTACGACCGATTTGGTACATTGATATCATTCATAAAGTGAAATGTTATGGCACAATTCGTTACGTATCCTGCACAGAGATAAACATCAGAGGTGATGCATTACATTTTAATGTTTGTTTACGCTTTAGATCACCTCATGAGAATGATAACACAGAATAACTAGCAGAGAACCAAATAAATGTCACAACATTATTGCAAAAGCAATAATGTAATATCAGTATGATAAGTCTCCCAATAAAATACTGACTTACTGCTGACGTATTGTACGATAGAACGGAAGCATGAGGAGGCAATGGAGAGAAGTAAGAATGGTAGTGAAGGAGAACAGACCCGCTGAGATGGCTCAGGGCAACAGCAGTTATCTTTGCAGCGTCTCTGAACAAGAGTAAGTAGAGTAGAAGACCCGACGGCATTGAGATTTTTACTCTAGATAGATCGGATTCAGTTTCAGTTTAGATGAGAATTCTATCAGTCGACTGATCTGATGAGAAGTTTTCCCTGGTTTAGTCTGTAAATAACAGTCAAATGCTGAGGCAGTACCCTAACAATCGAGCCGAGGATAGCGCGTAATATTCCCTTCCTTTTCTTGCACCATATCCATCCCTTAACTACATTCAGTCTTACTTACCCTGCACAACTACCCTTATCGGGAGACCTGTCGCGAACTTACAGCTTATCCCTGGCCTGAGGCAGTACCCTGCTGGGGAGATATCTGGAAGGGAAACCCACAATCCAATACACAGGACTGCGCAAATCACATTCCATCGGGGGAGTATCACAAATACAAAACATGCACTATACTAACAGGGCTAACCATCGAAATAGTTGATGCGACCGGAAACAAAATTCAATCTGGGGGATAAGGATAAAATATTTCCTTTAAGTTGAAAAACGTGCCGGACTTCTCACTACTAACTTTCCTCTTCTCCTCTAGCATTCAAAGCAGCACAACCAAAGAACGTGTCTCAACGCAATCGGGCAGCTTAGAGTGAGTATATAAACTAAACACCAGGAAGCGGTAAATGAATTACGTTTTCTTGACACGACAATTTGATAACTATTAAGTTCATTCTGCCCGGTACGTTTCGTTCTTAAAAATTCGTTCACTATAACTAAAATTTGTGACAAGGAAATCCGAGTGTAAACAATTCCATAGTGTTAATGTATTACCTGCAACCGGTAAAACCAATTTAAACACTGATTTATTTGCTCTTTAAACATTGACTTCAAGTTTATAATTAATTTTATTTTAGTACCGAGAGTATTAGCTTGTTTAAACAAACTAACCTAACAAATATAATGAAACAAAACTTCTACTAATGTATTTCGAAATCAATAACGCTCGACATATAATTTAACCAAGTTTTTAACATTGAAAACAAACTTTAATGCTGAATAATTCCACTCACAATATAATTTTATAACCAAAGCTTTTTGACAGAAAGTGGCTGCTTTCCCTTGGTTGCAACGTTCAGCGTTCGCGCATGTTTTAAAACAGCCCTTCACGACCTGGCTTAGGACTTCGCTCCTCACGTTGTTTCATATACCTCCCTCATACTCGTAGTAACAGAATTTAATTTGAAGGGAATAATACGGCAGATGGAAATTCACTTCTCTTACCATTACGGAAATAAGTAACTTCACTGTTACAGTTGACTCTATAATCCAGCTGTACACCAGTCTGCCTGTCCAGTAATCAGGCTGTCTGTGTGCGAGTGCGTCGTTAAAATCATAATGTTGGATGGTTTTCTTACATTAAAGAGAATACAGAAAAATATGTTAGCATTTTTGGTTGATAGAAAAAAAACAGAAGCATTAAAAACCTTTTCCGGTTATGAATTAATATATTACTAGCTGAACCCGTGCGATTACATCGCACTGAAGGGATGCTTTCCGCTTCCAGCCACATGTAGAAATACACGTTGGCCACGTGGGTAATACCGCGTGCAAAGGCTTCTTGCCAGCTTGCGTATGCTAGACGAATTACATAAATCCGTAGATATCACATAAAAGATATATAAGAACATACACAAAATTTTACATTGAACACTTACAACACAATTGATAAATAGTCGCACACATGTTTGTCTTAACGGAACGCACAACAGATTTCCGCTTCCCGCCGCTTCGATTCACATGCGACAACCACGTGAGTTCTCCTGTGGCGGATGGTGTGCGCATAACCGCCATCTTGACAGGCAGCGCGCGGAGGGCACGCTAACTATCCCAGCCGCAAAGTTCAAACAACAAAAGTTTCCTAGCATTTTATTAATAACGAAAAGCTTCGTGATTTGCAATATTTAGTGACCTCCATTCCTGATTTTTTTATCTTTTTTTTTGGTACCTCATTTGTTAACATCCGTTCACTATGAGCCGAGTAGGAGGGACAACAAATTCACGGTTTTAACGAAAATAATATATATTATTACTAAATATACATATATAGTGTGGAAGTCGATTCGTAATATTTTGTATATTAAGTTTAATTGTTCATTCACACCCCTCCGAGTTTCTCGTTGACAAAAGATTCTGAAGATATGAGTTACGACGTGTTCGTACATATCCACCAATGCAATTCCTTGTGAAAGTGATCGAAGTCTCTCTGTTTTATTATAGCTGTTATCAGAACGGAAAAAGAATGCAGATTTTTAACGCATCTATTTACGACTATTCGTATTCGTCTGAGGACAAAATGTTACTGGCATTTGGCACTAAAAAATAACAACAAAGATAGCGTTAATCAAAAGTTTTATGAATAGTCGCGTGTGTTGGTACTCGTATTTTGAAAATCCTCCATTCCCATTATAATGAAAAACATAAAGCAGTGTCTTACAGCACTTTTAATTGTAGTGTTTCTGTGTGGATATTTGAGAGTATTTATTCTAGTCTGTAAATTTTCTGTGTTAGTGTAACAGCTGAAACCAGTAAATCCAGGGTATCAGCTGATGTCACTGCACTTCTTCTGACCTGGAGGTCTAAAGTTCAAGTTCCGGCGGTGCCAGGATATTCGACACTAGCCAAATAGTTAGGTAGAGTTCAGCTGTCGTCTAGAGGAGAATTTTTCTGGCCGGCTGCTATGATCGGTAGTTTTCCTTGGTTTCTCCGATCAGCACCAGGTGAATGCCGGAGCAGTAACCCTAACAAACGGGCCACGGACCGCGCGCGATCTTTTCCCTCCTCTTTCTTGCCCTTTCTTTCACACACTTACACTTACATGCACTACACTACCACACTTGGCGGGAGTCAGGTCGGAAGCTTAGAGCTTGTCCCGATAGAACGGTGCCACGGTGGATGGAGATACCTGGTTGGGAAAATCCTTCCAAGCCAACGTAGGTCGGCACCGACTCTCTCTAGCCAACGAGGGTGTATCACCGTCACCTTCCACGATAAAACATGCACTACACTTACAATCATGTTAGTAGTAGTCTCGAACAAAATCAATAATTAAACAGTAATCTTTGGAATAGAAATCAGAAAATTGGCTGTCTAGAATCCAGTGGCGTGCATTCAACCCCAGCAACCCCAGCACTGCTGGGGTAAGCAAGAATTAGAATTTAATGAATTTTGAGAATTGAAGTTACAGTGAACTGTATGAGTGAAAGTTACAGTGTACTTACATGATCAAAAACTTTGAGCCCACTGTGCACTCTGCTGCCATCTTTGTGGCGGCACACTGTGCCTGCACTGCTCTAACCCCAGCTCTGAAATCTTCGCTGGGGACGGTAGATGCGCGCGCAACTAATTCAATGGGTCAGCGGCAGGCGGGGTTCGGGAAGCAGCCGCAGGCGATAGCGACCAAAAGCCAGCTAGCTGGGGATAGATGACGTATCTCCCCCTCCCACTGCTTCAAGGCCAGACCTAATCTCGAGCTTGCGTACTTATTTACTCACAAGCCAGTGCTACCACGATGCAAAATTATTGAAAATGGTATGATTTGTTAGTAAAAAATACTGTACCGTGGGTCGAGAAGTTAATAACTTGTAAAATGATTATGGGAGCATATATTGCTCTCTCGTTGTAATGAGAGTGAACCACAATGTTCAGTAGAGATTTTATTAATTATTCTGAGGAAGGAAGTCCTGACTCACACGTGATCAGATTATTAGAATCCCCGAATTTTTGGTTAGCACAGCGTACTCTTCTCAGAGAATCAGTGTGCGTGGGTGTGCGTGGCACGGCAGTGCGTGACGCAGTGGCAATCCATTGTAGTGTGTAAACGTGTTATCGTGTTTACCCGTAATTTCCTGAGGATTTGTATTAACTTTGCATATAGTAATAAGTGCTTTTTCTAATCTAATGGGTATTCTGGAATAATTGTGTGTGTAGTATGTCTTCCAGTGAGTGTATAGTTGATGATATTTTGAGGAGACTGTTTTCAACGAGGCAGTTACTCGGAAATAAGCAGGTAATTGAAAAACGCAACCCTGGCATAATTACAACAGGAAACAAAACAAATGGAGTACAGGGGTGGAGGAGGGAAGCTGGTTGGCCACTAGCAGCTGGGGTATAAAAAGTAATCACCGCACGCCCCTGCTAGAATCTTGTAAGATGAGTTGTTGGTGGTAGTGAATCCCATCTGTTCCGGTCAGATGTGGGAGGCGTGAGGAAGGAAGCACTGCAAATGCAATGACGTCTTCAGATCGCCTAACGATGGATGCGGCAGCGGCCCAGGCGTAAATTCAAGCAGAGAGACCGGAGACACCTACTTCTCTGGCCGAAAGGGGCACGGAATGAACTTCTGGGAAGGGTCAGGACCACAGTGAGTGAGCATTTTAATGTTGTCGATAGCGTACGCCACTGCGTCATTATTCCCACGTGTGTCGTAACTCTTGATGTGGCGGAGAAAATCTGGATAGTGAGATACGACTCCAGCCTAGGCGTTGGCTTCCGGGTACTTCTTTCGTCAGGTATCTCCACAAACGGGTATCGCTCCAACCAGTGCAACCTCTAATCTGGTTCTGACTAAACTGAATATGTCTAATCTGATCCTCTGACATGTGTGTTAGTGCTTTCAAATGCGTGTACGTGTGTCAGAGGAGAGGAGGGGGCAGGAATGAGAAGGCAAGATGGCGCGCTGACTTAGCTCATTTATTAAGAGACTTCCTTCGCTACTTTGCTGATACTCCCTAATTCGCCTGGTAGTGATAGTAAATTGCCTATTGAAGCAGCTGGCTGCCGGAATTCTTCTCCAGGCATTAGTTTAATCCGTTCCAGGTAGGTATCTGTTCTATCGGATGTCTCCCGATGAATGGATTGCCAGGTTGTTCGTACAACCATACGCCGTTAGATGGTTGTAAATTATTCCAATTCAGCCCAGTAAGAAAACCTTTAACTTTCTAAGATATAAATTTGAATTTGAATTAAAGTAATATGAATTTGAAGGTTTTTGTGAGGTAGTGACAAAGCGAAGCAAAGCAAATTGATTAAAAATGCATTTAATAAACAAAAACAGCAACAATATCAATACATGTTTATGTTGTAGCCGATATTTCGTAGAAAATCAAGGTTAGAATCAATGAGTATCGACGTACCTTTAAAATTATCTTTTGTTCCATTTTTTGTTGTATAATGTTTTAAATACAAGTATTTTCCTTTTTTTCACTCTCCCTGTTCTTCCTAAATACACGCGCGTAAAACGATTACCGTAGAAATGCTTCCATATGCATGCGTATTCCCTATGGCTTAACGGCAAATGCTCGCAGTGAAACCGTACTTCCAAAGACGTCTAATTTTAAATGGCGTGGTCTACAATTTAATGCAAGTACTGTCAGTATGATACATTAAAGTCTCACATGATGCACGACAAAGACGCTATGACTGTATTCACCCTGTAATAACGGTCTCAAAACAAACATTACTCACTTCTCAATATCAAAGTAAATTTGAACGAATTTACCAATGATTAATGAAAATAATGTATAAAGTAAAAAAAATAAAACTGTCAACGTCGTTTTTAAAATTTCCTCGTATTCTGAAAACCCGCTCAAAACCGCTCATCTTTAGATGTATTTCCGCCCATTGGGCGGTATTCCGCGAAGTCAAGTTTTGTCCCACGAGAGAAAGCCGTTTTCCAGCCTAAAAAGTGAAATTCTACCCAATCTGGTAATCCAGCCCGGTGAGCGACACTGAGCCACAGTAATTCGTCCGCTGGAGGCACACGCGAGCAACCGCGCTACCTCTGCCCTTTCCCCTCCTCAAATTCCCCTCCGCTCTCCGCCAACCCCCTTCCTCAATGATACCTGGAAATAAGACCGGGAGGTCGGGAGAGGGGGCTCATTGCATCAACTGTTGTCACTGCAGCGCCTCTAACCCGGAGGTCCTAGGTTCGAATCCCGACGGTGGCTGGATTTTCGGCACTAGCTTGTCAGCTCAGTCGAATTCATTTGCTGTCTGGAGGAGAATTCTAGCGGCCGGTTGTTTTCTGTTTTTGTTGCAAAAATGTGTAACAACCCCTCTGAATACTCTTTCGACGTCTCGCGATGCAGCCAACGTCACCGCGCTTGAATAGCAGGAGCAACATAAAAACATTTTATTGTAGAAGAAGGTAGGAGACCAAGTCGTCGTCCCTCAAGAAGTTTATTATTTTGTATTCCTTTTCCCACCCTTCGAAGACCGTGCCATACAAATGCCGTTCAATCCAGTGGATAGCTGATATGTGCACGCATTCTGATTGTTTCAGTGAATTATGTGTGTCGCACGGAGTTACGAGAACAAGCATACCTCCGATTCCGTCGCACGCATCTTATCTTCCTCGGAAGTACCGCAAAGAACTGAAGGATATCGGAAATCGCGAGTTCTTATTCAATCGCTCGGGGATCAGATCACGGTGTAAGACATATAGGTTAACCAGCCACCTTCGGGGCAAATTTTCTGAAGCCAGTTTGAGGCTAGTTCCTCGCTTGTCCCTTACCACGGTGTAAGATATACAGGTGTGTTAACTAGCCGCCTTTGGAGCAAATTTTCTGAAGCCAGTTTGAGGCTAGTTCCTCGCTTGTCCCTTACCACGG
The DNA here is from genome assembly GCA_031308135.1 of Acheta domesticus. Taxonomy (NCBI): domain Eukaryota; kingdom Metazoa; phylum Arthropoda; class Insecta; order Orthoptera; family Gryllidae; genus Acheta; species Acheta domesticus. The sequence continues at coordinate 204,216,710 of JAHLJT010002406.1, forward strand.
TGTAAGATATACAGGTGTGTTAACTAGCCGCCTTTGGAGCAAATTTTCTGAAGCCAGTTTGAGGCTAGTTCCTCGCTTGTCCCTTACCACGGTGTAAGATATACAGGTGTGTTAACTAGCCGCCTTTGGAGCAAATTTTCTGAAGCCAGTTTGAGGCTAGTTCCTCGCTTGTCCCTTACCACGGTGTAAGATATACAGGTGTGTTAACTAGCCGCCTTTGGAGCAAATTTTCTGAAGCCAGTTTGAGGCTCGTACGGTGCGCACGATCGGTCTGGGTCACGGTGTAAGATATACATCTTAACTGAGGCTATTACACAGTTTTACGAAACATTTCCTACCCATTTTCGTAACTGTTCGCTCTAGACTTTACCAATTCCACCGCGAAACGACAAATCACTGATTGGAAATTTGAAATCAGGTGGCCACAGAGCTGTCAAACGGATCACGACCAATCACGACCTTGCCCAAATGAACCCAAAAGTCGCAGCGCTTATATGCGAGAACTGTGAGAAAACTAGCCTCACATATGCTTCAACCGTGGATATGATGCCGGTGACCGAAGTCGTGAACCGGAGTTAAGGAGTTTGAAATTTGAGTTCCTTTCAACGAATACAAGAAATCTCGATTACATCAGTAACGTATCAAACGGCTTCAGTTCATCCGAACTAGTTTTGATTACATATTTACGACATTTTTCTTTCTTTTAGAGAATTTTAAAATAATCTTAAGAGAATTTTATTTATAATTTTGGTAAATGTTTTAGGTCATCAAAATCCACCCCCTAGTTATATGAGTTAGGACAGATTCTAGAGTCCAAAAATCGTGTACAGCTTGCACTTCTTGTAGACAGCTTGCGTCTGTTTTTGATGTTATGTAAATACATAAATGAAGATATCACTGCTGCAAGTACAACAATATTCTACATGACATACAAGATTGCTCCAAGCTAAGTCCTACGTGTTCAATCCATGATATTTGGAGCCTCTGAAGAAGGGATACATTAGTCCCAAAGCATGTGTATGGCTGTTTATTCTTTATATTAAATTTATATTGTAATATACTTTGTGGTTGATACCACGTCGATCCTTAATTAATAATAATTTCTTGAGTAGGTTTCTCTGGCAAATAAAGCGTAAAATTAAACTGCACCGGAACGCCCAACGCTCGGAAGCTGGCTCTGCGAATCCACTTCGAGCCGCAAACTGCAAGAGAGAACACTAGAGGTGACACATTCTCAGCGTAGTGACTGTTGGAGTGCACGCCTCCCAAGCAACCACTTTGCCACTCCATTGTCCTCGCTCTAAACACGAGATCCGGGGAGGACAAGTGGTTGCTTGCGACACGTGGCGCAGCGACGACAGCGCGAAGTGGCATCATGTGCAATGTGGGGGAATGGAACGAGATGAGGGGCAGCACGGGGCGAGTAGGAGCGTGGGGAAGGCGACGAGAGAGGCAATGTGGGATGTGGGAGAGACAGGGGAAAAGCGAGTGGTGGAAAATGGAAATGAGGGATAGTGGGAGGTAGGAGATGGAGGGCGGTAAGTAAGAAATTTCAGTGGGAAATATAGTTATTCTAATTATCGTTCTCCATATTGTCGCGGCAAAATGTATTATTTTTTCATGAAGAACATTGTGAGGGTTAAGGGCACAAATTTATAGCTAATTTACCTTTGAAAATAGATTTTGTTATGTAGGAGCAAATACTTTGTCAACAAAACTTGAAAAACAACGCTCTTTTTTTCTGTATTCAAAATTCGACTAGAATATGACTTAGGATAGAGATCACAGAATTATGAAAACGTGCACAGAATTCACGTCTCCTCATAGCTCGTCACGCACAGTTTTTAACTGTTTTTGACGAAAATAAATAAATAAATAAGAAATAGTAAGAGATGGATATGGAGGGGCGGTTGGTGAGTGGAGGCGGAAGGCTGATGGCTGGAATCTGAAGGCTCAAAAGTGGCTGTAAGGAGGATAGACGTTGTATGAGGGAGGATAGATGCTGTATGAGGGAGAACAGATGCTGTATGAGGGAGGTCAGATGCTGTATGAGGGAGGACAGATGCTGCATGAGGGAGGATAGATGCTGTATGAGGGAGGATAGATGCTGTATGAGGGAGGATAGATGCTGTATGAGGGAGGATAGGTGCTGTATGAGGGAGGATAGATGCTGTATGAGGGAGGATAGATGCTGTATGAGGGAGGACAGATGCTGTATGAGGGAGGACAGATGCTGTATGAGGGAGGACAGATGCTGTATGAGGGAGGATAGATGCCGTATGAGGGAGGTCAGATGCTGTATGAGGGAGGATAGATGCTGTATGAGGGAGGACAGATGCTGTATGAGGGAGGACAGATGCTGTATGAGGGAGGATAGATGCTGTATGAGGGAGGACAGATGCTGTATGAGGGAGGATAGATGCTGTATGAGGGAGGATAGATGCTGTATGAGGGAGGATAGATGCTGTATGAGGGAGGATAGATGCTGTATGACGGAGGATAGATGCTGTATGAGGGAGGATAGATGCTGTATGAGGGAGGATAGATGCTGTATGAGGGAGGACAGATGCTGCATGAGGGAGGATAGATGCTGTATGAGGGAGGATAGATGCTGTATGAGGGAGGACAGATGCTGCATGAGGGAGAATAGATGCTGTATGAGGGAGGATAGATGCTGTATGAGGGAGTATGGAGGCTGTATGAGGCAGGAAGGAAGTTAAACGAGGGACGATGGAGGCTTTTATGTAACTCATAAATGAAACCACAGCCCAAGAGATTGCACAAGTCAAGCTTATAATATTCTATATTCTCTTTAAGCGATTATTTATATAAAGTTGATTTAATGAGTTGGAAATGATCACATAAACAAGCTAGTAATATTTTACAGAGAACAGTCATTAAGCGTTTTAATCTGATTTTTTACCTAACGTTCACACAGAACGTTTAACTGAACTGATTTATCAAAACCTTTTCATTGTTAATTCAAAACTCTGTGTAAAGTTCTGAATTATAATTTGTACCTTTATTTTGTATTCGTCCATTTAAATAGCGGGCAATATATCATTCATTTTATCAATTGAAATGGAAATATTATTTTCAACATTGAAATCAACTTGTTTAATTGGATCTTTTTCTTTGAGAAAATTAACATTTTACGTACAAACTCAATTCTGGAGACGTGGTAGCGGAAGAGCAAACATAGGGGGAGTCTGCACGGCCACTGGAGCCAAGAGATTGCTTCGCAAACCGCGAGCAAATCGAAGTTGAAGATGGCGGGAGGCAACTTTGTTGGGTTGCCACGGCAACGGCACGAAACAGATCGGTCGTTGACTTTGCCGAAGCAACCGTCTTAATTCCCTTGGAACCGCAACAAATCGTATTTCGATTCTAGGTAGTGTGTATTAACACTCTGACATATTTAATATATTTTCTGTAAATTATATTATTAGTATTCTAAATCCTTTTTGAGTCCACTTTAGGCAGAATTTGGGAAAACGTTTACCTATCCTCTTTGCTTCCTTCTGATAGGATTAGGTTCAATCGCAGGAGAATGACAATAATGGGAGTTCTTAATACGTCTGCACGTTTTCCTGTACGTAGAATTGTCTATGGCGGTCCAAGTTCTATCGTTTTTCAGACGTTTATGGAGACAACAGCTTCAGATATTGCGAAGGGGTATTTTATGCACTAAACTGCCCTAACTATTGCAACTCATTTTTAGAAACTGATATTTTGTCCCTTTTCGGTCTCGTAATATTCTTGAGTACTGCTTATGTGTATTGAGAAAGTGTTTTAATGCTGCGAGAAACAAACAACGCCAGAAAAAAACTTTTATTACCAGGCTCTGGTAACGAAAAAGTGAATAAATCTTGCTCCTATTGAGACGGATCTTTTTGGACCATCACAAGATTTCACAAGCTAAAAAGCATTTGGGTCATTCCATGTGAAATCGGCCAAAATTTTCCGACCATCTTCCGATTCGACTGAAACTTTTTAAATCGTTTTAGAATGACGAAAAAACACTGAATATTGACTTTTTGGCATTAAATTTTACTTCCTTTTGAAAATTTTGAAATGTGATATTTTGCATGAGTTTCAGAGGGTATTTTCTAAAAACTAGTAAAATATCTTCAAATTTGATTTTACTTTGCAACTTGCTTTATGTTTCTAATGAGTACATCCCACGCTAAAGGTTTGATATGACAAACCTAATTTTAACGGCATTAATAAGGCCGAATTAAGGCCAAAGTAAATAATTAAGATTTTTTTTCAAAATTCATTTTCTAAAATACTCCATCTCGGATTTTCTTCTTTTTGTCGTTAAATTGAAGAGAAGACATTGAAGTTTATAGTAGTAAACAATATCCATGGTATATTGGAATTTACCAAAGGTATTACCAGTTAAAGTTACATTTTTATTTTTGCTTTTTATGGACTTAGGAGAACTATACATACATAACCGCTTATCATTTGTAAATCTTATTTTCGTTATTTAATGATTAATTCTCGTATATTTTAAATGTATCTGAAGCATATTTTCGCAGGCAGAAACTTTTATTTATACCGGGTGACCCACCAATTGTAATTTACCGTCGTATCTTCTTAACGGTTCACAACATCGAAAAGCAGTTTTCGCTCATCAATGCGGAATCATGGGACAAGTAATATGCTTTAGAGATATTGTTTGTCATATTTTTAGTTTTGTGCGATTGTAGTAGCAGACTTTTCAGAGAACTACGCATTCGCAGTTCAAGGCAGTGTACAGAAAGTACATTGAAACAATGCTCAAGTTATACATGCTCTTTTCGACCAAGCGAAGAAGCCATTGTTTCAATCAATTTTGTCATAACACGATTTTAAAATCACAACACGGCAGTGTGTATTACATCCAAATGCAGCTAATTATTCTTAAAAACTAAAATTTCAAACCTGACAAATAAAGAGTAAGGAAAGATCACATGTGGTCCGTGGCCCGATTGTTAGAGTATTGCTCCGGTATTCTCCTCGTGTTGATCGAAGAAACTACGGCTTGTCCGGTTGGTCCGCACTGAAGTTGACGGGACATATAGTAACTTAGTTTCAACTGTTTTGCTTCTCCTTATAGAACCATTTCTTTTATTAGAAATTCCTATGGAATACAATTTTCTATTCAATAAGATATTTAACCCTTTATAGGATAGTGGTCTCTATACTGACCACCTACCGTAAGGTCTATGATTTATGCTTTAAGAATATAATTTTTACCCATAATGATAGCTTAATTGTTGATAAATATAATGCATGGAGATAAGAATCAGTTGAGATGCTGAACGAAGATTCTTTCGTATTTCTTCGTTTTGGTGGTCTCATATGTAACCACTATCCTTTCCGTACTTTGACTTTACCTTGGTATTCCCGTGAAGATTGCAAGAGAAGAATTAAAAAAAAAATTCTCAAGAATATTTTCTCTTTTGAGGTATGTAACGTTTTGTTTTATGTATTTACACGTGTTTTGAACAAGTTGTATGGTTGACAATGTAATATAAATGGAGATGAAAATATGTTGGATATTCTTTAACGTTCTTTTCTGTGTCACAAGGAGTTTCGATTAACTTTTTTTCGAAAATTAATTGTAATTTGAATAATTAATAAATACATGTGAAAATATAATATGATTACTTTGCTATAGGTATTATTTTACTTTACACATGCCCTCGGCTTTGGAATTATATTAGTTTTTTGACAAGCGTGATGTACAAGATGATATTGCATTGCTCATATTTTCACAGATTCGCAATGGATAAACGAATGTCTTTCAAGGAATTACAAGAAATGTCTGTAAGTGAGTTTGACTTATTATTTGATTCAGTCAATGACCAACAGGCATATGATTCTGAGTTTGGGGCAGACTGATGCAGATGATGCTCTGCCGGTTGCCTATCCCACTACGTCGCGGAACACTCGAGAGTCATCAGATTCAGATAATAATTGTGATATTATTTTGGCATCACCTAAAAAATTTGAAGTGTGAGACCTAAACGAAGTGATTCTTTTTCAAATAAAGTTTATCATTAGATATTTTTCATTTTTTATTTGTTGAGCAAAGTGGTGGTTGCTATAGTGACCACCATCCACAACACGCCTAAGATCGTTCTAAATGGATGGTGGTCATTATAAAGACCACCATTCAAAACCCATTAATTATAAAAATATAAATTAAAAAATTCATAGAATAATTTCCCTTGATTAGTAATCAAGTTCTTCATCAAATTTCATTAAAAAATAAATCCTATTGAAAAAAATAGTTTTGTCCTATAAAGGGTTAATAACTGATCAATAAGTTTCTATAGATGACAGTAAAATTTTAAATTTATCTGGAGTACTGCACCAGTTTAAAACAGAATAAATATTCTTTCACGCATTTGTGTAAAGTTTCTGACATTACATTGAAGTCATTTACCTTGTGAAGAAATACTGGTCGTGGCTTTTGAATCTTCTGAATGATGTTAGATTTGTCACTATAATTCTTACCTTTATCATTGGTTGCATTGTCATTACTTATGTGAGATTTGAAAATGTATTGAATGTTGGTTTGTTAATTTGAATGTATTCTTGCTTAGTATTGGCCACTTACGACATGAGTGAAAAAGTCACTCTAATCTCTCGTTTGTTTGCTTCAATCTTCACCTAACAAGTTGCTCTTCTTTTTGATTTTCCACCTACGTCCTAGATTTCTTTTAATTTTGTTACTCGCCAAATACCATGTCAAGGTGCTATTTCTCCTACAACGATCACATCCCCCAAGGCAAAATTTGCCGTTCTTCCGCTCCACAAACAATTCGACCGGTTATAGTCTGCCAGCAAATATATCCCTCATGTCGACGGTGCCCATCTCCACAAACCTCTCACCCGCCGATTGCTTCCCACCAGATCCCCAGTAATGCAATTCTGCATAACTCCCTCTTGCCCGTACGACCTCCCATTCGGAAAGCTCTTCAGCTCGTGACCGAGGAATGCAATCTGCAGGTAGCTCTTCTGTTCCACCTCTATTCGCGCAGAGTCCAGACGTTGAAGATTTTCCTCTGTTCGTCGAGTGGCTGTGTGAGACAGAAATCCGATGTGGCTGGGTGGTGAGCTAGCACCTACTGACGAGCACAGTACTGTGAAGGTTCCATTTTTTTGCTTTTAGTGAACCAGGTCCATTAAAAAAAAAATAGAGGACCGATATTTCAACGGCATACACAGCAGATCTGAATGGTGACAACTTACCGTTCAATTATATTTACAAAACAATTCCAAATTTCCAAAATAAAACAATAATATTTATTTACAATAACAACAAAAACTTTACTTCACATTTTTTCAATTGAAAGTATACAATACCAAACGCCTTTCGTTTCTTACGTCCAAATCTCGGTTCACTTCCAACTTTTTCAAATATATTAGTCTATCAACTGGCATCTCCATTTACATCTCCAATTCTATGTACCTCCATTTATCGTCTCTATTTTAGAACATCCACTTATCGTCTGTCTTTTAATACGTCCATATTCCATCTAAATATCAATACATCCAAATCTAGTGTGTATCAACACGTGCGCATTCTGTCTACATTTGCAAACGTCCAACTTCCGTCTGCTTATTGATTCTTCACTCTAATGATAGCATTCTGTTGCCTTGGTGTTCAACACAACATCAGTCCAAGGCAGCTGTGTGTACACAAGAATATCTTCTGAATGAATATACATTCTCCGTTCCATGTTGACTTGTTACAGTGCCTTTCATTTTACATGCGTTGAAAAATTCTCGCGAACCTAACCACTTTTGTACGCTCAGATCCTTCGAGGGGAGAGGAAGTGAAGCCGGTTGTCCCATGATGTAGATTTACTCCATGTAAAAGATCCTCAAGCCTAAAACAAGCCTCTGAGCTAAATTCAAAATCATCTGTTCCGTTGCCCCTGTTACCTTCCTTCTCCGTTAGATGAGGAAAGGAGCTTAGCAAAATTTGCGTGTTACACGAAAGAGAAGGTGTGATGGCGTGAGGCTTGGCACATAAAATTAGGCATGAATTGAATTTAAACTACATAAGAACTGTACTGTGGCGATGGAAATGAATTAAAAATGTGCTAGTTCCTTTGGGCCCAAAGGTGCTACATTCGAAAATGCCCAATTCTTTGTCGGGTGAGAAATATGGACATGCATGTAAAGTCCTGGCATTAGAATGAGCAACAATAACAACAATGCTCATTTGCATGCTTCCTCAGCCATTCTTATGTATCTCACGCATCATCTTCCTCTCCAAACTGCCTCCAACGCTATATTTCGGTCAGCGTAGCGGGGTACATTCGCATAACGGGCAGCGTATCGGGTTGTTGTAACCGAGATTGTGGGTTCAAACCCGATCGAATCTGTGGATTTTTAGGGGGGGAAATCCTTTTAGGGGGGAACATTTTTAGGGGGGAATACGTCTTCCTTCGGAGGAGAAGTAAAGTGGGCTGTCTCATGTAGTAGATTTACTGCATGTAAAATATCTTCATGCCTAAAAGAAGCCTCAGAGCTAAATTCAAATCGCCTGTTTCGTCGCCCGAGATAACACCTTTCTCCGCTAGGTGAAAGGAGCGCAGCGAAATTTGCGTGGCCAGACGGAAGAGTGGGCCTGAGGGCCCGAGTCTCGCCACGTAAAATAAGGCATTCACTTAACATTCTCAGACCATCATAAGCTGGTCACTCCCTTTCATGCTCTCTGGTGACACTCCAACACATTCTTTTACCCCCTAGCTCATTCCCCTTCAAACTCTTTCCTTTCTCTCCTGACTTTTCACTCATCTGTTCGCCTCACGCTCTCGTTCGTCCACTCCAATCTGTCGCCAACGCCACCTCCCTCCCTTCGGGTGCCTCACCTTTTCAACTGCTCACGTGTTCGTGACGGCTTTTCGTTCGCCGCGCCGTTTGCCCGCGCCAGTGCCCTTCGCCCTTCGCCCGCCCGCCCGCCGGCCGGCGCTTCCAGGCCCTCCGCCCAGGCGCGCACCCGCTTAAAGGGGAGGGGCTTAAATCACCCGCCGGTGCGGCCCTTAACCCTTTCCCGTCCGACCGGGAGAGATGGCTCAGTGCATCAACCTGATGTCACTACAGTCCCTCCGACCGGGAGAGATGGCTCAGTGCATCAACCTGATGTCACTACAGTCCCTCCGACCGGGAGAGATGGCTCAGTGCATCAACCTGATGCCACTGCAGTCCCTCCGACCGGGAGAGATGGCTCAGTGCATCAACCTGATGCCACTGCACTCCCTCTGACCGGGAGAGATGGCTCAGTGCATCAACCTGATGTCACTGCAGTCCCTCCGACCGGGAGAGATGGCTCAGTACATCAACCTGATGCCACTGTAGTCCCTCCGACCGGGAGAGATGGCTCAGTGCATCAACATGATGCCACTGCAGTCCCTCTGACCGGGAAGTTCCAGGTTCGAGTCCCGACGGCGGCAGGATTTTCGACACTACCTCGTCAGCTAGGTCGAATTCAACAGCAGTCTGGAGGAGAACTCTAGCGGCCGGCTGCTCTGATCGGTAGTTTTCCGTGGTTTCTCCGATCAACACCAGGCCAATGTCGGAGTAGTACCCTAACAAACGGGCCACGGACCGTGCCCTTCCTCTTCCTTGTCCTATCCTCTCCTCTTACACACACACTTACACTTATATGCACTACACATCCACACATGCCGGGAGACCGGTCGGGAGTTTACAGCTTGTCCCGGCTGGGGCGGTGCCCCGCTGGTGGGAGATACCTGGTTGAGGGGAAAATCCCGCTAGTCGACGGTAGGTTGGCGCCAGATCTCGCCATCCAGTGGGGAAAAGATCATCGCCACCTCCCGAGAAAAAAACACTCACTACACTTACGGGGATAATGATCAAAGTAGTTGACGCGCCCGGAAACACGAATCAATCAATCAATCAATCAATCAATCTTTCCCGTCCGTTTTGCAGTACTGCATATCCTCAGAAAGTACCCTATTAATTGATGAAAATGAAAGAAAACGCAGCGGTTTACAAAAAAATGCCTACCCTAGGGAGGCGAGTGGGCACGGTGGCGAGTGGGCACGGAGGCGAGTGGGCACGGAGGCGAGTGGGCACGGAGGCGAGTGGGCACGGATGCGAGTGGGCACGGATGCGAGTGGGCACGGAGGCGAGTGGGCACGGAGGCGAGTGGGCACGGAGGCGAGTGGGCACGGAGGCGAGTGGGCACGGAGGCGAGTGGGCACGAAGGCGAGTGGGCACGGAAGGTCGGTAGGCAAAGAAGCAGCTGCGCTTGAGCGAAAGAGCTGGTTAATATCACCATCGATAGGGGAGAAAGCCAGCAGGAAGGCAGGACTGGAGAGCTGCGATGTAAGTGGCCTGAGGGTTGGTGGGGCGAGGAGTAAGCGGGCTGGTTGGAGAGCGATGGGGGGGGGGTTCTGAGGGCAGCTAGCGAATAATCGAATAGCCAATCAGCGAGGTCCCTCGGGGCGAGGCGTCACCGCCTCCGGCAGCATGTTGGCAGGGCGAGCCCTGCGCCCCATCTCAGGAGCCCATGTCCTCAGCAGCAAGCTTCATGTTTTTTTCTTCTCAATAAAATTAAATCATCTTTGATTTTTTAAATGCAACTATTTTTTTCATTACCATTGGATATATCATAAAAGGAGGAATTCAGAGATATATCATATTAATGTAATAATGTACACCCGATATAAAAGATTCTCAAAAACCACTAATATTTTTTCTTTAATGTTTTTCCACCGATAATGTAACTGTTTGATAATACCATATATCCGAGCTAGAATGCTGGTCTACTGATATATTTTTTGCCATTTGAACAAACTTTTTTGGGATGAAATATGGTAAATATGGTGTAACATTTTATTAAAAGAATTTGAATTTAATTACATTAATGATACGGATGAAAACATTTTATTTCACATATAGTTTGTATGTTATTCTAAATGATAAGTGAAATCCAATTTTATTATGGACAATTAAAGATCAATTCATTCTCATTTAATATTCATTATAATATTGATTATATGTAGCAGCGCTTCACGGCCTAGTTGTGACCGAGCGGAAAACTGGAAAGATATAAGCGTTATGTCCGAAGAAGTAGTGGCATTTATAACAACTAAGACAACTTTAGTAAAAGTCGTATTTATTCCAGAATCTAAGAGTGTCCCGTATGCAAGCCAGGTTGTCTTCTGTTGTTGGTGACCCACGTGGTGTGAGGTTGTCGTGATTTTGACATCATGTGCCGCGTGATGTGAGCCGTCCTAGGCCTCAAGACTCAGTGGTTGAACTCGGCTTGGCTGCGCGTTATCCTTCTCAGACCCTAAGCAAAGTATTACTCTACGTTGGGGTTTTATGTTTTTGAGGGCGAAACAAATTTTGCGAGAATAAATTGCCGGGCAACCGATCAAGCGATCGAGCGACCTTAGGTTCAATACTAGTTGCACCCTTTACTTGTACGTAGGCGGCGGATTTCTAGATATCTCCAGTCGGACTTCTCGCTGCTCGCAGTCGAGGTGGACTGCTGATTCGAAGGTGAACTGGGCTTATTTTTTTATTTATTTATTTATGTACGTCAAAACAGTTAAAAACTGTGGACTGCAACTGCCTAGTTCGAGAGTTTAACTGTGCAGCTTAGTTAACGCACGAAAAGTGCAAGGCACGTTCACGCCCCTGTAGTGAGACCATTCCAACCCTTACCAGTATGGCCAACCCTGCCAAATAAGAAAAAAACAAAGAGTCAGAAAGAGTTTAAACAAGTGCCACGCGCGTTGCGTGTGCAGATATACAAAGTTTGTATTTCAAGACTCTTTGCGCTGTTTCAGATTTCTTACTCCAGCAAATGCTTAGGTGGCTATTGCAGTACTTCGCCCGTTGATTGGGCAACTGCCTAGTGTTCGGCGTGGCCAGCTTGCAAGGGCGCGTAGACCAGAGTAAGAGTCTAGGCCAGTGCTTGCCAGCTCAATGATCTGGGACGTCACAGAAATCTGCTCGCCTGCTGTGAGCTGAGCGGCGGAGCAAAGGCAGTGCCCGACGCGGCGGCGGCGCACAGTGTTCCAATAAAGTTACGGAAGTGGAGGGAAACGTTATCTTGGGAAATCGATTATTACGTTTTTTCACTGGTAATTGTTATTTATAATGTTAGTGATTCAATAACAATATGAAGAATTATATAATAGAACATACATTAATACATAACTCAAAGAAATATCCGACTCTTTATCATAACCAGTACTGTAATTCCACTTCCATTCTTCTAGTTGTTTGTTTTACACGCGGACAGGCCAGCAGGGACCACGCAAATATAACTTCATATAGTTTTCTTCTTTCTCCTCCAAAAGCCCTTCATCCTGTTCGACTGCGCAGCTCTTCTTTCAGCAGTCCATTCTCCTCTGTTTTTCTTTTCACCGACAAGAAATTTGAGGTCAAAAATGTTGTTTCTATTTTCCTTCCGATTTTTATGTGAGTTGGTTGAACGAAGTCCAACGATATATTCAACTATTGTTGTGAGTCCTAGAGGTTGCCTCAAGATCTTTCCTGGCTATTTTACGGTTAGCACCAAACCTCCTCCTTTATTCGAGTTTGGGACCAGCGACAGCAATTCTTTTAGTATTAGATAACATTTTTGGAAAAGACAGTCTTCACTTTTAGGACAATAATATATTTTTTGCAGTAGTATATAATATAACTAATTAGTTCGTTTTCAAACAATAATTAATGTTGACAAATAGCTACCCGGTAGGGGTCACATGAGAGAATTTTGACACCAAGAAGGCGAAGTGGATGGGAGAGAGATAAGATAAGTATGCTTTATTAACTTAAAAATGTTACAATGTCCCTATCTTTTAAAAAATGGTACATTCGACTATATTAAATTCATATATAATATGCAGATATGGATAATGCCTTTCTTGCAAATGAATTATGCAATATATGCATACTTTTTTAGTTAAATTTTATCTTAGGGTAGGATAAAGAATACGTAAGGGAGTAGTGCAGGTGTCATTTTCGTTGAAATCCCTGAGTTTTCGAATACTGCAAAAATTCCAATTTTGTTCGGAGTCTTCGGGGTTCAGTTACAATTATAAAGGTAACTTTACCTTAATGAAGTATGTTCATCAGATACAGATCTTAAAAGGTCATGTTCAATTTTTCGGAAATACTTTTTTTGAGTAACTTTCTGTGAAAGAGGCAATTTAAACATAAAATTTTCTCAGAAACGGCTCAAAATATTTTCGTGAAAATTTTTCTCGTGTGGAAGAATGATCTGTAAAGAAAATGGTGATGGTCTCATTTTCTCACTCTCTGTATTGTCGAAAATTGCAAAGGAATTCAGAATTGTAAATTGGAATTTCGCGCACTTCGTTGGACGCGTCGAGAGTTCGCAAAAGCAACGCAGTGGTTTTAAAATTCTTGGAATTCCTTCCATTGTTGTCGGTCGTGATTGTACGATGTAGACTGCATTATGAAAGGAATTAGTGAAGGATAGTAATAAATTTAACTCGGAAGTGGCAAACACACTTTATCACTTTAAGAAGTTTTGATTGCTGATTACAGTTTCCAAAATTGAAAGCTCACTTCAATCTAATCAAGGTGGGCGTGCGTGAAATTATTCTTGCTTTTCTGTATTATGCGCTGAAAATACTGTAACAGGTAAATTTATTCACGTTTGTTTCTTTTGAAAAAGAAATGACTACTGTACCCAACAATCCGAATAAATGCAGATATACACTAGAGGCGCTTCGTTTGAATTTGTTGAATTGGATTTTTTCAAGTTGCAGCTAAGGTACTAGTAGGACAGAAATTGCAATATTTCAGTATTACATAACAATTTCCAACAGTACGAGAAAGTACTCTGTGCTATTGTAGCACCGCTAATTTATTTTTCAGAACGCATATAGGAAATGGACTCATGATGAAAATTTAGTTGTGAAAATTAAAAATTGAGAGGAGGTTTTTCACATTAATCATCCAGCACATTTCATAAAGAGCAGCAGTAATGCTCAAAATACCAACGAATGTAATATTTAAGGAAGATGTATCATACCTTTATCACGTGACGGGGTGTCAAAAAGGACTGATGGACGTAGACAAATGTTTTGTTTAAACGCGAGTGTTGGCAGAACTTCTAGCTTTCGTGTTGCTGGGACATTGATCCTTCATGTCTGCTTGCCGCGTCGGCTCCGTCTCTGTCTTTTGAAATGTATAAAAGTAAAGTGCAACTGGCAAATGAGCACGTGTATTATCTTGAAAACTAAGCCATTTCTTTTTTAATATTCTTTTTTTTAGTACTTGAATGGACTTAGTAGACAGCTGATATAGTTGTGTTTTTGTTACCGAGAAAATTGATACGATTCGCCCCGTAGGTTTGCTTTGGACTCTTAATTCGTTTTCCACTTTCAGCCAACACGTAACAAAGCATGAATGAAGCACGAATTATTGCCAATGAGAAAGTTTAGGTTTAGAGCGGATTATTATTCTGTACTCTAACACAGCCTTTCCAACCTTCAATTAAGAATGACAATTTTGTTTAAATGCTGTTTAATACTCATTTAAATATGGTGAACTCTCAAAGCCTTTAACAGATGTGGTGTATAAAATGTTTCATTTTACAGACATTCAACAACACGGAAAATAAACACGAAGTTGGAGGCCGGTTTCCCGATGAATCAATTGTTCAAGCGAAATGAGCACTCTAAGCGCTAACATTAACCAATGTTAAATAATGTTTTGAAATAGGAATAGATTTTTTAAATGTTACAATTAAAATACTGAAATATTTTATCGGTATATTGCGATATATTGAACAAACGTTCTGTCCGTCACGATATTGTAATGTTTTTTCAATCTTTTTCTCTACTTTTCTGTCTCTTTATAGTTCTGGCTATATTACATATTTTCTCAACAATATTGACTAGCTCAGATTTGTTTTATATAACAATTGTATTTACCTCACTCTCGCAAAACTCCCATTTATCTGTCGGTTTTATTTGAATACTTAAAACAGTGGACCTGACGTCCTTAAAATAGTGAGGTACCACTCGTACGAGTTTACGGCTGGTAGAATTCTTTACAACGCGAAAGTTTGGACCGATGGAGATATATTCCAAATAATATTAAAATAATAACATTAAATTTCTGTCCATTGCTCTAGTGAAACAATGCCCTTTTGTTTATTATTGGATGAAATATTTTTGTATTCTCATGGACACACAAACGTACAAATATTTACAAACAAAAGTGATTCAACCATAAAGAACACAGGCAGCCACATTCATACCAAATTTACAAAGAACACTCATTCATCATTTTTACGTGCTCGGAACCGTGCGCTATTACTGAATTTAAAACTAGTGGTGCTAGAGCAGCTCGTACTTTCTGGCGATATTGCTAATTACTATGTAATATGACAATATGACAATTTCTATTTTATACTTCAACTACCATTTGAAAAATACTTAAACAAACGAAGAGTGAAAAATACATATATTACTTTTTTTTAAATTCAAATGCTTAAAAGAAAACAACTTGAGGTGAGCGTAACCCAGAAGAAACTGAATTAACTCGCTTGGCAAAATTCTAGGGGTGAGAGGTTAAAACCTAGGAAAAAACAATTTAACTGTGAGAAAGGTCTTACATAAAGATACAAGGGAAAATTGTTTTAACATAATAATTTATTGACTCATTAAACCTAAGAAATACAACTAAATTACTAACAACTAATTTACATAATCAATTGAATGCATTTCTAATGATTACATCTTCTAGGACTAAATAAGAATTTGAATTAAATGAAAATACTATGAACTTTGAGTTTACAAAATACTAAATCTGATTAATAGCCTTTTGAATCAATGTCTAAATGTATTTTTGTGGCTGGATGGCCATACCAACAGTAGATATTGGACCGTGGCGTCTCCAGGCTGCTAGTCCAGCGGCAGCTGGCGTCAGAGGCAAGGCAAGCTGTGCGTAATGATGTTAGTGAGCTAAAGAGCTCCCTTTTGTGGGGGACAGCAGAGAGAAGGGAGACGCTGTGAGACGAGACGCGATATTATTCTCCTGCGTCTATCACCTCGCGCCGAATAAGGAGATTCCATTTCTCGCCATTCGTCCTCTGTGACATGTGTCACCCAAGTGACTTATGACTAACATGTTGGGATCCGCACTGGATGACTCTCGAAATAACTTTCAACTAAATGCTTATAAATATTTCTCAAGCATTATGAATCAACAATGGAGGCTATGTACAATGGAGGTTATTCTTTATATAAAATTTTTACTATGAATTAATTTATTATGTTATTGAAAATAACTCAGAAAAAGTTTTATAATACAAAATCAGTAGACCTATACCTACACATTTGTATTTACCATATCCAGTTGCCAGTAAAGCTTGGGATCCAAAAAGACCCTAGGTACAGTACTTGATTCAAAAATGTAAATATGGTACCAGTGTTAAACGATGATTTCACTAACTACTGATTTCCTGAGAATACCTGTTAAAATCAAAAGTAGTAAAAATCTGGGGAGTAGGGATTGGCTTGTCCTGCTCCCCCTCCACTTCCGAAACGACTGTAGCTCCCTCGCAGTCGTGAAAGAAGCCAGATATTGGCCCTTTCCTACGGAAGAGCACATAAAAGAGCCTGTGCAGCTTTGTGAGGAACCAAGGGCCGGTGCTTCAAAGAGGACTCAATCTTTTGCTTTGAATGACCTGCTGCTGTGCTCGTCGACAAGACTCGTATTTCACCAGTTCCCTTTCGGGGCCATTTCGTAGCCTCGTATTGCTGTGGAGTAATAAGGAACATCATCGCCCCAGCACGTAGAAAAATCTCGAAGATATTTACTGTATTTACTCGCCTACAAAACTCCAATCTTGGAATACAACCGAGTACGCAGAGCCAAAGATTGCAAATTCGGACACGCGTAAAACGTAGACATTTCCGCCCTATAGTTAAAACAAATTCGGTATAAATATTTCACACACCCCTTAACTCCTGTACAAGTGCTGAAGAATTAAAACAAGACCACTTTTCCTACCAAATATTTGAATTAAAACCCACTTTAAAAAAGAGAATAAAACCAGTGGCACGCAGCAACAGAATAAAACTAGGGCCATGCCCCAACAAAAATGCTGCTAAATAAAACTGTAAAAAATGTTTTCCAAAAAGTTGCACGCACATTGCTCAAGAGCAAAAAATAAAACACTTCTATAACACTACAATAAATTAGGTATTTTAACAAAAATAATATTAACGAATTTTGCAATAGCATATATTCTTGATTTTTCATATGTAGAAACTTTTTAACTGTGTATCCGTATATACTTACACCGTGCTATTAAAAAATTCGTTAATATTCCATTTTAACAAAAAGAATATTAACGAATTTTCCAATAGCATGGTGTAAGTATATACGGATACACAGTACAAAAGTTCTCTACATATGAAAAGCAGTAATATAAAAAATTCCTGTTTCGTAACTTTTTTCCTGAGACGAGTGGCCTTTTCTTTAGAGCGTGAAATTTTGGACATTAGTTATGTAGATGTTTTTGTAATGTAGAGTTTTCCGATTTCTGATTGTCTAATGAAACCATAAACGCCTCTCAAACGACCGTATATTCCATAATTTTCTTTCAATTTCTGCGAGCATTGGGAATTAGTTGTGTAATAGAACACTTCTTTCAGGCAATTCACTAAAAAAAGCAATTATTTGCAATACTAATAATCATATTCAAAATGTTCAATTAAAGCATAAACCTGTAAAAAGAAGTCACGGACCACAGAAAAGTAGTACACTTCTAGAATTGTAAACGTAATACATTTTTAAACTTCAATCACTTGGAAAGCCAGAGGTTCGACCTAAAGAGGATAAATAATGTTTTAACCAAAATATGTGGTGTGGTAATCTTTTAGCACCATGTCGTGTTGTTTATAAACAATGCAAAACATTCATTATTACCAGAAAGATTCTCGATCTACGAGCGTCCGACCGGTGCAAGCTACGCAGCCTGAATTGATAATAGAGAATACAGAACACAGAATAATATAATGAAACAATTTGTACGAGACTTGTCGCTGTCCTACGACCAGTTAAGCGTATTGAATAATGCACGATGTACTTATGAATTTAATTGTTTCTACAGTTCATGTATTTTAATGTAATTGAACATAATATTTGTAATATACTGAACTATTTTTCTATACTCTCTTCAGCACCGAAAATGAAAAAGAAGTGTGAATACAATGAAATATTTTTTTAATAATTATCTTACTAAAATAGTAAGATTTTAAACATTTTTAAACGTACAACGTTGATTTATAGTTATAAAGCAATAAAATGTGACATTTGATTACCCTACAAACTTTCATGTATACAGGATTCATACTTTTCGAGAAACCTGCACTTGAATGTAAAAATAGCTACTTTTGAAAAAAAAAAGAATATTAAAGTTTTGGTTAGGCATAACACTAACCACATATAATGTCAATACCCACATTTCTGGTACATAAACATTTACACATAATAACAGATTTTAAGAACTTAGGCACTACAAGTCGATGGCGTGAAACTTACACTAGGGGATATAGTTATTTTTGTGGAAACATCAACTTTATTTTCACTAGTTTTCTTTGTAAAACGGTTTCCATGAAACATTTGTTTGCCAGATTTCTGTATTCTAATCATTTAGACGGGAAAATGAACTGTTATAACAAAAACACACGAAAAAGCACCACAGAATTCGCATAGCCATGAATTTAAAGAGAAATAACTATACAAGTTCCGTTAACGAACACAATAAAGCATCACATCTTTACAGAGTAGCAAGTATACCCTAAAGATTTTCTTAGCAAAAAAAATCCAGAAATTATCCTACGAATGTAGGATAACAACTAGATCAGAAAAAGTGGGAATAATCTATGTAGGCCTAAAAGAGCGTGCACAGAGAGATTTAAATTGCTGTTTAAACCATTTCAATGATTCAAACATGAAACAAGTTTATATATTCTTGAAGAGGAAAGGTTGGTGATTTTTTGTGAAAGTGAACAAAAAACGTATTTTTTGTCAAAATTGACTACCGTCTTCCCACATCATTATAAACATTTTATATCTTTGGAGGAAAATTATATTTACTTTAACCGAAGTTGAAATGTAAGTAACTTTAAAACATATACTGGGGAAACGTTTGTTTGAAATATAGGGCCCCTGTGTATCAACCCCCTTTAGGCCCCTTTTTTTCTCTGGGCTCCAGTGATAACTGTACTGTGATATTGAAGTATTCGTGATGTGTTTTGTGTACTAGTTTCGTAGTAACGCCATTGAGGAACAAATGGTTTAGAAAGACGTTTATTCACGTGGAAGTTAAATTCAATATCCGATATTTGTGAATTGCTAGTGTTCCGACGCTTTGATCACGAAGCATCAAAGAAACAATAATTTTTAATTAAAGCCCCATTGGAATGCAACTCTTTCAGTGTAACATTCCTTCGTTCATTGATTTCGCAAAATGTTTTCGCGCTCAATACAGGTTTTATGAATCATAGTAATATAGGAAATGACGTTAATTTATCATTATGTTGTACTAGATTCAGTAATAAATCACTGTGAACGGAAACTTTTGTTCTTTGCAGAGAGTTATGCCAAATTTAATGATTCAAAGACTGCCTTTTTAAAATGATTTTAAGTTCTTTGAAGGCACAATAATTTTATATACAATTATAATAAAAATTGTTTAATAAAAAAATTGTTTAATAAAAAATTGTCATAATTTTGTCTGCCTAAAAATTATTGGACCTTCAAAGAACTTAAAATCATTGGAAACTCTTGTTGTTGGGCTACCAAATTTTTAATTATTGCAATATATTTGTATTTGCTGTCTATTCGAACACCAAACTTTGTAAAACGTATTATATACTTTCCATAGGTACTATCTCTTTTTAATCATAATATCAAATTTGGAAGTTAAAACAGAAAGGTGATTTATTAAAATCTTTGGTGGCTGTATAGTAAAGGAAGTTTGCCATTCATGTAATAAGGTGTGTACTGCTGTTCGAGTACAATAGTGCCATAGTCCCAATATTAACTTAGTTTCATTACAATGAAGCATGTTCAAGTATTTATTTTACCACAATAATGACTTATTGCCATGTGAACTAATGAAATGTTTATTAGTTAGAGATTTATCATATCGTGTGATGGAAGTCTTCTTCTGATCTGGGCAAGATACAAGTTTACTCAGCGAAATTAGAATCTGATGTTCAAAATCTCTAAAATGTTATTCATCTTATGAATTTAATCAAATAATTACAATACTGTTTAATGATTAAACATATTAGGAAAGATGTTCTTAAGTTTTGTTTATGATCACAAAACAAATGCATTTTAATTTGAATCCAAATGATAAAAATGCAATACACAGTTATTAACAAAAGGTTGGACACATTTATTGTTTTGCTGTCATGTATCCCACAAACTATTCTCGGAATAAAATGTTAGCTAAGAATATCACTCATGTTTCTTCATTAAAATATTTGTCTTCGTCTTCTCGATTGTTCTTTTTCCTCTCTGTTCGTCACCGTCTGAAAATTAAAGTATGGCTTACTGATCTCGCTTGAAGGGCTTTCCCCTGGTCAGTACTCTTGTTTCTCTTCCCACTTATGCTAACTGAATAAGATTTTCAAGCCCATACCTACTCACATTTCCAACTGATTTTCACCGTCTTCTGAATATTGTTACACTTATTGTTTCTTAGGTTGTTTGGAACATCCATTAAAATTCATAATGTCATTTCATGAAGATCATAACCCTCATCTATTTACAATTGCGGCACATTTTATGAATAACAAAAACTCATACTCACGCAAGTGAAACACGCTAGCTTAATTCTCGGATTGCGACATTAAAGCGCGTATCCTGTTGGTATAGAGGCTTATTTGCTAACAATGTAAGCTTAATTTGGGTTAGTCTGCTTGTAATTAAGTGCGCAATATCAAAGAAAGGGCTTTGTTTGCCGGTCTGTCTCTCTCTGTTCATTACACTAGTTCTAATTACATTTGCTCTCGTAATTGCTAACATGTTGGACTTGTCTGCAAAGTGAGCGTACGTGAGACCGACCCAAAGGACAATTAGAATTCGCGTGGGCCCACTGCAAATAAGACACGTTCCGCAAAGTGAACCCAGTAGTTAGTGAATCTTGAATTACTTGTCTCATCGCTCCCTGAAAACAAAATCCATTTTATTAAGTTTCCGCAAAGCATCGCATTTAGAGACAAATATAAATCAAGACAATTTACGAACGATAAATGAAGGTTTCCAGAAATGATAAATTTACCGCTAGTACAAAAAAACTTTAGTAAACTAGTGGAGCTAAAACAGCACGTACTTGCTCACCCGTACTTTCAGGCAAAATTACGCGAAAATAACTCAAATTTTCGAAACATGAACTCGTTTGATAATCAATCTTTACGGAACAAATTTCAGGGGAATAAATCTATATTTATAATTGTAGTCGTAGGAAGAAGCCGAAAAAAATGTGAATTCGTGCAATTTTCGCAAAATCATGATTTTCAAGGAACATGAGACCTGCACCATTCTCTTAAATGTTCTTCACACTATCCAACCAAAACGTTTAATCAAAACCGATGGAGCAATTTTTTTTAACATTTTGAGAATGTTCAAGGGGTTTTATGTTAAGTACCCCCAAAATTAAAATATCAGTTTCAAATTCACGGGGTAGCGAAATCAGCTAGATCCTTGGAGAAATATCAATTTTGAAGAAAATTGGATGAACGGTTTAACCGCTAGTGTTGTTTGCAGACGGAGACCCAGACGGACAGACGTTTCGCCGTCAATCGATATTGTATGGTCAAGGACCCACAAAACATGGATTCTGGCTGCTCCACGTGAGAGAGAGGATTTTTTTCTAAACTTACCAACTTGATTTATTCACTTTTTCTTTACCATGACCCTGTAATTAGAGCTGTTCTGCCGAAAATTTGCCGTTTACGTAATTCGCCGCGCATCATCATATAATTTTCGCTATAATCCGTAGCCCGAAAGTAAAAATACCACATTTATCAAATTAAAGATTATTTCATTCATAAAACATAATTTACAAATAGACAAATCATTTCATTTTTTGAAACTACAATGCGAAATTCAAACTTTTTTACACCAGTATATTAACATCAACACTTCGAATAAAGGCCTAAATTCATTATGTTTTCTAACTTTTTCATTATAGATAAAACCTAGCAAAAAAGTGTTCAGTGTCATGGAAAGAAAAATTGCCCACATTATTGAAGCTAGATATGCCAGGAAAGTTAAAAAAAACGATAATTTGATGTTTGTTGAACCTTATCGTGCAACAGAAAAAGCGAAGTCAAAATGAAACATTTCGCTCCTTCAGTCTCAGGAGGAAGTATCTTGGCTTGTGTACCTTTTTTACTGGGAGTTTTACCTTCAGCGGTTCTCGGCATCATTTTTCCTCTTTTATCGGCAGAACTTTGCCCTCTTCCACACGTCTCGAGAGGATTAAGGGTGATCTTTCTAAGTAACCCCACTTTATCATAATATATTTTGCTAATCTACCTATCTTTGCTAAATGTGATGGTGCCGTAGTATAAAGTCATAAAGTATCAAAGAAATAATTTTTTTCGAGTTAGTCAAGTTAAAATCAAAGGCATTACTGCTTTTATGTATATAATCATAATAAATATGAATAATAGTCAATAAAGAATGTTTCAACTTAGTAATAGCGGTCAGTAAATAAACTTCAAAATTAACATATTGCTTGTCCATCTTGGGCTTCTCCTAATCTTAAAATATTTTAATTCCAGTTTTTAATGGTTTTCTTTAAATCATTTTTTAGGAAGGCATGTTAAATAATAAAAAAAAACATATTTCAAATATGACGCGTTTATTTTTATAGGCATTTCATCAATATTTCTATCTGTATAAAAATATTATGGGTTTGTAAATATTTCTGTAATTTGTGTAATACGTGAAAAACATATCCGCAAAGGTATGAAATTAATGACTATCTTGATCCAAAGACCATTTTAGAAGTGTTCTCTCCTTATTAAGGACATTTTAATTTTTTCTATATTGTATTTTTCAGTATATGACAGAACATGTGGCTCCAATGAAATTTGCAAGAACATAGAAGAAATTCAATTGAATAGCCGGTAGTCGAACCCGATGGGGCAGTCAATTCTTTAAACAGTTAAACATCATTTATGAAATGACTTCAGCTTAGTAGCAATGGGGTTCTCAATGGGGTTCTCAATGGTGACTTCAGCTCAGTAGCAACTTCAGTGGTTGGCAGTTCTGCAACAGGAAACTCATTTCTACGTAATTGGTAAGCTTACAACTGTAAGCAGATGGTGAAATGTAAATGTAGTAAATATTCTTAACATTATATTTATCATGCCTTTATCTCTTTCTTCTTCGACTGCTTCTCATTATTATTTTCGAAAAATTGTTATGATCATTGTCATAATTTGCTCATAACACAATATAAAATGCTGAATGTTTTCTTCAGGTCCAGAATCCATATTATATAAACCTCATTATGATACAAATGAGAGGATAGGTATTCCGGAGCTCAAGAAAACATACCAGCGTGAGTGGGTCAGAGCATCATGCAATGTCTCTGACCGGGAGGTCCTACGGTTTTAGTCCCGACGGGTGGCAGGATTGCCAACACTAGCTACGTAGCTAGACAACATCCCAACAAAAAGGCGACGGACCCGCTCGCGATCTTTTCTTCCCCTTCCTGGCCCTTTACCCATCTCTTACTTCCACTCACTTACCCTTTCATTCACCGCACTATCACGTACCTTGAGATCGCAGTCGGGAGCTTCGAGCTTGTCCTGACTGTGGCGTTGGTGCGCTGGTTGATGAAAATGCCTCCCCCGACGTAGATCGGCGCTGGATCTCACCAATCAGCGAGGGAGGCCACCTCCCACGATAAAAAATACGTACTACACTAACGGAACTAATGACCGTGATAGTTCACACCCCTGGAATAACTAATCAATCAATCAATCAATCCAATGCACATGCTGAGTTACGGCGAGGAAAGATCGTCGCCACCTCCAGCAATAAAACTTGCCCTGCACTGAAGGACTAATGACGTTAGCAGTTGACGCGCCCCAAATCACTAATCAATCAATCAATCCGATGCAAATGCTGAGTTACGGCGAGGAAAGATCGTCGCCACCTCCAGAAATAAAACATGCCCTGGACAGAAGGGCTGATGACGTTAGCAGTTGACGCGCCCCAAATCACTAATCAATCAATCAATCCGATGCAAATGCTGAGTTACGGCGAGGAAAGATCGTCGCCACCTCCAGCAATAAAACTTGCCCTGCACTGAAGGACTAATGACGTTAGCAGTTAACGCGCCCGGAATCACTAATCAATCAATCAATCGACAGGATAATACAAGTACTTCATTTCGGAGCGTGCCCTCTAACGTTCAAAATCAAAACGGACCCCAGAAGCGTCTTCCTTCTAACGAATACTTCTAACGCATTAGATTGCCCGGAGAGCTCTCAGGACCTACAAAGAGGCCTGCTCCTGAAACAAAGAGGAGGCCCGAGGCGACGTTGCGCGCCGAAAGAGCCGCCTGGCCTGGAAGGGGCTTCTCCGCCCGACTGCGCGCGCTAGCGCCTGCGCGCGCCCTGTGGGCGCTGACCCTCAACGTCGTACTTGCTGTTAACGTCATTACACCCATAAACAACCGGGAGAGAGGTGGCTCAGTGCATCAACTGTCACTCCGGTGCCTCTGACCGGAAGGTCGTAGGTTCGAGCCGCGACGGCGGCAGGATTTTCGACACTAGCTTGTCAGCTTGTAGGTCGAATTCAGTCGACGTCTGGAGGAGAATTCTAGCGGCTGGCTGCTCTGATCGGTAGTTTTCCGTGGTTTCTCCGATCAACACCAGGCGAATGCCGGAGTAGTGCCCTAACAAACGGGCCGCGGACCGCGTGGGATCTTTCCCTCCTCTTCCTTGTGCTGTCTTCATCTCTTACATACACTCTTACATTAATATGCACTATACTACTACACATGCCGGGAGACCGGTCTGGGACTTAGAGCTCGTCTTGAATGGGGCGGTGCCCGCTACGGGAGATATCTGGTGGGGGAAATCGACGGTAGGTCGGTGACGAATCTTGCCATCCAGCGGGGGAAGATCATCGCCATCTCCTGATGAAAAAACATGCACATTACTTGCGAGACTAATGACCACAGTACTTGACACGCCCTGAATCGCTAACAATCCATCAATCAGATAGACAGCGAGTGGCAGCCAAACCTGTTATTTGTGTGTCGTTTCGTTTTCGCCGGCCGTGTCCGTTTTTGTAATACCATCATTTTTAAAGGAAAAGACATATAAACACGAAATATCTTTCGATAGCCAAGTACGCTAAGGCTGCAGGAGCGTAGCAGGCTCGTGCCTGAAGGGTCGCTGGTTCGAATCCCTCCCGGGGTATGAATGTTTGTGTACGTACGTGTGCAGTATGCGGCCCTCTACCTTTACACTCAAAGTCTTGAAATTACGTGTTATTGCAGTGGTCGCTGTATGACGTAGTAGTTGGAAAGCGAATACCTTACCATGAAATAAATGATCCCATACGCAATCTTCGGATTGTTCGAAACCGACGACGTTCTGTTGAATCGTTAACGGACGGCGTTCTGTTGAATTCTTAACGGAATGGTCGTTTTTTTCCTGTATTTGGCTCCGTCGCGTTCGAGTTTGTATTTCTGCGTTTGAATTTCTTGGTACATTTCAACTGTCAGTATCTTGTCCTGTCTAAGCCTCCGGATATGCTCTGGTCGGCAGTTTTCCGTAGTTTCTCCGATCAGCACTAGGCGAAAGGAGCAGTACCTTAGCAAACGGACCACAGACATTCTCTTCTCGTGCTGTCCTCACCCGTTACTTACACACACTTACTCTTATAGTGTGATTTTTATGTAGCTGCCACTCAATACCCATCTTCACGACGGAATATGTCATGTTATTTCGTGTCTTTCTCGGTCATGCCACTAGATGTCGCACAATCGCAAACTCTGCTTGATGCGGTAGCAATCATGCGACATCATGCACGACCGAGAAAGCCGCGAAATGCCGTGACATATTCTCTAGTGAAGACGGGTCTTGAGAGACAGCTACAGAAAAATCGCAATATCCATGCAATACGCAACTAAACATGTCTCGAAAGTCGGAATCAGTCGGGAGCTTCGAGCTTGTTTGGGCTGGGGTGGTGCCCCGCTAGTGGGAGATACCTGGTTGGAGAAATCCCCGCAAAATCACGTGTAGGTCGGCGCCGGTTCTCGCCATCCAGAAGGGAAAGATCGCCGTCACCTCCTGTGGTAAAAAATGCGCTATACATACAGGACTGACGTGCTCGGAAACACTAATCAATGGTTCTTCTGAATGTAGATGCTTCTGCTTTTCTATTTACTATGATGTTTATTTTGTTAATATGTTTCTCTTGCGTAGTGGCATTCGTCCGATGTAGAGCAATAAATGGACGCGGTTGAAGTCTGGAAACAGACGGATCATTCAAAGTTTATTACATGACTTATGATTGGTTTGTTGCGTCCGTGTGCGTGTATTGTTTAACACTTTACATAATATCGCCTGCAAAGAAAAATGTAAAGATTAATAAGAAATACCTTTGCTTTTAATAGAAGAACCCATACGCCATCTTCGGCTACAACTCACGAATGTTCCTAACAAAGGGCAGCTGGTAAAAACTGTTATGTTCAGAAAAACAAGCTGACTTCGTTAAACCAGTTTTTTTATTGCACAATCACAACTTTTATACAACAAGTGGGTCTTGCCAGTGATCCAAAAGAAAGTACCGTTTCCACAAGCCAAAATATCCATTAACCCACAAGATGTCCCGAATAATAGCCCAGTCATCAAAGATACCGTACACAGAATAAAAATCACTCGCCGGGTCGTCTACACAGTCACAATAGCACAGTCTTTAACACAGGTACTTCACGTTCTCTTCTACTGCCCCGGTGGTGGCGGTGCCGGCTTATGAAGTCCCCGGCGCCGCAGACTCGCTCCAGGGGTGCAGGCTCGCTGACCGTCTGCTGGCTGCCTATTTGCCAGCGTCCTCCCTGGTCTGTTGCCTTCGCTGTCCGTTCTGCCCGCTGCCGAGCGCTGCCTGTTTGGCGCGCTTTTGAAAGAGGTGTTTACAAACGCAACAAAAACCCTTATCGGCCACCGTTTAGAATGACATTTCATTGACATTTTGTCAATATACTCGCAACTGTACAGTGTTACAAAAGTAAATGTCTGTAAGATACGAGCTACAAACAACTCTCAAATCAAAAATAAAATTCTGAGTAAAATTTGCGTTTTTCAATTTTTTATCAAAAACCCACAGTGAAAATCAACTGATTATACACAACTTTTCGCACGAAAATCAAAAAATAAAATCAAGTTCTTGTGAACTGATGATCTATCCATTAATTAAAATTTAGAATATGAAAGCTCAAGGAAAATAAAATATTTCATTTGTTTTGCCTTGAAATATTTTCCATAGAAAAATATTCGGTAGAATAATTTTAAATTTTTCATTATTTGTCACTATATTTAATTTTTAATTTAATTTGATGTAGAATTTAAAATTAATCGATAAATTTATTTTGTACTCTGTAAGCGGAATGTTGTTTTATGTCCAAGTTAATGTAAATATACGAGTGAAAACTATTTTGTTTGTTCTTCAAAGAGAAGCAATTCCATCTGTCTCATGACGTTCAGCACTTAGAAGAAATTCAATCCTAAATGACTCATCTGAGCTACATTCTGAGACTGTTCCCGTCATATGTAGCGCGCATAATGTTTGCACTCAGAAGCTTTTCTGAGGAGGGAATCAACTATAGTGAATGCCGACTCAATAATATTGACTTCATGGCTTTCCGTTATGCGGCTTCGACCAAAAAAAAATCCCTTTGACTTTTTCTTGTAGGAAAGCACACAAGAAAAAAACAATGAAACAAATTACTAACACATGCACAATACATGTTTGGTCGTAGGTTTGACAATTACGATCTCTTGCTCGAATTTCTGGGAGAGATGGTTCCGGGCATCAACTGATATCACTGAACTGCAGGTCCCTCTGACCGAGAAGTCTGGCGTTCGAGTTCTAACGAACCCCGACAGTGGCAAGGTTTTATTTATTTATTTATTTAATTTATTTATTTATTTGCCAAAAAACAGTAAAAACTGTATATGACGTATGGGGTAAGAAATTTATCTGCGCACATTTTCGAGACTAGCTACACTGCTAGGTCGAATTCAGTCGCTGTCTGAAGGAGAATTCTAGCGGCCGGTTTCTCTCCGGTAGTTTTCCGTGGTTTCTCCGGTTAACACCTAGCGAATGCCGGAGCAGTACCCTAACAAACGGGCCACGGACCGAGCGCGATCTTTCCTACCTCTACTTTGTCCTATCATCTCCTCTGACGTACACTAACATGCAGGGCAATTATGGGACGAATGACCCTAGTAAAGATGCGCCAGGAATCACTGATAATAAAACAATCAATCGAATTGGGTTACTCGATGTTCTATGAACAGCGATATTCCGCTCAGATTGCTCAATTGTGCATGCGCACTGTCTCTCTTCTCGCGGGTCTCGCACACATATTTTAACGTCAATTAACACAAATTTAAATATTTTAACGCGTAGATGTGTCGTGCGAACTGTAGCACCTCCTCCCTCGTTTTATGCTTCATGACACTGTGCCGACATGCCTGCCACCTATTCACCGATAGTTCTGTAATCACTCAGCACTTGTGGGGTGATACGAGTGTAACAAAACTCATGCCTGCAATGGACATCGTTCGATCTCCTATAAAATACCACCGGCGTGTACCACAACGGCTTAAAACAGACTGAGTTCAGCCAGTGTATTTTGCCCTACGTTTAAAGGTGATTAGCCCACAATGTGGCTCCAGGGAATCAAATGCCAGTGTCTATGACCCAGCGACTGATTGGCTTCATTAATGATTCCGGGCACATAAAGGTAAAGAAAGTGCGTGTTGTTATCGCGGGAAGTGGCGGTGATCTTCTTCCGCTGAATGCTGAGATCCGGCGCAGACGTACACGTCGGCTTGTGGGGACTTCCGCAACAAGGTATCTGCAGGTAAGGGATGAGGGAAGGGAAGGAAAAATCGCGCACGGTCCATGGCCCGTTTGCTAGTGTACTGCTCCAGCATTTGCGTGGTGTTGATGGATGAAACTACGGAAAACTACCGATCAGAGCAGCCAGCCCGGCAGCTAGAAATCTCCCTCAGACAGCAGCTGAACACGGCCTAACTATGTAGTTAGTGTCGAAAATCATGCCACCGTCGGATCTCAAAGCCTCCCACCTCCAGATCATAGGCACTGCAGTGACGTCACTTGATGCCCTGAGCCACCTAGAACGGTAGAAGACATATTTTCATGAGTTCTTAACAAAGTGATGCGACTAACTCGTTGTTCAAAAATTGCTTTGAATTTGTGATGGATTTTTAACGGACTCCAGAATTGCGCGAGAGCTTCAACAGAATCTATGTGTGAAATGAGTCATTAGATCTGTACCACATATCTTTACCAAATAATACAACAGATCAGAACAGAGCCTTTTTATTCAACACTTTTAACCAAAAATTTAAGTAACATGCCACTGTGTGGTTCCAGTGGAAAACAAAGCAGAGAAGAGCAAATCCACAAACGAACGACATACAGACTAGGCTTCAAGGGGACCGTAAAACGATGTTACCGGCTCAATGTTTACGTTGTATTGAGATCGTGATGGTCACTATTGCTCGATTAATGTTTGTC
Organism: Acheta domesticus; assembly: GCA_031308135.1. Classification (NCBI taxonomy): domain Eukaryota; kingdom Metazoa; phylum Arthropoda; class Insecta; order Orthoptera; family Gryllidae; genus Acheta; species Acheta domesticus. The sequence goes on from JAHLJT010002406.1 coordinate 204,246,563, forward strand.
TACTTGACAGCTAGCGGATGACTCGGGAGTGGGGGATCCGTTAGTCAGTCGGGGCTTCAAATTATGCTGACGTCACTGCAGAGTTGCCGATACTTATTAAGAAAAATATTAAATCTTACAGCGCGATGAAACTGTAAATTGAAGAGCACCATTACTTCTTTGGTTATGCATCGTCTGTGTGGTTCTGTGTCGTCTACTGTTGTGTGCTCATACTTTGATTTGATTCTCGCTACTATTGTGATCTGGTACAAGAACGACCACGCGATCACGTGTCTGCCGTCCGAGTAAGTGGCAACATAATTCTACCGTCACCCCAACAGTCAAGTAGATAGAAATATTATATGGAGAATAGAATTGCGAAAAGCGAATTAAACTCATTTCTAAAATGAGATTGTTTGACTAAGTAGCTAGTCGCTGTGCAGTGCAGACGTCTAGCGGCTGGCTACTCTGACAGGTGCGAGTAGTTTCCCGTTATTTCTCCGATCAACACCAGGTGAATGCCGGTGCAGCATCGTAACGAAAGGACCACGGATCGTGAGTTTATCTTTCCCTGTTTTATCGCTAACCCTTGCTAACACTTACATGCACTATCCTAAATGCTGGGAGATCAGTCGCGAGCTCAGAGCTTATCTCGGGTTGGGTGGTGTTTAGCTGGTGGGAGATACGTGTTTGGAGAAAATACCACAAGCCAAAGTGAAGGTTAGCGCCAGATCTCACGATCCAGCGGGGGAAGATCAGCGCTACCTTCCGAAGAAACCGCATGCACTATTCCTATGGTTCTAATGACCTTAGTCGTTGACGCTCCCGGAAACACGAAATTAACAATCAATCAATCAATCAACCAATCAAACAACCAATCAAATCAATCGATCCAGTCAATCAATCCAATCAACCAGTCCAATCAATCCAATCCATTCAATAAATCCAACCAATCAATCCAATCGATCAATCCAATCAATCAATCAGTCCAATCGATCAATTCAATCAATCAGTCCAATCCATCAATCCAATCAATTAATCAGTCCAATCAATCAATCCAATCCAATGAATCCAATCAATCCAATCAATCAATCCAATCATCAATCCAATAAATCAATCCAATCAACCACAATAGAACATGACATTTGGGTTGAAACATTTTGACCCACGTCCTAGTGTGTTGCCCATTGTGCAGCTTGACAGGAAGCAGATGCAAGTAGGCGCGGAGGCGAACGACGGATTGAACTTCCGGGAATCCTCCGCAAGGCAGCGCTGCCGACTCGACGCCCAAGTTGCTTTGAGTCGCGACGGATCCGAGTTGCCCCACAGTCTCTTGTTAGCTTTCGAACTTCGATTCGCTTTGTGAATGCGTCTGTGTTATTCACTGCTGTTGTCAAAACACAAGGTAACTTATAATAATGTTTTCATAGGATCGATGAATTCGGTGAATATATAATGATTGTGTTGTTATTCTTTCTTTGCTCGCGGGGCCATTTTGGAGTCGTACGTTCCTGAAGATACAAAGAAGGGCTTTTGCGATCTTGTTCACTAAAATTATTTTATCCACGGAAGAGATGCGAGATATGTCATGGGGTGAACTCACTCTAGAGAAAGTACCCGCAATAAAGGTTTGAACGGAAATGACGTTTGTATAATAACGTATTCTTTTTCTTCTAATGTATCTGAGAAAGACAATAACTTAAAAGAAAAGCTTCATAACTGTATATATTGCTAAACAATTTCTGTGTGTTATAACCATGGCTGTATAATCTGATTTGCCAAAATCAGATGAGAATCGATAAGTGAGTCAACTTGTATTTATAGTTTCATAGTTTATTTTTCAAGAAAAATAATCTCTTTATCAAGATGGGACATTTTCTTCAAAACTTGTGTCACTGAAGTTGTTGTACACCGCAACAATCTCCGAAATTATTTGAAGTGTTGAGATATTGTTTCGTCAAGTTGGGGGTGAAGGGGAAAGTAAAAGTACTTGTAACTTGTATTTATACTTGTTGATAACATTTATAATTAAGTACATTCAAACGTGCCCTAATTGTGGGCGCGTTAATAAATAAAAAAAATTAATATTTTTCCAACTAAAACACTTTTCCAATTTCTCGTACACCGCCGTGCTAGCTCAGTCTTCTGGGTTCGATTAATAACAATTGCTTGAACAATACGTCACCCGATCCGCTCTCAGTACGGAAAGCAAAAAAAAAATCTGAAAGTTCTCGATTTCATGCTAGACTGCACAATAATAATCAGTTCTTTTTCATTAAACAGCATCAAGTAAATTTATTCATTAAAGTTGCACTGGTGTTTGATAAGTCATCTTTTACCTAATTACAATACTTAAATGCTTATACACTTGGGTCATGACCGCATATAATTTTAAATAAATAGTTCCTACGAACTGTACCATGAGCCCTCTTCCTCGACGGGTGAATGACGCCTCGCAGGATTATCCCGACGTCTTCTAGCGGCACCGTCTGTCACCTCGACCCAACCTCAGGCCGTCCAGAGACCAAACTTCATTTACTTCTCTCTTGCTCACTACTACGACGTCTCACTTGCAGAACATCACCATTACCAAAATTACTTTTGTAAAAGCAGACACACTATTGCTTGCGTCTCGGACGGACGCCTTCTCGCGAACAATTTTCTCTCACGTATTTCTACCATCGTCAGTGTGATATCATTTTAAAGTCCGAGTTTCTAATAAAATATTTTTAAGTTCCACTCCCAGCACTGTGGAATTATTTCAAAATCCGAACTCTTAATAAATATTTCTAAGTCCCGCCAGCATCACTCGCACCTCACAAATTCACAAGCGATCCGTTCACCACCAAGTCTGGAGCCCGAATCAATTTTATATTCGTCTGCCCAACCCTCGAAACCTCGCCTTAATTGTTTCACCATTGTTTATACAACTTTTTCGAAACATCCGTTGACCTCACCCTTCCTGTCCTATTATGAAACCACTCTCTTCTTGTAGTAACTATGGTTTATTGTCGTGTTACTACGGTGTCTTACTGTCTTACATCTCAGCAGCCCACCTGTCAGAATGTTATTTGTGTTGCTACGGTGTCGTACTGCATATTACACCTTAGCGACTCACCTGTCAAAATGTTATTTACGTTGTTATGGTGTCGTATTACGCGTTTCTGCCTTAAAAGTTGTGCTAACCTTCGCATTATTCACGTTCTTACAGTATCGTAGTGCATATCACAGTATAGTGCAATATAGTGCATTTTAATTTGGCAACCCAACTGTCCCAGAATCCTACTTATGTTGCTACGGTGTCGTATTACGCGTGTATGCCTTAGAAACGCCAAGCCTATTGGTAACATCTTAATATTTCGCTCTTTATTTATCCTGCATATTTGGTATATCACAACATATTTTTATGAAAGTCTATATTTTTGTACAGGCAATTTTAATTCTTTTCAAAGGGGAATTCGATGATGTCAGCATTGTTAAAAACAAAAAGCAATCTGCTATCTGGTTTGCTATCAAAACCAGATTATTCAACTACTTACCAACATTCACAATTTTGCATGATTGCAAAGTATAATAGGTTCATTAGACCCACAGGGTTGGAGTTCAAATCCAGGTTGTTCCAATATGTAGTGTGGCAAGAACATAGCCCAATCATTTAATATTATTGCATTGTCAAATTTTTGCAAATGAAAGGAGCTGGTTTTGAATGCTAACACGTCTTCTAGAATTCGTTTATCACTTGGACAATCTGTCTTCTGCGGAAATGTCCGTACAGTACATACATACGTATCTCATGAGTATGAATATCTCAATAAGTTTTTTTGTAAATATCTTTGTACATTTCTCACTAAATTAGATACTGCAACATTCAAAGATTCGAGCAACTTACGAGGTGTAGGTATTGCTAATTTCTATGTTGAATTCAGTAATTATAATCGCCATGCACCAATTACAGAATGGAATCGCGTATGGGACAAAATGTTTGATTTACGTATAGTGCGTGGCGGCATTATGGCCTCCTGTTTTACAATGAATGAAGGGGCTAACTTTCAATACAAACCACAAAGAGTAGAGTTAAAACAGATCATAATTCGTAATAGAAACATTTTAATACGGTCATAAAAAATGATTTGTATTTCCTTACTTTTGCACGATCAAAATTGAATTTCTTTTGCCGAGACCGACAGGTCTCGATTTCCATCTTGCGAGTCGATTTCCATCGAGTATTAGGTGTAAGGAGGAAATGTTTTTGAGGGAGGCAAAGATAGGAACTGAGTAATTTTGAAATGAGTAAGACAAAAGAAGTGTAGCCGGCATGGATACATAAGGGCGCTAAGGGCGAAGGGCCGTGCCCGTTTTGGTTTAAAGGAGCGTGGGTTCGAATTTCGCCCCGGGCATGGATTTTTCTGTGTGTTCTTAGGCGTTTTCTGCTACCATTACCCCAAAGTTAAAAAAAAACAACCTTAAATAATTAACAAAAAGAAGTGTAGTACATCTTTAATTTATATTTTAACATGAATTTTCAGGAACTTACAAATATCATTTACTCTAAGTCATTTCAGAGTGCAGGACAGCAGCCATATTAATTCACGGAGCCTTAGAGTTTTCTACGGCCACGACTACTTTGTGGTAGTCACCCCGCTAAGTGTTCCTTTTCAGTCCATTAAGAGTAAACGCAAGTAGTGATTTCAATCTATGATTGCTAAAAAAAATTGTAAAAATCACTTTTTAATTTCTCCAAAATTATATATTTTTATTTATATTTATGCGACAATTCCCAAGCAGAGTAAACCGACGGCAAGCAAAGGTTGAGCGCCAACGCGGCGGCGAAGGAAACTAAGAGCTCAGTTTAAAGTCAGAACGTGCGCGGACAGGCGGTGCTTTCTGCAGGAAATAGAGCAAGACGGATGACTGAGCGTCGCCTGAGACGTCCAGGTTAGCAGAATTTTCATTAATGTTCGTGTCAGAGGATTTATTGTTGTTTAAATAAAGTAGTAATATGGTAGATGTTACATTTTTGTGTAGACACTAATACAATTTGAAAGCAATAGGATGACTTAACATTAAAACATTGTTGGTTAACAAGAACAGTATCACATTTCACGTAAAGCAAATAAAACTATGTTTGAGCGTTCTAGATACTATTTTTCAAAAAAGATGCTGGGATCATGGGCATATGCACATGAGTCACGGGGGGGGGTCTTGGCTCCCCTGAACATTTTTAAACAGCCCATTTGCATTTTCTTTTCTTAAGTATTCTCAATGCCTGATTTTACCTTTTTTACCTTCATAATTTAGAAAATAAATATTTGTGCATCATTTGGTTCTCCAAACTCACAGGCAACCATGTGATTGGTTAAAAAATTGTATGTATTATTATGTTTGTATTTATTGTGAAATGAATGTTATTACTTCATTTTTTCGAAGGGTTTATTAATTTACGAATAAATTATACTCGTATAAAATTTTTTTGTGCGAAACGGGTTCTAGGCATTTAGTTGCTCGTTCCTGATGTTTTCGGGTGTGCACGCCAAGACTGAGATAATCTAGAACCTTACGAACTGGAACACTGATTAGGCAAATGTATGCAAAGATAAGGTTAGAGTGCGTCAGAATGTCATTGAAACTTTCCAAAATATTAAAAAAACTATAAAGCACCTTATTAACATGTTTTAACTACTCGAAACGAAATATTGTTTTTTGTAGACTTATATGTTCTGTATTGAAATATTGGTCATCACTTATAACCGTAAAGTCAATGATTTAGGTGTGTAGTCAAATATAAAATACGAACAAAAAATGTTAATCAAGCACATGATTTAATAAATTTGTTTGATTTTAGAAACACGATTTGTGTAAAACTTTTAAAAACGGAGCACACCGAAAAGTACTATCTTTTAAAATAACATTTCTATTTGAACTTAACTTATTAACAGACAGTCTTACATGAGAGAACCACAGAAATAATTTTTCTCAATGCATGAATGAATTTTTAATTTTCTTTGCTAACATTTTTCTTTCAAGATTACAGCTGGTATACTTATTTTGCCCGAGTTATCCGTTTAAATGATGAAGTGACGGGCCCACGTTTACAATATAGCTAAATGTTTAATTGTATTTTAACCGGAGAGAGATATAAATAAACAAATAAAAACTGTAAGGGATGAATAAACAAAAGTTCTGCGCCATGTAGATACTAAACGAATAGCTGTTGATATGTACACAAAACTAAACTAAGCCATTTCTTGACGTTCAGTACCTGACCTACATTGCCTGACATATGTTCACTGTGATTACGCGTTGGTTGCTGTGAAGGAAATTTGAGAATAGTGACATTGAGCACGTCCTTGCAGTCTGACCAGCTCTGCCTTTTCATTGTTAGCCCTCCGTAGCATTATCAAAGGGGATCTCTGGGCCATCGATCATTTCTTAATTGGTTTCAATTTTCAAATCATTAATACGGTTTATGATGTGCTTTTTATTCAAAATACGATGCCTTTATTCCTCAGTGTTTGCTAGAATTTGAATTGTTACAACATTTTTGCCAGAGTATGAAAAGGAACTAGTCTCTCGAAAACGGAAAATTCAAAATTCGTTTTGAAAATATTTGTGAAAACGGAATTGTTATCAATGATTATATCATTGAATTTGACTCTTCAAGTAATTTAGAGTGATGGTAGAAATACATACACTTCCATTTAAAAAAATAAAAATTGTGTCAATATCTCAAAAATGCAGTAGAAAGTAAGAGTCTTACCTTGTTGCATGAGAAACAACTTTACACGTGTGAACGACAACCTAATAGTCTCATTTTCTCCATTTTCAACACATTTATCTTTGTTTATTACGCTTTCCGGTTATGATGAAAAGATGTTTCACTTTTTTTACGACGTTCTTTATTATTTCTGAGAAAAATGACGTACAGTTTTTACTAGAACCTTTCTTGGTGTAGAGACTTGCGTGGAACGTGACGCCGGCACAGTTCGTCCTAGGTGGTTAAATGTTCCACAATTTTCTTATTAGCGATATTCTTCCTCCACTACTAGAAAGAACGTATTTGAGAAATGAAAAATAGTTTAAAAGTAGAAACAGAAATGCTTGGAGACATTTCAGAGGTAAATTTTTCATATCGAAAGGACATCTCACAGGGCTGTAGGAAGGCAAAAAGCGTGAGGCAAACAAAATGTTGACTTCGTCTTTAATTTTTTAATGCCAAAATATTATAGCTATAACCAGTCACATGTTTTGTGTGAGCGTCTTGAGCAATGTTAGCAAGGAACGCAATTAACAATCGCACAGAAATGTGTGGGGGGGGGGAGACATGGAAACAAACCAGTGTAATTTTTCTCCCCTTTGTCTTTGTATTCGATGTTGCTTTTGCATCGTTTAGATATTTTATTACGATAAACTTCATTACCACTAATTGATAGTTTCGTCTTTTAACACCCATCATACGTTAACAAAACCATTCGAAACGTGGTCATCTTGCTAAAAAAACGGCGCTCTCTTACAGCCGCACCTACAATAGTACATTATAAAACGATGATGTAATGATGAGCATTAATACACGATTGTGATATTACGATACGAGCGAGGAACGAGCGAGTATCGTAAACTTCACACGAGTGTATTAATACCCATTACATCGAGTTTCATACGGTACATTTTCTACGACTTATGGTCACTTTAACTTAAACTTCTCCACTGAATCGTTTCGTGGCAGTCGACATGCAAGATTCAGCCAAGGCCACCTAGCGGACACCTCTCTACTCTATACCTGCAGGTGGTTTTGTTTTACCAGAGCGCTTGCGAGGGACTACAAAACTTGCGGCAATAATATTCCGACGTCACCATTTGCTCATTTTCTCTCATTTCTAGAAACGTCAACACCACGAGAAAGAACTACCATTCACTAAATATTTTAAACTAAAGAATTGGCAGGTTTTTAAGGACAACCACACAGCAGCTGCAGCAAATAACACAAATGTTCTCTACAATAACTACCACTGTGCTAGTCAAATAGGTTCAAAGTGAAATTGCGATCCAATTTATTTTAAATAATATTTCAGGTAAAATTACTACTAATAAAATAAATTAAAACTGAGAAGCATAATCTAATATTTAATGCAATTTTAATATATACACTCGAACGAAACATTTACTGCAACGATTCTCAATGATTAATGAAGTGCCAATACTTGGTTTGTAAGCGTCTCTGTGATTGGTCAAGAATCTGTATCATAATGAAAACTGTATCGAAATGACTTTCATTATGCAACTGGTTGCAGCAATCCAATGACAGCATTAGGGAGTAGAAAAACCCCTTTCTTATTATTTAAGGTCGCGTCAACGTAATAGGGGTAAAAGAACGAACACATATACAACCATGCCCGAGGTGGGACTTAAACCCGCAACCCTTCGTTCCGAGACCGCTACGACACTACTGCTTTAGCTATCTCGGTCGCCGGGGATTGTCTATAAACACGCTGCAAGCTTATTATTTTAGTTTCTGTCCATGTAGAGAAGGGATTTGCGTTCGCAGAAACACTGTGAATGTGAACTATTTGAAGACAAAGCCGAGGCTATCTACCTCTCCTCAGAAAGGCCAGCAAATGCGGAAAGTGTTCAAAATATAAATGACCTTGCCATACCTGTAAATATGAAAATCATTTAACACATCCTCGTAGAAAACAATAATAATACCGTGTGGGCCAAAATTTACTACCCATAATTACTTCTACTCTATTATGGTTTTAATTTCAAGTGGTATCAATTTCCCACTTGTCACGTACATTGTAATAATCAATTACAGACATACTAAAGTGAATTACTAAATCATGCGCTGTCAGATGTTTAGGTAGAGATTTGCTTCCATACGTTCTGCAGCAATGTAATTTTTATATTAAAGAATTTTTTGTATTGAAAAATGCTAGAAAAGAGGCTATACGTTAATAACTTGCAAGGGAAAATAGAAATGTCTCCCGGATCACCAAATTTCATTATCGCGGTTTGTCATTTTGGGGGTTGATTTAATGGTATATGCTTCAAATCCAACCATAGCCTAAGAATAGCCATTATTAATACTTTTCTGATCATTGATTCGAATCCAAATCTGTGTGAAGAAATATGCTTAAGTGTGCCGGATCGTCTTCGGAAATGTGATATAGAGGAAAACAATTTGAAACAATGTACTACAAATGATTTGAATAACTCATATTAATGGGTAGTGACTGTTGGCCCACCTGTACATTGCCACATACAAGCTCGTATAACATTAATTTCTGAATGTGTATGAAACTTGTTTCCAATTTTATTTCAATTTTTTCTGGGGTCTGTTGTTGACCCTCCCCTCCCCTTACCCCTTTCCCTCCCCTTCCAACAATTGGTGCTCTTCGGGTACCAAATGGCATTGGCGTGAGACTGTTTATTTAATTTAGAACGCGCAAGGCGGAGTATTACTCAAGCAACTTTTCTTTAAATTAAATGATCACAGGTGTTGTCATTGTCAACAATGTTATTTATTTTAAGAGCAGCTTTCGATGGCTTAACCATCATCATCAGTTTTCTGCTGTCTGGAAGCCACGAAACGACTACGAAAGCTGCTTTTAAAATAAATAACATTGTTGGCAATGACAACACCTGTGATCATTTAATTTTAAATGCCAACGACATTTCACCACTAAAGCAATAACTTTTCTTTACCGATGGATTGAAGAAATGTGGACAGAGTGGGGATATTCGTTACGTAATCGGCCACTAGATGTTATGAAGCAATGTCAATCCATGGAGAATCAATCACGCCTTCGCAGCTTTCTCAACAAAGGCGTTCTGGCTTTCTCAGGAGCTCGAGGTATCCCCTGTGATGGATTTTCACCTGCTTCGGTCGTTTGTTTAGATTTCTTGGAGAAAATCACGGACTGAATTTAAATTTAATCTGAATTTAAAAAGCGGATTCGATGGTGTGACGGTTTTTAAGGGCGAAAAAATCCTTCGTACGCCTTCCGCGGAGGAGAAGTAAAGCCGGCTGTCCCATGTTAGTAGAGTTACTTGCATGTAAAAGATCCTCAAGCCTAAATGACGCCTCTGAGCTAAATTCAAATCGCCTGTTTCGTCGCCCGAGATAATTACCTTTTTTCTCCGCTAGGTGAAAGGAGCGTAGCCAGACGGAAGAGCGGGCCTGATGGCCCGAGTCTCGCCACGTAAAATAAGGCATTAACTAACTGAATCACTGACTTGTCTTCAACAGAAATAGTTTCTATTTCGCGCCAGTGAAAATGTGTTTGGAATGTTCATATTAGTACTCTCTGCTAGCTTTTGCCTTTAACTAACTAACTGAATCACTGACTTGTCTTCAACAGAAATAGTTTCTATTTCGCGCCAGTGAAAATGTGTTTGGAATGTTCATATTAGTACTCTCTGCTAGCTTTTGCCTTCAACTGTTTATTGTGACAGAGAGGGGGGAGCTGTGTCATTGGTCAAGAAAAGTCGCGCGATGAATACCACTCGCTCGCTCGAGCGCTTTCCGGCGTTTCAGCGCTGAGGCCGGAAGTTCGAGCGACCTATCAACTGATGTCACTGCAGTCCCTCTGAGCGGGAGGTCCTAGGTTCGAGTCCCGACGATGGCAGGATTTTCGACACAAGCTGGTCAGCTAGGTCGAATTCAGTCGCTGTCTGGTGGAGAATTCTAGCGGCCGGCTGTTCTTATCGGTAGTTTTCCGTGGTTTCTCCAATCAACACCAGGCAAATGCCGGAGCAGTACCCTAACAAACGGGCCACGGATCGCGCGCGATCTTTCCTTCCTCTTCTTGTCCTATCCTCAGCCCTTACACACACACACTAACATGCAGTTAGCATAACTACCACACATGCCGGGAGACCAGTGAGAGCTTAGAGTTTGTCCCGACTGGGCTGGTGGGAGATACTTGGTTGAGGGTAAAAACCCGCTGGTCGACGGTAGGTCGGCGCTGGATCTCGCCATCCAGCGGGGAAAAGATCACCGCCACCTCCCGAGGAAAAAACTCACACAACACTTATGGGACTAATGACCTCTTTAGTTGACGCGCCCGGAATCACAATCAATCAATCAATCAATCGAGCGACCTATGCTCGCGAGGGGCTGGCTGAGGGGCCACACCAGTAGCCACCACACCTTGGTTTTCTTTTTTTGAAGAAACGACATCGCAAGCGAGCGATGTGCGATAGCTTTGCAGAATGAACATACTTACTGCATTAGGAAGACAAATACAGCTTTGAAACTACTACTAATACTACAACCAATTTCAAGCTACTTGTAGTATTCCATTCATTATACCTACATAAACTATATAAGCTTTGTATCGGCATTTCGCCATTCTATGTCACGTGTAGGGCAATTCGCCTCGGTGCCGTTCGATCCCGGAATTCCTAGACTGTCACCCACCCACGAACCCACGATGTCTCGAATTCGATTAACCTTCGTGACTCCATGTAGTTAACGAATCCGACTAATGACGCCGGTTTTGCGGTCGCCTTTCGACGAAAGCCCCGGTCGGAATGGCCGACACGGGGGTTGAGCACGGGCCTCCCGAATGAAAAGATAGCGCATTGCTCCCTGAGCCACTTTGCTCGGTACTGGGAAAGACAGTAATGTGTAAAAGAAATGCAACGAATTAATACATTTTTATACAGATTTCTAATGGAAATTAGGAATCAGAGGAATTTAATTACATCTTTCCGAAACCATATTGCTGCTTTTCTCTGATACAAGATTACCAACTCTATTGAAGGTTACTACTGTTTTCACTTTCTACTGTATTCACAGGGAAAGTACACAAAATATTTTTGCTATTTCTGTCATCTGAGGCTAAATACATTATTTTCTCACTTTTTCGCATTTTTATACGTTTTGAGCTGACTTCTCAACTTTGCGGCTTGTTTCACTTTATATTCTACACAATCGTGACTGAAATAGTTACCTGTAAAATATTACAAATATATAGTAGATTGTAAAGTAAACTTTTGCAGATACCGACAATGTTCCAGTGTTGTAGCTCGAATATATGTTTACTCGGAGTGCGCTTTGCGGTTTATGGATTTCTTATTATTTTCACAAAAGACTCTTCTACCGCCAGAAAACATACCCGGAGTCTCTTCAAAGAGGATCATTTACAATCCTTTATTTTTCATCCGAAACAAAAGCGTCTCGGACCCTGCGACCGGTTGTGTTTATTTTGACTCGGGCAGATGTCAAAACAGACGCAGAGATATGAAAGGGCGTACACAGCGTCCTTCCGGCCAGATGGCAAACAATGAGGTTACGCGCCTGTGCTATCACAGCAACCCTTTCTTTCTTACAGTGCTGCACCTCAATGAGGGCCTCGACACGATATCCAAGTACTTGAGGAGTGCCAATGTTGGCGGAACGTATTCACGCTGATAAAACTGTGTGAAACTAGGCACATCCCCCACCCCCAACTTTCAATATTTCGAATTTTATTTAATTTTCTTAAGTTTGTAAAATGTTTTATAGGTATTAATACAAATGAATGTGATTAATATAATTAATTAATGGCATTAATATAAAGTGGTATCAAGGTTTCCTTCTGATGGCATTGGTACGCTTCGTAGGAACCCCGTCATGTCGTAGTAATCTGGCATGCCACTTCGTAGCGCAACTAGCGTTAGGAAAGGAAACTATCTGTAGTAAGCCCACCATTTTCGAACTTGGTGGAATTGCATTAAAAAGAGGATGTACACAGAAAAATAAAAGTAAAAGTAAAAATAAATTTATTTATATAATTTCTGTCTTATCGTATTTCATGCGTAAAGCGTAAAATCGTTCCGGGCGACCTTGACTGCCTACTGCTCTTGTGGCGAGATAATCTATTGCGTGGACGGGTTATTTCGTGGTGCTGCCTGTGTCATGGACTCCCGCTGGTGGCACCTACCTTGACATCACTGACGTAGGGTCATTCACCGCTAGTAAAATCAGTTGGAAATGGGTAATTTATTATCAAGGGAATTTTCGTGTAGATCAACACATTTCCTCTAGAGCGATAAATTATAATTTAAATTTACGAACAGTAACATTTATTGCAGTATCAAATGCGCGTAAAATAAAGCGTTTCTCAATCACGGTCGGTTAAACAGATCACGACATATGAAAACGTCTGCAAGTCACCATATCGCTCGTGGGTTGAAAAAGTGACACAACTCAAAAAATACAATTTTTAAGTTAATGCACTCTGCAGAACTGCAGATTGGTCTACCTTCCAGCAGCAACAGCAGAAAGCGATTGTTTGCGAATGTTTCAACTTTTTTCGGTGTTTTCATCAACTACAGACTTGACGATAGGGACTTTTCTTTCAAATGAAATTTGTTGTCCGTAATTTAATTAAAGTTCTGTAAATTTAAAAAAAAATTTCGCGCAATATGGCATGCAGTATGTTCAATAATTTTAAAGAATAACAAAAACAAGATTTCAAAAATATTTCTTTAAATTATTGGTAGGGATAGTTCTAAATGTACTCTGTAGAAATAGTGGGCATAAAACTCAGATTTCTTTTGCACGATAACGCACCATCACATCGATCAGTATTAGTAAAAAATTACCTTGCCAGGCCCAACGTTACCGCAGTAGAGCATCCTCCATACTCCTCAGATCTGTCACCACCAGACATTTCTCTGTTTCCAATGCTGAAAACTCTTCCGAAGAGGAGACGATTCGTGAACGCTGATGAATGTATAGCAAACGCGACAAGAGCACTGCGACTAGAAATGCAAAATGGCTTCCAGGAATTATTCCAGTCACTTTACACGCGCTGGCAGAAGTGTGCCACTGCGGAAGGGAACTATTTTGAAGGAAATGTTGTGTAAACTGCGTTATGATATCGTGTTTTGGAGTAATTAACAATTTCCTGGAACCTTTCGAAGCTAGTATGTATTATAAACAAATATAACAAACAAATATACTCGAATACATGGGAGTAGATGTTTGTTTTTGAAAAGCTTTTTACATTTAATATACTTTGCATAACGATTATTAAATAAAGCACTTTGACCGAACTGTTTAAACATATTACATCATCATTACAAACATATTACAAGTACATCAAAATACCTGGGGTATTTTGGACATAAAAATATTAGAAAACTTGAAAATGAATTTACGTGATAAGGGACGATGGTGGCAGGGTAAAGTATGAAGAACAGAGACATTAACGTCAAAAGGCTTCGAATCACGATATTAAAACGTGATTCAGACAAAGAAATAAATTATTAGAATTTATTTATGTTATAAGTTGGTTAGATAGTAATGGCATTGCTTAAAAAGAAAAACAGAAAAGACTCAGTCAAGTTGAAAATCACGAGAAGCTTAGCGGTAAGGGATCATAAAACAGTGTAAAGAGGATATATAAACAGATGAACTGAAAAGGTGAAATAATGTTTTTTAGCTGGACAGAAAGAGACGGGATTTGACTTGCGTGCGAGTAGGTTCGTGGAGAGAGCTCCGGGACTTGATACGCGAAGGGTCGCGTAACGAACTGCGACGGTAGATAAGTAGGTCGGATTGCAAGTTGGCTGGCGATATTAAGTGTATGTTTTAGCAGCCAAACATGGAGGAGCAGAACAAATAGGAAGACTGGTGGTTCTGAATCTTCTCGGCGTTCAAGATGGCTGTATCCGTCGAAAAGGAAAGTAACAAATAGTAGAACATTAAATTCAAATGAGAAATCAATCGATCTCATTAGATGTACAAGACCAAGACTGTTTTCAAAATTAATTAAATTAAGTTTTGGAAATTAAAGTAATAAAAAAATTAGTATTATAAAAATTAGGCGATGGCCATCAAAGAATAGTAAATAATGTCAGTCAAGTAGTCAGTTTAAAATAATTGAATTGCCCGTGACGTTTATGTCACTACATGTATTGAAAAGATAATTGTCTTGTTATTTGAATGCATTGTTCATAAGTTGTAATAATCCCAAACCCACGTAAATATATTCATGTATTTCCAGTCGTGATCTCGTATGAGCGGCATTTCCCCCACGAGTGTAGAAAGTTAAAATTACCCAGAGCTTAACAGTATAAGCATAAGCGCCAGTATATATATATATATATATATATATATATATATATATATATATATAAATAAAATTTTATAAATGATATCCAATTGAGCTAGCCACTCATCGATATCATTAAAATACTAGGGAGTAGCGAAAAGTTAAATATAAATATCAAATATTTATTAAAAGAAATAGATTCGTTCGGGGTGTTGTTTATTTCAATATGGAATTTCTATTTTCAATGTGTTTCAATGCCAGCTTCAGATGGACATCTCACACAGATTTTCGTAATGTTTTCTGGGCACATCTACTATTTTCGCAGTACTGTCCAGTGCTCTTTGTTTCTTTAACGTATACAGAGTGCCATAACGTTGCCCTTTGGTGACTCCGCTGACCCTTTGGTGCCTTCTCGGAATATCAGTTGGAGACTCCCGCGTATTCGTATTGTTAGTGGCACATATTTTCTCTCGATCTTCCTTTTCATTTCTGGTTTCATAAAGGACAAAGCGAAGTCCTTTAGAAATCTCCTTGAAGTCAACCTTTCCCCATTGTTGTTCTTTCAATAAATATTCAGAGCATCGATTGCAGAGATATTAATGATGTCAAGGTCAGAAACTGAACCGAGAGTAGTCGCGCGGACTACCATTGTAATCCAAGCGGTTTCCGCCGCTTATCGCCAGTCCAACGGTTATCACTTGAGTCATATTTTGCTGTTTTTCAATAGCTGGAACTTTGCACGAAAGTTACTGAGAAGTCCATGCAAATCTTCAACTCTCACTGAACCCAGCGGATGAAGATCAAAATAGTAATCCACGCGACCACTGAAGGCTACGAAAATATTAGACTACATTTATGGGCAAAAACTCCTCTAATATAATATCGTTCACTATTGGTAATTTCGGTCTCAAAGATAGTGCAACTCACTGAAATCTGGAGATTATTTTAGTTTCTTGTTATTATGGAACTTGAATCATTATAGAATTAAAGACTAACCACGTGAAAATATCAAACACAAAACATTCATATTTAAAGAATAACTTCAAGAAATCGATGTTATATACATCAACTTACATTTTATAAAAGGAACAATGTTTCGGAAAGCACTGACAACGACGTCGCATGCCTAACACAACCAAGACAGACCGCGCACTAAGAATCCAGATGGATGAATCTGGTCTTCCTCTGGAGGTCAGTCCCATTCGTTCATATATTTTAGCGCAAGAAACATCACATTTCCTCACTGTGAGAATTCAGGCAGTCTATTTAATCCTAACGCTGAATTTAGCGGTCTGTTTATTCAATTGTAATACCTTTGGGGCTGTGTTATATGTGCAAATGAAACGAATATATGCATGAACGACCCTCCCAATCGATTGAGTGAAATGGACCGCGGTGATTACCCTATTCAGGTGATTGGCCAGGTCAACGTCGACCGATCACGGGAGCTTACCTAGCAGCCTCGACTAGTCGTCGTCCCGACGCTAAATGAACGGGGTCAGAACAAATCTCTTAGTATGTTCATGTGTGTGGTTGTTATTTTTGCAATATTTAATTTTCAGTGATCTTTCCCCTTCATTTAATTTCAAATCTATAAAATAGTTGTAAAACAGTTTACAATCCAAGCAAATACGATCAGAGGAGTGAAGGCCCCTCCTTTTGGCTCGAATACTTTAGCGGGACCAAGAATAACAAAATTCTGTGCCCCAGGTTTGAGGCCGACCGGACGAGGCATGGTGTCAATAACGACATGGCAAGAGTGCTAAAGGACAGGAAACAATACAGTCGGTTTCTTAATATTTTGAAGGGCATTAATTTGCTGTGTAAAATTTAAGAAAAAAATTAAACTTGGTTAATAATGTGATATAAGTGTTCGCTTTCTGTGTCACAACATTATGTGTATTAATGTTTATTGAAACGTTCCTCGAGCTATCGGCGTGTGTGGGATCTTCCACCACGTTTCACCTATTTTAAAATCTAGCTTTAAAAGATATTTTACGTAACCAGTGTCCGAATTTCTAAATAATTTGGGCGCCAGGAAATGGTTTCAGTTTAATCCCTGATTATATATTATCAATTCTCATAAATAAAAATCCTGCTAGCTCGATCGATTGGGATCTTATAAAATACTACTAACTCTTATAAAATAACTACTAATTACAGTTTATTAAACATTAAAGATCAATCATTCAACTTATAATGCTTGTTTCAGATTATCATTAGGCCATGAGCATCTTTTTGTTATTGCAATAACGTTATCGAACCTTTATCCGTTCTTCCTTCTTCGCGCGCACGACGCTTCCCATTCGACGTCGCCACGTAGAATCTTTTTGTCGCTGTAGTCCAATCTTCACCCTTGCTGAAGTCCGCGAGGATCCAAGACCTTAATTCAATAGTAAAAATCTTAATTCAATTGTAAAATTTTATAAGTCCACACTTGTAGCTCCACCGCGAAAATATTCTAAGTTCACACTCCAGTATTTACTCCCACGAAATATTACAAGTCTCAATAAGTACTATCGAACATAACACAGCTCTCTGCGATCCATTCACCTCCACGAAATGAGACGGAATGAATAAATATTCCCCTTGTCAACCCTTGAAACCTCGCATTGTTTTCCTTTCCATTGTTTTTCAAACTTTTCCGAAACGTCCGTTGACGTCACCCTTCCTGTCCCATTTCTGTACCAATAACAATATTGTGGTCACTATGGTGCACCCCCGCACCTGCTTTTGAACAAACTCATCTCCCGTGTTGCTACGGTGTCACACTGCATGTTTGCACCACAGCAACCCAGCTCTTGCAGTATCTACGGTGTCACGCCCGTCTTCGAACGAACTCGTATTGGCCGCGTTGCTACGGTGCCACCTGCGTGTTTACACGCGGTAACTATGGTGCACCTCGCACCTGTCTCATAAGAAACTCGCGTTATTCACGTTTTTACGGTGCCATCTGCACCATAGAAACCCAAGTTTTTTGCTGATATCCCGAATATTTTGTTATTTACTAAACAAATGTTCATTTATGGTATGTCACATTATATTAATGATATATTGTTATTGTGTCTGTCACTAATAACCTTTGTAGTTGATGCGACATAAAATTAAACAAAATTAAAAATTAAAAAAGGATAAAAAACAGCGTAGTTGCGTTTCAGAATGTTGCGCCAAAGTGTTTTTTCACAAAATTACATAATTATTTTCTAATTGTATTCCAAGTCTCTCTGTGCTAGCTTTACCATTGTTAAAAGAGAGAGAGATTTGAGTGATGAGACATTTAATAGAAGTACAACGTGTAATTGAAAAATTCGATCAATAATATTACTACAAATGATATGAAAACGACTATGGACAATGAATATTATACCTGACGAGTAGTTCTTTATTTTACGAAACATTAATATGTAATGAATCAATAACTTGTATGTACCTATATGAGTGGTCCTTTATTTTCCGTGCAATTGTCTGTTGCGAACTGTTCAAGTTTTCTTGTAATAAACATGTATAAATGCATATGTTTCTATATGAAATGGTTCTTAGTTTAGTAGTAGGAAATAACCCTAATTCAAATTCTTGTGAAGATATACTTTTGGATTGCAGGAACAAAGGTGAAACATTCTGAAAGATGTACTTGGTATTGCTTAAACTGAGAAAGATAGAATGATTTTTCGAGGAAAGTGTGCTTTATGATTCTGGGGACTAAAACTGTACCTTTCGTTGAGAAGGATTCTTGAATTTGATGAGAGTCCATTCGGCAATGGAAAGTATACTAAAGGCACTAGAGTCAATGAGAAAAGGGTATTCAGAGGTACTGAGGATGTATCTAAAACAGAAGCAAAGAGTCATTTACATATTTAAAAAAATGTTTGGCATATTGGGATTCTCTGTAGATATTTTATAATTATCTAAAAGACAATAAGAGTTTGTTTTACAATGTGGAAATTCATTGCAAGTATTGTAACTATGAAGTATAAAACTCCACAATAGGCATAGACTTTGTAAGTGAAGGTATTTTATTTTTATTCTAGTTTAGATATGTTAATTACCTCAGAATGCGAGTGAAGTAGACCGGGTGTTCAGGAGTGGGAACAGAGCAAGGCTGGATAGTGGTTAGATAAATATTTGTGTCAGAGAAAGTGAAATTTTGTAGAAAACCAAGGTGTCCACGGCTCTGAGAGTAACTTTAAACCAATACAGTACCACCAGATATGTTTAAGTATTTTATATGATATGTCGTAAAGTTGGCAAAGTTGCCATTCGTTCGGTTTCATTTATATTGTGTTTAAAATATAAATAAATGACAAAATAATTTCAGGGATGAAACAATTTTCACTTGGGCCACCATACAATACTCCTCTAGGTTGATAGAAAGTGAATATTTTAGTTTTCGTAAATCAATGAGAGACGTAATGGTGGAGGAGAAAAATATTCAAATAAGAAATGAATAAAAGGAGGGAACAAATTACAAGAATGAGATAATCAAGAAGATGAACAGAAAAATAGCATTGCACAGCACGGGATAATCGAGAGGAAAAATAAAACGAAAAACGAAGCAAAAAAAGAACTCATCCTGAATACGGAGAAAATTTAAGAAACAGGCGATGTGCTTCTTATACACAGCTTGAGTGCCTTGAGATACGTTCAACGAAATTGTATTTGCAAAAGTCTGCAACTACTTTCTTTTAATGTGTACCATCGTGATAGTATATCTGCATAAGTGTATCAAGTAGATTCATTAAAATGCAACTCCGACAAAAATACTGGAGATATTCACGCCTTTCTTTGAAGATTTTAATGCCAAAGAATACAAAATGATCCAGTTAAAGGTGGACGAGGATCAAAATGAGAATATCGTTTATACACATCTCTGTTCACATTTTATGTTCCAGACAGGGCGCATATAAAAGTTAACCTAGTTGCATATCCCTCGTTTTAATACATACTTTGACGCACAATACAAAGCTTCATTCCACAGAATGTCCTCGAAACATCCAGGAAAGCAGAGAAATAATTTAAGTAAACTATGTAGCTTTTATGAATAAGTTAATGCGAAATGCAAAGACTGATAATCAGAATAAAACCTGCGTAAAATATAGTTTGGAAATAACACGAAGAAGGTAACAAAAGAAAAGTGTGCTTAGTTCTTGAATAAACATCAAACAGAATGATCTTGGCTGTCCGGGAGACGCCGCGTCGAAGGCGATGTTGCCGATATTTCGACCATCAGGTCGTGGTTTTCCTCCGGACTGATCTGCAAACCAGCCCTTTCCCGCTACGGAATAGAGAGAAAGTTACGTAGCGCTGAGCAAAAAAAGGAAAATTTTCGTCAGAAAAACTCTTATTACAGGGTTCTGGTGACAAAAATGTGGATAAATCCAGTTGGTAAATTTAGAAACAAAATTCTCTAACACATGATGTAGCCAGAATTTATATTTTGTGGGTCCTTGATATCAAAAAATCCAATGATGGCAAAACGTTCTTCTATCTGTGAACCTTAGCGGCTAAACCGTTCAGCCGATTTTATCTAAAATTTATATTCCCCAATCAACCTGGCTGTTGTCGCGGTCTCCTAGATTTGAAACTGACATTTTAATTTTGGGTGATTCTTTACCTGAAGCTCCTTGGACGTTTTCCAAACTTTTAAAAAATTGACTCCATCGTTTTTAACTATTTTTGTATAGTTTAAAGACATTTAAGAGAATGGCGCAGGTCTCATGTTCGTTGAAAACTCTGATTTTTCAACAGTTCCAAATTGCAACAGTTTGCAACAAATTGCAACAATTTGGAACTGATTGCAACAGTTCCAAATTTTTTCTGAGTCTTTCTACAGATAAAATATTAAAGATAGAAATATTTTCCTTTAATGGAAACTGTTCCTTACAGATTGATTTTGAAATAAGTTCGTTTACAATTTTTCGAAAATCTGAGAACTTTTCGCGTAATTTGCGTGAAAAATACGGGCGAGAAAGTACGTACTGTTTTAGCACCCCTAATTTTTGCTACAGTTACAGGTTCAGTTATTGCACACTGGTTTCCCGACATCTGTGGTAGGGTAGTGAATGTAAGTACGTGTGTAAATAAGGGATGAGTATGGAACAAGTATGATAAAGGAAAATTCGCGCTTGACCAATTTGTTATGGATCTGCCTCAGCATTCGCCTGGTGTTGATCGGAGGAACCAAGAAAAGCTATTGATCAGCCGACCACTAGAATTCTCCTCCAGATAGCAGCTGAATTCGACCTAGCTAGCGTAAAAAAAATCCCGCTACCTTCGTGTCCCAAACCCTATGACCTCTCACTCATAGGCACTGCAGAGGCATTAGTTCCATTCTCTTGAACCTAAAACTTCGTTTTTAAATGCATACTAGCCGTTGTGACATTGCTGTCGGGTCGGTACACGATTGCTACACATTTAGAACAAACAAGACAAATAGTATTTCCTTCGAGTCCCTTTCATCGCCATGTGCTCTTCCGCGACACACAGCTGCTTCTTCCATTAATATTCCTGGTAGATCGATGCAAACATTGGATGCGTATTCTCTGTGGAAAACCGCAGGCTAAAAAATGCACGGAAGCGAGTTCAACTTGGTTCCGGAGGTGTTTCAAAGTTCATTCGGAAACTTTTTAACCGCTCTTCGACCGAAACTCTAACAGCAAGTATTTTCAAAAGTAACTGTGCTCTAAAATGCTTGTTTCGTGGTAGGCAGCTTTTTAACATTTAGTGGTAACTTTCACACATAAAATAGTCCTATCCTGATATTTTTTATTCCTCGTGACAGCTTTCCTTTTATAGTTAGGCTTTATTCAGTAACTGGAGAATTTTTTCCCGTTTATTGAGCAACGAGAAGGTAAAATATATTTTGAAATCACTTGCTGTCACTTAGATTGATGTAAAAGTTCAAGAAGATCCAAAAAGATTTCGGACAGTCATATTTATAAAATAACAACTTTTATTTACGGCAACGTTTCGAATGTTTTATGTACATTCATCTTCAGGCCAAATACAGATGTATACAAATAAACTACTCATGTGTAACACATGAATATGTAACAAAATTATTATAACAAAAGTTATTTAAGGTCTGAGATAGTTCTAAACCAATTTTAAAATTTATTACTTGATTTGTATACATCTGTATTTGGCCTGAAGATGAATGTACATAAAACATTCGAAACGTTGCCGTAAATAAAAGTTGTTAATTTTATAAATGTGACTGTCCAAAATCTTTTTGGATCTTCTTGAACTTTTATTGTAAAATATATTTGTTTGTTGTTGTCTTTTTGCAAATTATGAAAATTTAGAGATTTCAACAGTAATGAGAACTTGTTCCACTTTAAGCATTGTTTGTTCGGAGCACAGAATTTTAAAAAAATAGAGCCTTGTTTACCTTTACCTTTTCCGCATTTGTCCAGGAACTGGATAAGTTACTTTTTATATTTTCTATTTGCCTCGTAGCTGAAAAAGAACGTATTCTCTTCTTTTTGATTTTTTCTTTTTTGCCTTTGTAGCCGAATAAGTTACTTTTTATGAAATCTCTATTGAAGACATTTTAGCAGATGAGTTAACAAGGACGAGAAAATGTAAAGCGCCACCTCTCACAAATAATAACTTTTTGCAATATTTGTGAAAATCCCATTCGTTTTATGTAAGTGACCTTTCAACGAACTTTTATCGATAGAATCAGATAAAACAAACTTTGAAAAATGTTTATTTTGATGGAAAGGCGTGAAAATGCTGCTCCAGGCCGTCGGCCTCTCGCCAAAAACGAACTTGTATGGCGGGTTGCGTTAGGTTACGAAAGTTTGTCGTAATTAACCCTGCGGTACACGCGCTAGAAAGAGTTATTCAAGTGCACGTGCTGATATCTCCGATGCATCATATCAATTTTAGCTTACCTTGTTTCAAAAACTGACTATTGGGTGTTTCAGTTACAACCCTACACTAAAACACATTGACTAACATTGAAACTTTATTGAATTATAATGTTTTTCAATGATAAGAACAAGGTAAACATTAAAAATATGTATCAGTTGTAAATTGTACTCTGTGCTCCGGAATACGGTATGCTGGTGACGGCAGTATAAAGCTTATTGGCATGCACTGGAAGCTATGACGTTTAGTACATAGTACAGAACAGTAAAATAGAGGTTCTGAGAACAACGGTGTTCTCAAACATGCCTATGTCCCTCTATCAACAGGAGAACAACTCGGTCATCTGAGAAATTGACCGAGTGTGCCGCATAATTAAAGTGTGCCAGGTTTTTTCAAACACATCTTTTGTAAACAGGCGTGTTTGTTTACAAATTATGAAAGGAATGTGAATGTTTTTAGTTAGCATTTTTAATACATCGCTAAAAGAAAGCTCTAAGATATAAATAATGTACTTATTTTGTATTTACGTGTAGAATGGCTAAGTGATTACCTTCATACAGAGTCACCTGAAGAAGCAAAGACTTTGTGGTCACATCAAGATACAATATTATTATCAAAGATATTTTGTATTTTTGAAAACTTTGCCTAAAGCAAGTCAAGAATATAAATGTTCTGTTTTCTCTGATTCTGAATGTTTTGCTTCGTATAGAAATTAGTTAAAAGACCTCCTTTCCTCTGAGACACGCGGTTCCCGGACGTGGAGTGCTTCCCATAATCTACGCATAAATAAATTCATTTTGTGTCTTCCTTAAGCTCTCTGGTTCTATTTTGTCACTGTTTACAGAGAAAGGGTATTTATATATGTGTAAATAAGAGAGAGAAAGAGAGAGAGAGAGTGAACGGTCGAGACGTCACAACATATGTTGTATTTTATAGACTCTTCTTGAGAAGAAATAATTTATTCATGCAGAAGTGTTTAGAAACTTAGCAATGCCAATTTCATCAGCTGATTCGTACTTATGCCACAGAGATACACAGACAATATTTTTCTTACATGTGTCTTATTTGACTTTGCTCCTTCGAAATCGATCATTATTGAACACTGCATGATCTATCTGTAATCAATGGTATTAGTGAACATTTTCATGATATTAGTGATGTGTGTATACCTAAAAATAGTCTGTGATGCCATTGTGAAGCAGTTATAAGAACATCATTGCTTCCCATATTACTCACAGTACAGCACATCCCCGAAAAGTGAATAAAAAGCTCTCTTAACAAGAAAGACATTCTCGTGATCTTCCTTGCTTGTCAACTTCTGAACCTTTCTTTCGAAATAACCACTGCTACACCAAGAGATCGCCCATAGGACTTCACAATGCAGTTCTGACGACCCATATATGTAATGCATATGAGGTTTCACACGGCATTCAGGCGATGAATGTTCCAGATCACGAAATTGTATTGTCCACCTGTTTACAGTAAGCGATGCAGCGATTGGGTCTTTGGGGAGGGAAAGTTTCATATGTCATCGCGCAGGATAATTATATTTTGTAGGATAATTTTGTTATGTGTAGCTGTTAACTAAAGGGCTACGTTCGTAACAACAAACACCAACACAGAACTAGGAAGGCTCATAAGAACGGTTTCAGTGCGAACAAAGCTGCTCACATATAGTGCAAGGAACAACTGCAAGACGAACACAAAACAGCACTGTAATTTTATGTCAAGTAACAAGACTGCATTTAGTGTTATTTTAACAAAAGCCTTGCTACGGCCCAAGTAAAGGGAAATTTCAAGAGGAATGTAGTCAAGAGATTATGAACAGAGATAATTAGTAAAAGGACTCCAGTTAACAGGCCCTCTTACATCAAAGAAATTTAGGGCCGGTTTCACCAATGCTTGTTAACACGCTAACTGGATGTTAGGAGATTTTAACTGCTCGTTAGAGAAAATACGTGTTTCACCAAACTTTAACGCCTGTTAACTTTCCGTTAAAGTTAACGCGTGATATCTGCTCCGTTAGCAGCAGTTAACGCTTGGTTAGTGGGCAGCGCATCGCAGTTTGAGTAAAATGGAAAGAGCTTTGCTGTATGTACTGGAAGACGACGACGTATTGGAAAGCCTGGAAATGCCGTCTGTGCGTCCCCGTGTTTTCAGGGAAAGAAGAAATTATTTTTATGAGTACGACGATAGGGATTTTTCAATAAGATTCAGATGTACAAAACAATCTACCCTGGAAATCCTGGAATTAATTGAGCAAGATCTGGAGTTTTCGTCAAACAGGTTAGAAAATATCACTTGTAATAGTACATACCATTTGTCACAACCAAACCACAGACAGTAACAGTTAAATGCATGCACATTGATAAACTATCTTGTTATATAACCTTCACGAACGCAAATTAGGTTATGAGTGGTCTCGTTCATTATGTATTACATTATATATAAAAACATGAAATTGTCTGTCACTATTCATTTTTATCAGAAGATAGGCTATAGTTTGTTTAACAGACACAAGTCCTTTTAGAAATAAAATCATAAACTTCAAAGTATGTTATGAATTAATTACATAATATTATAATTTCATCCATTATTTTCATTAATTTATGTAAAAAAAATAAGAACTCATTATTAGCAATTTATTTCATTTTATGTTAATTTCCAGGAACGAGTCAATCGCACCAGTTAACTAATTACTGATGACTCTACGATATTATGCAACTGGCAGCTACCAGCAGGTGATGGGAGATTACATTGGGGCCAGCAAATCTACGGCTAACCGTATTATTCATCGAGTTAGCTGTGCTTTGGCTAGACTGGCACCCAGATACATAGAATTTCCACAGACTAGAGCAGATGTGAGGCAAGCCGGCATCGATTTCTATCGAATAGCCAAATTTCCGAAAGCAATTGGAGCATTAGATTGCACTCATATAAAAATCCGTTCTCCAGGAGGTCAGTACGCAGAGTGCTTTCGAAATAGAAAAGGCTACATGTCTTTGAACGTGCAAGTTATTTGCAGTGCACGGAGGAAAATAATAGATGTAGTGACTCGGTGGCCAGGTAGCACTCAAGACCAAACTATTTTAAATTCATCCCATATTAATTTTAAATTTGAAAATGGACAGTTCAATGATGCTATTCTTTTAGCAGATAGTGGATACATGAACCGCCCGTACGTCATGATGCCACTGAGTAATCCTTTAACTAGAGAAGAAAATCTCTATAATGAGAGCCAAATACGGTCTCGAAACGTTGTGGAAAGGCTCTTTGGAATCTGGAAGAGACGGTTTCCGGTGCTAGCACTGGGAATGCAGTGCCAATTGAAGAACTGTAGTGCAATCATTATTGCCACTGCTGTTCTCCATAATATTCTAATTGAGGCCAATGATCCAGATCCACTAGATGACCCAGATTTGGAAATCCCTGCTCCATGGGATGAAATTATTGCAGCTGGAAGAATAAGGGAACAAAGGCAGCAAGGAACACAAAGAAGAGAAATTAACCCAACACGTCGGGCAATGATTAATAATTATTTTAGAACATTGTCAGAGAATTTATTATAATGAAAATAATTTACATATTTAATTCACTTTCTAGCTTTTTTGTTTTTAATTTTTCCTGCTTTAAGCGTTCCTGTAAAATTAATAAATTAATTTCACTCTCTTTTTTTGCACTTTCAATTAATGTTTCCACTAACTTAATTTTTTTGGCATGCAGCTCTTCTTGCCTGTCTGCAATTAGCCGAGGTCTCCTCCGACTCACTTGTGGAGTCGTCACTTCCCTCCCTTGATTCGAGGTGTGTTCATCCTCCGTACTTGTCCCTGGCACCACACCATGATTTAAAATTTCATGGGGCTCTTCCATTATAAGTAGAGGAGATGCCAAAGCAGTCCTTAATAAGTTTGGCGACCAAGTGCTCCAATCGAGCACCTGGGACGCTGAAGGGCCAGCTGAAGGGCCTGCTGAAGGGCCAGCTGAAGGGCCTGCTGGAGGGCCAGCTGAAGGGCCTGCTAAAGGGCCAGCTGAAGGGCCAGCTGAAGGGCCTGCTGAAGGGCCAGCTGAAGGGCCTGCTGGACGGCCAGCTGAAGGGCCTGCTGGAGGGCCTGCTGGTGGGTCTGCTGGCGAGTCTGCTGGCGGGCCTGCTGCACTGTCACACCACGATGGTGCCTCAGTAACTACCACCGCTGCTGCTGCCTCCTCCTCCTCCTAAAATACAATTAAAACAAAATCAATAAGGAAAATTCTGAAAACCCCTGATATATTATGAATAGCTGGATGACATTGGGATAATTCACATTACAGTGAAACCAGGTTTCATGTTCAGTTTTGAACACTGCTTTCTCTGTAATGCAAATTAGATAGTACTAGATCATCCAACTATTCATGAAAGTTAGAAAATCAGTCACAATTTATGTGAAGTTCCCTTCTACTGATACTATATGTCTGAGTAAATCAGAATTACCTCTGCTTCTGTGTTAAGATGAAAATTCCTATCGGAATCAAAATTGTTCCTTAATCCTTCTGCAGTAGGGCCTAGCATTGCTTGAATTTTTGTTTGGAGATGCCCTACGCCTCTTTCTCTAAACACACCTCCTCCTAAAATATAATACAAAATATATAAAATCAGCCACGTTTTAAATTGAACATAGAAATTTACAAATTACTTATTATAACTTAACAAATCAGCATTTGGTTGTTCGAAAATTTGATAAACGACACACGAGTGATCTACTTAAGGGAAGATATGTTTGTAAGGTACTATGTTATAAAACTTGCAGATTATAATTACCTGTCCTAAAAACTTCTCTCTTCTCTGCGGAAATGGCATTCCTCGTGTCCCTTCGAAGATTTTCCCACAGGGTCTTGAGATTTTCTTGGGTTCTGTACACGTGGGAACTAAGAGAATTGAATTCATCTGTAAGTAATGCCCATGCTTGGGCTTTATCGCCGCGACTCGCACCATCAGTTTTTCTGTTTGTTATTATTTTATGCTTGTGTAGCAAGTCTACAAGGATTTCTTTCTCCTCTGCCGAAAAATTGGCGCATCTGCTCCTTTTCGACATGGCAAAACAATTACTCAGAAAAAAACCAAATAAAAACTACAAACACGCACCAAAACTGACCACACTAGAATGACGGAGAATGTGTATCACGAAGTCAACAAGATAGACTCCACAGAGTTTCCAGTTCACGGCCTTCTAAAAGCAAATATTCATGCATTTTGTACACCCATTAAAGTTAACTGGTGATTAGCTAACAGAAGCCGTGGAAACGTTGGTGAAACGGAACAAATCTTAACGGGGAAGTTAATTTTAACGACTCGTTTACTAACGTCACGTTAGCTGTATGTTGGTGAAACCGGCCCTTAACATCATAATTCATAAATATGATTAAGTATTATTTTCTGTGAATCTCAGGAACACATTACCAAACATTACCATTAAACATTACAAAAAATAGCTGAGAAAGAATAAAAGAATAAATACAAAAGAAAAGGCTGGTTGTTTATACATGATTCCCACTAGAACAACAAATGGCTGAGTTTCTTCCGCAGGCAGGAGAGCGCTGCAACTGCAGCTCCTGCAACTTCCGCTGCAGGCGAGTCCGTCCAACTGTTCCCCTCATGTCACTCTGTCGTAGACATCTCGTTAAATATGCCAACACGCTCCGTCCTTTTCTCACCAGCACTTCAGACCAGGTTGCAACGCCGGATGAGTAAACATGTGTGCCACATTCTGCCGGCGACCACCTGATTACTGCGAGGAAAGGGTATTTTCCTCCTACCCTTTGTATTGCTCCATGTTACTCTTTCCGTGGCAGCGGGCTCAGAGATGTGACGCTATCTGGTGCCCAGGTAGGATACTCCAGTCGCCACGGGAGCGGGAGCTTCGTTCTGAAAGGATTTTCGTGGACGGTTTTTTTACATTAATTATTTTTGGACGTAAAAGTCGTAATGCAGTCCATGATTCATTGAAGCACCGCAGAGTTTCTATCAAAGCTGAAAATTAATCTTCTTCGATTGTGCACGGCGGAAAATGTGCTAACAGTAGCATGATTCATAATGCTAATAATATTTTGTAGGATAATTACATCTACGAAGTTATATTATAATATTAATCTCTATGAGTGAAAGAGAAAGTACTAAAGTAAGACCTTGCATATGTACACATTTCTTTAATCCCCAACCTCATAATATCCTGAAAATATGAACGGCTTATTCCACATTCGTTTTCCACATTAACTAATACGATAATTTAAATATAATTGATTAAATAATTGAGTGCACGTGCTACATGTAGTTGAAACTGTCGCGTCATGTACTATTGTTCAGATAAAAGTTACTATTATACTAACTTTCCACTATTTAAAATATGACTTTCAATATAGCAATATTGCACACTACTTTCACCCCAACAGCAGGACTCAATTACATTTGAATGAGACAACTCAAAATTCAAACTACCAGCGTTGTCACGATTGCCACACACCCTTTTCCAATTTTCTTCACTTTTCTATGTTAATCTACCTCACTTTGCACTAACCTCCCACATCGCTTAACGTTTCCCCCCATAAAATCCGCCCTAATTAGAACAAAGAAAAAACAATAGTAAGAAGGAAGCACAGCCGTCGCGCCCTCTGGCGCGTGTGTCGTGTCAGCGCGCGCAGATGTCGCGTGCGCGTGTGGCGATAGGGGCGGTCCATCCGTCAGGGGCGGTCGCTGACAGGGCGCGTTCCATTGATCCCCCGGTTATTAATGGGCGGGTCCAGACTCGGACGCGCCGCCGGCGACCACCATCATTCAAGCAGGGGGCTTTCCATTCGAGAGATGCTCCACTTTCGCTTTCAACCCATCTGCGACGGTGGACTTCGGCTCCCGCATATGATGGAGGAAAGGAAATCAACGGATTTTAATGTTCTGAGAAAGAAACGACATTTTGACCGTTGATGTGGACCACCGTTGATGATTCCCATACGCGTGTGAAGTACCTGATCCCTATTTATCCTCCTCTTATTAATGGGCGGCTCCAGACTAGACCGCGGTGCCTGCGACCACCATCATTCAAGCAGGGGGCTTTCGATTCGAGAGATGCTCCACTTTCGCTTTCAACCCGTCTGCGTAGATAACGGTTATATTTTCGACCGTGGAGTTTGGCTCCTGCATATGAAAATGGAAAGGAAATCAACGGATTTTATTGTTCTGAGAAAGAAACCACATTTTCACCGTGAAATATTTCTTTACGCAGTGAAATACCCGGTTGCTGACTTGTCCTCAGGTTATTATAGGGTCAGTTCGCAGAGTTCAGCCGCGCTGCCAGCGACCACGTTCATTCAAACGGAAAACTCTCGTTTCTGCGAATTATTAGCAGCGGCGTAGATGCCTCAGGCCATCAACTAATGTCACTGGAGCGTCTTTGACTCAGACCTAAGGTTTGAGTTCCAACGGTGACAGGACAGCTACATTTGCTAGGTCTAATTCAACCAATTTCCGTCTAGAGGAGAATTTAGATCCAGTTGCTCTGATGAATACTTTTCCGTGATTTCTTCGATCAACACCAGGCAAAGCACTACCCTAAGAAATGATCCACTGATCACACGAGATCTTTCTTTCCTCTTTGTTATTCTATCCTCACCCTTTCCTTACTCACACTCACATATATTCTGACGCAAACCCGACCCAAACTATAACAATTTAATGCCCTCCACAATTGTTGAGCGTCAGGGCGGTGCGCAGATATCTGCTCTTGCGAGCTTTTGTTACCTCGGGGCAGTGGGATCTTTTGGGTGTTGAGAGCCAATCCAAACAAGAACACATTAACAGTTAAATAGGGTTTAATTGCCTCAAAAACCCACTCAGTCTACTACAAAATCATCATCATACTTGAACTTCAATGCGATATCAACACAAAATATTCACGTCAAAAGAAACAAAGACTCTTCAAAATTTGCACACTAAATAAATAATTACTCAAAGAACTAAGGAATTCCTTTGTAACTAAATTTTGCCCAAATTTATCTCCAATCCTAATTAAACAATTCGTGATCTTTACCAATCTTAATTTAAAATCTTCTTGCATAAAGTTACACGAACACAACCGCGTACGCTATGGCACCACTCTCTCTACACTTCAGTTGCAACTATGAATAATAAATTGACTACATTCTATTTACAAACTCATCAGGTAATAAGGCGTCAAAAATGGCTAGTGCGTTATGAATCACAAACTGAAAGTTGTATTGCCTCCACAGTCCACAACTTCCACGTATTTTCTCTTTTACATTTCCTTTAGTGCGGCGCGAACTTGACCTAGATTTTCGTGCTCAAACAGGTACCTTCCCTCTTCCGCTGAGCTGGCCTTGCGTCCGGGCGCTGGCTGCCGCACGGACACCGATGACTCGTGCAACCAAAGTCGAGACCTCCCCTCTGTCGACTCGTTGCCTCCCCGCCGTTTCTTCTCTCTTCAGCTCCTATTCTTCTCTCTTCAGCTCCCGGCCCCTATTCTTCTCTCGTCGGCTCCCGGCCCCTATTCTTCTCTCTTCAGCTCCCGGCCCCTCTTCTGCTCCCGGCTCCATTTTCTTCTCTCTTCTGCTCCTGGCTCCGGCCCCTCGTCCAATTCCGAGTGGTAAACGCCCGGCTCCAATCTCGTCCAGCACGTCCGTTGTGCGCGCCCGGTGCTTTCCGTTACGCCAGCGTGATATAAGACTCTTGCCTCACGAAGCACCACGTGCCAGTCTCTCTCTCCTGCTGCAGATTATATCTGGTTCTACTATCTGGAACTACTATCGCAATTTAATAGGTGAATTCACCACTGTGTCGTAACTGGAGAAAACTTTCAACATCTAATAAAATTCGCGGACGACTGACTAGTACGTCTTTCTGACGTTGGACACTCCTAGGTAACGTCGTTACGGCGAATAATACCAATACCAAAAGGCAACCGTTGGGTCGGCGATCCGGAACCAAGAAGACGCTTCCGCTCGCGGACTCGCGTTAATGTGCCCTGTTGGTAGGGGTAACGCGGCGTCTCCCCCCCTCTCCGGCTGATGTAAGTCATTTTCGTCGCGTCGTTCAGCGGACGCTGCGGGCGACAGTCTTCTCGGCCGCGGGCGCGCCCTTTTCAAAATGCGCCGCGCTCTCTTCCTTGTTCTATTGTCGGCGTTATTATGATGTGTGGGCACTTGTGACGAACCTCCGCACATGCGTTCGTCACAATATGCACTACCACACATGTCGAGAGACCAGTCAGGACCTTAGTGATTGTTCCGGCTGGGCGGTTCCTCATTTGTGAGAGATACCTGGCTGTGAAAAAAACCCCGCTAAGCCGACCTGTAGGTCGGTAACATCCAGACGGAGAAGATTACCGTCACCCCCCACGTCGAAACAACATGCACTACACTCACGTAATAACGACAAATTAATAAATCTTTTTTACTCACGTTAATGATGTAGGATTGCGACCTTCGATCATATGATGTGTTTTCAACAGGAAAGATTTTCTATGCATATTAAGTACGCGGACCTAGTATTGGTCGCCTAATGTCGGTCATCTAGTAATGGTCGCTTAGAATTTGTTGCTTAGTGATGGCCGTCTGATACTGGTCGCGTAATATTTGATGCTTAGTATTTGTCACGTACGTTTGTCACGTAGAACTGGTTACCTAGTATTGGTCACCTAGTATTGGTTCCCTAATATTTATCGCGTAGTATCGATCCTTCTCTTAATGTGTAACTACTTTCTTCTAAGCTGCACTGCCGATAACCACCACCATTGAAACAGAGAAATATCCATTCTGTAAAAATTCACTTTCTCTTCTCACTCGTCAATGCAAAGGAAGGAGAGTCGTTTTATATCGAACAGGTCCTGCGGATGAATAAGCCGTCATTGATTGCATTACGCGTCTTTCCAGTTGTCCACTGTCGACTGAATTGAATGTTCTCTACCACGATTATGATCATTTTTTTTTCGCACCTGTGAGTGAAAAATTCGAAGCAAATGAATAAATGCGAGGCGAGTGAATAAATGCGAGGCGAGTGAATAAATGCGAGGCGAGTGAATAAATGCGAGGCGAGTGAATAAATGCGAGGCGAGTGAATAAATGCGAGGCGAGTTAATAAATGCGAGGCGAGTGAATAAATGCGAGGCGAGTGAATAAATGCGAGGCGAGTGAATAAATGCGAGGCGAGTGAATAAATGCGAGGCGAGTGAATAAATGCGAGGCGAGTGAATAAATGCGAGGCGAGTGAATAAATGCGAGGCGAGTGAATAAATGCGAGGCGAGTGAATAAATGCGAGACGAGTAAATAAATGCGAGGCATTGAATAAACAGTTGAAGCTTCCACATGAGTTCACGCCCAAGACTCCAGCCTTTAGTTCCTTTCTTCCTACTCTAAATTTTTGTTAACGAATCAATGCCTTTTAATAGTGTAGGAATCGAACGATGTGTTTTCGCTGTATTCGGTTTCAAGGTCGCGTGGCTCTGCTAATTAAAGGGGTAATCACAGCTTTGGCATGACCGCGTTGCTAGTGACCACAATCATTCACGCACAGAACTTCTGCCTTAAAGAAGGTGCCTTTTCACTTTCCAGCGCTTGCAAAGGGTTATTTAGTACTGCTACGTAATTGTAGATTGACTATGAGTTTGGTTGACTGGGGTCTTGTTAACGAAGCGTCGAGCGCCTCTCGCAATTTCGCTAGATTATCCTCAAAACAGAAGCTATGAGAGAGCGATGCAGATGAAAGGCAAGGAAGTTACAAAGGCATATTGTCCAAGAAAAGGTCGTCAACCTGACACAGAATAAATTCACATTCTTTGGACATTACCGCAGAAAATTAACATTCATTAAAATATATAAAATCGGTAGTTGCTACATTCGAATGTGGTAAGAATTGAATTAACAGGAAGGAATCCTAATCTTTCAATCCTCGACGGAGTCCGTTGATCCCGCGAGATAACGCGCAAAGGAACTGTCATTGTTCCGAAACTGCTATTTCTTAATTCACGGTGGAGAAACAATTTTACCAGAACACACTTTCGTCTGAAACATTGCTCAAATACGTCGCAACAGCTCGGTTTGCACTAGCAAAACTCGCATAGGGTGCATGCTGTCACAGCTATTGTTCACTGACCGCCTGCCTGGCAAAATAATGTATCAAACAGTTTTTTCATCCTGTTATCTCAGAGCCTCTGGACCATTGACACCGGACGTTCACTCTCTGTCACGATCTCCCCACCCCTGCAGCAGCCGCAGGATTGATCGATTGTTAGTGATTCCGTCCGCATCAACTACTGAGGTCATTAGTCCCGCAAGTGTATTTAATGATTTTTTGGTCGGAAGATGGCCATGATCTACTGCTGGATGGCGAGATTCGACGCCGACCTACCGTCGACTAGTAAGGATTTCCCAACCAGGTATCTCCCACCAGCGGGGCACCGCTCCAGCCGGGGCAAGCTTTAAGCTCCGGACTAGTCTCCCGACATGTGTGGTAGTGTAGTGCATGTGTGTGTGTAAGAGGAGAGGATAGGACAAGGAAGAGGAAGGAAATATCGCGCGCGGTCCATGGCCCGTTTGTTAGGGTACTGCACCGGCGTTCGCCTGGTGTTGATCGGAAAAAACACGGAAACCTACCGATCAGAGCAGCCGGCCGCTAGAATCCTCATCCAGACAGCGGCTGAATCCGACCAAGTTGTCTAGCTAGCGTCGAAAATCCTGCCCCGTCGTTCATCGTACCCTAGGACGTCCTGGTCATAGGCACTGCAGTGACATCAGTTGATGCCCTGGGCCACCTAAACCGGTTCAATGGCGCAGAAACGGTCGTATCTGCTGACATTTTCTACCGGAGCATTGCACAAAATACGTCACAATAATGTGGGTTTGCACTAGCAAAATTCGCAAGGGTATACCACGGCTATTGTTCACTGACCGCCTGCCTAGCAAAATAACGTATCAACCAGTTTTTCCTCCTCGTGGCTCAGAGCCTCTGGACCCTTGACACCGGGCGTTCACTCTCTGTCACGACCTCGCTGCTACGCCAAGAGCCGCTGGCGGAGGGATGAGGGCGAGGGGGGAGGTGGGCAGGGCGGCTGGCAACTGCCTGCAAACCCTCAGCGCACACTCCTGCCGGAGGCTCGCAAAACTTGAAAGGGGATGGACTGGGGGAATTTCAGTGGCCAA
This sequence comes from Acheta domesticus, assembly GCA_031308135.1. Lineage (NCBI taxonomy): Eukaryota > Metazoa > Arthropoda > Insecta > Orthoptera > Gryllidae > Acheta > Acheta domesticus. Next base: position 204,281,636 of record JAHLJT010002406.1, read on the forward strand.
AGCATTTGCGAAATAGGCGACCAGATTTCAGGAAAATGTTTCTTAAGTTGAACTATAGACTTTCTCTTGTACAGTTATTAAGTTAATAAAAGTTCTATATGATTTTTAGACAGTCGTACTGTTTATTAAAAGATATACATATAATGATTCACTTGGCCAAGCGAATCATTATACGTGTATCTTTTAATAAATACTACGACTGACTAAAAATCATACGGAACTTTTATTAACTTAATAAAAAAATGTTTCTTGTCTTAGACACGACATGCGATCTCCAACTTCTAGCTGCAAGGCCAGTCATGAGTATGTGTGAAAAATTTCAACAATTTTTCAGAAGTTTTACACTAAAAACCTCGAGCGTTGGATTTAACGGTCACACCTGTGAGCCGTCAATGTTATTGCTGATGGATTTCAATGTTAATTCAACCAATTTGGGGTATTTAATGTTGCAAAAAATGTTTACACTTAAATTAACGTTTTCTTGACTCGACTAACAGAACTCTGTAGAACACAATTTACTCATGCATAATTAAAATGTGCTCTGCAAACGCTGGATATACCTAGCACAGTTCGTTACTTGCTTTGAATTGTTCTTTAATTCTTTGCACCTTGAAGAGTATCAGAACTTTTCATCCGTATCAACATTGATGATGTTTGAAAAGCACCAGAGAATTTCTTCAATACATAAGCTATTAAGATTACTCAAATGCGGAATAAAACTCTTCTCAGAATTAAATAAAATGGAAACGGCGATGGAGGTGATAGGAGAGCTCAGGGCACCAACTGGTGTCACTGCAATGCCTCTGATCGGAAGGTTTTAGGATCGAGTCCCGACGGTCGCATGATTTTTAATACTAGCTAGCCAGGTAGATTGAATTCAGTCGTTTTGATCTTCACTCCACTCGTGAAATTACGATAGTTGATTCTTTGCACTATGAAGAATCGCGGACATATTTGGTGAAAGTAGGCTGTTCATAAGAATTTTTATAAGAATATTAGAATATCTCTTCTTTCTTTTCACCTGTTCGTCACGATAATCAGTTGTGAGAACATCAGCAGCTGATGACTGCATTAAATCACCAGTAGAAGTGAAATAGAAGGCTAAGAGTACTTCAGATAAAAAAGGAATTCCATTTAACCCATTTTAATTAAACGATTTGGTTCGTGATATTACTTTTTTACAGGTGATATGGAGTTGATAAAAATATCACAGTAAGAGCAACACAACCATCAACAAATTACTACTTCCTCGTGGTACAGGCAACGAGATTAATTCTATATTTTTTCGGCAGAGGGTTAATGTTTTGGTAATATATATCGGCATACATTCTCTGATTCAGAAAAAGCGTACACACCTTCATTACTTTTTTATTATGAAAAAACTTTATATCATACAAAAGTACATGCATACAAAAGTTTGAATGCAATTTTTGAATTCGGCTTCAAAACATATTTAGAATCGCCTATCTTCTAATAGCAAACCAAAAATTTTAAAAATGCCTCTAAGTACGAATTCGTATGTAACAATTCGTATGTACGATGTCGTAATTAAGCTGCGGAGTTTTGACTATTTGCCCGTGTTTATCCTTCAATAAAAATGCAGTATTTTAGATTACTTATTCATTTTGAGGCATTAGTATTATACAATTTACATATTATTATTATTATTATTATTATTATTATTAATTTTATCTTTTGTTTTGTTGTAACATTGTTTTCGGTTTTCATACATGATATCCAGCAACTCTTATGAACTATGACGTCGTAGCATTGTCACAAGAATGACGCCAACGCATTCTGCCACAATAAGAATGAGCTCAATAAGAAGGGAAGCGAAAATAAAAAGATGCATAAAATATCATGGCAATATCCTCTACTCATAAAGCACGGACTGCTTTTATTCAAGTCGGTTGATGTGTTTCTCCTCGTAGAATGCGGAAATGCTCTCCCCAAGGGCTGCGGAAAAGCGGAGGACTTTCTTATAAAACGATGGCCATTCCTGGCGAGGCTGGCGGCGAGCCGTAAATGCCAAGATGCTCTGAAGATCTGCGCCCGTCCCCGGCATCTTCTGTGCTGGGCGACGCTGGCGGATATTGGCTAAGCGGGCGGGCGGAGGCCGAGAGACGGAGCGCGGAAAGCGGCAGCGGGGTGCGGGCAGGTGTATTGAGATGCGGTTCACGACTTGGGGGATAGTAGTGCGCAGGTCGTACGAGACTGGAGAAAGTTGGACAGGGTGAGGTGTGGTCAGGGAGGAGCGGACAGTTAATATGGCGGAAAGAAAGTGTGGCCGGAAGGAAATTGGGGGAAATGTGATTAAGAGAATGTATGATAGAATGTGATGGGGAGATAGCGGTAATATAGAATGAAAGGGGGACGGTGTGGCGGGGACGGTGTGGAGGGGGCGGTGTGGCTGGGACGGTTTGGCAGGGACGGTGTAGTGGGGACGGTGTAGTGAGAATGTTGTAGCGGGGACGGTAAGGCGGGGATGGTGTGTCCGGGACGATGTGGTGGGGACGGTGTGGCGGGCACGGTGTGGTGGGGACGGTATGGCGAGCATAGCGCAGCAGGGATCTTGTATAAATTAGTACTTTATAGTAAGAATTATAAACGTACTCGCATGTAAAACAGTTTGCTGGTGTAAGAAATGTTTTAAAATCAGATAATATAACATTACATGTTTTAATAAGGAAATGAAGAAATGAAAAATGCATTTTTTCAATAAATTATATCTATTGAGTTTGTTTAATTTAAAATAAATTACTGCGAAAATATATTTTTAGTGGTGTATTCAAAATATTGCTCTTACCTCGGTCTCAATGCTCAAGTCCTCCTCTGTGTACAACAGTATACTGAGACAACCTTCTCAGCTTCTGTTATTATAGAGAACTAGTCCGGATGTTGTCGACTCTGCGTCAATTGAAATGTAACGTAGTTCATAATGGGGAAAGTTGAGGAAGAGAAGGAAGGGGTTGAATCAACATTCGCGGAGACTGTTTCGTCACCGTAGTATTAACTGCCTACAAACAGTTGACTCTCAGGATTGTCGTGTTGAAATGTTTCCATGAGGAAGATATTGAAATATAATATAAATGATAGAGCTTTGATCAGAGGATAACATTGCAATCGGAGCAAAGAAATTTTGCATTACATGAATGGTTTTGAAATGTAAAATTTTTTGTGAACTTGAATGCTCCAAGTGAGCTCCGATGAAATTTCTCGAAATATCAGAGGTCTAAGAGCACGTGAATTTAAAAAGACGCATTATCATATATGCTGTAACGAAATTTTCTCGAAAAGAACTCAAAATCCTCCCCCATCTTTGCACAATATCTTCAAAAACGAAACCATTTTTCGCATGCACAAGAACTTTAAATATTGTATTCTACAACATTTTATGTAAAGTTAGTTGATTTTAAGAAAACTATTCAGGAGTGTATTAAGGAGTGTGAGTAGAAAATGTTTTCAAACTAATGAAACTCACATCAGAAACATTGTTGCTAGGGCCACACAAAATGAATGTTAATGGGATAAATACAGTGATACTGAGCACGTTTTCAAGAGAAGTCGTTCACCTTCATCAAAAGGGTTATAAATAAAGATAAAACGTGTCTTCTTCGAGGAGGCTAAAGGAAATGTGCAGAGACTGTCGGGTTGAATATTGTCGAGGAAAATTCATCCTTGGGAGTTTGTTGACAAAGGACTGAAGCATTTCACAAATCTAGGTGATGTCTATAGCGTCTTACTCGGCAAGTGCGTATGAGTTTAGGCAACAACTGAAATATAGCAATCATAAAATGCAAAAAACTGCATCAACTATTTGTTCAAGGCTTTGATTTGTTAAAGTTTGGTTAAGTGAAACAAACTCTGTAGATGATCTAATGCTTTGGAAGTGCTTAAACATGTAAAAGAAATACGACTCTGATGTTGCCCATTTTGACTTTTCTTTTTCAATAGACATTGTGGAATATAACAGAAGATGTAAAATTTTCTTTATTTTGTAAGGAAGTGTCTGACCCTGGAAAGAAGAATATCGTAGCATTGTATTCAAAGCTAATGAAAAATCACTTCAACTAGTGTCCCAGTTTTCCTGGTTTTAAACGAAAATCACAAACCCGCGTTGAGTGACTAACGGTGGCTGATTTTTGAGATGTTGGACAAGATAGATGAAAAAAAATTCTTACGCTGGTTTCTCATTGGCAAGTGATAGCCGCAAGTACTTTATTTGCTTGCGGTGCTCTGTCTACCTAGCGCAAGCTACAAGCAGCAGGTGCTTAGTCCATAGCACCAGACGCAGACATTTTATTCTAGAAAGCAGTTGCCTAAACATTTACATTGGTGGCACGAGTTGCAACTTGTACTGCCGTCATACGATTACTGATTACGTAAAATTGCTGCATTGCTACATTTGTGTATTTAACGCCATAATGTTTAGTGAAGCGTCGAAATGTTCCTTCATAGTGTTTCCACAATTTTGGCCATAATGTTTAGTGTAGCGTCGAAATGTTCCTTCATAGTGTTTCCACAATTTTGGCCATAATTTGATTTTAGGAAAACAATCGCGAAGTTTTATTCTGTTAATCTGAATTATTATTAATTTAATTAAAATATTATGTACACTTTTTACAGAAAGTGTGTTCCAGCAAGTTCACGCTAAAATAACAATAATAAAAATATAATAATGTTAATAGTAATAATAATAATAATAATAATAAAATCAGTGATTATTCAATGAACCAGCGTCCGTAAATAGGTATTTCGTCATTCACCATGAAACACAATACTGTAAACTGCATATGGAAAAATCTCATCGACGCAGTACTTTTGCCTTCCTTAAGCCATAAAATAAAATAAAGGAACAAGAGATGTTTTTCATGCTTCTCTTTGCCATGGTACTTCTTGCATTTGACATGTCGGAATAATTTTCTAACGCTGCACTGCACCACCGTGATTAAACTTGCCAGTACAATTACGAATTTTATCTCGGGCATGCGACCGAGTGTTGCCTTCATCATCACTTTGATCTTCATCACCTTGCAGCAGGCAACTTTGTGCAAAGAATATTGAGTGAAGAATATTGCGTCCTAGCGTATCCACGAAAGAACTGTCGGATGCAGAAACTCGAACTAGCCTTTCCCCAAATATCAGTATGAAGGGAAAATGTGACTAACTAAATGTGTCATATGAAGAATTCGATTTACTCCATATTGTATAGAGATTTCGGGAAACTAAGGTGACCTTCCAGAAACCATGAACGAAGGCGACTGGTTAACCGAGCCAGTAAGTTTCACCTGTTACGTAACCTGCACGCAGATTCGCATCACCATCCGTCCACAAAACTAGGTGTACTAAAGACACTGACCACCAGAGCTGTCAAGGTATGCGACGAGCGCTCTCTTCCTAAAGAACTCCAGAAACTTGAACATACGTTCAGAGCCTACAGCTATTCTCGGACAGCGATCAAAAGAGCACTTTCCTGTGCTACGGGCCACCCCGAAGGTTGCGGCAATGCCGACGGTCGCGGTGTCTCCGAGGGCCGCGTCAACAGCGAAGGTCACCACGCTTCTTCGGAGACAAAGGAAAGGGATCGCACTCGATTAGCCGTGCTTCCTTACGTCCGCAGCGTCACGGATCGAGTGGGAAAATTACTACGAAAAAACAACATCCGTACAGTGTTCACTGCTCCCGACAAGTTGCACAACGCCTTCGTACGCGTTAAAGATGCGTTACCACCTCTCCAGTCGGCAGGTGTATACGAAGTTCCCTGCAGATGCGGCAGGATGTACATCGGTGAGACCGGGCGCACTGTGCTTGAACGGCTTTGAGAACATATAGCCCACTATAACCGAAACAATACCAACCGTTCGGCTACAGCGCACCACTCTGAGACCACGGGACACGCTATTGAATTTGACAACACCCGGCTCCTGCATAAGGAAAACCGGTACTGGTACAGACGAATCAAAGAGGCTCTGGAAATTAATAGAAGGCCGCACAATTTCAACGCGGACGCAGGCCTCAATTTAAACCACGTCTGGAAGTCCCTTCTACCATCCATTCGGGACTGTCACGGGGCTGTTCGCCGCCGTCCGACTACGGGGACGACTGGCGCGGGGCCTGGGTTGGCCCCATCCGCCAGCCAATCGGAGGGACCTCTCCGCCAATCACGGCGCACCTGCCCCACCCGAGCGCCCAGGCAGAACAGCATATAATACTGGACGCATACAATGTCGTGTCACTGCCCTGAGGAAGCCTACGACATGTTAGGCGAAACGTCGGCCTCCCTGCCAACGACGCGGCGTCACCCGGACAGCCGAGAAGTAATGAACTCGAGCCGCGGAAGCTTGCGTGTATATCCGAGAATTGCTTAAAATGTTCAGAATACTCAATAAATTATAACAGTGTATTCACAACAATACTCTACCACGGAAGAAAATACTCCCTCCAATGCATACCGGAGAAATGTTATGGTCAGTGAAAAACGACCAACATATGATTATTGTACTACAACGAAGATAAAAAACACAGCTACTTATAAGTGGAAGAGGCCGCTATTGTATTACAGAAAATGTAGATATTTACAAATATATTGCTCTATGAAATGCTTACCTTGCAATGGCCATTTATGTGTAATTCTTTGGGTTTCCATTATGTGTGCTGAATATTAATGTAAATAATGTAAGGGTGTGTATGGCGCAAAATATTCTTTTAAAAGTGGCCAATAAATGAAAAAGTTTGGGAATCCCTAATTTACATTAATAACACTATCAAAAAACTTAATTATCTATTCTTTCGTAGTTATATTCATATATCTTCAATCAATTTTTTTAATTTACAAAATTAACATCACGATCACTTCAAACCATTTTTCCTGAGTTGCTTGATATATACATTGCTTGGATAATTTATTCAAAATTGGTATTTTATGTAGATCAGATGAAGTTGTCTTTATCAGTGAATTAGCGTGAAAAACACACCACAAAATAAGTTGAAATGAGGTGTTCATCAAATAATTAATTTAATTAAGGCATTACTGAAAGATGAAAATATTTTCAAATCTTTTATTTACTAAGATTTATTTTATTCACTAGACGATATATAAAGATCAAATAAAATATATAAGTTGTGTTATAAATATACCCATAAATACATATATGTTCCAATTCAAAATGGAGCCAAAACAAATTAGCAATATAATTTAAATCTGACTATTTTAGACCCTAAAAGAGTCACGTTGTAAAGATATACTTAAAATACATATTAGTGAATTCAGTATAAAACCTAAATAAAATAATATATTTAGGACTATAGAAGTCAAATATTGCGTCTACCATTTAGTATGAAGTCCTCACAAAAATGCACAAAATAAATATTCCTTACAGAAATATTCTTACAAATTATATACAGCAATGATATTTTTTACTTTAATGTGTAGAAGTAAAGCAACTGGAAATGTACGTATTCTTTGCCATGTAGATTACTATAAAATAAGGAGTGTATACCTGTAGAAGCGTATATGTAATGTGTACGATGTCGCAATATCATCGTAGGGTATTGTTACATAGTAGCAGTATAACCCATGTGATAATACGGCACCTCGAGAAATAGAGGATTATGCTCCGCTAATTCGTACTTTCTTTGCGAAACCTATTTTTGCACTTGATTCTGTTTACGGTTCTTAGGTTCACGAGTCAAAACTTCTTTCTTTACTGCCTGTTTTGTGTTTTTTTGTGGTTTTTCCCTGGTGACTTTTCTACCCAAATTCGCGAGATAATTTAACCGACAACCTTCAATCGCACTTTTCTCTGCCCTCAACGCGACGTGGCGCATGTTGTACAACACGATCGTCGCTAGTCTCTGCAGTTCGTCATACGGCGACGCCAAATCGTGCAAAATGAGAGTAACGCCACCACACTCGTGTAGAACGAAGCAGTTGAACGGAACCTCCGTGAGTTTGGAAAGAGCCTCCATGGCGTAGATGTGCAACATGACGTTGGTCGTAGTCAAGAAGTTTTTCACCACCGGCACCACACCTCGCCTGCCGAATTCTTTGGCGTTTTCCGGTAGAGCGCTCGCGTACGCGATGGCTTCCGCCAAACTGAACCGCACTTCTTCGTGTCGGTCCTCACACCGTTCCGTCAGCAACCGAACGAGCTCCCAGTCCGACAGGATCTGCAGGTTCTCCTGGTCCTTACAAATCTCCGCCACCAGGTTGCAAGCTCGAGCGGTGACGTACGGGTCGTCCGAACCGATCTGCTTGAGCAGGAGGTTAAACGCACCCACCAAGCAACGCACCTCTTCGGCGGAGTCCACAGTGTTCCGGATGAGTGGACGCAGCGCCCACAAGCACGTTGCCGTCGCACCGGGGTCTTCGATCATCATCACGGAGAAGAGCAGCTTCATCCCGTCGTATTTGGTGATCATCTCGGCGAGCTCCTCGCTTCTGGAGCACGTGCCCAGGAACATGGCGATGGCCGTCAGGAGACGAGTGTCATCTCCCATGAGTTTTCCCACCGCTACGGGGATTATACCGGCGGTCGCTATGGCTTGCCGGTTATCTTCAAGCCTCGCGCACTCCGCCAAGCCTTCCAGCACGTTGCTGATGAGATCTTTCTCGAGAAGACCTATTTTGAAGCACTTGATCAAGTGGTACACGAGCCCCTTGTCGCTCATGATCTTCAAGTTGCGATCGTCTTGTGCGAGTTTAGCTGCGGCCAAGATGATGGCGGTTAAGGTAGGATTTTCTTGCTTCAGGTCCTTCGTGAGGCCGACGATGGATTTTAGACCGTCCAGCATGCGCACGATGTGGCACGTGAGTTCGCTGTCAGCAGCGCAGTGCGCGATTGTGGACGCACATGCCTCTCTCATTTCGGATTCTTCGTCGATGACGCATTGCAGAAGTGGTAACAGCATCCCTTCCGTTTCTATATCGTGGCGTATGTTGCTATTTTGTGCACAGTGCGCTAGAAGACCGAATGTTTCCATCAGAAGCACCTTATGGCAACAGTTGGCTATGTTCTTCACACAAGGGATCAACCCGCATTCGTACATAATATTTATGCTTTTTGGATATTTAGATAACTGTTTTAATGTCGATGCTGCAGCAGTTGCGAGAACAACATTTTGTTCTTGTTGTTTTGTCAGCAACGTGGTATTGGTGTATAGTGTAGATTCTTCCACATCCAAACAATCTACTAGTAATGGGATTCCTCCTTCTTTACGGAAATATCGTGCGCATCTATGAACTTTACAGAGTTGTGAAAGAGATTTCGCCACAATAATTTTCATTTCTAATTCAGCTTTCATCAGGTGGAATACTAGAAGCGGAATAAGACCTAAATTAGCGAAAAGTATTCGCATTTTGTTATTCGAAGCCATTTTTTCTACAATCCTCACTGCGCCTATGTTGCATTGAACATGTTCGACTTCCAGCAAGTTAATTATCACGCTGACACCGGAATTGTAATATAGAACGTTTTGAACAAAATCGTTTTCCAAATCCAAGTCGTACAGAAGATTAAGTTGGCAAATTGTGGTAGCTACATCCCCTTTCATTAATAAATGAACTGCAGCATTAAGTTCATAAATCATAACATCCCTTGTTAGTTTGTCTTTTGGTACTTCTGTTCTTCTCATCGATTCTTTGCATTCTTCATCTTCCTCGGCTTCCCAAACGTGATGAAAGGATGACATGCTTCCAGTTGGTTCGCGAATTCGCTTCTTTCTTTCGCGTACTCTATGTATTTCTCCCATAGATCTCTGCAACGAGTGAGTGGTACTGCGACTTGAAGACATTTCTCAATAAGTTGTTACGCTAACGCTCAAGTTTAGTAATTCTGTTCCTTCGTGTTTAGAAGCCGTCCAATTCGTCTTCCTTATTTTCAAAAGCGCTTTATATGATCTTCCTATCACTTCCTTAAATACGGTTCACGCGTCAACTAACCCTACACCATAGGAGAAGGTATACAATTGTCTTTTGTTTTGATCGGAAGCACTGCCCCCTGAATAAGTAATGTACTGTCATATGGATACTAAGTGATGACGAATCGTAAACACTTACTCATGAATGCTCTGTAGTCTGCATCGTGTGTATCAATCGGAGCCATTAAGGCCATCGTCCTAAGGGCATCCTTTAGCACAATTTTTAATATTTGTTTCTCAAGCGTATTGTTCACACTATTTTAGAAGTTATCATTTTTAAATTTCTGTTACGCACTGTATAGGGAGTAATACACCAAGTATAGAGAGATTTATTTAGTGCTGCGGCAAAAAATGTCGGTTTTTTGACACAAAAATCCCTTTTGTGGCTCCTTGATTACGTATGAAAGTTTTTCTTTCTCTTGTATGTAGTAAATTACTTTCTCTAATACGTTGCGTAGTCAGAATTCAGGATTTGTTGTTCATTAATATCTCCAAACCTATTTTATTTCAAAATGTCTGTTCCTCTCCCCGTCCTTCTGATTCCCTGTCTATCCATCTGTCCATCTGTCTGTCTGTTCGTCCGGCTGTCCTTTCGTCCGTCCTTCCGTTCGTCCTTCCGTCCGTCCTCTCGTCTGAGAACAATACTAGCGTGTCAACTATTCGTAGGATTTTTCCAAAATGAATAACTCCGAATCGATCTAGCCCAACTTAAACATCTACGATTTGGAAAGAACTATTTCAATTTGCAAGTACTTTTTATGAAGCCTTGGATCATTTTCGTAATTTCCCAAAAATGATTCAAAATTATTCTTTCAAATTTCTTGCAATAATGTAATGAAATAATCATGCCATAGGTATGATGTTTACTGTAAATTCTAGAATGTCGAAATATACAGAAATTTGACATTTTCTGAACTCCCTCGTACAATTACATTATTTGAGATGCAAATTGTTTCTTTATTTATTGTTCCAAACAACTAGTCTTTTAATTACGGTCATAAATATTTTTCAGATTGTATTAACACTTTTCGAGCAATTTTTAACGAAAAAAATTTCCTCAAAACGGCCCTAATTTTTTTTCAAACTTTTTGTATTGATAGTACTAAATAAACTGATTAGCGTGGCGCAAAAGCTATTTTTATATATTTTTTGATTTGTCAAAAATAACCTAAATGAAATGTTGTACAATATCTCTAAAATGTACATTATATATGTACTTCATTGTTTTATACGTTTGTTAACACAAGTATAAAAACATCTATATTAATGGTTTTTAAGATATACATAAGTTTTTGAGTATTTGGAAACTAAGTTTGACGAATTTTGGGAAACGTGCGAATCCAATTTTCTGAAAAACTGCTCCATTTTTTCTAGGAAAACTCCATATTGGAAAAAAGAGTTCAGTTCTCAGCGATATTTCAAAAGCCTTATTTCGATTAAGATAATTGGACCAGAAAAATAAAAATAACACATTGAAATTGTATGTGCTTTTAATCAAACACAGTATAAAAAATATCGATTATACATAAAGGAAAATATTTATTCTATTTTTCTTCACAAAGTTTTTATAAATAAACAAAATTGAATATATCAATATTCAGAAATCAAAAGCCAAACAAATGGGAATCCCTCGACACGGCAGTTTGAAATTCTGAGTTTCTTGTCATTGATGGCCAATTTTTAAAGAATGCGCGAAATGCTGTTCAGTTAAGTTGAATTTGTCATGCATGAGCTTTAATCTCGAATTTGTGTGAATCTATGGGCTTTAAAAGAATTAATTTTTTCTCTAACGATCTACGTTTTGTATCGCGTTATATTAGTGATATCTGGGATGTTTTATTATGGACAGAACTAGCGGTGTAGTATTATTTCTTAATCGTTACTAACGCGACAAATTATGTGCTGTTGTGCCACTAATAGTGTTTATTTGTGACGCCTTCCGACGTATGTAGTATAGAGAAATATACGAAATATTGCGGCGAACCAACCGAAAATTCATTTATAAAAGATGCAGGATTTTTTTTGGATTCTCTGAATTTTCAAGAATTGCAGAAGTTCAGAAGTTTTCTTCATCTTCCTATAACTACAATATTAAAGATAGAGACATTTTTCTTAATTAAATACGTTCTTCAAATTCACATATTTAAATAAGGTCTTTACGATTTTTCGAAAATTTCAGTTGTTTCCCGTAACTTTGCACAAAATATAGGTAATTTTAATAATAATTCTCTCAATAACGGCTCCATTTTCTCAAATGAAGCAAAAAACCTAAAATGGTGCACATTTTGGTACCAATTCAATAGCATATGCGAGTAACTTATACACAAACTTTATTGTGCACGGTACATAATCAACACAACCTACACGAAGAAAATTAGAATAAATCGTATCAGCAAATTAAAAATTATTTTAATATCTTATAGAATAAGATACAAATCACTTACAAATATTTCAAAAATACAATATTATACAATTTTATCTAGATACTTATAATATATAAATATTCAATAAATAAATATTCAAGTGCACATGTCAGTAATATGTATACAGCTATAAAATATTGAAAATATATAGACACAACTGCATATTAATACAATTATTATAATAATATAAGTAATTGGGCAAGCCATACTAGTGTGAAACACCTTCCATCGGATCTATAAAACACGTAGTTCATCCGAAAGGAACAAAAAACCAATAATCGGGCGTAGCCGATTACTGTTTGTTTTTTTTCTTTTTTTGCCGTGGGCGATCATTGCACGTCGGGCGTGCCCGATTACTGCTCTCATTTCAGCGACGCCCGCAACTTCGCGTTCTCGAGGACGAACCTGGTGTCGCGGTTGTAGAGCTCGGATTCGAGCGCGAGGTCGCGCCCGCGCCCGCCGCGGCCCAGGCGCTTGTACACGTCGACGCGGCCGCTCTCGACGGCGTGCTGCTCTGTGCGCAGTGCCGTCAGGCGCATGTTGCGCAGCACCACCGTCGCCAGCTGCTGCAGCTCGTGCCACGGCGCCGACACGTCGCTCATCACCAGCCCCACGCCGTCGCACTCGTGCAGCACCACGCAGTTGAACGGCACCTGCAGGCGGATCCCTTCTTTACACTTCGGCTTTTCTTTCTTGGCGCGTGAGCGGGTGTCATTAAAACGGAACATCTCTCGCTATTTAAAGGCGTTTTTGATTGTGACACTAGGAGGCGCGTGATCGCCAGCACTGCTCGATACAGTCGCGATCATGAGACTCCTAGCGGCACAACAGAGAACGACGCGAAATGTCGTGAGATATTCCATTTTGGTGACACACCCCCACGCGCCAAGAAAGAAAAAAGCTGAAATGTAGTTACTCTGAGCGCCTCAACTAAGGCCATTAGGCCGAAAGCGTAGTGCATGTCCCCCCTTGGGAGGAGGCGGTGTGATAATTCCCCGTTGGATGATGAGGTCCGGCACCGACCTACCTATCGGTTAGCATGGCTTTCCACTACCAGATGTCTCCCGCCAGCAGGGCACCACCTCAGCCGGGACAACCTGTAAGCTCATGACCGGTCTCCCGGAATGTGCGGTAGTGTAGTGCATGTACAGTTGGTAAAAGTGTTGTTTGTACGATCCATAATTTGCTCGTAAATCGTTAATTTTAAGTGGAAAATTCATAGTAATGAAAAATATATTACAAGATAATTGAATAATTCCAGTTAAAATGTAACTTTGTACACTTGACCTTGAATTTGGAGTTCACCGGCACATTAAGTTGCTTGGAAACCTTCCTAACGGCTAGTTCCCAAGCGACTAAATGTGCTGGTTAGAGCCAGACAAAAACGCCCTCAGTTCCGTTCGTTCTCAGGGACGATACCAGGCGCGCCGATACTACTGTGTCCGAGAATGCCAGTTCCGGAACTACCATTACCGAGAACGAACAATACCGAAACTTGGCCTGTTATCGGTGTGCGCCGACCGCGTCGAATAAATGTTGGAGGCGCCACTGGAGCTCTCGCCAGCCTTTAGTATAGTTCAAACTCGAGGCAGTCTGGCGGCATGTCTTGTTGAATAAGACGAATTTTTTAGATTAGCCTTGTTGATAAGACGATTTATTTTTGCGATTAGCATAATCTGTATGTTGACCAATGCACAAGCAATCTAGCGGCACCTACAATTTCTGTAGACAGTCTTCGGATTTTGACATGTATGTTATAAAAATAATGAAAAAATAACAATTATGATCAATATTTATTTCGCCTATTTTCACGTAAATATATTTTCAGGCATATTTAACTTTCTAAGCCTTTTTTCTTGAAATGTATTTCTATTGTCTTCTACTTTGGTTAAAGATGTATGTTCAAATCATTTCCACTTTCACTAATCCCAGCCGTTTGGTACCGAATCTCTATTTTTTATCTAGATCTAGACCGAGGATGTCATTTGTTTTTTAATTCGACATTATGAATCTTTAGATACTCGCTTTCCTCTAAATTCTTTATACAAAGAAAAGAAGCGGATTATCGTAGGTGGCCGATGGTTCGTGGGTGATCGCTAAAATCAGATTCGCAAAGCAAACATCACTCGCGTCTCAGGGGGCAAGTCGATAACCGCGACTTCCGACGTTGCTATCTCTCCGTCCCACATGTTCTTCTAGGGAGGTAAAGGAAATGGAAGGAAGGTTCTGTTAATTGAAAGAATTACGCTTTAGGTCTGTTTCGTATACCAGTGATACATTTAAACATTCATTTTTATCATTTCTAGGCTTAAACTAAATTACAGCATTTTTCTATGGCGCAAAAATGTTATAAATTTATTAATTTTCCCTAATTTTATATGGTGTATCAATGTAGTGTATTATAATTAATTATGTATTTCGAATTTCTGAATTTCTCTAACCGTGTGTGGCGATGGGACAAGGAGTTGAATAGGCTATTGCATTTTTGCAGTGGACACCATTATTTGGCCGCCAGTTGTTTCACCCAATTCAGAGGCCATGGCGGCTTCCATCCACTGTTACACAATAAATTGTGCCCAGTGACGAAAGGACGTTTTCATGCAAGGAAGAACAGTAAGTACCCGTATCAATTTTGTTTCGCCTATACGTTTTTATTATCTAATGATGAAATTAATACCAGATGTTAATTGTGTTTAATAAATATACCTTACATTTGAACTTGTAAGAAACTTAAATGACATACCAATAGGTACGAAATGAATTATTTCTCCCTTAATATATATTTCTGTGCTTTGATATGTAATTCTGGAATGTAAACTTTTATCATTATTTTCTTTGCTTACTTGAAAATAAACAGCATTATTGGAAATTTCGATTAGTAACCTTGATATCAATATTGTGTAATAATTCACAATGTAAAAACAATTGATGAAAATTATTTTATTCTATTTTATTGATAGTGCTAAAAAATTTATTTAAAATTACTTTTTGCTCACTTTTTTTGCTTTTAATTGTTTCAAAAATTGTATTATTTTCTCTCTAAAATTATTTGCAAAAAATCGAGTGATTGTTACTTTTCAACGAATTAATAGATACATTGAAATTGTATTTTATTACGATTATAATTAATCAGTTACAATTAAATGAAAGAGTTCTGCGATCACAATACGTGGCGATCTTAAATCCCGCAATTGCGTCGAGCTGCCGAGTCGCCGAGCCTGTGCCATGCGCCCGGCGGCGGCCGCTTCTGCCGAGACTGCGGGTACCGGCCGATATTGACGAGAATGGAGCAGTTTGGATCGTCCCGATTCTTGAGGCCATCGAGGCTCCGAAACTGTGGAAGCAAAGCTACCGAGACCGATCGATAACAGAATGCGTTTTGCCCGGCTCTAGTGCTGGTGAATTTTAAATTCAAGGCCATTTCGTCCAGGTGTACACAGTTACATTTCATTTAAGTGGAATTCTTCAATTATCTAGTAATGTATTTTTCATTAGTATTAATTTTCAACTTAAAAAAAATGGTTTTCGAGCAAATTATGGACTGTACAGAAAATACCATTACCACCTGTACGTGAATGTGTCAGAAAGGGGTGAGGTAGGAGGAGAAAGAAGCGCAACCTTCACATTCCTGGTAATATCCTCATCCCTTACCTACAAACAGTTACACTTAAACATACTACACTACCACACATCCTATGAACCAATAGAAACCAATCGGGCGCATAGAGCTTGTCCCAGCCGGAGCGGTGCCCCGATGGTGGGAGATACCTGGTTGGGGGAAACCCGCTAGCCGAAGTGTAGGTCGACGTCGGATCTCTCTCTTCAACGGGCGATCGCATCCAACTCACACGACAGGCACATGTACTAATCTTACGGGACTAACGATATTAGACATTTCCGCGCCCGGGAACACTAATCAATGAAATGACTTTTTTTTTTGCATAATCTGATTACCTCCGTGAGCGACGCGAGCGCGCGCATGACGTGGATGTGCAGCATCACGTTCCTCGACACGAGGAAGTTGCGCAGCACCGTCACGGCGCCCAGCAGGCCGAACTCCTGCGCGTTCTTGCGCAGCTTGGCGGCGTACGCGATCGCCTCCGCGATGTTCATGCGCAGCTGCCAACAGCAATCGACGGCAGCATCAGAGCTCTATTGTCTCAAATAGTGTTCTTGTTTAGAAATTCCGATTATCGGATTTGTTAAAATCGTCGATAGCTGTACGTGAAATCGCCTCTGCGATGTTCATGCGCAGCTGCCAACAGCAACAGACGGCAGCATCAGCGGTCTATTGTCTCAAATAGTGTTCTTGTTTAGATAATCCGATTATCGGATTTGTTAAAATCGTCGATAGCTGTACGTGAAATCGCCTCTGCGATGTTCATGCGCAGCTGCCAACAGCAACAGACGGCAGCATCAGCGCTCTATTGTCTCAAATAGTGTTCTTGTTAAGAAATTCCGATTATCGGATTTGTTAAAATCGTCGATAGCTGTACGTGAAATCGCCTCTGCCATGTTCATGCGCAGCTGCCAACAGCAACAGATGGCAGCATCAGAGCTCTATTGTCTCAAATAGTGTTCTTGTTTAGAAATTCCGATTATCGGATTTGTTAAAATCGTCGATAGCTGTACGTGAAATCGCCTCCGCGATGTTCATGCGCAGCTGCCAACAGCAATCGACGGAAGCATCAGAGCTCTAATGTCTCGAATACATAGTGCTCCTGTTTTGAAATTCCTATTATTGAAGTCATGTTAAAGTATCTTTGACTACGCAGTTATCATGGCGCAGCCAGCAATTGCAATGGGATCTTGAAATTATGATATCTTGAAGTTGAAATATTCCTCGAAATTCCAATTTTGAAATACAATAACATTTCAGAAGCATGAATAGGGTGGACTTTTGAGATACTTATGTGTAGCAAATGAACAGCTTTCCATAACAAGTCAAAGGCTAATACGAGGAATTTTAGGCAGACTCGAACTTGAGTTGTAAGTTCCACCTCTATTGTAAATTAAATGTACGTATATTTTTCAGAAGGAAGGAAAATATATTATGAGTATAATGCATTATTTCATATGATAATTCGAGAGTCCATTTGTTAGGTTTATAATTTTCAATCCCTAATGGATAAACATCTAAAACAAACGTAAGAATATCAGTAAAAATATAAGACATACAGTTTTCTTCCTTCTAAAAATGTAGAGAAATGAAAAGAGGTGTTTAGAACAAGAGCTTCTCTCACGTCGTCGTCTTTCTCCTGCGCGCACTCTGTTAGGGCGCGCACCAGCCCGCAGTCGGAGAGGATGTGCAGGTTCTCCTCGTCCTGGGAGATCTCTGCCACCAGCCCACACGCCTGCGCCATCACGTCCTTGTCCTTGGACACCAACAGCTTCGTCAGCAGGCTCAACCCGCCCACTATGCTCCGAACCTCTTCCGCGGAATCCGTTGTGTTCCTGCAGGGAATAAGGGGCGATTTTTGAATGCTTTTTTTTTTAAAATTTTCATCGTGTAGGTCGAACTTTGTCGACTATGTGGATCGTTGGTTAGCTGCTCGCTTTCCACAGCGGAACCGCGGGTTCGATTCCCGGCCCGGTAAATTATAACTGTGCTCTTTCCTTACAAATGTCCCAGTATCTATTGCTGTGTGACGATGAGAAAGCCCAAGCTAAGGTTATAAAAAACAGTATATACGCTGGAGGACAGTTCTTGCTAACCACACGAATCTCTTATCCCGTGTCCGAGAGGCTGGGTCACCGCTGGTCGGCAAAGACCCTTAGCGGGCTGACGAGCCATAGGACAGGACATGCCAAATTTGTAACATGATATTACGCAAGTAAATTACCCTTACGGTATACGCAGCTTCTTCGTCAGTTCCAGATTATTTGCCAAATGCTTTAAACCATTAAAAAAGTATTATCATATCTATTAATTGGAGCAAGTGATTTATATTAGAGGACAAAAATGGCCAGTTTCCCATCAGATGACCGAATGACTCCTCGCTTGCCCCAAACGATAATCCAACATTATTATTTCTGGTGCTTGAACTTCCCCACGATTCCATCTGCCCATCTTATATTATTTTTTAAACATACAAAAAATGTGGTATTGAAGGATACGAAAACCATTGCCAGCTCCCTACCTGTAGAGTGAGATTTGGTGAATGACTCATCGCTTTTCCAGAAAAGTGACGGAGATTGGTGATCGCTCAGACAGACAGACAGACAGACATAAGCAGATTACTCGATGGGAGTTACTATGGGAGTTGGGGCAGAAGTAATGGCAATAATTTTTTGTTAGAGTAAATGTTATGGAACCATATAATTTTATTTTTCGCGTAAAATAAATGCTGTACCAAGGTGTGTTCACAACAATAGATGGCTCTGTGAATGTCTCTATTTGCACAGAGAGCAATGCAAAATCAGTAGTCTGACTGTCGCTGTGCGAAATGAATGCAACTTCTTTCTAGTAGCACTCAAACATCAAAATAGCCGGTCTCCATGGCAAAAATGCCCAAAAATATCGTAGGGAATTGGTTGAGGCTCTTGAGAATAATGCCTTTCCAAGCTGAACAGTCGCGAGATGAGCAGGAGAGAGTCCGCAATGGCGCTTAGTAGCCCGTGATCAGCAACACACTTAAAGACGTGCGGCAATGGAGCATTTGCGAAATCGTGTCTTTAGAACGTGTACGTAATTCTTTTGGAATATTGTAAAATCGTATTTGCTACATTGTCTTGGAACGTGAAGTCCATAATATCACTTCAAATACCTTAATCAGTATGAGAAACACAATTTTGGTGTGTCGGTAAATGCCCTTGCACTTATGCACCATGTCCTTTCATGAGTACATTTCACATTTCCACCCGTGCTCATATTCTCACCAAAAAATGAGTTACCATGACTTATGCCCCAACTGTTGTATATTGAGAATGTGGTTTTAGTTCTTTCCCAAGCATTATCCTAGGAAAATTCCCCCTTAAGTGGGTAAAAAATGCACCCTTGTCGCTAAGCAAAAACACAATTTTAAGTAAAGCTGATGACGGGATGTGCATCACGAGGGATAGCAAAGCTGCTCAATATTGCTCAGACAAACCGGACGTTTCCGTCAAGAATCATTTTTCAGAAAGGATAGTCGCTCTTTTATTAAGTTAAAAATTAATTATGGTAGCATGAGGTCGTCAATAAGAGTTACAGTTTGAAATTGTGACAGAAAATGAATACGTAAGGATGCAGGTGATTTTCGTTAAAAATGCCACTTTTCTGTTATCTCATTTTCCCATTAGAACTCCAAATGAATTTGAAACGATCATTTCAGAAACACTAATTTTACGAATCAAAAAGCAATTTATCTCTATACCTAGGCGACCTCAGGTCACCAAAATGTTTCATTCCTAGTAACACGTACTCACACATTTTCCGCAAAGCACATCTCATACATGTTTGAAAATCGTTCTTAAAAGTTAATTTACTATTTCTAAATCAGTCACGAAATAATAAAGAGGTTGCCATTTCACGTAAACCACAGCACAATACGTTGATTGTGTTGGAGATGCTGCTACCTAAATATAGAACATTTAAAAATATATTAAAAAATTGCTCATATAAATGATCTCCATTGCTTA
The DNA here is from genome assembly GCA_031308135.1 of Acheta domesticus. NCBI lineage: Eukaryota > Metazoa > Arthropoda > Insecta > Orthoptera > Gryllidae > Acheta > Acheta domesticus. The sequence continues at coordinate 204,301,597 of JAHLJT010002406.1, forward strand.
TTCTCTACTGGAAGACCAGAACTAAAGTCACCAACTTCTAGGACATCTAGTTAAAATGATCAAATTTTGCCATGGACATGTGCTGAGAAATTTCAAATAGCCAACTTACATATGTGAAAATTGCCTCTGATCGTTAGCTTCTTATGCACAAACTTTGCCAGATCACGTTCAAAACATTCTAGGAGATTTCATGCACCTGACCAACACTGGAGCATAAGGAGTTGCCTATAACAATCAAAGGTAAAAGACATTCATGTAATTCAGTTATATGTAATTTTCTAGAACATGTTCTTCGACAAAAACTTGAACTCTCTACATTTTGGACCTCTCTACATGCTTTCGAAGTTTATAACAATTTCTGAGACGTCCTGTACATGTATCGAGATGTGCCAGGAAAACATTACTTAAAGTAGCCGTCTACCTGAGAAAAAATATACAGAATTTTGGATCAATTTTGTTTTCCTTTGTACATTTCATTTCTTTATGCTTTTAGAGATCAAATAATAAAAATACTATTTGTTTATAAAGAATTAGCAAAAAGTAGATTTTTACTTCAAAAATCATAACTCTACAACCAATTGATATATTTTTGAAAGTCGTTTTTTAAATTAATCACAATTGAAAATTCATCTGAATGAACTGGAATGGTAAAGTTACTGTGAAAACTAAATAGTCAGGCTTTGATTATTTGAGAAAAAATAATTGTTTATAAATTTATTCTGGACATTTCAATTCATAAACCTGAAATGATTAGTGACAGATTAACTATTCTAGTTCATTCACTAGAGCAATAGTTAAATGCTGTAAAAATAATTATATTATCTATAATATTTTATAATTTATGATGTTTGAACGGGATGAAAATTCGCAATTCGGGAAAATGCATCTGAAGTTCCGTCACAAAGGGCTTCACAATTAACACACTCTTCGAAAAAAATATTTTCTCAAAAACTAACAAACGTAGCAAGAAATGGTTTGAATCATTTAATGGGCTATACAATAGAGCATACGACACAATGAAAATTGAAAAACACGACATTTCATCATTCTTTGATAGACAGCTACCTTAACAGAAATGTGATGAAGGAAATTGTAGAGTGTATCGTTATTACACTTTCAAAGATATGTAAAATATCCACTCGAACTCGTGTGACCTATGAAAAAAATTGTAAGCTAATTCAGTGATTCAAAATAATTCTTCTAAACGGAAAAAGATCCACCTGATGAGTGGTCGCAGCGCCCACAAAGCAGTGGCAGGCACGTCGGGGTTCGAATCCTGCAGCACCGAGAACAACATCCGGAAGCCGTCCAGCTCCATGATCTTCTGCGCCACTTCAGGGCTACGGGCGCACGTGCCCAGGCACATGGCGGCGGCCGACAGCACGCGAGGGTTGTTGCCCATGAGTCGCATGACGGCCGTGGACAGCACGTCCCCACGTGCGATCGTGGAGCGGTTCTCCTCCAGGCGCCCGCACTCCGCCAGCCCCTCCATCACGTTGCTGAGGATCTCTTCGTCGCCCGAGTGGAACTTGACGAACTTGATGAGGTTGAAAGTGAGGCCGCGCTCGCTCATGATCTTGAGGTTGCGGTTGTCTTGAGCCAGCTTGGCCACGGCCAACGTCAGCGCAGCGAGAGTGTCGTGTTCCTGTTTGATGTCCTTGGTGAGGTCCACCACGTCGTTGAGGCCTCCCAGCATGCGCACGACGTGGCAGGTGAGCTCGCTATCGCTGGCGCATTTGGCGATCGTCTGGGCGCAGGCGGCGCGCAGCCTCTGGATGTTCTCCGTCAGACCCTGCAGCAGGGTCAGCAGGATGCCCTGCGTCTCGATGGCGAGTCGGAACCTGTCGTTGTCAGCGCAATGAGCCAAAAGCTCACACATTTCCGTGAGGAGATCTCTGTGACAGCAATCTGTAATTTTCTTCATGAGCAAAACTAACCCACTTTTATACAAGACGTCTACGCTTTTTGGATATTTAGCGATTTCCTTCAACGTTTCTGTTGCTGCGGTCGCTAACTCTAATTGCTGGTGTTGCTCTTCCGACAGCAACTCAGTACTTGTGTTCAACAGATTCTCGTCTGCATTCATCAGCTCTAAAAGTAAGGGTATTCCTCCTTCTTTTCGTAGGAAACGCGCGGCCTTTTGGATTTTGCAGAGTTCTGAAAGGGTTTTTGAAGCCAGAATGAGAATGTTGAGGTCCGAACTAGACAGAAGGTTTATTAAAAGTGTGACCACACCTAGATTTGTTTCGAACTTTCTCATTTTGTTGTTACAAGCTAGTTTTCTTAAAACTCGTAGAGATGCTAAATTGCAACGAGGTTCGCGTACTTCGAGTAAATTCGTCATTATTTCAACTCCACGGTGTTTAACAAGAATAAATTGAATGAATTTCGTTTCCAATTCTAAATCATACAGAAGATTTAACTGCGTTACAGTGGCTACAGGATCCCCACATAGCAACATCTGTATCGATCGGGCCACTTGGTAATTCATGACCTGTTTTTCCACGGTGTTTAGTTGTAGTTCAGAGTCTTGCGTTTCTTCCTCTTCTTCTTCGAGGAGAAATTTGAGCGATGTGACACTAGTTGTTGGTTCACGAACATCAATAGCATTTTGTTTTACTTCGAAAAGCATAGATTCCATTCCTGAACCATACATTTTGGATGTAGTTTATTTATCTCACCAGATACTTAATTGTCCGCAACTTTTTCAACACTTCGCTTTCGGAATTCTAATCCGTTTGTGAAAATGATCACTCCCGTACGAACCCTGCCTCGGAATCAAATAACACTTCAATTCTTGGAACACGGCCCCCTAAATATACGCCCTTGGTATCTAGGTCTAATTTATTAGCTCATGGGGACCCAATGTCGTGATGTATATATATAATGCCATTAGTGAAAATCTGTGCACTTCTTTCTTTTCATGTAGGTATTCATGAAACCAGAGTTAAACATTGCCAATAAAACAGGTAATGGGTAATCCAGTAAAAAATGCAAATAAAAGTTTCGTTAAATGAAGTTCAAAAATTGCAAATTTAAAACTTTTCAGCTTCTACAACATTAGAACTGAAAATCAAGTACAAAAACGTTACTACTGCAAACAATTAATTTCTGAGACAAGCTTCTTTAGTCATCTTTTTCTGTACAATTCTTGCACACATATTTTTTCTTTTCGTAATAGTATTTTCCGTTCTGAGTTATTTCTTATTCCGGTTCTTCATTCTCAAGAAATTCCTATTCATTTTCATCTTCTCCCCCAGATTCTAAAGAAAATTGTCCGTGTGATTAGTAATGGTCATTTTCAATTTGATGATCCGAAGATAGAAAACTCCTGTACATTTGATTCACCCAGATCGCAATATTGTCTTCTAAATCACGTTATAATAAATCATTAATATTTACACACTCACGTAACAGACTAGACATTTTTTTCTGTACATTGCACTTTCTTCAGAGGCGAAACAGAACAAAATGTACTAACTGGCACAGTGCGATGGTCACTCAGTGAAAGTTACACTGCTACTGACGTGGAGTCCCTTGGTCTCCTGCGCGCCAACAAAGGCTGATAATTTCCATATTATGGAATGATTGTTGAGAGTAGGTCATTAAATAAAACCATTTTTAACCTGACAACGTTTCGGCTTTTATTCAGCCTTCATCAGCCTTCATCTCTGAATCTTTCGGTTCTAACCACGATCCTCCCTACAATTTCTTTATACACTAATATTTTTTGGTGTGTGGTAAAAACTTTAAGTGTATAAAGAAAATGTGGGGAGGATCGTGGTTAGAACCGAAAGATTCAGAGAATGTGCCCTGATGAAGGCTGAATAAAAGTCGAAACGTTGGCAGGTTATAAATGATTTTGTTTAATGACCTACTCTCAAAAATCATTCCATAATATTATTAATAGAGATCAAGAAATCAAGCACTTATAATTTCCCTGAAAAGCATTCCACAAGAGTAAGCTCGCGAACCATTACTTAAAACTGTAAAAGGAAAAGGTACAAGAAGAATCAATGTGATAAAAAAACGTACATGTACCTACTCGAAGTTTCGCGAAGTCGGAAAAGTCCCAGGGACTCCAAGTTGGTAGCAGAGGGTTAAGCCAACCCACCCTGAATAAAGAAAGCCTCCACGCTGAGCTTGTGACGTAGTGTCAGGGCGCCCAGGGTAGTCCTACTCAACAGCGTGACTTCCTCATGGTCAGTTGTTTTGATAGCAACGGGGTGTTGCAATTTGAAAGATGTGAAGATTTTCCCAATCGGTGAAGATATTCAATATTCATTTTAAGTATTGGTGGTAGCATATCAGTGATGTTTCTTCCAAAATGCGATATAAATGCGCTGTACTTAACTGCCGTGTGTTGCGCTTATAAGGGTTTAAAGTCCATGTAGGGCCTATTTGGTTTCTCAAAAGACACTGAAATGCGACGAAAATAACCTGCGGAACATCGATTGAATTACAACTCTTCAAGAATATCCATTGTAAGTACTCATTTTATTCGTAGTCATTTCCTTGCGGAAAACCTTTTAGAATGTTCTGCAACATGTTCCAAAAGCGAGTAATACTAATTTTCTATTAGACCAAGTTTGAACTCAACTAATTACAGTGAGTTTTACTTTTAAAACATTACACAGCTCAAGTAATAAGGCTTACAGAAACGAACATTTAAATAATTTCAAATATTTTTAGTTTATATATTATAGCAGAACTTAATCCTTAAGATACTAAATCCGTTCAAATTAATTTTTAAACCGTCCTTGCAAAATCCGATAATTGTCTTATTATTGTACTTTGTTAATTATTTTCTTGATTTTTAAATGCTTTTGCTGTTAATTATTTACTAGTATTAAACAGGTTTTAATTTTTTTCAATATTTTACAGATTTGCCATCGCCACTTTCATGAGAATGATATACTCTGAGAAACAGTTATGTGCGATACGACGGGCGAAATATCATTTTCTAAATCGAGTGTCTCTCAATTAAAAAAATTGTGTAGTATTTTTTGACTGCCCTACCTCCTTTTCTAGCAAACAAGGTGAGAAACTCCAGCAGAAATGAAAAGAAGGCTGAAGAACTTCCAACCGGTAGCTGTCGATGCTGCTAATGTGGCTTTGCAGCAAGTTTATAATGCAACAGTTTCTTTGTACAACGTTGGAAAATTTAGGAAAGTTACAGTGTTTCCAGTTTGGACAATTGTTATACAAAGTGATGATTGTGTTTCCTTTTTACTTCCCGTATACGTACGTATACACGGAGTGATATACATAGTATAGGGAAGTTATGTAATGCTGTGCGAAAAAATGGCCAAGTTTCGGCGGAAAAAATTATATTGCCGGACCGTGATAACGAAATAGTGGATAAAACCAGTTGCTAAATTAAGAAAAAAAATCCCCTAACACGTGATGTAGACAGAAACCCTGTTTTGTGGGTCCTTGATACCGAAAACCCAATTGAAAGGAAAACGTCCGTCTGTCTGTCCGTCCGTCTGTGAACACTGCTAGCGCCTAAACCATACGTACGATTTCTTCCAAAATGGATATTCCGCTGTCGATCTAGTTCTAGTCAAAGCTTTGAGATTTTGAAAAAGATTCTGTAAAATTTGGGAGTACTTTACATGAAGCCCTCCGGACATTTTAAAAATTTTATTAAAAACAGCTCCAAATTTTTTCGTTAAAATTCTTGTAAGAATAGAGTAAAATACACTTATTAAGGTGGCATAGGTCCGATTTTCACGGATAACTCTAAAGTTTCGAAAATTACAAAAGTTTAAAACTTTTTCGGCGTCTTTCTGGAACTACAAAATTGAAGACAGAGATATTTCCTTCAAATAAAATTTGTTGTCCAAAGTGAGTTCTTTCATTAAGGTCAATTTTTTGAAAATTTTAGTAGTTTTCGCGCAATATGCGTAGAATACGTGCAATTTTATAAAATTACAAAAACAAGATTTTCTCAAAAATGGCTCCAAATGTTTTCTTTAAACTTTTGGTAGGGATAGTGCGATAGTGCCTAGTGTATTTTATGATGTGACGAAACGCCATATAGCTCTACACTTTTGTTTTTAAAAAAATCGGGTAAATGTAATTTTTTTGACTTGTCTCTCATGTCGTTAATATTTACATTAGCCATTATTTGTTGACATTATTATACTGAGAAGTACATGAGCTTTAAATAATGTCAAGTAAAGCTTCTCGAAAATACAATCGTTTTCTGTGAAAAGAAGCACAAAATTCCACATTTTTAGAAACGCTAGAAAATATGGCAGCAAATTTTTTCTTCAAACTTTTGTAATAGTGCTAATTACACTCTTTAATATGACGTAAAGTTTATTTTGAGTTTTTTTTGGTTTTTTTCAAAAAATTACATAAATGTATTTTTTTTGAAAGATCTCTCACATCTTTAATGTGCACATTACCAGCAATCAGTAAAGAATATTACATTTGTTAGTGTATGTGCTTCAAATAACTTCAAAAAAAATATTTGAAAACTCAAAACGTTTCTGTGAAAATTAGCTTCAAATTTCGCATTTTTAGTAGCGCCAAAACGCAATTTTCATTAAAACTAATTTTTAAAGAAAATTTAAATATTTTTAATTTTAAAAGAAAATTAAAAATATTTTTAATTTTAAAAGAAAATTGACATTTAGGACTAGGTTTTGTGTTCTTTAATATTCTAAAGTTAATATTTCTGTTCTACCAATAGGAAACCGAAAAATTAAGAAAATGACAAAAAAATGTACTTTTGGCGCTGATAGATGGCAGGTGGCAAGAGTATGTGGCAATTCCGAATAGCTAGCGGAGACCCACAGAAATAGAAAACTAATACGGGAAAGTCTGTGCCATTCTGTAGCACTACTAGTTAAATCTATTGTGGAATCCTCATCCAGTGATTTCTCTTTCTGATTTTACTTTGAATTTTAGTTAATACAGAAAAATTATCCTCTGACAAAAGTAAGAAATCAAGATTTTAGCAGTATTAATTTAAGACATGTCGGATATGTTTTTGATTAGAAAAATATTTTACTGAAGATGACTTTGTGTCTGAAAATTTATCGGTAATTTAATACTCTCCTTGTAGTAAAGCAGATAACTGAAAATAAAAGTTATTTCAAGATTTTTTATTGGAAAATATAACTAATTCTTGTTCATGGAAACAACAATTTTAGCCCCATCTTAATTATACAGTACGTTGCTGTCTTTTATGTTCAATTTCATCACATTCCAAAATTTTATTTTAATTGAGAGATTAAATTGACGGAGATTGAAATGTCGGAGCTTGCGAATGAATGCGTGCTTTTTGATGGTATCTTTCCGAGTGAACATTATTTATAACACATTATTAAGATGCTTTCAACAATGAATACATTTTTTTAATATTGCAAGAAGATCAAAGACCATATACAATATTTTGTAAAATTGCTGAAAGAAAGTTGAAAAATCTGACTGGAAAATTTATAATTTGATAATATTGTATATGTGTTAATGGATCAATAAATGTGACTGGACTTTTTGAACATACTTTATGATTTGTATATAACTTACTACCTTTATTATGTTTTCACTATACTCCTTGTAATAATGTGAAATGCTTGGTGGTGTAAAGTATCTACAAAAATATGTTCTTGAGATCACTCTTTAGAACTTGAATGTAAATGCAGTCAAACGAATTTCTTATGGATTCTTGAAACAAATATTGTATAAAATTTCACTGATGTGAACATTAAATAAGAATATATCTTTTGTAATACATTTCCAGAATAGTAATTGCAAACGATGAAAGGGTTTCTAGTATAACTGCGATTTGCGCAGCTCTCCGGTCGGACTACCTTTGATAACATCACTAATCAGTGTGGAGGCTTTCTACATCCAGGGGGTGTTGGTTAAGCCTACGGAGCTTTTCTCTCCCTGGCGCGCAGGATATTTGTCCGTCGAAATCATAGACCATTCAAGCCAGGAGAAGTCTGGGAAAGAGTCTGATATTGAAGGCCATGCATGGTGTTTTGTGTCAGGCCACACCATGTCACAACTCTAAAAGAAACATCCATGCACAGATGGGATTCGAACTAGCAGGCCCCGCAGCTCGCGGCTGCCGCCGTAACCACTACGTTCCAGGGCTCGGCTATTTCATCTCTCTAGCTTCCTCTTTTTCTTTCTCCATTTGTCTCCCCTCTCTTTCACTCCCTCTCTTCGACTCCCTGTCCCTCTTTTTCTCTTTCAGTCTAGACAATATTTTAAAGGAAAGACACAGAATTCAGTTCGTTTTCATTTTTGGGACTGATCCTCTCCTAAAATAGTAATTATTAATTGTGTACTTATGTTATATTCTTATATATTATTCACATCCCATGAATTTATCGTATATTTCAAATGAAGATGAACGTTCAATATTGGGCGTTTTATATTAAAAATCGTTCTAATTTCCTACTTACAAACGCCAAAATAATATTGTTTTTCCTTATCAAACTTGAGTGTTTGTCAACGTACACAACTATAATACTCATGAACTTGTGGATGGCCATGTTATATATAATATTGAAGTTCAGGAGGCAATGGTTGAACAACTGACTGTTCCTAGAAGCAGTGCAGAGGTCTAAAAGTGAGTGAATATTTTTAACAAGTAGATCACAATTTTGACTGAACGGAGAGAAATCAGGTATTGCAGGAAGATATATTATTAGACCATATTAACTAATTAAATATAAATTTAAGGATCAAAAATATCCAGAATGTCACGCGACTCAGAAGAACTGCTAAGAAAATTCCACGCGCCAAGCAGGCATGTGTATGAACCACAGCAAAGTGATACATCCTTGCAAATTCTACGGGAAGACGAAGATGATGACGATGACGCAATCCTAGATCCAGTGGTGCGTTTGGAAAGTGTAGAAAAACAAGTGCTACATTACCAGTTGGTCCGAGCAATACAGATGTTACTATGTGGAGATCCCATTGGTACTGTTACTCAACTAAACATTCTATATGATTTAGAATTAGATTCAAAATTCGTTCAAGATATTCTCATTAAACAGCGTGGAGTTGAAATAATGACGAACTTACTGGAAGTTCGTGAAACACGTTGCATATTGGCATCGTTACGAATTTTAAGAAAACTTGCAACTTCGAACAGAATGAGATGGTATGAAACAAACCTTGGAATTGTAAAACTTCTTGTAAACTTACTCAATTGTCCTGACGTAGACATACTTATCATGGCTTCGAAAACACTTTCAGAACTCTGCAAAATTCACAAACCTGCTCGTTTTCTTCGGAAAGAAGGTGGCATTCCACTTATTTTGGACTTGATAAATTTGGATGAAACTACGCTAAACACGAGCACGGAATTACTTTCAGAAACTCAAAGGAAGCAACTGGAGTTAGCAATAGCCGGAACGGAAACGCTGAAGGAAATCGCTAAATATCCAAAAAGTGTCAAAGTCCTGCACAAAAGCGGGTTCCTCCTTTGTACAAAGAAGATAACGGATTGCTGCCACAGAGCTCTCCTCACGGAAATGTTCGAGCTGTTGGCCCATTGCGCTGAAGACGAGCGCTTTCGGCTCGCCATCGAGACGCAGGGCATCCTGCTGACGCTGCTGCAGGGTCTGAAGGAGGACATCCAGAGGCTGCGCGCTGCCTGCGCCCAGACGATCGCCAAGTGCGCCAGCGACAGCGAACTCACTTGCCACGTCGTGCGCATGCTGGGAGGCCTCAACGACATTGTGGATCTCACCAAGGACATCAGGCAGCAACACGACACTCTCGCCGCGCTGACGTTGGCCGTGGCCAAGCTGGCTCAAGACAACCGCAACCTCAAGATCATGAGCGAGCGCGGCCTCACTTTCAACCTCATCAAGTTCGTCAAGTTCCACTCGAGCGACGAAGAGATCCTCAGCAACGTGATGGAGGGGCTGGCGGAGTGCGGGCGCCTGGAGGAGAACCGCTCCACGATTGAACGGGGGGATGTGCTGTCCACGGCCATCATGCGACTCATGGGCAACAATCCTCGCGTGCTGTCGGCCGCCGCCATGTGCCTGGGCACGTGCGCCCGTAGCCCTGAAGTGGCGCAGAAGATCATGGAGCTGGACGGCTTCCGGATGTTGTTCTCGGTGCTGCAGGATCCGAACCCCAGCGTGTCCGCCACTGCTTTGTGGGCGCTGCGACCACTCATCAGGTACTGCGTACGAGAGCGCTATTCGATGAAGATGCGAGATCGAGCCGATGATTCAAAGCATTGATGTTTCTATAAAAAAATTAAACATCAAAGTATTGAAGTCGATTGTTTTTGCATTGCTCAATGTTCTTATATATTCGATCTTTTATTTCTGGATGAAAAATTCCCTAAATCTCTATTTTGTAAAAGTTAAAATATGAAATAACTGATGCTAGCACTGTCTGTGTTCGTACAACACGAGTGTGGTTTGCACTATTGTCATCGAGCAGCCTATTCCTTGACCGAGATGATCCTCAAATCCTTGTATCCAGGCGACGTCTTTATAAAAAGAAAGAAACTTCGTATCTTTTCTGATACCTTACAAAATAATCAGGCTGTCGTACTGAGATTTTCGGAAAATGACTTCTGTCACTAAACATATCCTCCATTCTAAATTGTTTTAAGCTTGTGGGCATTTTTATCCCTTATCACGTGTAGCCTTTTGTTTTCAATTAAATTTTAATTATATATTAATATACGCTGCCAGTGACAATTTTTTATTGTTTAATGTTAGAGAATATTAAATCAGCTCTAAAACATCGATGTTAAAAAGGGGGATGAATTTTTGTCGATGTATTATTAACGTTGTCGATGTATTGTTTTGTTGCCGATATCACATCACTATATTCGCTCTAAGAACCAACATTCAAGAATTTTTTTAGTAGGTCACTCTTGTATCGTGTTGAAAAACCGTGACACGTGCCCGGAAAAATACAATCTCTTACTGATTACAGTACAATCTGAACCGGAAAAATACAATCTCTTACTGATTACAGTACAATCTGAACCGGAAAAATACAATCTCTTACTGATTACAGTACAATCTTAACCGGAAAAATACAATCTCTTACTGATTACAGTACAATCTTAGCAGGAAAAATACAATTTCTTACTGATTACAGTACAATCTTAACCGGAAAAATACAATTTCTTACTGATTACAGTACAATCTTAGCCGGAAAAATACAATTTCTTACTGATTACAGTACAATCTGAACCGGAAAAATAAAATCTCTTACTGATTACAGTACAATCTGAACCGGAAAAATAAAATCTCTTACTGATTACAGTACAATCTGAACCGGAAAAATACAATCTCTTACTGATTACAGTACAATCTTAGCCGGAAAAATACAATTTCTTACTGATTACAGTACAATCTGAACCGGAAAAATAAAATCTCTTACTGATTACAGTACAATCTTAACCGGAAAAATACAACCTTACTGATTCCCGGCGCATCATTAAGTGTGTTAAGTTTAACACACAGGCACATCATTAGTCAAGTTAAACGCGGGAGTAGTCGGGGATCTTCCCTCTCTGGATTGCAAGGTCGGGTGCCGACCTTCACGTGGGCTAGCAGGGTTTTCCCCAACCAGGCATCACTCCGCCCGGGGCAGCCTCTGAGCTCCCGTCTCGTTCTCTCGCTTGTTTGGTGGTGTAGTGCATATTGGTGTAAGATTGCTTACGTAAGAAGTGATGGTAGGACGTGGAAGAGAAAGAGAGATCGCTTTACAATGGAAAATAGTTTTTATTACAGGGTAGCGAATATTTGCTTATTGATTCTTTGCCAAAAACGCTCGTGGCCACCTGTTTTCATAATTCAATATGTTTGTGTGTTAGTGTAGGTATTCCTAAACTCAAGAATTGGGCACATAATTTACTTCTCACGCAGTTTTTGACTTTTTTGACGTTAAATAAATAAAAAAATAAATAAAGCAATTTGTCTAATTTATTAGTAGGAAATTTTTCATTCGCAGAAATTAGAACTGATCCGCAGAGATAAGAAAGAATTTGGTTTACTCATGAATACTCGCGCGTTTATTGTTCGATATATTAGTAATAAGAAAACATGACCGAAATATTATTTTCCTGGAAAACCTTAACGCTTTGAGACATGCACGTAGCATTGGTCGAGAAGCGATGATATCACTATCTTCGAATTTCCCTTTCCCAGAAATGACGTACAAATATTGCGCTAGTCCCGAGTATTAACCCGTGTTCGCATGGTTTCCCTATTCAGCGAAAAATCCAAAGATTGGGATTCCACAGAGAGGAACACAACTTTTTCATTTCCGTACAAAAGGGACTACCTTGAAAAAAGTTACTGTGGAGTGGCATTCTGATCGCACTGTGAAATCATTTCCAGGAACACAACGGATTCCGCGGAAGAGGTTCGGAGCATAGTGGGCGGGTTGAGCCTGCTGACGAAGCTGTTGGTGTCCAAGGACCCGGACGTGAAGGTGCAGGCATGTGGGCTGGTGGCAGAGATCTCCCAGGACGAGGAGAACCTGCACATTCTCTCCGACTGCGGGCTGGTGCGTGCGCTCTGCGAGTGCGCGGAGCTGAAGGACGAAGAGGTATGATTCTCAAAGAACTTCTTTTCTCTACGACTACTCCAGAATGTACGAATTTCTGCACGATATGTGATCCAGTATTAAAGACGATTCCACAAGCCGTGCGAGAATAGTACATTATGAAACGATGATGTAATGATGGGCATTAATACACGAGTGTGATATTACGATACGAACGAGGAACGAGCGAGTATCGTAAACGTCACACGAGTGTATTAATAACCATTACATCGAGTTTCATACGGTTATTTTTCTACGACTTTTATAAGTTAAACTTTCACATTGAATAGTTTAATGGCAGTTGATTCAGCCAAGGCCAACTAGCGGGCAGCTAGCTAAATCTACCCTCGCATGCCACCGCAGGTGGCTGTGGTTACCTGTCCGCCTGCGAGGGAGTACTGCGTTAGTCAAATAGGATCAAAGTGAAATTACAATCAAATTTATTTAAATAATATTTCACGAAAAATACTGATAATAAAAGAAACTAAAGCTATTGAGCATATTATAATATCAAATGCAATTTCAATGTACACAATCGATGGAAGTAGAAAATATATTCTTGCAAGTCTCTCGACCAATCAGATTCGTTTTAGTTCATTATGCACGACAGAGGGTTATCGCAGTCGCCTACAGAGGGCAAGAACTATGCCGCGGAAGGTCGCATCTGTCGTAAGGCATGTAAACTACGAAATAGTATGCGAGTTAGTGATGGTTAGGTTATGAGGAAGATTCAATATCAAGCCAAATGTCAACCGCAAACACTACCGCAATCGGCAACCGTAAGCACTAACGCTATCATTCAAAACACTCGCATTCAGGGAACATCTTGTTCTACCGGTAATTCTACTTTAAATGAAATCGGCTCAAATCCCTCAACTTCTTCGAAAATAAATATTACCAATTGCTCTAATTTCGCAGTTAATTTTTCCAAAAAGTAAATCTAGACTATTGAACTTTGTAATACTTGTTTTGTTTACTTGTTTTAAGTTGTTGTTATAAAATATTTCATTAATGAAGTGGAAAGTACAGTGAATGTAACATTATTTCAGAAAATTAAAACTTTTCAAATGTTTTCATTTACTACTTTTAAAACATCAATTCCAAATTCGTAGAGAAAGTATAGTCTTCTACTCTCATAGAATGGCTATTATTCTTCGGTTATTTAAGAATATACGATTCCCTTTTAATTTATTCATCATTTAGGAAGATAAGTAATACTGAGTGACAATTTCTCGATTCGCATTTTCTGGGTATGTGATACCAAAGACGTTATCAGAGAGATTTTGCAAGATGGGACATCCAAAGTTATAATACGTAATCATTGTCAATACAAAATAAGGCATCTTCGGAAATTTTGCCAGGCCTAACATAATTAAGCATCATAATCTAATGAAAAATATACGTAAAACTAAGAACTAGGTGAGACTTCAAACCAGAATTAATGCCTAAATGAATTGGTTCAATATATGGGTGTTTTATGAATTCATTTTTGCATATTAAGCAAACGACACAATTCCAGAAAGCCAGGAAAAGGTTGACTGCGCGAGCACTTCCCCATGTCGACTACGGGAGGTCATTTTTTCAAGAGCTATTTTTAAACGAGTTTTTTTCTTAAAAATTCTCAATAGTCAATATTATACGCGAGATACCCGAGTATGGACTCGATATACTATAATAGAGGCGCGAGATACCATAATAGAGGCGAGAAGTACCGGATAGAGACGCGAGATACCCGGGTAGAGACGCGAGATACCCGGATAGAGACGCGAGATACCCGGATAGAGACGCGAGATACCCGGATAGAGACGCGAGATACCCGGATAGAGACGCGAGATACCCGGATAGAGACGCGAGATACCCGGATAGACACGTGAAATACCCGGATAGAGACGCGAGATACCCGGATAGAGACGCGAGATACCCGGATAGACACGTGAAATACCCGGATAGAGACGCGAGATACCCGGATAGAGACGCGAGATACCCGGATAGACACGTGAAATACCCGGATAGAGACGCGAGATACCCGGATAGAGACGCGAGATACCCGGATAGACACGTGAAATACCCGGATAGAGACGCGAGATACCCGGATAGAGACGCGAGATACCCGGATAGAGACGCGAGATACCCGGATAGACACGTGAAATACCCGGATAGAGACGCGAGATACCCGGATAGAGACGCGAGATACCCGGATAGACACGTGAAATACCCGGATAGAGACGCGAGATACCCGGATAGAGACGCGAGATACCCGGATAGAGACGTGAAATACCCGGATAGAGACGCGAGATACCCGGATAGAGACGCGAGATACCCGGAGAGACACGTGAAATACCCGGATAGAGACGCGAGATACCCGGATAGAGACGCGAGATACCCGGATAGAGACGCGAGATACCCGGATAGAGACGCGAGATACCCGGATAGAGACGCGAGATACCCGGATAGAGACGCGAGATACCCGGATAGAGACGCGAGATACCCGGATAGACACGTGAAATACCCGGATAGAGACGCGAGATACCCGGATAGAGACGCGAGATACCCGGATAGAGACGCGAGATACCCGGATAGACACGTGAAATACCCGGATAGAGACGCGAGATACCCGGATAGAGACGCGAGATACCCGGACAGACACGTGAAATACCCGGATAGAGACGCGAGATACCCGGATAGAGACGCGAGATACCCGGATAGAGACGCGAGATACCCGGATAGACGCGAGATACCCGGATAGAGACGCGAGATACCCGGATAGAGACGCGAGATACCCGGATAGACACGTGAAATACCCGGATAGAGACGCGAGATACCCGGATAGACACGTGAAATACCCGGATAGAGACGCGAGATACCCGGATAGAGACGCGAGATACCCGGATAGAGACGCGAGATACCCGGATAGAGACGCGAGATACCCGGATAGAGACGCGAGATACCCGGATAGAGACGCGAGATACCCGGATACACGTGAAATACCCGGATAGAGACGCGAGATACCCGGATAGAGACGCGAGATACCCGGATAGAGACGCGAGATACCCGGATAGACACGTGAAATACCCGGATAGAGACGCGAGATACCCGATAGAGACGCGAGATACCCGGATAGAGACGCGAGATACCCGGATAGACACGTGAAATACCCGGATAGAGACGCGAGATACCCGGATAGACACGTGAAATACCCGGATAGACACGTGAAATACCCGGATAGAGACGCGAGATACCCGGATAGAGACGCGAGATACCCGGATAGAGACGCGAGATACCCGGATAGAGACGCGAGATACCCGGATAGACACGTGAAATACCCGGATAGAGACGCGAGATACCCGGATAGAGACGCGAGATACCCGGATAGACACGTGAAATACCCGGATAGAGACGTGAGATACCCGGATAGAGACGCGAGATACCCGGATAGACACGTGAAATACCCGGATAGAGACGCGAGATACCCGGATAGAGACGCGAGATACCCGGATAGAGACGTGAGATACCCGGATAGACACGTGAAATACCCGGATAGAGACGCGAGATATCCGGATAGAGACGCGAGATATCGGAACAGAGAAAGAAGATACCGGATTAGAGGAGAGATGTTGGAGCATAGTTGGAATTTTGTACGTGGAGATATCCGGGTTCAATCTGTTGATTGTTGTTGATTGTAGATGCGCCTCAACATCGCGGAGGCGATCGCGTACGCGTCGACGCTCCGCAAGAACGCCGAGGAGTTCGGGCTGCTGGGCGTGGTGCCCGTCCTTCGCAACTTCCTCACGTCGAAGAACGCCATTCTGCACGTGCACACGATGCGCGCGCTCTCCTCGCTCACGGAGGTGCCCTTCAACTGCGTCGTGCTGCACGAGTGCGACGGCGTCGACCTCGTCCTCAACGACGTGGCGGCGCCCTGGAAGGTCATTACTATGGGTCGCTGGCGATGCGTAAAGGGCTCTGACGTATGGGGAGATTCGTGTTACAATTGTTTGATTGATTACTAGTGACTACGTGCGTGCCATCTGCTAAAGTCGTTAGTCCCGTAAGTGTGTGGTTTTTGCTGGAAAGTGGTTTTTGCTGGCGGTGATCTTTCCCAGCTGAATGGTGAGATCCGGTGCCGACCTACTGTCGGCTAGCGGGGTTTTCCTTCAAACAGGCATCTCCCATTAGCGGGGCACCGCCCCAGCCGGGACCAGCTCTAAGCTCCCAACCGGTGTCCCGGCATGTGTGGTATTTATTTATTTACGTCAAAAACAGTTAAAAACTGCGTGTGACGAGCTATGGGGAGAAGAACGCCATGGTAGTGTAGTGCATGTTAGTGTGAGTATGTATGGGGTGAGGATATGGCAAGAAATGGGAAGGAAAGATCGCGCGCGGTCCTTGGCCCGTTTGCTAGGTTACTTGCGTGGTATTGATCGGAGAACTACCGATCAGAGCAATCGGCTGCTATAATTCTCCTCCAAACAGCGACAAAACTCTACGCAGCTATCTGGCTATTTTCGAAAATCCTGCTACCGTAGGGACTCGAACCTAGGGCCACGCGGTCAGAGGCGGTCCTCACGAACTTTCATGTTACAAGCTGAAATAAGTATCTTAAGGCAGGGCCAGCGGATAATGTGGGTCTGGTGGGTAGCTATATCCACACGAAACATCCCGAGTGGGTAAAATGCTCATTCGGTATTTGGGGTGAGAGATATATTTCATACACGTCAAACTCCATAAAGGACGTTTTTTCTCGGTATTGCGTCGACTCAAAACGTACATAAGATCAACAGTACTGCAAGGTCGGCTCAACACTGTTGCGATTTTTGCATTTAGCGACATGACCGACAAAAATTATTTTCAAAAATTGTTAAATGAGTGTATAGCACAAAATGCAAAGCGCAACGTGGTGTTTGAATTACAAAACTGAACTTCTGAAGTTACATAAAATAAATGTGATAACAATTTAATGACGCACAAAACAATTTGTAGAAAAAATGTTTTGTATTTTTCCCTTCATACACATTTTTAGTGGGATATGGAGGGGGACCTCTATCCGGGTGAACTCTCCACTCGGACTTAACACCACACCAGCATTATCAGTAATGGCCCTGAGACAGTTTTCATAACCGATCGAGTATTTTAATAAAATGTAGGAATATGATGAATGTAGAGATTGCATCACCATCGCTTTGTGGATAAAGAATTACGAATCGAACAGTACGTACTGAATTGAGTACGTAGTTTCAGGATAATAGTTATTTATAAAAAAGTTTCCTAAAGCTTTTTCTTACAATACGATTCAAAAGAATTATCGATAGAGATAGATTATGAGTGAGACAGTGAGAGAGAGACAGTGAGAGAGAGAGACAGCGAAAGAGAGACGGTGAGAGAAAGACGGTGAGAAAGAGAGACGGTGAGGAAGAGAGACGGTGAGGAAGAGAGACAGTGAGAGAGATAGAGACGGTGAGAGAGAGGTGGTCAAAGAGAGATTGTTAGAGAGAGAGACTGTGAGAGAGAGACTGTGATAGAGATGGTGAGAGAGAGAGACTACGAGAGAGATTATGAGAGACATTATGAGAGAGATAATGAGAGAGATTATGAGAGAGATTATGAGAGAGATTATGAGACAGATTATGAGAGAGATTATGAGACAGATTATGAGAGAGATTATGAGACAGATTATGAGAGAGATTATGAGAGAGATTATGAGAGAGATTATGAGAGAGATTATGAGAGAGATTATGAGAGAGATTATGAGAGAGATTATGAGAGAGATTATGAGAGATATTATGAGAGATATTATGAGAGAGATTATGAGAGAGATTATGAGAGAGATTATGAGAGAGATTATGAGAGAGATTATGAGAGAGATTATGAGAGAGATCATGAGAGAGATTATGAGAGAGATTATGAGAGAGATTATGAGAGAGATTATGAGAGAGATTATGAGAGAGATTATGAGAGAGATTATGAGAGAGATTATGAGAGAGATTATGAGAGAGATTATGAGAGAGATTATGAGAGAGATTATGAGAGAGATTATGAGAGAGATTATGAGAGAGATTATGAGAGAGATTATGAGAGAGATTATGAGAGAGATCATGAGAGAGATCATGAGAGAGATTACGAGAGAGATTACGAGAGAGATTATGAGAGAGATTATGAGAGAGATTATGAGAGAGATTATGAGAGAGATTATGAGAGAGATTATGAGAGAGATTATGAGAGAGATTATGAGAGAGATTATGAGAGAGATTATGAGAGAGATCATGAGAGAGATCATGAGAGAGATCATGAGAGAGATTACGAGAGAGATTACGAGAGAGATTACGAGAGAGATTACGAGAGAGATTATGAGAGAGATTATGAGAGAGATTACGAGAGAGATTATAAGAGAGATTATGAGAGAGATTATGAGAGAGATTATGAGAGAGATTATGAGAGAGATTATGAGAGAGATCATGAGAGAGATTATGAGAGAGATTATGAGAGACATTATGAGAGAGATTATGAGAGAGATTATGAGAGAGATTATGAGAGAGATTATGAGAGAGATTATGAGAGAGATTATGAGAGAGATTATGAGAGAGATTATGAGAGAGATTATGAGAGATATTATGAGAGATATTATGAGAGAGACTGTGAGAGAGAAAAAACTGTGAGAGAAAAACTGTGAGAGAAAAACTGTGAGAGAAAAACTGAGAGAGAAAAACTGAGAGAGAAAAACTGTGAGAGAAAAACTGAGAGAGAAAAACTGAGAGAGAAAAACTGTGAGAGAAAAACTGAGAGAGAAAAACTGAGAGAGAAAAACTGTGAGAGAAAAACTGAGAGAGAAAAACTGTGAGAGAAAAACTGTGAGAGAAAAACTGTGAGAGAAAAACTGAGAGAGAAAAACTGAGAGAGAAAAACTGAGAGAGAAAAACTGAGAGAGAAAAACTGAGAGAGAAAAACTGAGAGAGAAAAACTGAGAGAGAAAAACTGAGAGAGAAAAACTGAGAGAGAAAAACTGAGGGAGAAACTGTGAGAGAGAGACGGTGAATGAGAGAGAGATAGATATTTGGGGCCACCGGCAATCAAGAAAAGGTGGGCCCAGTAGTAACTCAAATGCGACAATAATTTGAAATGTTTTCGAAAAGGTGCTGCAAAATCTTGCGACGATCGTGCTGCGCAACATGAGGACAGTGGCCCTGAGCGCGGACGACAAAGCTGTGGAGGGCGGCCGGATGGACATGTACCAGCGCATCGCTGCCAGGCCCAGAAGAGCTCCTCTAAGGGATTCCGAGCAGTACAACAGGGACCTGAAAGAAGAAATGGATAGGATGCACAGGAAGATAACTGCAAAAGGCATATTCTCACAATGAGGCTCTTTCTTCATTAGCATTATCTGACGTCAGTTCTCAAGCATATTCACTCAATAATGACCAACTTTTTTACTTTGTTATATTTTTGTAATTTGTAATTAATTAGCATTAACAATCTGTCATATTTTACATTCAACATTTTATAGGTATTTTCACTTCCAATATAACACATTTGCTTTTCTTATCTATTTACATCCATTAAGCAGTAATTATCTATTTACTTATCTATTTACATCCATTAAGCAGTTATTGTCTATTTACTTATCTATTTACATCCATTAAGCATCCATTATACATATTTCATTTTTATGTTCGTTTGTATAACAAGATATGTATTTGTAAGCTGTATAAATAAAATTCTTTTCACTGTATATGAAAAAATTTCTAAAACTTACACAGTAATAGCAATAGCCTATTTTCTACGTGTGAACAAGACCCTATTAGAAATGTCACATTCTTAACTTCACTTTTGAAAAACATGGAAAATAAAATATACCAGCTGAAGCCTTACGATCGCATCACACGAAAGAAAGAACAGTAGAAAAATTACGTCGTTGTAACAGCGTAAAAAATTACTTTTTTGTTTATTACACGATTGTGATCAATTTAGAGAACTTCAGCAGTTGCAATAGATCGTAAGACTAATGAAAAACCGAACATGATGCTTGTACATTTGTGAAAGCGACTGCTAAGGCAGTGGGAGGTAGAGAATGTTTTTCGTTTCTCCTTAAAACTCCGGTAGATTTGACATACGACCTATTACGGTTAACACGACGATATGCACTGTACTGAAAATGGAAACACTTCACTCCAATAGAGTTTAATGTCGTTCAGCACTTATTCCTAATGAAATGAGGGAGATTTACAAAGGGTATCATGAATAAAAATGAGCTATTACTTCTTTCTCGAGTTTTCAAAGGAATTGCTTCAAACAGAATGAATAAGAGTAATTGGTCTTATTTTCAGCAATTTCTCCGTTGGTGAGTAACTGTTCGGCTGAGTAGCTAATGAAAAGTTGTAGCTTATGAAAAGTAGAAATGTTTTTGCAAAGGGATACGTGTTTCAAACGGTATCATATCACTGAGTTTATATATCATCACTATCCTTTGCAATCAGAAACACCCAATCTTGAAACTAAAAACTCACTATCTCGCTTCGCCAACTTTAACCTCAAAATCACGCTCTCTCGTAATAAAGCGGCAACTGGTTTCAGTACATCGATGGTAGCCCTTACACTCAAATGACGAAATGGGTAAGCGTCAGAAGTTAAATGGCTGCAACGTTCATTCTATTAGTTTTCAAATATTATTAAAATGTAATTTCACCGTAAATAAAATTTACCGTTAATAAAAGTAAGCGGTAACACATCCTTTTATTTAAAGCAAAAAGACAAGATATCTGGTTGAGTACAAAGCTCAAACTTATTTATAAACAAAAAAGTGATGTAAATATAAAATGTTACGTCTGATACACTGTATAATTTGTGTTAACCTTGCAATTGACAGGTGAAAATAACATATGTAAAAATACAGGTGGGTTGCCACAGCACCCCAATTAAGAAAGTGATAATATAAATGATTAGTCCTTGAAATCAGAACGGGAAATACATGTATAGTGCGATTTTTGTAACTTTGTCCCTCAAGGCCCTCTTGGAATGTCATGGTATTTCGTGTCTTTCTGTGTCTTGCCGCTAGATATCGCATGATCGCGACCGCATCAAGCGGTGCTTGCAATCATGCGACATCTACTGGCACGAACAAGACGCGAAATGCCGAGTGATTTTCCGTTGTGGCCTTAGGGGCTTGAGGGGCAAAGTTACAAAAATCGCACTATATACTCGCGCGTGTCGACGGAGCTTGTGACTCTACTGCTTTCTGGAGGCGGTCCTGGCCGTTAGATGGCTTGTGACGCCGCTGCCGTCGGCTTCTGAAGTGTCCGACTGGGTGCACACTACATCTTGAACCTGGACCAGCGTTAGAATGACACGTTCAGCAGCCCGCAGGATTAGGACGTGGGAAGAGCTCATGAAATGATGCTTTAACATGCCATTATTCGCGCATATTTTGTAACGCGAATCATCGCGTGTTAGATTTTATCTAACAACTCTGTGATGCATTTATTGTGGTATTATGAATCATATTCGTGCATTAATATAAAAATTATTTGTTATTGAGTTCTATAACTTGTATATATGTAATAATGCATAAAGATGAAATGCAGGTTCATAATTTTTATTTATAATAAGAACTCGAATCAAAATCACAATCATGAAGTGAAGTTTTATATAAAGCAAATTTATTTAAGAAAGGCAAATCATAGAATACAATTAACAATATAATTTCACTACATTAAAACACACAGGCTGATTTATGAACTAAAATAAGCTTCCTCAGAACTATACTCATGGCAAACAGAAAATTCTTTCTTGTGGTTTCTCTGACCTGCTGCTTCTGGCAACTCTTGTAAAAATATTTACTCTAATAAATATACTTATAATTTTAACCAAGATCCATCATTAGGGTAAATTTTTATATATAATTATGGGTCTGATAGTCCGCCCACACAAGAACTCGGCAAAAAACGATTATCTAGAATTTGGAAGCCTACCTTGTAGTTGTAACAATACTCACTTCTTATCGTCAGGTTGACTTTGCATTGTACTATAATACGTTAAATTACAAAATTTTCCAGTTGTAAACAAAATCTCACTTTCAAAAACAAACAAGACAAACACAAGTGATTAGTAGACTGTTACTATTTTGAGATGTCATTAATTTATAATTACCTCACCTTTTGTATGCTTAGTCATTTTCCTCTTGAGTTTCTAATTCTTAAAATCAATAAAATTGAATGGATACAATACTTGGTCTCCCTACAAAAGTAAATTTGAAGACAAAACAAGAATGTCCCCGTTTATTTACTTTGCTGTTGCGGAACATCTGTATTCTTCACCGCGGTTACTGCACTTCTCATTTCCATTCCATGGGGTCCATCAGCATGGAGTCCGTTTGTTCCACACACGCAATTCGCTTATAATTTCCAGTCCCGGATTTTTATCTACTACTTATCCATTTGACAGAAAAAAACAAAAAAAAAACAAAAACATTTTGACCTTTTTCCACTCGTCCGCGCTCGACATCACAGCGTTTCAAAAACAATCACGAATTCAATCTAACATCGCGTCATCCTTCCGATCCACTCTATGCCTCGCCAGAAATCCTTCTGTACACATTGTTTTCTCACGCGCGTTTATTTTCATTCAGCTATGGTCTTCCTGCGCGAAAAAAATCCCCAAAATGCGTTCTTCTTCTTATTTCCTTACCGTGCACAGGTCACTTATTATCTCACACACGCACTTATTGTGATTGGTCCTTCATCCTTTCACAATGGAATTGTATATTTCTGGGTTCCTTATTGTATTTTTCATAAATTATTTCTTTATCCACTGATTTACTTACGTGTCTTTTCCTACATTTAATCATTAACCTTTTTCTTCTTCCCCTTCCTCGCCATCACTTGTATAGACATATTCTTTTAATATTTGTAATTAAAACTCTCGCTTTGCGTTCATTCTCCCAACCATTGTTACGACCGTTCATGTTTACATTCAGTATTATTTCTTTTACTAGCGGCATTTATTTATCTTTTTGATAATCTATCACAGTTCTTTTCAGAGGGGTTTGGAGCAAATGTTACAACAATGCTGCATAAACCTGTTTTGCCTTTTGGGACATTACGTTTTACTCTAAAAATAAAACGAAATTAAGTCATAGAAACTCCAGCTAAGGGATTACGGATCATGTATCTTACTAAATCTATGAATCTTACCTTTGGTTTAAGGTATAAAAACACGATCAAGATGAAACACTAAGCTTTTCTGATCTTCTCGCAAGCATTCAAGACACAAAAGAGAGTGAATAACTGTCAGAAAAGTGGATGTAATAATCGTATCGAAGTATAAAGCGACTGCATTCTAGGGTTAAGCGTTTTTTTTCGTTTTCAGTCATAAATACATTTTGTTCACAACCGACGATGCGTAAAATTACTTTACGCGAAACATCGTGTTTCAGCCTCTGTGAAAAATGTATCATTTTTTTGATACTTTTGTACTTTGATTGTCCAAAAAAGAGAAAAAGGATCCCTGAATGTTAAATTATTAATATTATGTAGAATCATTTTATTTTATATATTTTGTCCGTTTAAATAATTTTGCGAGTTTGAGTAGAAAAAATTTCCGATTAATTTTTTTATGCATTTTTTTAAACTCGAGGTTCCTTCAAGAAAACTATGAACTTGAAGGGTCACTAAAGATATAAGATGTTGAAGACCCCTGCTTTATGTGATAGCGATTTGTAAATGCTCCGACAAAAAAAATGTTACTACCCAGAAGCTAACATCCATGCCCCAGGCGCCGTTCGAGCCCGCGACCCTTTCAAACGAGTCTGCAAAGGCACCCCTTCCTCAATCGGCAAACTCGGCTGTCCAGATCGACCACTTGCGAGCCCTTCCCGCCTTTTTATTACGTGCAGTTATGAATGAAGTTAGCAACAAGTGTTCTTTGGAAAATGTGTTAACAAGAAATATTAATTTCTGTTGAAATAGAAATAATAGAAACTGAATCAGCAGAGGAGCTAATAAGTTTGGCTCTAATCTCTTATTGCAGGGCCGTCAGACGAACGAGCACGCGCATGACCTTCGCAAAGGTTTGAGTCACGCGGCGATATCAGCTTAGCGAAGTCACTCGAGACGCAGGCGGGAAGCAGGGGTGAGAAAACATCCTGCGAATGTGGCGAGTTGGGTGAAACACACGGTTGGTATATCATAAAGAGACATTTATTAATTTTTACGAACTTTAAGTGGAAATTGACATGTAAACAAAAACGGCAGTTATACAAGCATTGATCATTACACCACGGAAGTATTAACGCACGTTTCTACTTAGTGTTAGAGAATGCAATATACGAGAATTATTAATTCTAATGAATATTTGTTTGAA
This sequence comes from Acheta domesticus, assembly GCA_031308135.1. Lineage (NCBI taxonomy): Eukaryota > Metazoa > Arthropoda > Insecta > Orthoptera > Gryllidae > Acheta > Acheta domesticus. The sequence goes on from JAHLJT010002406.1 coordinate 204,326,509, forward strand.
AATAAATATAAACCAAAATGTATATTAAATCAAGATAAAAATTGTATATAATAATTTCAGAAAACAGAGAACTGACACTATTATTGAAAATAAACATTTAAAGAAACATGGTGTGAATATCTTTCGTGTGAAAATGAACGCAATAAAAGCACTTAAAAATTATATAATAATGATGAATAGAGTCTGGAAAAATATGTAGAATGAAACGTCAAAAAACGTTCATAAATATGTAATGAAAACAGTAAAAATATATAATAAGTATGTAAAATCGGATACATTATGTAATATTAAAATACACTAAGTTTTAAACACTTTTACCTAATACAAAATTGCATTTATAAAAACTTTCCTAAAAATATTTTAAAATAATACAAACGTGTTAAAAATCATTTGGAGAGCACAAGTTGATGTATATTTTGCACTATATAAGAGCCCACTCGGACAAACTTTTTATACATCTTCTTGCGCCCTGCCACGACTGCTTTCTGTGCATCCCTGAGAAATCGGAGCGCGAGCTTCCCTCGGCCGCGGGCCCTGCGTGCCCTAGCGGAGCGCAAGCGCGCTCCGAGCACGTACGTGCTCCGTTTGACGGCCCTGTCTTATTGTGTGAATCGTGTGTTTGGTTCTTATTGATCACACAAAGGAGAAACATTGCGAGAACAAATTGTTATGACGCTGGTGATAATATGGCCTGCCATTGATACGCCTCAGGAATGCAAACGTGCAAAAATGGTTATATTTCAAGAAGTGTACCTATATTTATGCTCAGAGACCATCTTAGCCTTTCCTTAAAGAATCAATGGAAACCAGGCAAAAATCTGATGGTTAAATACATGTTGCAAGAAAGACAAGTTTGTAATCAATGCCATTAGTACGCGGTCTGTCTGTACTGCTCCTGCGTGGGAGCCAAGGTGTACAAGCGGCGTTCCGGTCTTGCGGCCATGGGTTAAGGCAGCGTTTGCCAACTGGAGGGAAAATGACGCAAGAGCACCGAGCCCCTCGCCGAGATAACGCTCGGAGAAGCACTGCGAGAAAAGGGCAGAGGGCCATCGCCTGTGTTTCAGGCAACATGACAGACCATTTACGAATGTTAATTTTCTTTGGATTTGGAAAGAAATATTTCTTTTTGTACATACCGTAACAATGACGAAGTGTTTAGTGTGTTCCAAATAACGGCAGTACGTTGAAAAGTTCAACGTACAGAGTCATTACGCAACTTTGTAGCCCATAGAAATCAGCGGGATTAAAATAGTTTTGGAGAATTGGCAGATAGACTACAATTATGAGATGAGTAAACTTTTTTCAGTTAGGTTATGGAAGAGGTAGGTACTTAAAATCACGAGGATTTACAACTTTCTCAGAAAACAGTACATGAAATAATCAAGCCTTGAGTCGAAATTCTGTCACGTGACCAGTACCGGGTATCTATTTGTATTTATTTGTTAATTAATTATTAGTTCGGGACGAAAAAATGTTAAATTATGTAACAATGTATAACATTATTGTACTAGAATGTTAAAACTGTCTTCTCCAAGAATGTTATGTATTAGAAGAATGGAAGTGAAATTACACTACCGGTTACGATAAAAACGTTCGGATATTGCTTTGAGTTATGTAATAACCTATGTTCTGTTTTTCATATTTTCATTGATAAACATTTAAATAATAATTACCATTTAAAAAGGTAATTATCGAGCGAATCATTTTCTCCCACTTCCATTCCATCACTGGAACATTGTACGCCTGCCGCCGCGTCCGGGCACGTGCTTTGCTCCGCGGCTCGGTTCCGAACAGGAGAGAAGTTTTGTGACGTCACGGAGCATTGAGGTAGCAAGCACTGGGTTAAGGGATACGTGTGGTTAGCACATAGATCGGCGTTTGCCAAAAGGACAAGAAATGACGTCGAAGCTACTTTTCCCTTCGTGATCAGGCGCTGAGAGAAGCGGGGAACAAGGGCAGTGGGAGGGAGGGGCAAACTGCGGTCACCTCTCGCAGTGGGCCATTGCTGCAGTTTCAGGCAACATGAGTGTGAGACATCTACCCTCGTTAAATTTCTTTCGATTTGTGAAGAAATGTTTCTTTCTGTGGATGATGGAACAATGGCGAAGTGTTTACTGTATTAGAAACTGTAGTATGTTAGAAAGAACTGTAGTATGTTAAAAAGTTCATCCTCGAAAAGCATTACGTAGCTGTTATATTACATTGAATAAAAGTTTGGCCTAAAGTGTTAAAACTGTCTTCTCTAAAATTGTTATGAACGTATTAGAACAATGGAAGGGGAATTCCAGTACTGTTTATGAAAAACAGAGACGGGTGTTGCTTTGAGTTACGTAATAATCTATGTTATGTTGTTTAATTTGTCATAATGTTATTGAATCATAAACGTTCTAAATAATAATTACTATTTAAAAGGCGTAATTATCGATTTTCCAAGCGGACCTTTCCCCTCACTTCCGTATCATTGGAAAACTGTGCGCCGCCGCCACGGCGGGCACTTCCTTTGCTCCGCGACTCGGTTCGGAACAAGAGAGCAGAGTTCTGTGACATCACAGAGCACCGAATTGGCAAGCACCGACATAGACATCCCTACGCTGTATTTGAATCTTCTCAACCTGAGGAAGATCTTCGCAGCGTCACACAGCAACACATACTGGGTCATCGCAAGGAAAGCGCACACTATAATCTCCTCGACCGGGAATCAAACCCGCGCCATGAAAAGCAAGCACGCTGACCAATGATGTAGCCGTAGAGCAGTTACTACAAGCTACAGCTCTATAATAGTTATTTACGATTCCAGTAGTAAAGTGATGTTTTATTTTGCAAATAGGAAATGTTGCATCACGAGGCCGACAGGCCGAGAGGCGCCATTGTCCGAGCAAAATAGAATCACTTTTACCACGTGCAGTACTTAACTGATCAGACGAAAGTATTTTGTTTTATTTATGTCATTCACATTTTTGTTGAACTTTTGAGCATCATCTCACTATTAATTAAATTAAACTTTAGCACCTTATGCATTCTCTTAAAGTAACCGCTTTTACTCGTGTCTATACACAAATTATTTTTCAGGTTTTATTATTTGAAAGGTTGTCAGTAATTTTATTATTTTGTTTTCCATTCATATATATTTATTTTATGCACTCCATTCTCAGAAAAATACAGTAATCCATTTCACCAAAATAGAGGTAAACAGCAAATGAAAGTAAGAATCAGGAGAAAAGGGGCAGTAAATTCAATTCAAATTTCTTCGTTCTTGAAGATTCCACCAGTCCAGTCGGCCTCCCCTGCTGGTCTTGAATGTTGTCGATCATATTCTGCAACCCAAAACAATAATTTTTAGTTTTCCTAATTTAATTTTAAGTAATTGCGATCCAGACATTTTAGGTAATTGCAACCGTTTGGCGGGAACTTGCTTAAAGTATCGATTCCGGGTAAGGAAAGTGAATGTGTCACCTTGATGGAAAGAAATGGGTTGAGTACTCTGGCGTACCAAATTTTGCTCGTTCTGTGCAGCACCAGTTTGAGTCACGAACCATGTGACCACAGCACGGGCACTTCGTTTGAACAGCCAGACCAGACGCTGGCCGCCATGGTGCTTGAAGAACGGGAAGTGTTGAGAAACATTTTGAAAGTGACGTTAAGTGACAATTTTCAATGATGAATTTTGAAATTCAGCATGATGAAAGTTTAATTGATAAAAAGATTCAATGTTTTTTTAAAGAAATGTTGCATATATTTGTTTCGATGTTTTGCTACAGGGTAATAGTTTTGGTATCTGGCTGTATGTAAAATTCTCGCTAATATTGTGAAGCCAATTTGTGCCTGAGGCTCATTGGCTAAACTTGGATGCGATGCGGAATAGCTCACCCATCTTTTTTCACCATGGGTTACACAAAGTAACTTGGCAAGAAAGGCAATGACATACTCATTTTCATATACAATCATTACATTTCTTATTCTGTAATATCCAGTCATATATTTCCATTTTTTAATAAGTTTTTCATCTTTACATATATTATTTACTTCATAACTTAGGCATAACCTTTATATTATGTAAATATTATTTTGTTTCAATTTTATCTCTGGTCAAATTTGACTGTCATCATTAAGGTTGCATACTTAACGAATATATTTTCATTTTTATATACTACGGCATTTATTCACACGAGGGTTGAGGCAGAAATTATGACTACTTTTTTACGTATATTATCGGATTACATAATTTTATTTGACGCGTGAAAGAAATGCAGTACTAGGCGTGTTAACAACACATTTTAGTACTTTGAGTGTCTTCCGTATTAGCACAGAGAGCAATATGAAACCAGATGTCTGACTACCGCCAAACAAGATGAATATAAACATTTCGAGGAACGCTCTTACACCAAGACAGCAGTTCTACGTGAAAAAAATGTCCTAGGAAGTCACACGAAATTAGTGGCAGTTGTTGGTAATAATGCTGCATGTATCTGTTTCAATGACTTGTATCAAGGTAATAATTTTATCTGGCTGCATTTAAAATTGCCGCTAATATTGTGACGCTGGTGTCTGAAGCTCATTTGCTGAATGCGCAATAGCTCACCCATCTGTTTCCATCATGCTTCTCGGTGCAAAAGCTCCCTAACGAAAATTGACAGGGATGCTCCTTGAGTGACCGGGAAAGTGATTGTTTGGGTGGCTTAGGACCCGTCCATAAATTACGTAACGCAAATTTAGAATATTTTTAATACCCCTTCTCCCCTTTGTACCCATGCTTGAACCCCCCTAAATAATTACGTAAGGGGACAAGTTGCGAGTGAAGGAAAGATCCATAGCCTAGAAATATTTTATCACAAGCCCATGCACACGCCATCATAGGCGAGAGTATACTGCGCCAATTTAAATGGATTTTAGAATATTTTCTTCTCGGTCTTACAGTTTCAAAAATATATGAAAAAATATCTGTGATAATTTACATCTTATAACTTTAATGTTTTTTATTAATTACTTAATATTTTAATGTTTTAGTGCCTCTCAAAAAAGGGAATTATTTTAAATGTTGAAAAATGTAAAAAAATAATTTTAAGTAACAATAAACCAATACCCCCTACCCCTATGTAATGCAGCTTAACGCTGCCTCAAACTACCCCCTCTTTAGCGTTACGTAATTTATGGACGACCTCTATTAATGATTCATTGAGTTGCTAGGTGAGAGGTTAGATTGCTATATAGGTGAATGTTCGGCTGTCTGGCGGAGTGACTAATTGCAAGTGTGATTGAGTGGGTGGTTGACTGTGGCTCAGGCCCCTGGGGGTCTGAGGTGTTGTGTGGGTGGGGTTGTGTTTCTGGGTGGCCTGTGTGTGTGATTTGGTGGCGAAGGGCGCCTGTGAGTGGTTGAGTGGTTGAAGGGCTGCAGGTCTGTGTAGGTGGCTGTGTGAGTGAGAGGCTGGCTGGTACTCTCTCTGTCTCCGTGTGGCTAGGATAGTGGTTGAGTGGCTGAAGAGATAAGGGTGTAATTGAGTGGCTGAGACCTGAGGTGGTGTGTGTGTGTATGTGGTTTGGTGGTTGAGGATCTCAGTGAGTGGTTATGTGGCTAAGAGGGTGGTGGAAGTCTAAGTGGGTGTTTGGGTGGCTGAGGGCGTCTATAAGTGTCTGAGCTGATATGTGTGGTTTGGTGGCTGAAGGTCTGTGTAGGTGGCTGTGTGAGCAAGAGGCCGGTTGGGCCGCGCTCTGCCTCAAGGCGTGGGCGCGAGTGAGTGACATTCGCCGGCTGAGGGTCTCTGTGAGTGGCTGAAGGGCTGCGGATCTGTGTAGGTTGCAGCGTGAGTGAGGGCGTGAGTGGGCGTGGGCGTGGGCGTGGGCGTGGGCGTGGGCGCACCTGTGGGCGAGCGCGGGGGCGGCGCGGGCGCCTTCGCCGCGCTGGGGCCTCCGCCGCGCAGGCGCCGAGCGCCGCCCGCCCCTCTCCCCTCCTCAGCCTCCGGCTCATCGCCGGCGGCGCACGACACTGCAACACGGGGCGCCATGCTACATCTCGGCAGGGCCACAAGGCTGGCCGATAGATACATAGAGGGAGCAGGACTACTTGCTAATGAGAAGGGGGATCTATAACCAAGGTGAAGGAACCATGCTCTTGATATTGATTAAAAACTACTCATTTTGCTTAGCTTACTCATTACTATAATATTAATATTGTAACTAGTCAACATGGCATGGAGAATGTATATTCATTCATAAGATATTCCTGTGTGCACACGGTAGCCTTGGACTGACGTTGTGTTGAATACCAAGGCAACAGCAAGCTACAAAATGAGTGAGAAATAACGAGGTGACGGAAGTTGGACGTCTCGAAGTAAAGACGGAATGCGCACGTATTGATACAGACTACAGTTGTATGTACTGATATTCAGATGGAATGTGGATGTATTGAAAGAAAGGCGATAAGTGGATGTTCTAAAGTACAGACAATAAATGGACGTACATAGAATTGGAGTTGTAAATGGAGATGCCAGTTGATAGACAGATATTTGAAAAAGTTAAAGTGAACTGAGAGTTGGACGCAAAAAACGAAAGGCTTTTGGTATTGTATTTTTTCAATTGAAAAATTATTAAGTAAAGTTTTTGTTGTTATTGTCATTATTGTAAATGAATATTCTTGTTTTATTTTGGAAACTTGCAATTATTTTGTAAATATAATTGAACGGTAAGTTGCCACCATTCAGATCTGCGCTGTATGCCGTTGAATCATCGGTCCTTGTAAATAAAAAGGATGTTTCTATTTTTTAATAATGAACCTGATTCACTAAAAGGAAAACAATTAGAACCTGAGGGCTCCAAGAAAGGTATGCCGTAAGACACACATTCTCAATCCAGGACACGTTCTCGTATCGCTCATCTGCCTCTGCGCCAGTCACCGGTCGTGTCCACAAGAAGTCGGAAGCTCGAAAGAAGACGGTTGCTAGGGGCCCAAGGGATTATATGAGCTGGAGTCACGTGAAGTTCATGTGGAAGTGCGAGTCGTTCCAGTTGCCATATCTTTCGCAAAACCACTGCGTCCCAGAGAGCGCCCAAGCCTGATTCTGATGACTGCAGTCTATTCTTTAGCTGAGTCGTCAGCGGACTGCGCCACTAACACCCGTCTGCACTGCGTCCCCGTGACCCGAATAGTTCATCCCGATGGCGTTTACTAAAGACATTCCCAATTTCGTTTATGTGACAGGATTTTAGACGAATTACTGTAAGAAGAGACCAGTTGGACAAATCGGTAAAGAAATAAACGTCATGCGGGAATATGCCATTGCAATAGATAGTGATGACGCCATTTAAAAATGATATGACTGTAAAGGAACGGACTGACAAAATGAGTGTGTGGACATACATTGAACTTATGTTACGAGCGGAGGCCAAGCAGTAGTTGTCAAAGCGAACCCTTCTTATAGTAATATCTATACAGTCAAAGCAACACAAAGCGCTTACGAAAACAGTACTTTTGTTCGTTAAGAATATTAAACATCTGAAAAGGAAGGCTCAAGGAAGCTGTCACGACTATCACCTTTTGCCTCTGAGTTGGGGAGGGGAGGTACAATATCTGTCAATGCATTTGTAATTTGTGGTGGGCAAGGAAGGTTGGCGACCTGTTCTGAGAGTCCTTCCGTATCCTTGGTTTTGTTACGTTTACATGACCCTATTACAATCGAAAACCCCATTCGCTTTTTATGAAAAGTATTCGTTTCTTACAGGTACGGCCACAAGCCTTATGAATTGGTATTATAATAACGGTCCTTGAACATCTCTTGGACATTTTACACGCCAGAGACGAATTACCATTCGACTTCATTTGGAAGTGTATCAATAATATCACAGTCGCAGTGCCGCAGTGAGTGTGATGCAATTTCCCAAATCAGTGTCTTTCACATACCTCGGGGGTTCCATACTGGTGGGAGATACCTGGTTTGGGAAAACACTGCTACCCGGCAGGAAGGTCGGCGTCAGATCTCGCCATATAGCGGGGGAAGATCACCGCCACCCCCTCGAAGAAGGGAAATGTAGCAGTAGGCGTGCCCGGAATCGTCCATCAGTCAACTTACGATCATAGCAGAAGGCGTGCCCGGAATCGTCCATCAGTCAACTTACGATCATAGCAGTAGGCGTGCCCGGAACCGTCCATCAGTCAACGTACGATCATAGCAGTAGGCGTGCCCGGAACCGTCCATCAGTCAACTTACGATCACAGCAGTAGGTGTGCCCGGAACCGTCAATCAGTCAACTTACGATCATAGCAGTAGGCGCGCCCGGAATCGTCCATCAGTCAACTTACAAATCATAGCAGTCGGCGTGCCCGGAACCGTCCCCAGCCCACGTACCTGCCGCGGCGGCGCGGGCGCTAGACCTGCGTGACTTGCGTGACGTGGTTGGTGTGGCCGTTGTGGTCGGACTGCGAGCGCTGCGGCACGGGCATCCAGCGGTCCAGGAAGCGCGGCCGGAACATGGCGCGGAAGGTGGTGCGGAACTGCCTGCTCATGGCGCAGTACAGGATGAAGTTGATGCCCGAGTTGAGCAGCGCCAGGAAGTCCATGAGCTCGCCCAGGCGCGAATAGCACTGCTCGAAGAAGTCTCGGCCGCGCAGCCCGGACATGAGGCCCAGCAGCCCCTGCGGCAGCTCCGTGGCCAGGAAGAGCAGCAGCACGGCCAGCAACATGCGCGTCGTGCGGTCCGTCTGCCGGCTCTTGTCCGCGCCGCGCCGCGCGCCGGGCCCCGACCTGCAACACGCAACGCGCGCTCCAGTGATCTCAACGTACGACGCACCAAAAGGAAGGTTCCCAACGAGCTACAGCCTCGAGGGAAGGTGCTAGGCTAAATCCGACAACAGTGCCGTGCGCAGCGGTTCCCCCCCCACTCGCAAGCCCGCCCGTTCGCGATTTGCTGCGTCGCTCAGTGTTCGCTTGGCAGCCGTCAGAGATGGAAGTGTCGATCGCCGCTCCCGCCAAGTGCGAGGTTCCAGTAGTAATCCGGTTTCTCCACGCAAGGAAGTTATCGCAATCCGGAATCGACGGAGAGGACGACTGACGGAGGGAGTAGTGCTTCTTCACGACAACGCTCGACCCCACGTCGCTCGTCCAACACAGGAGCTTTTGAAGAAATTTGGGTGAACCTTTATGCCCCATCCTCCATACAAGCCGGACATAGCCCCCAGCGATTATCACCTCGTCCCCAAGCTAAAGGAACACTTAGGTGGCAAACGCTTCAAGTGCGACGATGATGTCCCAGCAGAGGTCACATGCTTCCTCAACGGTTTGGTGGGAGACTTCTTCGACTTAGGAATATAAAAGCTGGAGCACCGTCTTCAAAAGTGTGTCGAAAAAAATGGAGACTGTGTTGAAAAATAGACAAGAGTGTAAGCTTTTCAACGATGTATAAATTATTGACAATAAATAATGTTTTCTATTTGTAAAAAATATGGGAACCTTACTTTTGGTACAACCCTCGTAATAACTGGATGTACAACTGCAATGCTTTGAAGTGCTGAAAATCGTGACGGTCGTTTTTCGTTAGGTTGGCTGCGGTGAACGTCTTCCTACAGACTTTCGGACGAGTTAAATCTTGTGTGATGTTAGCGATGCTTACGATCGTCTCTGTCAAAGAAAATGTTAAAACCAATCAGTTATAAAGAACTCTAACAAACTGTAAAGTCGATGTGAATGTTATAAGATGAGATATTTAGCCATAACATTTTTTTATGTTTTCGACAACTATTTTTTGCTATAAGTCGATCTAACAAAATTATTAAAGAAACGCAAACAAAGAACACTCAGGTACATTAATGTTGTGGATTTTGTTTAAGTATTGTAGGTAAATTGAAATTTCAAAGTATTAAATATTGATAACTTTCAACTTTATTTAAGTTCTAGTGAACATGAAAGAGAATAAATGTTTAAAATTGGAATGAGACCCTATTTCCTGCTATTTGGTTCTCAGTTAACTAGGATAGAACAGATGTTCACCATCATGGTGGTCCGTCACGATTTCTGAGCACAGAGTATTGTCTCCTGTCTACTCTAGAGCTCACTGGCACGTTCAACAACTGCTCGAATTCCAACTCAACAACTGACTTTGCGGAACGGCGCTTAACATTCCGCCACTCGCACCGTTAAATAGAGTCAAATATAAGTTTAATAAAAAAAGGAATGTTAGCCTTACACGAATAAAAACAATGCTTCTATTCCTCAAACGGTGTCTGAGAGGGGCATCTATAAACTTTTTATATCTGTTATGCACTGTGTCGCAATACCCTGAAGTAAAATCGTTGTGCCTGTTTGACAGAATCCAACATGGAGTATGAAACGGTGTTCTTGCATAATTGATCATTATTATATTTTTCGGTAATGAGAGAGTGTTTAATATTTCAAATGTGTTAATGCGTTTCTCCTCGTTAATGTGCAAAAATGTAAATATTAGATGATGTAGAAAACTAAATAATGCGGGCGTTGAACGCAGTAATAGAAGCTTTAAATATGATTTGTAATTATTTATTGTTTCTTTCCATAGTGCATTCAATTATAATGCAAGCACAGATGAATAAGAAAAATGTATTAATGATATTAATAATAAGAAACTTCATAATGGGAGTTTGAACGGAGTCCAACGTGCGAGTACTCGTGTTACGAATGGCTGCGCGACTGACGGCTGCTAAGGGTGGACACGGTGTAATGGCTAGCGCTGGGGTGCGGATTCATTTTCAGTCAATGTATTCCATGGGAAATCTATTCATGGGGAATTCCATGGGCCAAATCAACAACTGACTTTATAGCAATGCGCTTAAGGGCTGGCACGGCCTAACGGCTAGTGCGAACGCCTTTCAGCGCGGGGGTGTGGATTTATTTTCGATCAATCCATGGGAAATTCCATAGGCCAACTCATCATATGACTTAGTAGCAAGGCACTTAAGGGCTGGCACGGCGTAATGGCTGGTGCGAACGCCTTTCAGCGCGGGGGTGTGGATTTATGTTCGATCAATCCATGGGAAATTCCATAGGCCAACTCAACACATGACTTTGTAGCAAGGCACTGAACCATTTGCATTCGTAGGGCATGTGTGACACGCCATCCATGAATGCACTTCGCGGTCGGAGATTTCTCAGCACTGCGAGGTCCTACATCTCGTAAAGCATGTTTCAAATGGCAATGGAAAAAGGCGGCAGAGCTTGAAGCCGCTACTCGACATTCCCTCTTCCCAGCTCGATTTCACATTATTGCGTCAACATTGTTCAAAAATAGAATAGTATCCCGGAGAGATTTGTGTAGTAACATTTACTTTACTAACCAAGATAATACGTGGGCGTCTGGGACATTCCCTACGAATTAATTAGGGATTTTGGTGAGGTATCTGAGACATGCCCTAGGACTTGTAGGTCATGTCACATTACGTATTGATACGAGCTAGTGTCTATTATTCTCGTGGCATCTCTGACATGCAGGTACGAGCTGTAGGATATGTATTATGCTCGTTCTTACGAGTGCGAAGGGTTAAGGTTGGACATGGTGTAATGGCTAGTGCGAACGCCTTCCAGCGTTAGGTGTGGATTCATTTTCGGTCAATCATGGGGAATTTCATGGGCAACTCAACAACTGACTTCGTAGCAAGGCGCTTAAGGGTGGACATGGGTTAGTGCAAAAGCCTTCCAGCGCTGGGATGCGGGTTCATTTTCGGTCAATGGCATTTCGGCATGTGGAATTTGTGATAGACAAAGAGCTTTGGGCAGTTTTCGTTGATCATGTTACAACAACCTGCATCATTCACCTCATCGTCATTATCGGTGTATAGTCGTTAGCTCTTCACTCATGAGACAAAATGTATTTAGCAGAAAAGTCCATAAACAATTATAAATAAATAAATAATATGAGCTTAACGACCCTTTTATCTTACCCCCCGATAATGCCGGTAAAGGGTTTCAATAATATGATCTACAAAAGCTTCTTTTATTTATTAAATATTTATTTCACTGGTATCTTAAAACACTATCAATAAAATGGGAAATTTTGGCAAATTAAGTTTCTCATAAACTCAATACTTTTGTGTGAAAATTAACTCAAAATTTCTCATTTGCAGAATTGCTTGAACGACATTTTTTGAATTTTTTTCTTTAAATATTTTCTACGGTTAGTATTAAATCCACAGAATAAAATGAAATTACCGCCATTTTGATTTGATCTTTTGATTTTTTAAAGTTTCATAAATTACAATCACACATATAATTATATTTTGTTAAATATCCCTCACGTCGTTGCTATTTATGTGACGGTTATTTTAAGTACATTATTTCATTTCTGAACACAAGTTCTTGAAATTGTTTCTGATGAAGTTTCTCGAAAATTCAAAACCGTTTTGTGAAAAGAAGCTCAAAATTGTTCATAATGACAAACTAACCACGATTATCAACTGCTCCGAAAATGGGAGAACATAAAAGCTACTCTCTTGTCCATGCTTGATAGTATAATATGATAGTCGTACACTAATGATGAAAATAGGGTCAATTTTTGTAGAAATTGTAAGTATGTGCCGCAAAATGTCTAAAGATTTTCCATGCCGAAAAAAACAATATGTTCTGTTGGTTTTTGCTCGTTTGTTCATTAAAGATCCTTTTTTCTTCACCCGATGCAATTTTCAATTGCTGCGTTGATTAATATTTGGCGTCACCCTCACTTCAAAATGATCGTAATTAGGTTGTGCTATCAAACGTGCAAAATAATTTGAACTTTTATCTTGGACAATTTATTTAATTTGAAATTAAAAGAATTGGTAAGGATAGTAACATCGATTTTCTGAACCAATGATATTTTGATATTCAATTAATATTTTGAAGAGGTTAGGGTAACGTCGTACCAATCCTTATATTAGATGTCGTAGATGAATACATTATAATTTCCGAAAAAATCAAATATAATCGCTGTTCAGACATGTTCAAAAAACTATAAAAAGCAGCAGATAATGTTAATAACTTCGAAACATTCATCGGACTTAAGCCGGATGAATTTTATATTAGTCACCTCGAGTTGGCTAAGATAAGCGAAGTTCGTTGCGATAGGCAAGAATAGCGGATAAATAGAGATGACACTGCAGGAGGGAAGTTTCTAAGTCTAGTAAGATGTAAGGTGTATAGTTTAGGGTTACATTGTGTCAGTCGTAAATTTCCATTTACACAATACCTTCCAACCTAACTTTACCTCTGTTGATGCTTCGCTAGGCTTTCCGAGTTGATGGCAAAGCTCCGACTTTCGCGATTAACATAAAACAACCTTGAGTCTGCGCAACGGATAATTTTCCTCGCAATTTTTTATGCCAAAGTACTTCTTAATATAGACAAGACGCTTCACTCTCGGCGAATACTTAAGCCAGCGGTTGCGCAGGGGCACCCGAAGAAGACCAGGGGCCTGAGGCAGTTGATCCAAGGGGGTCCCTCATTTCAAATAAAACAAGTATTCTTCCTCCTGCAATTCAAACAATTAGTTTCTCCATGAGATCAAAAATTACTTATAGCTATAAATTTGGATCAGTAATAAATATTACTAGCGTACCCGTGCGAGAACTCACGCAAGCTATACCCCACGCTCTTCCTTATTTTTCCATTTCCATATCAAGCCTGTAGTATACATTTTTCTTCAAGACCCTCTTATCCTCCGTCACTTGCTCTATATACCTCCTTGTAACAGATAATATACGCTTGTCAAGACAAACTATTCTTATTTAACTTTATTATCGAGCAAAGTGTAATTCAATCGTAATAATTTCAATTAATTAGTAATTTCTCATACAGTTGCAAATTCTACAGGCTCTGAACAGGTGAAGTAGAGAGAAGCGTCGACCACCAAAAATGTAATGCAATGGTCAAGATGATCTCATCATGTATATTAAGGTGTGAGCAACGTTTCTTTGAGGCCATTGGCTTCAAAATTTTAGTTTTTAAGGTCCTACATCGCTTCGTTTAGAAGTTATTTAACGATATTTTTTTAAAAATAATCTGCCGTGTGCTGTAGGTTGCTTTGTACATGAATAATTAGATGTGTGATGATTTTAAACAAATCCTTCATATTTTTAAAGTCAAAGTGCAACTCGTCATGTGTCCGTGAAATTCTCTTTCTTTAAAGACCACATGTGTAAAGATTGGTTGCATGTGAGAGCCGCAAAGGGAAAGTATACTACTGAAATAATGTAGGAGACGATTAATTTCTTTTGAATGCAAACATTCAAGCCCCAATTAAGATGCGACCTAGAGCAAGTTGATTCAGATCTCTCCCTCTTCAAGCTACTTCTGTCTGTCCTTTGTACCAATATGAGAAGGAGTAAGCCCGAAACAATACATTTATTCAGCTTTATTTACACCGACATTCATTTATTCAGCTTTATTTACACCGACATCTTTATTTACACCATTGTGCACAGACACTGGCTAATGAACGATATGACGATACGCGTCTATCATTAGCCATGCCTCGATCTTAAGCTGTGACATTTATACAAACTCAGACATATCTGGACAGAAAAAGACCCTTTAGTTTTCCTCCTGAGCTCAAAATTTTAGTAATGTAAATTGATACGGCTTCCGGCCTCAACAAATAGTTTTCATGAATTCAGATGGAAGTGGTCAATTTATTAGATAAGGAAATTATCAGTGTTATACCGCTATTGAAATGTCAAAGGTTAGATTCAATATTGTGTTCCCGTGAATATCAAGCAATGATGAACAGCGTAGCTACAGGGTGGAAAGAAGCTTCACAATCAAACACACAATTGGTATTTGCTAAATTGCATATTTTTGAAAACAACTAAAAAACATATACTATATCCCTTCATATTCGAACACAAATTTCAATTCAAACTTTAGTATCTTCATCCAACATTTTTCCGGTAACTTTTATAAAAAAAATTAGAAAAAACTTATAATCTATTCAAATATTCAATGTTTTCCCAACACATTAATTAAAAGAAAGCTAATCCAAAAATAAAATTTGGTATCATGTATTAACACGATGCACACATTCTCAACAATTTCACAAACACGTTGTACTATGGATCATTTTGCAACTCCATTCGCAATACCACAATCGGTGTGGATCTTTCCCAAATGTTCAATGCATTCCGACAAATTGAAATTTATTGAATTATTTACAAGAACCTCAACAAATATGAAATAAAAGTATTGTTGAACAGAAATAGAGAAGGATTTGTGTTGAAGAAAAATACGTAAATGCATTTGTAAATACAATCTTCAAAACATGTTACATTTAAAACGAATTGTCTTTAATTAATGAGTTTTCAGAAACTAGAAATTTCCCAATGAATTGTCGTAACTTTTTCTTCTCTTTCGCGCGCTCTGGTTTCAACCAGACCGCATTCGCAGTACCACTTAAATCTCAGTGTACGCAGTGGAAGATTGAAGTCGGTTCCCCGAGCTATTTAAACTCCTCTTTCATTTGTGAGAGTTAGAGACTCTCTAAAAGACAACGAAAACATTGCTTGTCCCATTTTAAATGCTTTGAAGAGGATCGTCTGACGTTCCCATTCACGAATTTGCTTTGTGCTTGAGTGCTGGAGACTGCAAATAGTCTGAGGGAAAAAGGCTATTAATACGATTGGCGCACTTTCTGTATTCAGTAGGGAATACGAGAAAGGTCATAAACCAAGCGATGGTGATATCAATAGCACGCGTCTGTAACTGGTTATGTAGTAGAAGCAAAATATTATCTTATAATGTACATTTCGTAAGTAATAAGTATCGAACAAAGTAAAAGTTAGTGATGTTGTAAGTAATAGAATAATTATGCGAACGTTAATATATTGATACCGTATATTATATGACTAGTTTTCTTGTGCCACCTCCGGCCGGTATTTTCATGTTAAAGAGTTTAATTTATGATTTGCAAATTCATAACAAAAATAAATTTTAAACATGTAACAGTTGATTGCCTGTTCCATTTCTCTTGCTGACTTTTCCATTTCTAGGCAAAAAAAAAGTTACAAGAAAAAGTGTAGTATGAAGAATACTTAACGCCCAAAATTTTATATTGGAGTCAGGTTAACGGGGTTGGTCAGTAGGAGCAAAATTAATTTAACCATATTTCATAACCATAACATTAACCATATTTCGGAAAATATATTGGAAACATATTTTCCGAAACGTTGGCAAACAACCATGGTTTAAATTAATTTTGCTCCTACTGACCAAGCCCTCTTAACCTGACTACAAGAAAGTGTCGATTAAAATACTTGTTTATCTCTTTTATTTAATTATAAAATTAGGTCTAATAATCGTCACTCTGATGAATTAAGTCGTATTAATTCATGTAAATGCCGGAAAGAGAGTACAAAAAAATTAGCGTTTCATTATCACTATCGCTCGATTTGTTCTATAAAAAGGAATTTAATAATCTTTTGATCACCTCTTTAGGTGACGAAAAACAACTAAAACGGGTTTTTGTTGCTTCGTTTTAAAAACATCTTTTAGAGAAAATTGTTAGAATTTTGTGGATGGAACTGCAAAACAATAATCATTTCTCCATCAGGAAACCAATTTGCGTCGAATGAACCTTCAGTTTTCTAGATTGGTGGAACGTAAATGGTCCAACTGTAAGTGACAGAATGAGGTTTTTTGTTTTCTATACAGACTTGCAGTATTTCAACATTAGTTTTAGAACTTTTTTATGGTCGTGAGTTCTGTGGTTAGAGTGGATGTAAACAGCCATCTCAGAAAGGAACACGTAATTGTTTATCTCACGTGGACCTACATTGCGTGTCCTTACGCAGGTCTGTTATTATGTTGTTAATCTTATAAATGGTCACAGTGTTCCGGATGGCGGAAAGAACGTGCCTAACTCAATCTCTTTTGTTCTAACAGTCCGCGTATAGACAACGACCTTGCTGGGTCGAAGCAGTCCAATGGGAATCCCAGGGGTTGGTTCCTGTGAGGGGTCGTTTTCGTAATTATTTCTTCAGATTGGTTCAAGGCGAATGCCGAAGCAGTACTTTAAACATTGGAGCATGAAACGCGCTCAACCCTTAGCCTGTCCTCACTCCGCCATTGAAGATGAAGGATGGTCCGATTCACAAACCTCAATCGTCCAATCGCCATTGAGTGAAACAGCTTCACCTACCCGGAATGAAACTCCCATCTGCGAGTCTCCCAGACATAGAATACGTCGGGAAGAAGAACCACCAAAATAAATAAAAGATAATTGATCTCGTTTGAATATTAAGCTCTTTTTAAATCGTTGTTTTAAATGAAAAATAGATTCCATCGAGCACAAACTTGAATGTTTCTAACCATCCGCGACACGGAGTATGGGTACCTTAATAACATATTAACTCGTCCACAAAAGATTACTCGTGCCTGATACAAAAACTGGGACACAACACCTAGGATATAGGACGCGTTGGTTCCCTGTTACGATAGTAACGTGTCTGTAATGTATCTTGCAGGTTATATCCACGTCCGTTGGTTCCCATGATATATCAAAACATACTAACTTTTAAAGTTTTTGGTTGTAAGTGTGTTTGATATGAAGTACTGCATAATTTCCGACTCAAAAGTAGTGCTTTTATTAGATTTTTGGTTGATGGTATCTTAGAAACGGTTCAAAAGTCACCCTACCAAGAGGGAATTCTCGATTCTGTCGCATATTTGTTTTTATTGGATGGCCTATCAAATACTCCACAATATGTTATATCAAGTTGCTCTTTCTGCTTTAATGCAAGTAGAGAATTCTTTTCAGATCCGTCCTTTCTCTCCCTCTGTCTTTCTCTCTTTCACTTTCAGCGAATTACGGCACTTCGTTTTCTCAATTATTACAATATTGGACCTTTCTTGAAGTATTTACTTTGATACATGTAATGAGACAGAAAGTGCAATGAGAACAACTCCGAAGGTTTTCAGTGAATTTACTATTGAGATATAACTTTCGTAAAAACTTAGATTCAACGAATATAGATTTAGCCAGTTTAATTAAATTTTGAGATGTAGCTTCAAAGTTTCTCCATAAAGCGACCGCCGTGGAAACGAAATATAAAACAAAAGTAGAAGGAATTAAAGAGAACTAGATATTGTAATTTCACCACAGACGCTCACTCTTACTTTGAAATTTTAGTTTGATACATATTATCGATCTACATACTTTGTTAGAATTATCCCGACAATCTAAAAGTTTAGTCAGCTCCTCAATGCGTACATGAAGATTTTCACAAACTGTAAATAAAATGGTAGGGATATAAAAGGAGTTGAAATGCGCCGAAAACATTGATTCAAATGACTATTTTTTAAATTCTACGATACCAAATAACTTCAATATCTCATATTGGATGGTTACAGAATACCGAATTGCGAGAATAAGATTACGAGAGAAACGCGATTCTATTTACGATACGATGAACGCGATTCTATTTAAACATTTCCATAATAAAAAATGTGGTAAATCGTTATTTTGTGGTTCATGAAAGATAATTGTTAGAGTAAACATTCGATCATTTTATAACATTTGACAGTGAAAATAATTCACTTTGTATATACGTACACTTAAAAATATCAAAGTCTGATTGAACAATGTTACGTTGGACTTTATACATAATCGCTTTTAAATAGCATTTTTTTACTTTCTCGCTGCCGGGTAGAGAGAAAGTTATGTAATGTTGCGCTGAAAACGGGGAATGTTTGGCAGAAAGTCTCTCATTAGAGGATCTTCGAAACAAAAAACTGGATAAATCCAGTTGATAAATTTAGAAAAAATCCTCTATCACATGGTGTAGCCAAAATCCATGTTTTATGGGTCCTTGATACCGAAAAATCGAATGTCGGCAAAACGTCTGTCCGTCTGTCCATCCGTCCTTCCGTCTGTCCGTTCGTTTGTCTGTGAACAACGTTAGATGTTAAACTATCCGACGATTCTCTCCAAAATTAAAATTCCCCAATAGATCTGGATGATGTCGCGGCCCCGTGAATTTGAAGCCATTATTTTGATTTTGGGGTATACTTTACATGAAGACCCAGGGATATTTTCCAAACTTTCAAAAAAAAAATAAACAAAAGGCAATATAACTAAAATTATAGTACAATAAAATTCGATTGTGCATGTTTTGTCCATTTTTACCCTGCATTACGTACATTTGGCTGTTTGAGAGTCATGTTTGCGCGCATATTTTAGCACTTGATAGTGCATGGAAATCCTGTATCTGGTAACGAGTAATATACAAACATGGCATCTTTGACACACCATGCGTTCTTTCACTCTTATCCTCTGTCTCAAGAATAACTTCATCGAAGACCACAGAGATTTGTGACATTAAGAAATATTTAGTGTGAGATTAGGTTCTAAAAATCCTGACGTATAAACCAGCTTTTTTCTCCCCAGAGTCGTCTTCAGTTTAGTACCAAGTTTGGTTTGGAGGAAACGCAGTTTAGTTATCCTATGTACCATAAACCCAAAGCAGTGCTATTAATATTTACTATGTTCAAGTGGGTCAGCAGTCACATTCTTTCGGAGAAATGGAATAAAAAGGTTGTGATTTTGATTTTTGCAAAAACCACAAAAGAGGGGAGTAAACATGAAAGGTAATCTAAAGAAAAGCTAAGCGACTTCAATAATAACTAACAGATATAATATTTTCCTGTTTAGATCAATGGTAGCGGGTTGAAATAGAAGTAGCAGTACGGAAATAAGTTCCTAACGCGGGTGACTGACAATGAGAGAGGTCATTTCTAGGCAGCGGCACCAAAAAAGACGACTCGCTGGCAATTGAATACGCAGATACTCACGATACTTCACAGTCGTACTCCTAAAACATTAATAGCAAGCTAGAAGGACTTTCATAAATCTATTTTTATTTTAACTTGCAATGGAAACGATTGAGGTGTTGGCATGGCGCTCACACTTTGACCAAGGTGAGTTAAATGAGAACAACTACAATTTTTCGAAAATAGGAGTAGTTTTGCGTAATTGTTATGAAATATAAGTAACTAGGAAAACCCGGCAGACCTTGCTCTGCCTTTCATCTCCCTCTTCCCCTCCCATCTCCCTCTCGCTGTCTCTCCCTCGCTCCCTCCCTCCCTCACTCTGTCCCAGCCTGTATCTGCTGCTCTCTGTCCTCATTCACATTTAATTGCAGATTCTGCACATCTCTGAGCAGATGAGGTATAATCGGGAAGCGCCGTACCAGCAAAAATGTAATAGAATGTTCAACGAGGTTTCATTCCGTAGATGACGGTGTGAAAAACGTTTTTTTGAGGTCTTCGGCCTCGAACTTTTAGTTTTTAAAGCCATAGAACGCATCGTTTAGGAGTTATTTAACGATATAGATTCAAAAATTCCTGCGGGTTGCAGTTGACGTAAATATTTAGTTTAGCGCCAGGTAGTGGAGTTAACACAGATTTAACAGCACATAAACCATCTCGGTGAAAAAATGCGTAGAAGTGCCAACTCTCATGGAGATCGGGTCAAGGGTGTCTGAGTTTAGCTCTTATATACACACCAACATCCAGTTTTATATACAGAGATTAAAATATTTTTTCTCAAAAACGGCACCCACTTCGCTTAGAGCACCTACGAGAACACTCTGTTTTGTACGAGATTACAAATGTCTCGTGTTCATCGTGTTCTCGCCGTCTACTCACGAGAAAGTGAGTCTCGTCGGTTGCCTGCGCTCTCGACGTTACTTAGGTAGTGCCGCAGGCTAGGAGCAGCTTCTTTCCTGGGCCAGCGAGGATGACTCACACCTCCAGCGATTCCTTCTCGATAATGACTGCCATGTGTATTTGACAGTCAAATAGAATACCTCCTGAAAATTTATTTTACGTAACGAACTGCTTACCAACTATGCATTTATATGATAGAGTTATCATTTGCAAGCACTTTCTCTCGAACAACTTCGTACATTATTCTCTGCCTAACTTTCGAAAATCGTGAAATACTGCTATTACTTGAGAACCTGTAATATTACATAATGCAACTTCCGTAATCTACAAAGCCTACTAAGCCTTGTTATGAGTCTATGACTTACAGTGAAAGGCACTAGAGTTTAGTTAGAAGTTTAAAGGGTGGTTCTTAAAGCAAACGTTTACAACAATCCGTATTCTATAGATATTTCGTCACCTGTCATTAGGTAGGGGCAATTTATAAGGAGTAATTTATTTTAATATCATCTCTCTTTTGTAAGCGTTTATCTACACCTTTCATTGAGAAAGACGTTTGATTTTTCTATTGAGCTAAATTTCGTATTTTATCTTTAAATCAAAGATTGTGGGCTCTCGATATGTTATCACTTTTTTAAACCATTTTAAAGTGTGTATATATCGTGCGAGTTGTTTGCGGTTGACACCGTTTCTTGTTTCTCAAGCTCCAATATTTTCGGTTTACTCAGTCTCCTTCTCGAAGACCTCTGGCACCCATATCACATTATATACCTTTGTTCCCGCTTCTGAATGGTCTGCCACGCTTCGTTCTTGTTTTAGCTGTCCAAAACCACACTTTCTTCGAGCACCTTGTTTTATCCATCCGTTGGAGGTGTCCGTACCAACTTCATCACTTGGATATAATTGTTTCTAAGATGGATTCTTGCACATCCATCCTTTGTCGGATGTCATTTCGTATATGATCTAAATTTTACAGATGACAGTTCCTTCTCCAAAAGTCGTATTCAATGGACATCACCTGCGCTCTATCTCTCTTAATTTCCACGTTTCTGCCCCGTAAGTACATATGCTATCTACTATTGTTTTATAAATAATGTTTTTAATCTTAACCACGGTACTTTTTTAAATACCTGTATGTGAGCCCATTTGAATGTTAGTGCGAAATGTTTGTCTGCAAAATGATGTAAGTATAAACTGTATGATTAGTTTACTGCTTCAATTATTATATGAACAAATAAATTTAACGAAAAGGAATGCTTCCTAGGTATTGCTGCGACCACAATTATCAAACTCAATGCTTGGTTTAATATGAGCAAAAACATGGAAATCAGAAGGATTTTAATTTACACTGAAACAGAAAATTTTCACGTTTGGGACAAAAACAAAAGGTCTCGGAGGAAATGGGAAATATTTAAAATTCTTCATTTTAATTTACAAAATTGTCACATTTTTACACAAATGAAATTGAATTTTGTAACTCACAACAAAGTAAATAAAATGTGTGACCATAAAATTGATATTAGATTATCTACAAAAATGTAACAAATATTCCGAATTTTCAGACAAAAGGTTAATTACGGTCTGGCTTCAAACTTCCAACGGAAATACCGTTTCTGAACGACATACCACCGTTTCATAACATAACTATAGAGTAAGTTATAATAAAAACGGTAATAGGCCAATAAACAGAAAAAAACGAACCGTCTGTTATGTGTTATTGGCCACGTATCACATCATAGTTTTCGTAGTACCATCTTCTTAGAAGAAATAAATCATATAACAAAATACCATTTCTTGGAATATTTGTATTCACACGCCACGTTCAGCTACATCTCTTTTGTTTCTATTGTTCTCGGCAGAAGGCTTACTGCTGTATCCTTATCGGACGCCGGCCGTTAAGAGTAGAAGTTTCTCCCTCGCTTTGGTGGTGTTGGGCCTATATTAAAACGGAACAGTTGTACGAAAACGTATGTATTGAGACGAAGTTTCATGGATTTGAACGTCCTAGACTTTACTGCCGAAGGTGGGTTATTTTATCGAAGTCTTGAGTTACAAGTCTCGAAGATGGGTACTCATGATTGTATCGGACGTCAGCTCTGCGTGGAAGATGGAACAAAACACGAGAACAAGAGAAAAATGAACACGAGAGAAAAATCAAGAGAGGGCGAAAGTCAGTGAGAGGTAGAGTGGTCGAAATACCAGGCGAAAATACGATCCAAAGACAGAGCTAAAGTGTGTGAGAGAGAGAGAGAAAAAGACAACAAAATAGGACGCGAGATCGAGGAAGAAAGCGAAAGCGAGATAGAAGACGAGAGCAGACAGAAGGCGAGGTTGAGGTAGAAGGCGAGGTCGAGGTAAAAAGTGAGATCGAGCGCGAGATAACAAGTGTGAGCGAGAGACAAGCGGGAGCGAGAGGCAAGCGAGAGCGAGAGGCAAGGGAAAGCGAGAGGCAAGCGAGAGCGAGAGGCAAGCGAGAGCGAGAGCCAAGCGAGAGCGCGTGAGGAAACCGATAGGAAAGCGAGAGAGCGATAGGAAAGCAAGAGAGCGAGAGGAAAACGAGATAGCGAGAGGCGAGCGAGAGGCGAGCGAGACCGCGAGGCGAGGACTGCGTGCGTGGCTCACTTTGCGGCGCCCTGCAGCGTCTCCCGGCGCCGCTTGGCCTCGAGCAGCGCGCACACGAGGCGCAGCGAGAGCGAGAGGCGAGCGAGAGCGAGAGGCGAGCGAGAGCGAGAGGCGAGCGAGAGCGAGAGGCGAGCGAGAGCGAGAGGTGAGCGAGAGCGCGAGGCGAGGACTGCGTGCGTGGCTCTCTTTGCGGCGCCCTGCAGCGTCTCCCGGCGCCGCTTGGCCTCGAGCAGCGCGCACACGAGGCGCAGCGAGAGCGAGAGGCGAGCGAGAGCGAGAGGCGAGCGAGAGCGAGAGGCGAGCGAGAGCGCGAGGCGAGCGAGAGCGCGAGGCGAGGACTGCGTGCGTGGCTCTCTTTGCCGCGCCCTGCAGCATCTCCCGGCGCCGCTTGGCCTCGAGCAGCGTGCACACGAGGCGCAGCGAGAGCGAGAGGCGAGTGAGAGCGAGAGGCGAGCGAGAGCGAGAGGCGAGCGAGAGCGCGAGGCGAGGACTGTGTGCGTGGCTCACTTTGCGGCGCCCTGCAGCGCCTCCCTGCGCCGCTTGGCCTCGAGCAGCGCGCACACGAGGCGCAGCGAGAGCGAGAGGCGAGCGAGAGCGAGAGGCGAGCGAGAGCGCGAGGCGAGCGAGAGCGCGAGGCGAGGACTGCGTGCGTGGCTCTCTTTGCCGCGCCCTGCAGCGTCTCCCGGCGCCGCTTGGCCTCGAGCAGCGCGCACACGAGGCGCAGCGAGAGCGAGAGGCGAGCGAGAGCGAGAGGCGAGCGAGAGCGCGAGGCGGGGACTGTGTGGGTGGCTCACTTTGCGGCGCCCTGCAGCGTCTCCCTGCGCCGCTTGGCTTCGAGCAGCGCGCACACGAGGCGCAGCGAGAGCGAGAGGCGAGCGAGAGCGAGAGGCGAGCGAGAGCGAGAGGCGAGCGAGAGCGAGAGGCGAGCGAGAGCGAGAGGCGAGCGAGAGCGCGAGGCGGGGACTGTGTGGGTGGCTCACTTTGCGGCGCCCTGCAGCGTCTCCCTGCGCCGCTTGGCCTCGAGCAGCGCGCACACGAGGCGCAGCGAGAGCGAGAGGCGAGCGAGAGCGAGAGGCGAGCGAGAGCGCGAGGCGGGGACTGTGTGGGTGGCTCACTTTGCGGCGCCCTGCAGCGTCTCCCTGCGCCGCTTGGCCTCGAGCAGCGCGCACACGAGGCGCAGCGAGAGGGCGGTGAGCGCGGCGCAGGGCAGCAGCTTGATGAGCACGCTGTACGTCCAGAAGTTGATGTCCACCATCGTCTCCCCCTGCTTGCTCAGGTCCACCACGTAGTACGTCACGTTGTGGTCGCTCTTGTTGTAGTCGTTTACCTGCAACAAGAAACAAAAAATTCAATTTTATTTTGTAATTTAAGGTCGCATCAACTACTAGGTCATTAGCGACCACTATTGGAACTAACGTTATGATATGAGAATGAAATGGTATGGTGATGATAAGGGGTGAAAGGACGAACACATACAATCATGCCCGAGGCGGGACTAGATCCCGCGACCCCATGGTGTAAGATCACTATGCCACTACTGTCTTAGCGATCTCGGCCACGGGGTCGGCAAAAACAATTTTGTTTCATCCACCTGCAACAACAGTTCGTTCAGATTGATCTTTACGTTCATCATATAATATGCCTATTTTTTATCGCTCTCACCTACAACAAAATTTCGTGAATTTCCACAATGATATCGCGACGTTTGAGCAATTAGAGCGAGACAGAAACCACGTGATTTTTACGTATATTGATCATCCCAATATATTCCGTATGGGGGAAGGCAAAAGTAAACCACAACAGTACTTTCACAGGAAATTCTGAAACATGAAATATATCAGTAATTTTTGCAGTGTACTTCAGCTCCTGGACTAAAGAACCCCCACATTGATCAAGATTTTCGTCCAGTTTCTCTTGATTCTTGGAAATGATGTTTACATGCTTCCAAGCTTTCCTTCAGGACGTAAAGGTAGGTCTTCTCTTCGTGGACGTTTCTTATGTGAGATGGTAATCGGAAATGATTTGTTTTTCGTCAGGGGTAACATCAAATCCCCTTATCATCAATCGCCATATTTTCGCTGTAGCGAGTCATTTCAATTACAAGAAAAATGGTAAGGGATGTATATAGCTGGTGGTCAGATGCTAATAGTTCCTATTATAGAGGACGTACTGTTCCTTGTTTTCAAAGTGTTTTCGAAACACCTCGTGCTACTTTTATTCATATGACTATATCTATAATGTTAGGACACGAGATAGTGATTCAGGAGCTCATGGAAACGTGCGTAGATATTATTTGTTCCCCCCACAGTTATTTTGACGTTAAATATGGGAAAAAAATGGGAATAATAAACCTTGAACCTCGGTCCTTACTTACGCTAATCAATGAAATTGTAGTTATCATATCATTTTCTGAAAGATTTGAGAAAGAATCTTTAATATCCTTTTCTCAGACTGTTCTAAGAATTGAGAATTATGTGACATTCAAAAATACTGCTTATTCAACATGCACACTTTTGTTTTCGAGTACCTGTCGAAAACTTGTTCAGATACAGATACTGAACTACAGTAATGACACTAAAGGTTGGAAACATTACTCTTAGTTTCAACACCTAGACATTTGCTATCAATAAGAATAAATCCGATTCATGTCCGGCTTTGGGAAATTTTATGTCAGATTCGCGTGCAAAATATTTATTTATGATCCGGATGGCATTTTGTTTTGGAAGTAGGAAATGTTTCGGCACGAGTCCAAATATCGTAATTATACGCGTAATCACTGTGTTTCATTAAGGTCATGCAAGTAGGTGATGCAATTCATTGTTTTCTTCAATGTAATTTGAGTTTTATCCGTGCATTTGAGGATCATCTCACATTGAGCACTAGTGCTAAAAATTTAACTTTTAGCGCGAACACCATTATGAAACAGCAGAAACCTAGAATTAATTTTTGTGCGTCAAAAATGTCACGAAGACATATTGTCTCACCTGAAATAATTAGATTTACCTGACTTTGAAAACTCGTGGGAAAGAATTTCCGGTTCGCTCGACTTTCATTTCTGGGAATTCACGCGCACAATGTTGTTGAAGATTTGTTGAAGCGTGAAATCACTAGTGCACATTGAATCTGTACTAACTTTGTTTGATGTTCACTGGAGCAAGATAACTTTTGCGCAGTTTAAAATTCAAAATGTGTATTGGTTCATAACTTTGTGAAAAATGTTCATTTGGCGTGATTTAAAACGGTACACAATATGAAATTCTTTCCCAGAGGGAATTTATTTAAATAGGAACAAATGAAAATGGCAGGGCGAACTCTTTTAACGTTTTCAATATTGATTCAAAGAACTATTGAGACTTCAAATGAAAGGAATGAGAATGAGAAATGAACACTAAGCAAGAGAAAGTTTGAGAAGCAATGAGAAATAAATTAAGGTCGAGCATATGATCAAACCGAGGAAATTAACTTAGTGCATGCTAGTACCACAGAACAATGAAACAAGGAAAGGCAGCTTAACACCTTCCAGAAGAAAATAAAAAATATATATTGAACAGAAAATATTTTTTTTGAATTAAAACATTGAGTGTTAAACACAAATAATACAAATAAATAATAGTGTAAATTGTTTTCCGAACAATTACTGTAAAACTGACAGATAAATGTAAGAGACAATTCTATAAAGCAACGAAATCATAAAATTCACAATTTATAAATTATTGGCATCTGAATTACGGGAGCACAATCTCTTACAGAGAGGCGTGCGCAGCCGAAACCAGGAGTGGATAAATTACATTTCTGGATCCTCTTGCCTTTGAAATTTTTAAATTTATATATAACATATTTTACATGAATATTAATAAAAAATCAAACAATGCCTTTCATTACGCAATGAATAAATATAACTTATTTGATACCAACCATACGGGTGAAAGGTAGCTTGGGGAACCAAATGAATTATTTCCAAAATTCTAAAGCTACAAAAGGAGAAAATATGGAATTGAACGTAATACCCTCGTAACACATCTGGGATCTCCTTTGACCCCACCATCATTGATTTATTAATATCTTTCTGAAAATTTGCAGGAAAATTTCAGTCTTATAGGTATATCTTTCGAATTTATAAAGCAAGTACCAAACCATTTTCAAATACATTTAAATTTTATAAGAATTATTATATTTTTTCGTTACATGAAAGTTGGTTGACATAAGGTATAGCCTGCTAATTTCTCATTCTCTTTTGAATCATCTTGTCATTAAATTCAAAAAATTGTGTCTGATACCATAAATATTTGAATTGTCTCGAAATAACTTATGCAAACTCTTATAAATATTTTTGAAGCATTATGTATCAGCAATGAAGGCTACATACGATGGGAGTTATTTTTTATATGAAATATTTAATATGAATAAATTATATTTTTATGGTAATGAAAAACTTGTAGCAGGTAGGCATACATGAAGTCAATTATTTACACTCATATTGCCGTACATTTTCGAATTACAGTTCTAAGTAAGCTTGGCGTCCAAAAAGACCCCAGATACAGTTCTTTGTAGAAAAAAACATTGCACAATGGGTGAAGTATACAGACAAACGGATACTCATAAATATGATTAACAATAGTTTTATTGTACGGAAATGTTAACTTTTTTCACTATACAATTTATACAGTACTTTGACACTTGTTGCCAAGAACACTAGTGGAAAATTCTCAATTCTCTCCAGAAAAGCCGTTCACTAGAAGTTCCAAATTGAAGTCAGAATCCAAAATATCTTCAATAGAATGTCCAGGGATGTAAACTACTATCGTAACGATGTTAACAGAGACACTACCCAAAGTACGCAATACCTCACGCACTATCTCACTTGTTGACTGTAGTTTCAAATCTCTTCTTCTTTTAGCCAGCGTTCGCAGCTCCCTTTTCTAGTAGTGACACCAAGAGAGATGGCTCAGCGCATCAGCTGATGTCACTGCAGTCCCTCTGACCAGGAGGTCCTAGGTTCCACTCCCGACGGTGGCAGGATTTTCGACACTAGCCTGTCAGCTACGACGAATTGAGTCGCTGTCTGCCGGAGAATTCTAGCGGACGGCTGCTCTGAAAGGTAGTTTCCCGTGGTTTCTCCGATCAACACCAGGCAAATGCCGGAGCAGTACCCTAGCAAACGGGCCATGGACCGCGCGCGATCTTTCCTTTCTCTTCCTTGTTCTATCCTCAGAACCCTTACACTCGCACTACTCTACCACACATGCCGTGAGACCGGTCGGGAGCTGAGAGCTTGTCCCGGCTGGGGCGGTGCCCCGCTCGTTGAAGGAAACCCCGCTAGTCGACGGTAGGTTGGCGCCGGATCTCGCCATCCAGCCGAAGGAAATAACAGCCACCTCCCGATGAAAAAATACGCACAACACTTACGGGAGAAATGGCCTCTGTAGTTGACGCGCCCGGAATTACGAACAATCAATCTAGTAGTGTCAAGGTCATACCAGTGACTCGCCGCGTAGCTCCCGTCTCCGTGGCTGCTTTCTAGGGGGGCGAGCCACACTTTCGGCACTCGCCGAGCAACGAGCTGCTGCTCGCCCAATCCCGAACAACTGATGTGTTCGGCAAATGTTCGGATCGTTTGATTTGTCCAAAAGACCGACATGTGGTAGGTAGGACGAGCACCCAATGTTCGTCACTCGGCAAATATCAGGCAACTCCTCCACACTACTCGGAATTCGGCGAGCGGTTGATCGCTGTTTGCCGAATAACGAATGTGTGAAGCCGCCTTTAGACGACCGCTGCCCTGTCGCGCACGGGAATGGGACCCCAAGCCGCTCGGACCTTTGTTCAGGGGGCTCCAAACCGCCCGGACCTTTGTTTAGGGGGCTCCAAGCCGCCCGGACCTTTGTTCAGGGGTCCCCAAGCCGCTCGGACCTTTGTTCAGGGGGGCCGAAGCCACCCAGACCTTTGTTCAGGGGGGCCCAAGCTGCCCAGACCTTTGTTCAGGAGGCCCCAAGCCGCCCGGACCTTTGTTCAGGGGGCTCCAAGCCGCCCGGACCTTTATTCAGGGGGGCCCAAGCTGCCCGTACCTTTGTTCAGGGGACCCCAAGCCGCCCGGACCTTTGTTCAGGGGGCTCCAAACCGCCCGGACCTTTGTTTAGGGGGCTCCAAGCCGCCCGGACCTTTGTTCAGGGGTCCCCAAGCCGCTCGGACCTTTGTTCAGGGGGGCCGAAGCCACCCAGACCTTTGTTCAGGGGGGCCCAAGCTGCCCAGACCTTTGTTCAGGAGGCCCCAAGCCGCCCGGACCTTTGTTCAGGGGGCCCCAAGCCGCCCGGACCTTTATTCAGGGGGGCCCAAGCTGCCCGTACCTTTGTTCAGGGGACCCCAAGCCGCCCGGACCTTTGTTCAGGGGGCTCCAAACCGCCCGGACCTTTGTTTAGGGGGCTCCAAGCCGCCCGGACTTTTGTTCAGGGGGCCCCAAGCCGCCCGGACTTTTGTTCAGGGGGCCCCAAGCCGCCCGGACTTTTGCTCAGGGGGCTCCAAGCCACCCGGACCTTTGTTCAGGGGACCCCAAGCCACCCAGACCTTTGTTCAGGGGGGCCCAAGCTGCCCAGACCTTTGTTCAGGGGGCCCCAAGCCGCCCGGACCTTTGTTCAGGGGGCTCCAAGCCGCCCGGACCTTTATTCAGGGGGGCCCAAGCTGCCCGTACCTTTGTTCAGGGGACCCCAAGCCGCCCGGACCTTTGTTCAGGGGGCTCCAAGCCGCCCGGACCTTTATTCAGGGGGGCCCAAGCTGCCCGTACCTTTGTTCAGGGGACCCCAAGCCGCCCGGACCTTTGTTCAGGGGGCTCCAAGCCGCCCGGACCTTTGTTCAGGGGGCCCCAAGCCGCCCGGACTTTTGTTCAGGGGGCTCCAAGCCGCCCGGACCTTTGTTCAGGGGGCTCCAAGCCGCCCGGACCTTTGTTCAGGGGGCTCCAAGCCACCCGGACCTTTGTTCAGGGGACTCCTGTCAGGCTTTTGGCTTCGCCGTGGCACTGGCCCGGTACTCTGGGAATTGTAGTGACACATTGTTTCGACTCGAGCACCGGCCTGGAAAGCCGGCTGCTCTTAGCTGGAAGGGCCGCCCAACCCAGGCATTGAATGGGAAGGTTACCATGAGGGTA
Source organism: Acheta domesticus (assembly GCA_031308135.1). NCBI lineage: Eukaryota > Metazoa > Arthropoda > Insecta > Orthoptera > Gryllidae > Acheta > Acheta domesticus. The sequence continues at coordinate 204,356,911 of JAHLJT010002406.1, forward strand.
AACAGCGTTCTGGCCGAATCCAGATACCCGCCTACCGGCGTACTTGTGCGCTGGGAAGGGAGGTGCGGATAAATTCTGACGCTTAGGTGCCTGCCCCCTAGGAGCAATCCTCCTGGTAGAACAAGTAACAGTATGGTGAGATAGGCAACGCGAGGCTTACTGCTTGCGCGCGTCTAGTATAAAACGCCCCTATACATCCAAAACACGAGGAAGAGAACAAGTTTTACTTCTCAAGGCAAAGGGGCCCCTCTCAAACATTTTTGGTGGGCCAAGGCCTCCCTGCCCCCCTCCTGCGCCCGCGCCTATGAAACTAAAATAATAAATTTTATAATGTAATAATTTCGATTATTGTAATTTTTAATACAATATGAAAGGACGGCAAGCATCTCGTACATGCTGTCGATTGGTTGTTAATTAATATTAATTATTTGTTTTTGTTGCGAACGTCAACGACCGCCTCTTGGGTTGTGTTGGCTGGTTGTCAATCAAGAATAATTTCCTTTTTATTGTTCCGCGAAGTTATCTGATAGCCTAGGTTCGTTCAGTAATGTCATTATGGAATGTTAGTGTCACTCTACACTTACAAATAAAAACTAATGTAATGTTTGATAGAAAATTGCTCCATTACTGATTAATGCGTTTAATGTCTTTTGATCGCATTACTTATCATCGAAATACATTGAAGCGAACTATTGTCACACAGTGGATACGTAGTAGAGGTCATCTGTTTCCTGGTTGTATTTCAGTAATCATCCGAAGGCCTTTTACTAATTACTCCCGTTTTCTGCAAAACAGGATTGTCTTTGAAAATGTTCATTTGGGAATGAATTCAGTGTTATAGTATACAATCCTATGATATATTTATGTTTGTAAAAATAATTTCACGTATTGTTAGTATGACCTGTTGGAACCGACTAAGAGCTTTGTTCATTTTGTATTTCAATATATGAAGTTATATACGTACATACATTTCATTTTGTTTTAAATCTTACGTATATCTTCAACATTAGCAATAAATAACTGATATTTGAAGGAAATAAAACAGTGTACTGACTTACTTCTATTAAGAAATTTATTTATTTTGCATAATTGACCTTTTGTTCTTGATTTTCTTTTATTTATTTCTACTTTTCAGTACATTCTTATTTGTTTTGCACTTTATATAGCAATACTTCTTCTTTACGGTATTTTTATTTTAAAGAAAAAATCTTATAAGTTTTTTTTAAAGAAACAAATCCTTTTTAATTTAAGGGTATTATCCTCTCAATCCATTTTAGGCACAATTTTCCTTCAAAATTAATAATATTCCATCTTCAATCTACTTTCAACTGCCCGAGCACAATATTTACCCAAACCGATTATAACGTAAATTACCCAAAAAATATTTGATCCTTCTTAATTTCTTACAAAATTTGTTAGTTTCTAAAGATTCCCGAACTTCTCTTTTCACTGGGTTCCCCATTACTAATAAAAAAAATTCTTCGTCTATGCTGAGAACATAACTGACCAAAGACCTAATAGTAGTTTAAGCAAATAGTTTACAATGTTAAGATTTATTGCAGAGTACATGTTTTGAAAACGAGCGACGGACGTTAGAAGAAAGTTTTCAAATTTGTACGAAAACAATAAAGAAACATTGTAAAGCAAGCATTACAAAGTTGCATATGCTATTTTTTTATCACAGCATTATAAACTTATAAGAGCATCAAACTTAATTCTGCAAAACAACTTTCCTGTGATGTCTCAGGTACTTGACATCCGTGCGAGAAAACTGTGGTCGGCGGTCCAGTTTACCTATATAACCTCCGATTCTCTCGCTGCGATTGGCTGAATGTGTGATGACGCAATCATTCGTGCCCTAAAATATATTACATCATCATTTGTGCCGTAAAACTCCCGGTTATGAACATCTTGCAACAGAAAAGGTCGTTTATAATGCTGGAATACAAAAAAATATTTAATAAAAATCATGCATTTCAAGAAATGAAATTCTTATGTACATGCTCAGAAGAGTATAGCTACTCATCTATCGCATGTTTTCTGTCTCCCAAACGAGTATTCAGTGTTCGTTCTCACAGGCAAATACATGTCACTCACATTTACATATTTTATACTTCCAGGAAACAAGCAATCAGGTTTAGTGCTGTGCATTTTTTATCACAATTTGCATTAGCATTTTTTTCAGTTTTGGTACCTAACCTCTAATGTACAATTATAAGTCCTCCTTTGCCCAAATCCTGTTAAAGCTCGAGTATTTTTAAGAGAAGAGCTCTGGAGGTAGTATTATTTTTCTCCAAATTCGGGGAGTTAAAAGCAGAGACCTAGAGCACAGCACTGGCCAAGGGAACCGACTATGAAGGCTATGAATTCTAGGAAAGGGTAGATTTACAATTTCTAGGAAGACGCTAGCGTTTGCTAGAGGCTTTTTCATAACGTAAATTAGTGATTGAAAGTCAGTCGAGTCCGAGAAGCCGTGCGGTACACATCGGGCGTGTTATCTCTCATTAGCTCTTATCTACAGTGGTTTTTCGGCGGCGCGATCTGTCGGCGATCAATGCCAAGTTATCTACCAAGTTCGATACCAAGTCCGCTGTAGTAGCTCAGTCTGCGGTGAGCTCTCATTCTATAAGGGCCGTCGCGCCCGAATTATCTCGGTTGTCAACTAGTGAAAGTGTTTAACTCTACCGGTCGCCCCGTTGTGATCGGCCTGTGCCCCGCGGGGCAACCGCCCCAAGCGGCGGAACACAGTTGTAAGTGGGTTTTTGTTTTAAGTCTTTTGACCCGATATCGTGCAGGAGTGCTCAGTGATCAATGGAAAGTAATACCGACCCCGCTACGGGGTCTATCATATCGCAAGCATTAAAAGTGGTGAACAACCAGTATTGCGAAGCCCCACCAACGGGTTTAAACAGTTCAACTAATTACCAGGAATCCCAACCGCCGACTTTAGAGGCAAAAATGTACGCGATGGAACAAAAAATAGTGTTCCTACGCCAACAACTGCAACTCCAACTTCAAATTTAATAAGACCTTCAACGCTCCCAACTTCCAAGTACATCCATGGAAGCATCAAACATTGCTAATGCGAGTGCTCAAGACTGTGCTCCCCCAATAAACGAGTGGCCCAATTCCAAAGGGAAATGGCCATCCACAAATGAAGAAGACTCCTGTAATGAAGTAGGTCAAACTTATGGTATTAATACTTCCAATAGATTTAAATCTTTACCTGAAATTGCTGATGAGGACGGTGATACCCAGTTAGAATTAAAATCCTTCCAATGAATATTTCTAGAAACCAAGATATTCTTAAAAATTTTAATAACTTCATTTTAGACGTTAAACAGGTAGCCAAGAAAGATTTCAGCACTAAAGTGAAAAATGACCACATCTCGATATTCATCAACAGTATTGACGATTTCAGAAATTACAGGAAATACTGTAATTTCAAAAGGATTCAATACTTTACGTACAGAGATCCTTCAAAAAAAATTGTTATGATATTTGATGTTCCTCTATCTTACTCAAATGATGAAATTAAAAGCGAACTTTCAAAAACATATACAATAAATTCTGTCTACAGACTATATGATAAACAAGAGAAGAACTCGAAATGTGTGCTATTGAGTTACCTGATATTGAATTCAACAGAGAAATTTTCAAGTTGGATAGATTGTTTAACAGCATTGTTAAAATTAAACCAAAAAACAAATTAAATCACCCCCTTCAGTGTACAGATTTTCAACAAGTAAATCATACTCAAGCCAATTGTACTCAGTCATAATATTTTACAAATATTTGTGGTGAAAATTGTCTTTTCCATCCTTTTTGTTGGTAGTGCCATGACATACTGGCACTATCCTACAAGGTGTCTTGTAGTGTATTAAAATAACTGTTGAAAATACCCTTGTCGTAACAAAGATTGAATAAAATACTTGTTTGCAGCCATCAGATTCCTGTTTGTTTGCATACAGGCAGTAAGCAAAATTGGTTTAGTTAATCAATTACATTAGTTTGAACTCGTGAGCCCGTAAGCTTCTCGCGCAACTGGTACACCTGGCTTTGGAATCTATCGACTTTTCAACGGCTATTTATTTTGACGCTCATGCGTTATTCATAAGCAATCTGCCTCGAATGATTTCATCATCCAGGTGAATTAACGCTTCGGGAGCTAAAATGGGATTTCGTTCTGTTTATTTTAACGCCTTCCACAAAACGCACTTTTTCGCACAATGAAGGATTCAATATTTTTAACATTCGTTTCTTCAATTGAAAATTGATGGCTAATACCATATTTTGAATTTTTAATAATGCTATTAAAAATTAATAATAATGCTAATAAAACATTAAGTCCGTTGACACTTGGTCAGCTGTGACACTGTCATCCAATCGGGAGCTTGAACGTCACAATAATGACGTCACTGTAGTGACGTTCAAGCTTTCGACTGGATGACAGCGTCACAGCTGACTGTCAATAGACTTAATGTTTTATTCGAAGTAAATACGTTGGCTTTGAGTATTCTTCCTCCGCCCCAACCAGGACCAGTTCTGAACTTCCGGCATATGTGGTTATGAAGTGCATACATGTGCTTGTATGAATGGGGTAAGGACAAGACAAGAATGAGGGAGGAAATATGGCGCGAGGTCCGTGACTCTCTTGTTGAAGGTACTGATCCGGCGTTCTCAAAATATTAATCAGCGAAACTACCATTCAGAACCGCCGGCAGCTAGATTTCCCCTCCAATAGTTGACTTCGACCCATCTTTATACCTTCTTTCAAACATCTATCATCACTGGGGCACGAACCCCATCATCTCTCGTTTAGCTATGCTGCAGAAAGCCACCGCAGCCGTTTAGGGAAGTCGAAAAAAGCATAAATACAAACTTCAAATGACACTAACAAATTACCCCTTCTATTTGATTTTATTAAAACTAGTCACTAAACACGCCTGACACCAATATTAGTAAAAACTTGCAAAATTGTCCGCTAAATAGGTCGAGTAGTTTTTGAGTCTATAAAAATATAAGTTAGTGGAATGAAGCGAATAACATGTGACTTTCCGGGGCTGCAGTAACCAACCACCTCTCTCTAAAACAATGTTAATTGTAACAGAATTGTAAAACAAAAGAAATGAAATATAACGAGAAACTACTTCAGGTTAGGCCAGATTCACTGATATTTGGCGCTGAAAGAGCTTTTCAATTTTTCTTTAGAGCACACATTTTATTAATATAGTTAGAAATATATAATAATTGAATATAAAGGTAGTTTGAATGGTTATATTTTATCAGAGATGATGATTCAGAGATGGTAGCAGGTATATTATGGTAATTCATAATATGAGTTAGAAAATAAATACAGCAATGACAGTATTAATATTTATTAAAACAACAAAGTTAACTTTCGGAAAACATATTTCCCATCTTCAGTGGATTTGTAACGTGGTATAGGAAAAATTAGAAAATAACAAAAAGTATGGACGAGCAAAAAGAAATTGAGAAATGAAATTGAAAAGAGATGTAAATGACTTAATGAAAATAATTACTATCCTAGCAGCCTGAACCTCACATAATCACAACAGTAGAAAATGTCCTAAAAACGTTAGGAAGTCTTCATGTTATGCAATGGGGACGGTGAAAACTGATAGATGAAATTATCTCACGCTTTGTTTATTACATTGCAGATCGTAGCAACGAGGACAGCGTCTCCGGGTATTGTTGTGTTCCTGCTGAAGATAAAATAACGCTGGTTGCTATGTATTATATTATATTGAAACATGCGTTCGTTTATTCGTAACAAATAAAGTCTGCTTATCTATAGAAAGTCTAGCAGTCGATATTCTTAATAAAAACCCTTAAAGAAGAGAGGAGAATCTGGAAGTGTAGAAGGAGCTATTAAATATGAAGTATATACTTGTATTCTCTCTGGCCAATTTTTAAAGACAATTAAATTTTTTCTTCTGCTTCTTTCTTATATTTTTTTATTACAGAGATTTATCTTTAACAAACTTTTGTTATAAAAATTTTATAAGAAAAAAGCAAAAGAAAAATTTTAATTGTCTTTAGAAAATGGCCAGAGACAATATATAGTTCAAATAAATTACAAGACAAATATAAATAAACTTAAATAAAAAGATTTAAAATGAGACTGATTTTTGTTATGATATGTACATTCAACTAAAAAAAATTGGATTTTTAAAAGTTTTTATGTGTCTAAATTTTTCAAAACGTTTGGTTCTTTGCCTTTGTTGACTAAGAGAAAAATTTTGAAGTTATCATTAGAGGGGAGACTACAGTTACGGGTCTAATGACCTTAGCAGTTGACGCGTCCGGGACCGTCAATCTTTCAATCGACTCTGGGAGGAAACGTGTGGCGCCGCGTGGTGGCGGCAGGTGAAAGCGTTTCTGGTGGGCGGAAACGCGTGCCCGCAATACGCAATGGCGCCCTCACGCGGGGCAATGATCTAGCCCGCATGATGAGGTGCGGCGCTCTCATGGCCAATAACCTTCCACTCAGTGTGAGCATCTGCGCGCACACTATTTCGAGTATTAATAATAATAATAATAATAATAATAATAATAATAATAATAATAATAATAATAATAATAATAACAAAAACACAATTCTCAGAGGACAGTTCAAATTGCTATGACTCAACACCGGAAACATCATCCTCATTCAAGTATTGAGCGTTTTACCCTTCCAAGATCACAAGGAGGGCGAGGTGTTGTAGATCTCATAAATCTACATAGCTCTCAAATTGCATCACTCAGAAGATACTTCTTGGAACATTGTGGGAGACTTCAGAAAGCAGTGAGCGCAGTTGATAATAACTATACCCCTCTGAACCTGAAAATGACTGATCCGCCTGTTCAGCTAGTCATTGAAACCGAAGAGAAAGCGAAGACACTGCACGGAAGGTACCCCCATGAGCTGAGCAAATCAGAAGTCGACATCTCTGCGTCGCACGCATTGCTCCAGCATGGGGATCTCTTTCCGGAGACAAGCCTTCATGATAGATATCCAGGACCAAGTGGTGCCAACTTTGAGCTACAGAAAACACGTTCTGAGAGATTCGACCACATGTAGAACATGTGAGGCCGCGAGCGAAACCATCCAACACGTGGCAAGTGGATGTAGCGGACACGCACAGTTGGAATATAAAAAGAGACATGATGAAATGGAGAAGCAAGGCCAATTATTAGCAATGAAAACGGGCTTACTCGCCACTTCCCTGCCGTATTACAAATATGTCCCTCAGAACGTGCTTGAAAGTAGTGAGCACACACTCTACTGGGATCGCTCCCTTATCACTACCACACAAGTCGGCGGCAATGGACCCGATATAACATACATTGATAGAAAGCATCGGCAAGCTTTCCCTATTGATATATCAATACCTAACACCCACAACATATCTGTAAAACATCAAGAGAAGATCCAGAAATCTCGCCCATGAAGTCGCTGCTCAGTGGAACTTGAGCAAAGTGACAACTGTGCCAATAATAATATCAGCCACCGAAGAGATCCCGAAAATGATACTTCCAGCACTAGAGTGTGTTTACTTGGATGCCAGAAGCATACATAATATGCAGAAGGCAGATATTTTGAATACATGCCGTATTGTAAGAAGCCATCTGAATCTTCAATATAGGAACCGCACTCTTGGCCATCATACCTGTGAGTGGTTAACTTACCGACCAGTAAAAACTGTGAAGAATAAAATAATAATAATAATAATAATAATAATAATAATAATAATAATAACTCCACCTAGGGAGTACACGACCTTGCAGTTGGTGGTGGAGCTTGAGTACCCCCATGAGCCTTAAAGCTATGTCAGTGGTAGCCTAGCTACCGGTAGGGCCTCCCTTGCTGAATAGGTTGAAGGTGAGGGGTCAGACGAAGAAGTACTCCATTTTGAGGAGAGTGGGTAGTAAGTACAGAGGGAAGGGTCATGAACCTTTGGACTTCCTGTTGTCGGCCCATAGAGGGTACAGGAGAGAAACTGGGTTGGCACACCAGGCCACTGATTAGAGTGGAGGCCCGAACCTTGCATTAGCCAGCGAAGGAGGCTGCCTTCAGCAGTCAGTGAAAATCCCGTAGGGTTTAGTAATGCCGACTGGCGATCGGAGGGACCCCTTGCTGGGCCCTGCGGGGGGATGTCCCGAGGCCACTGTGGGTCGCAGTAACGGATGGCAGGAAACAACCCGAGGGTTAAGTGTGATCTGTGAACTCGAACTTGCGTCCTGCGAATCTTCAATTCAAACCAATGAGCAAAATGGATAGAACAAGCAATGTAATCAACCTTAACGTGCCTTGTTCTACCAATGTCCCATACCTGCTCAGAAACCGAGCTAATGTCACCTTGTCGACGTCTGGCCATCCCACGGATGTTAGTCCCAGGGACCCAGAGCCGGCAGTAGCTCGAAGCCATCGTCAGAGATGGACCCGGGATGAATTAATGGAGGTCATGTGGTGCTTTTACTATGCAAAAGCGAAAAATGGGGGCTCAGAAATAGAAGTTTTCAAGGTATGGAGAGAGCGGAACCCAGATACGAGACCTACCCTAGACTCAAAGAAGCTTGCCAGTCAACGACGATACATACTCAGCAGTGGAAAATTCACAGCAGAACAACTTGTTGACATTGAGAGAAATGCGGAGTATGTACTTCGCTCGAACAACCCACATGACGAACATGTAGAACTTGAAAATGATGATCCCGTGGAAGGTTCATCTCTTTCCAGTGAAACACACGTCAGTGGTGAAAATTCATCTGGCAATGAATTACACGATAAGGACATAATGCGAAATCTCCTTCGGCGCGAGATAGAAAGAGTTAGTCAACTTCCGTTTGAATCTCGCGAACCGTTGAGGAGAATATACGAAAATGCCAAAGCTAAAAGAGTGATAGAAACAGTGAATTCTGTCTTAAATGAGGTGGTGGAGACCCCAGGCAGAGATCTAGATATTACTAAAATCAATCACATCATATATGCAACTGGATATCTAGTATCTCAGATAATTTTGGGGCCAGCCAAGAACACCGACGGCCGACAGCAAAACAGAGTAAACAGCTCTGTACCCCCATGGATGAACAGAATTGAGAAACGGATAGCCGACACCCGGCGCGAAATATCACTCTTAGCTGAGGCATCTTCTAAATCAATGCACACCTCTAAAGTTCAGCGAAAAATATTCAATGTTGAACAAAAATACCAAATTGAAAATGACACCAGCAGGCTAATGGTAGTTGAAAAGCTAAAAGAAAAAATTCAAGCATGGGCTCAAAGAATTAGACGTTACAAACGTAGAATAGATTTCCGTGTACAGAACCGGTTGTTTGAAACAGACGCGAAGAGATTCTATCGCAATCTGACTCAAAAACCGAATGGCAAAGCTGTCACTCCTTCAAAAGAAGACGTGGAAGCGTTTTGGGCAGGAATCTGGGAGGAGAGCAGATCCTACAACAAAGACGCATCTTGGCTTCAATCTGAAGTTGATGCTGCCGATGAACTTGTAGAAACAGTGGAAGATGTTCACCAATTCTCGGAAGAGGACCTCTTCCAAGCAATTAAGAACATGGGAAACTGGAAGTCCCCCGGGATTGATAAGATCCAGATTTATTGGATTAAGAAATTAACAGCAATACATTCTCATCTAGCAAAGGCTGTTAATAAAATTTTAGAAAACCCAAAGGAAATCCCGGAATGGCTCACACGCGGAATCACGTATTTGCTACCCAAAGCGGGAGACAGCTCTTTGGCGAAGAACTACAGGCCAATTACTTGTCTGCCAGTACTGTACAAAGTTATAACTTCAGCCATAGCTGACAAAATGTACAGACATCTAGATAAGAATCATCTAATGCCAGCTGAACAAAAAGGATGTCGTAAAGGCTCTTATGGCTGTAAGGAAATCTTGCTCCTGAATAAAGTCATCTTGAATGATGTAAAGAAACGCAAACGTAATTTGAGCATGGCTTGGATTGACTACCAAAAGGCCTTTGATAGTGTACCACACGATTGGATTTTGAAGACCATGGAGATCTATCGATTTCATCCTAGACTTATTGAATTTTGCAAGGCTAGTATGAAGTCGTGGAGTACCAGGTTACTAATCCACAGCGGAAAGGAAGCAGTAGAAACCAGAAGTATTCAGATTAACAGGGGTATTTTTCAAGGAGATTCACTATCCCCTCTGCTGTTTGCATTAGTTTGATCCCACTATCGAGACAGTTGTCGCAAGCTGACTTTGGTTTTAAGCTCCATGGTGATGAAAGGCCAATATCACATTTGTTTTACATGGATGATCTGAAAGTGTTTGCTAAGAATGAAGCGATTCTCTCCCAAATGCTGTCTGTCGTGAATGACTTTAGCAATGACATCTGCATGAAGTTTGGTCTTGACAAGTGTGCAAAAATCAATTTAAAAAGAGGGAAACTCACAACGTCTGAGAACATTGAAATTGATACGCACACTGTGATTCAAGATCTTGAGCCAGGTAAAACTTACAAATATCTGGGCATTGAAGAATGTGAAACCATCTCGAATGACAGAATGAAAGAGAGAATTCGTAGGGAGTATTATAGGAGAGTGAGACTGGTTCTGCAGTCCGCTCTGAATTCCAGGAATAAAATTTCTGCAATAGGTAGTTTGGCGGTACCTGTAGCCGAATACAGTTTTGGACTAGTGGACTGGACTCAGCAGGAAATTCGCACCATGGATCGAAAAACCAGAAAACTACTAACAATGCATCATGTTGCCCACCCTCGAGCTGATATACATAGACTTTATGTGTCACGTAAGGAAGGAGGAAGAGGCCTCAGACAAATTGAGGCCTCCTGGCACAACGCAATAGTCGGGATGGGAAAGTATGTAGTCAGCCATCAAGATGACCCTCTAATGATGCAGGTCATGAAATCTGACCGAAGAATGGGAAACAGAGGCATTGTTAGTGTAGCTAGAAGTATTGCGAAGAAAACTAGGCAAGACACGTCGAATAACACAGACACTGAACTTCTGATGCTGCTAAACATGAAGTGTGAAACACAAAAAATGTTAAAGAAATCGTGGAGAGACAAACCACTCCACGGACAATACCTAAAAAGAATGGACAAGGTGCAGATCAATAAAGATCAATCATTTATGTGGCTTAAAAGGGGAAGAATGAAGACAGAATCGGAAGCACTTGTAATAGCTGCCCAAGATCAGGCCTTGAGAACACGACATTATGATAAAGCGGTTCTCAAAATTTCCCAAGATGATAAATGCCGCATTTGCCTGGAGCAAGTAGAAACCATTGATCATATTGTCTCAGCTTGTCCAATCCTAGCAAAGACGGAATACCTGAAAAGACATGACAGGGTGTGTAGCTACCTCCACTGGCAGATCTGTACCGCACTCCAAGTTCCAAACACATGCCCCAAGTGGTACGAACACTCACCAAAACCGGTGACGTCTGTTGGATTGTGTACGATATTGTACGACCAACAAATTCAAACTGATCGCACGATAGCGGCAAACAAACCGGATATAGTTATCCGGGATTTGTCGAAAAAATCGTGTTTACTTATCGATATTGCTGTACCCTGCGATCTAAACGTCGTTACCAAGGAGGCAGAGAAACGTCTTAAATACAAGAGTTTGGAAATCGAGATCAGCCGAATGTGGGGCGTAAAAGCACAGGTCGTCCCGATAGTTATCGGAGCTCTGGGATTTGTTCCGCAAAATTTGAGTAAGAACTTGTCTAAACTCCCAGGTAATTCAAAAGACTGGGAAGTGCAAGAAATCGCTTTACTTGGAACAGCCCACATTTTGCGTAAAGTATTGTAGAGGCACCGATAGTCACCGGATCTGCTCCTTAGGTAGCTGGTTGCAACCTGGAGTAGATTTTATATTCAGCCGACTCATAACATCTTTAGTCGTGATGTAATGGAATAATAATAATAATAATAATAATAATAGATTGTTACTGGTGTCAGGCGCGTCAACATTTGAAGTACTTATTTCCGTAAGTGTAGTGCATGGTTTTTCATCGGAAGGTGCGATGATCTTCCCCGCTGGATGGCGAGATCCGGCGCCGATCTACCATCGACTAGCGGGTTTTCCCAACAACGTACCTCCCAACAGCGGGGCACCGCCCCAGCCGGGACAAGCTGTAAGCTCCCGCCCCGTCTCCCCGGCATGTGTGGTAGCGTAGTGCATGCTGGGGTAAGTGCGTGTAAGGGGAGATAATAGGACAAGGAAGCGGTAGAAAAGATCGCGAGGGGTCCATAGCCCGTTTGTTAGGGTAATGCTCCGGCAGTACCCTAAGGATTCAACCTGGTGTTGATCGGAGAAACAACGGAAAACTATCGATCAGAGCAGCCGACCGGTAAAATTCTCCTCCAGCGAATGAAAGTTATGCAATGCTGCGCGAAGAAACGGCGGATTTTCGGCAGAGAAAAAATAATTGCTGAGCCCTGATAACGAAAAAGTAGATAAATCCAGTTGTTAAATTAAGAAAAAATCCTCTTGCACGTGGTGTAGCCAAAATCCCTGTTTTGTGAGTCCTTGTTACCTAAAACGTTTTTTTCAAAACGTCTTCTTTAATCAAAACTCTTTTGTCAAAACTCTTCTTTAATATTCTTAAAGTAACATTTCGGTTTTATTATTAGTAAACCGAAAAACTGAGAATTTTTTTAAAATATACTTTGGGCGGCGATCAATGGCAGCTGGCAAAATTATATGGCAAGGCAGAAAAGCTAGGCCAGACCAAAGAAATTAGAACACTAACTAGTACGAGAATGTCTATGCCATTGTGTAGCACCACTTGTTAACAATGGTTCACGAGGAACATGTGCTCATTCTCCAATGGCACGCCGGGAACAGCGGATCTTCCTAAGGATTCCCTACCACTACCACGCCAGTACCAACCAGTCGGACTACACTCCTTGGGTTTGTCTGGCCTACAGAAAATCAGCCTTACTACGTTTTGGCCGTACCTTGTAGTTACGACAACATTCATCTGATTCATGAAACATAAAACAAATTTTGCAACTAAACAAACTTTTTTAATAGTTTTTCACTACTTTCATGTAACTTTCAATGGCCAAGGATAGACAAGCGAAGGAAATGTATTATATTATTAGTAATATATTTTTGTTATGCACTTACATGACACAAACTTTTCCAACCTGAAAATAAGGACTGGAGTTGCCTCGCTGTGCTAGTAATACACATTCGTAAACGTTTGTTCGTTTCGTTTGTTCGTTGCAAGTACTAACACGTTGCTCCGAACTCTTGCGCCTTCGAAAGTTGCACTGCGGCAAACATGCTGCGAGAAGTTTCGACGCGTGGGTTTCCATTAAAGTTACCCTCACGCAAACTTCAAGAACTTGGGTGTGCTAACCTTCAAGGCAGATCGCCGTAGATGTTTGTTGTTGTTCCAACTCGCGTTATTTCTACCAAATACCACGTGAAGCGCTTAGCGTGAAGCGAGGAATAGAGAACGGAGAGAGTATAAAACCGGGAGTGAACCGCAAAACTAAACTAGAAGCTGTCGGTTTGCAAATGCGATTACGGCTATTTACGTTTCATAGAGAGATAGTGGAATACAATGTAGCCAGGTAGGATTTTCCGTGAAGTAATTAAACAGGTATTTATACTGTATGAAGCAGGTGTCTGGATGAAAATCTGCTATTGTTCTTATTTCGTGTCAGACACATAAATGTGTCCTGAAATTTCTAGTTTTATAGGATTTATCATTTTACTAAAATTGTTTTAAATGTATGAAACACGTTTCATACAGGTAAAAAAATGTAGTCGAAGTTAAGCCCAAAACAATTCTCTAAAAATGCTCTTTATAGTGAAAACTCCATCGAAATCAGCTTAGTAATTAAGGAGATTAGTTCTCTTGAAAAACGAGAGAGAAAATTTTAAAATTACTGAATGGGTTTTATATCATGTGCATAAGTAAGTGATTCTTTTAGCATTCAGAAGATAACATACAAACACATTTATGTTTTAATAATAGAGATACAAGCATTTGCCGGTATTACAATCAACTATGAGTGTCAAAACGTATTACTCACAACAGGTCCAATCCTATTCTCCGTGTTAAAAGGAGACCTGTTATAGGAGGGAGAATTCTAAGAGGGACTTCAGCAAGGACGCATAGTATAGTAGTACAGTAGATCTCTCTATAGTAATAATTGGGGGAAGTTTTTAATGAAATGTATTTTTTTTCTTTTCACTTTAGAACAATCGCGTTTAATATAGACATTAATTTTATGTTATGACTGAAGGAAATGACCCATTTTTACTTTCCCGTATACGAACGTATACACGGAGTGATATATGTAGTATAGGGAAAGTTATGTAATGCTGCCCGAAAAAATGGCCAATATTCGCCAGAAAAAAATTCATTGCCGGGCGCTGATAACAAAAAAGTGGATAAAACCAGTTGTTAAATTAAGAAAAAAATAATCCCCTAACAAGTGGTGAAGCCAGAACCCTTCTTTTGTGGGTCCTTAACACCGAAAAACCAATTGAAAAGAAAACGTCTGTCCGTTCGTCTGTCTGTCCGTCTGTGAACACTGCTAGCGTCTAAACCATACGTACGATTTTTTCTAAAATGGATATTCGCCGGTCGATCTGGTTCGAGTCAAAGCTTTGAGATTTTTAAAAAGATTCTATAAAATTTGGGGGTACTTTGCATGAAAACATCCCGATATTTTCAAAATTTTCTCAAAAACGGCTCCAAATTTTTTTCTTTAAATTTCTTGTAAGAACAGAGTAAAATACACTTATTAAGGTGGCATATGTCCTATTTTCACCGATAACTCTGAATTTTTGAAAATTGTGAAACTCTGAATTTGTTTCGGCGTCTTTCTCCAACTACAAAATTGAAGATACAGATTTTTCCTTCACATAATTCTCACATAATGTGTTCTCCAAAGTGAGTTTTTTGTTTAAGTCATGTACATTGTTCTGAACATTTTAGTAATTTTCGTACAATATTGCGTGCAATATGTGCAATTTGAAAAAAAGACAAAAACCAAATTATCTCAAAAACGGCTCCAAATTTTGTCTTTAAACTTTTTGTAGGGATAATGCTAAATGTGATGACATTAACTTCATATTCTTCTATTCTTTTGTTTTTTCAAAAAATGCAAAAATGTAGTTCTTTTTACTTGTCTCTCACGTCGTGAATATTTACATCAGCGGCAATTTGTTCACATTATATTTATGAGTATATGCGCTTTAAATAATGTCAAATAAAGTTTCTGGAAAATTGAATAGTTTTCTGTGAAAACTAGCTCAAATTTGCGCATTTTCAGAAACGATCAAACGTCATTTTCTCAAAAATGGTTTCAAATTTTTTGTTCAAACTTTTCGAATGGATAGTGCTAATTGCAATCTTTAAGAAGGCGTAAAGTTAATTTGGGGTATTTTTTCCAAAAATTACAAAAATTTAATTCTTTTGAAAGTTCTCTCATATGGTTAAAATGCACATTTCCAGCAATTTGTAAACAGTATTGAATTTATGAGTGTAAGTGCTTGAAATTACTTTAAATGAAGTTTTTCGAAAACCCAAAAATTTTCTGTGAAAAAGAGCTTCAAATTTCGCATTTACAGTAGGCCTTAAACCTCATTTTCGTGCAAACGGCTCCAAATTTTTCTAAGAAAATTTTCGTTTAGGACAATGTTTAACTGTTTTTCAATATTCTTAAAATAATATTTTTGTTCTATTATTAGGAAACGAAAAATTAATCAAATGTCAAAAAAAAAATCTAGTTTGGGCGACGATAGATGGCAGCTGTCAAGAGTCTTGGCAATTCCGAATAGCTAGCCGAGACCAAACAAAACAGATAACTAAAACGGTCTGTGCCGTTCTGTAGCACCACTAGTTTTCATCTTTCGTCAATTTCGACTAAGTGATTTTTTTGTAATTTTTAATATACTTTTCGCTGATTTCGTCGATTTTAATATCATTTTAATGACATTTGCTTCAAATTATATTTAAGAAATGCAATAAATGTTCGACGCAGAATTTCTGGGTAGCCTATTCGATTTCCTCGCTCAGAAATGCCGTTGTTTGCAATCTAAGGTGCCTCTGACGCCTATCAGCGTGACTGACGGTTTAGTCGCTTTCGGGATAACTAAAGTAATTAAACTAAAATAACTAAAGATTTCCTGATAAAGAACAGTCCAAAACAAATGTGTGCAAGCTGAGTGCACTTAAACAAATAGAAGAAGAAGAAGAAGCCTGAATTACATCACGTATCCAAAAGCTTGAGCTGTTCATTTGAACTGGTTTTGAAAATATTTTTAAAGTAATTTTTCTTTGCTTTTAGAACATTTTAAAAACATTTTAAGAGTATTTTATAGATGATTTTTGGCTATATTTTAGGTCATCAAAACCCTCCCCCTTATGATAATATTCAAAGAGACAATAGAAATAATTTTTTAATAAAAACTAGTGGTTCTAAAACTGCATGTTGTTTCTCGCCCATGTATTCACGCAAAATTACGCGAAAAGTACTCCTATTTTCAAAACATTGTACATGACCTTATTTTAAAATCTATTTCTGATTTCATGAAGGAAAGAAATGTCTATCTATATAATAGTAGTTGTAGGAAGACTCCGCAAAACTGTTGGAATTTCGCCATTTTCAAAAAATTTTGTTTTCAACGAGCCTATTTGAGAACCGCAGCATTCTCTTAAACGTACTTTACACTATCTAACAACAAAATTTAATAAAAAATAATAAAGCCATTTTTTTTAAACTTTGGAAAATGTCCCAGGGACTTCTTGCAAAGTACCCCTAAAAATAAAATATTGGTTTCAAAATCAAGGGGCATATAATATTAATAATATTAATTTTGAAGGAAATCGGCTGAATGGTTTAGCCGCTAGCGTTGTTCACTGACGGACAGACAGGCAGACACCCGGACGAACAAACAGACAGGCGGATGGACGGACAGACAGACGTTTTGCCGTAATTCGATTTATCTGCGTCAAGGATAAAACAAGGATTCTGGCTACACCAAATACCTTGAGGATTTTTTTTCTAAATTTAACAACTGGATTTATCCACTATTTTCTCATCAGACCCCTGTAAAACCAGTTTCTATGCACAAAATTGGCCGTTTTTTTGCGCAGCGTTACACACCTTCTCTCTACTCCGAAGGGAGAAAGTAAAAATTATTCCTCAATTAAATGAACAAATGTTTGTGTAAGAATTTTTCTGAGAAACACTTCGTTTCTACACAGCAGTTTCTCGACTAGTTCTCTTCTTCTACAGCGTTCCAAAGATAGTGCTTACAGTGAGACGAAGGACCTAAAATATTTAAGAATTCAGCCACGAGAGCATAGCAAAATTTGTTATCATAAGGAAAACACTCACAAAACGAAAATTATTTTATTTTATCTCAAAATAACGTATAAACGTTCATTTTTTGTGAATAAGATATGAAAGATTAAATTGATCTTCATTTTTAGCCTTAACGTTTTTCTTCGAACAAACGCTTTGCCCTGAGAGCACTTTTTAAAGTAAGTAATTTTTTGGCAAAACTGTGATATGTACATTTTTGTCATCAGCTCGACATTTGTGTCTAGTAAAAAGTGTACAAGTCAAATCTTGCTATAAAACATTGTTATTTTTCTGCACATTGCCAGTATTTTTATTATTCAAAGTACGAACTGAAACAGTGTTTTCGCTCTTCTGTAAAATAAGGGTTTTTGACTTGGACTTATGATCGTCCACCAAAGGCTCTACTGACGAAGATTAATCACTGTTTTGTTTATGTGTCTGAGTCATCTTTCTGAGTCAGAGGCTTATTTTGTTTTGCAGGAATCAACTTGTGTGTTTGTATTGCACTGATCATTACTGCAAGTAGTGGTACTGTCACTCTGAATTTGACAGTTGCAAAGTCATAACCTAACTCTTAATACCAAAATTTCATTCCTTATGGCAGAAATCAAATATCAAAATTTCACCAAGAGCTCCCATTATTTTCCCTTTTTGTGCACTATTTGACTGGGCTACATGGTTGAATTTTCCTTCAAATAATAATATGATAAATTTTTATTACTTCCACAAAAGTATTTTCTTACTATGTATTATATTTATGTTTGAAAAGGTGTGTAAACTAAAAGTAAAATATTTCAAAATAGGTTTGCTTTTCAAAAAAACATGTTTTCTTCAAAAAAAACAATTTTCATTCAAACGGGTATCCTGTTTAGGTGCCAGCAATGGTCAATTGAAAGTTCTAATTAACGTACGTGCTATAAAAACTTTTTTATACAGGAGTTGTAAAGAAATACTTGATTTTTCGGTTGCTCCCCCTTTATATGAATACAATTTTTTTTTTATTTTTACAGTCTTAGAAATAGAATTAATGGTAAATTGTTGAAAAACTTTTTTTACGCCTTACACATTGATTCAATACAGACCTCTTGACTAATCGTAGTTCCGTCAACAATTAAAACGTACAACTTATATTAGCATAAAAAGTTAAACTCGAGAACATAGAATGGGGTCAAAAAGAAAAAAGGATAGTAGTCAGGAGGATGAGAATAAACAAAAGGACAAGGAGAAGAAAGAAAATGATTCGGTAGAATAGAGGAACAATAAAACGGACATAAGGAGGTCGAAAGAGTGAAGCAAATCTAAGGAAACGAAATGGAAGAGAACAAGAAAAAGAAGTAAAATATGGGTATATCGTGGTAACTGCAATAGGTCGCATGTCAAAAAATCACTGTGATGAATCTAGAGAACTGCAGCAGTTGCAATAGGTCATAAGACGACGGACTACTGAAATACCGAATAAAACAACTGCACAGTTGCTTTCGCAAATATAACAACACGGAGGGGTAGAGAACGTTTTTCGTTCCTCTTAAAAACTTTGGTAGATTTGCCTTACGATCTATTTTACGATCGATCTTAAGATCTATTGCAGTTACCACGACGATTATTGGGAAAACTGTTTCACACTTTCACTACCAATGGGACTTATGTGTCCCGCTGGCTTGTGTAGCATCTGATGGGGCAAATAATTATTTAAAAATGCTGTACCGATGTCCGATTGTTGTTGATGATCAAAGAGATCTACGTTTTGCTGCATTTTACGTTCGTTTGCACCTAGGAAATTGAAACAATTGACTCATTTTCTTCTTCGAATTGCGTGACTTATTTGGTATACCAAAAAAAATTCCAATAAAAATTAAAATTGGCAGTGAAGGGTGTAGAATAAGGCGTGATGCTTGGGACTCACCCTGTTGCCTTCGCTGTCGACGGGCGCCTCCCCGGAGGAGATGGTGAGCGCGAGGTAGTGCGTGACGCACAGCAACGGGCTGAGCACGTAGGCGGCGGCGATGGCCACCAACGTCGTCTCCCGGCCACACCACTCGCGGTTGCGCTGCGGGTGCGCCACGGCGATGTACCGCCACACGGCCAGCGTCACCGTCAGCCAGATGGACACCGTGTGGCACACCTGCGCATCACCACGCTACCATCAGATTCACGCGCCGCCACACGGCCAGCGTCACCGTCAGCCAGATGGACACCGTGTGGCACACCTGCGCATCACCACGCTACCATCAGATTCACGCGCCGCCACACGGCCAGCGTCACCGTCAGCCAGATGGACACCGTGTGGCACACCTGCGCGTCGCCACGCCACCGTCAGGCTTTACCACACACCGCACCTCAAGACGGCTCCACACGTTCGGCATTCGCCGAGCAGCGAGCCACTGCTCGCCCGATCCCCACCAGCTGATGTGTTCGGCGAATGTTCGCTCCCTTTGATGTGACCAAAACGCGGTGGGTAGTGCGAAAGCCGAATGTTAGTCACTCGGTAAATAGCAAGCAACTCATCCACACTACACGGGATTCGGGGAGCGGTTGCTCGCTGTTCCCCGAATGGCGAAAGTGTGGAGCCGCCTTCACGTCAGAACTATTTTGTGCAACAGAATAGGCTTAGGTGGCTTACGCTTCAATTGATGTCACTGTAAAGTCTGCACCGCAACAAAAATTACAATTTAATTATTTATTTTTTACCCAAAATGTTTTATTCTTGAAATGATAGCAAAACGGAGGAAATTGAGAGCATTCCTTCACATCCAGATTGATAAAAAATTGAAATATAAGCAATTCCAAGAAGGGTAATGTTTGGCAGCATATGCATTTGTGACCATTTTCTCTTATTATGAAACTTAATAAGAGCCACTAGAAAACCTGTTTCAGAATATTTTACGGGCAGTCATGTCATTGTTGTCTTGACATTATCTTGTCTTATCATTGTCTTGACATTATTATGAGTCTTGTTAAATAGAACGCAAAAGTCTTAATCTTTTTGTCGGATTAAGGGACTGTGAAGGTATTGTGAATGCTGAGGGAAAGTGGATCATGTAATAAGCAATATGGAACGAGTGTGATGAACAATGTTCATGAGTGAGAATGTGTATTCGAAGCGACAAGGGACCGATGCGTGAGCATAAGTAGTTATGCGAAGGAATAAAGGAACAGTGGAGTTGTTTTGGAGTGTCGGTGGACAGTGAATCAAGTGATGATTATGGTGGGGGCTAGCATAGTGAACTATTGTTAACGTTTGATTAAGATTTGCAACATCAAAGACTGGGTGAAGGCCCAGGGTTGGTCGGTAGACGAGCCTCGCCACGTGGCACGTCCCGTGCTGTAAAACATCCGGAGAGAATTGTTAATAGTAATATCGTGAGCATTACGTCCGCGAAGTAGACGGTACGAGAGGCGCGGACGAGATAAGGAGATCATTAAGGCTGAGGTGGAACATGACTTGAGCGAAGGACGGCCGACGTTGCCCAAACGTTCGAGCGACGTTTCACAGCAGCCTTCCAAGCCTCGGCACGCGACCGGCGCCGAGGACAAGCGAGCGACGCCGAACCTGCAGGAGGTGCCTGCTCGCCGAGGTGCCTGTAGCCAGACGGGTTGGACATCTAAACGGCAGGTTTTTATGTACTTAGCAGTACACTAAAGGTTGATTACAAAGGTAGCAGTGATTCATAAACATTCCAGGGGTGGGACAAATGAAAGGAGAATTACATTGTAATGAAACATTTTTTTTAAATAAAGTGTTATGTTTCCAGTATTACGATTGTCTTTCAATTGGATGTGCATGAATACCCTGAGCCCATTCACGAGAAAGATTACCTGTCCCCTTATTATATTAAAATCATTGTTGTATTGGACCGAAAAACCGGTTTGTTACAATATATAAAATATAATCTTGTCGGAAATTAGAGCAAAAAGTAATCATGATTTTTTAAGATATTTTTGGCTTTGATAGAACCGTTTTAATCAATTAAACATTGGTAATGACAAAAATAATTTATTAATCATGAAACAAAAAATATTCAATATTATAATTTTGTATTAGAAGCACGTTCATCGTACGTTTACATCGTAGCAAAGCAAATTATATTATCAGCTCTACAAGCAATTATTATACAGGTATCCAAATCAAATACGTATGTCTAATTCGTTTTATGTTCACATTGTCATACATCGGCAACAAACATTTCCAGAATAAACGGTCATGATACTTGAATTGTATATAATAGTCCGTCATTATCGCAATTTTTCTTTCAAATTACTCGCTACGGTTCGAATTTCGCGTTCTCATTGGCGGTCCCCACTTCTAGAATGAGTCTTACACCTACCCATCCAAGCGGCCCGGGTTTCCACTCAAGTTACTCGCGCGCTGCTCTCGAGGTCAGTCAAAGTGCACAATGCTGTGCAGATCTAGCCTAGAGCCGTCACACATCCATGCAGTACCCATAGCAACTTAATTTCTAAACTATTTGTTTAAGTATTTACAACGAAACGCACCTTAAACACCATGTAAATATTGAAAATCTTCATCGCACTTTTATTTCAAAACCATTTGATAATGAATTTATCAACGAACAAGGCATTAAACACCATCGTAATGAATAATGACGTGAACTATTTGTGGGACACTTACCCATTACACGTTTCAGAGGAGTCTTATCCAAACCTGGCACATCACGCCAAAACCATTTAGATTACTTCTTTACGGCATGATACTAATTACCATGAAAATTCGGACTTTCTATGGCATCTACCCTTCATCTCTAATCAAAACTGTTGTTCAGACACTCTCTTACTAACATCCCGTATCATAAATATGCAAAACACGTTTTAATGAAAATGTATCTTTCGTATTAAAGCTATGTAGATAAAGAACAAAAAAGCAGATAACATCAAAACTATTTAACAAACAAATGATAATACGACAATAATACGATATAATGATAATACGAGAGATCTCTCCATCGTCGTATTACATCTAAACTGTTCAAAGTACATCTGCCTCAAACATCGGACTTTCACATATGTAGATAAATGCAGATAATAGTTTCAGGAAACCAGGACGATAATTGTAAACAAACGGATACTTATGGGACATCTGCACTTCGTCAAGTCACATCATAATAATGCATAAAACATCAAATTCGATGCGATTAGCCAGATATTTGCATTGTGCAAAATTACGTAAGGACCGGCAGAAAACATTCCCAAATACGTCACCATGACACACGTTATGTATTGATTATAAACATTGCCGGTAAGTACTAGTTTTGATGCAAGAGTACTGAAAAGTTAATGTTCATTGAAGGCGCGACATCATTAAAAAGCACTAGCATTGCCCACCAACATTGATGACATTCTGCTCCGACGTTCCCCTGAAGTACATCAGAGAAAATCATGGAAATAACCAGACAGAGAAGCCGGCTTTTAGAATGTTCATCAACGTTGTAACATCATCCTACCGCGTAATTTCAGTTTCAACATTAAACAAATTAAAGTCTCTTTGAAATGGAAGGGAGTTATTGCAATTTCAGTTTAACATGCTTTACATAAGAACAGACGGGGAACCCGGCAAGTTCCCGGTAACTTGTATCACTTTGAACTACATCAAGGCGTTGCGGCCGCTTTTGAGTTGCGTACTTCACATGCTCTCGAAGCCATATTGCGCGCCCGAGGCGATCGGAGCTCGCCAGGTATTTTGGAGCAACTAACGAAGGGACTACACTCGCTGAAGAGGACGTTCGAGTGCCGAAGTGAGACGACACCTCATCTTGTCACCCTTGATGTTGCAGATGAGTCAAGAGTTGCGGTTTATGTATGTGACAAAAAATCGTAAACATCAAACGGTGCTATCCGAGGAAACTATCCGTTGAAATTCGGTATTGGACTATCTCATGTTTTTTTTCATAAATAGATTTTGAACATACATCGAGAAAATCCTGGATATCTATTGGATTTTGTTCTGTAACACCATAAATACTAGTGATGCACAACAACATATGGTTTCTCGCAATACGCCGTTACGTAATATTATAAAATTACAATTTTTGCCCGATTAACACTTGATTCTTTACTAGAAAAATTCTGAACCAAATCAAAGTGTGTACAGTGCGAATGTGCAATTTTTTCGACAATCAAGAAGAGTAGTCATTTCTTACTTGTACAAAAGGAACAACCATGACTAAATCACAACTATTACAGTTTTTGCAGTACTTTGTGCAGACAAGCAAGAATAATTTCACAGAACCTTGCCTTGATATCATCAAAGTGAGCTTACAATTTTTTAACGATTCTTCCATAATCAGCAAAGGGAAGTCTATAAATTGACATCCAGAGCTGAATTCATCGCAAATATCGCTTTATGAATGAATAAAAAAGGTAACAAATCTATGCGATTTCAAAAAGGGCTATAAATTCAGTCAGGTACCTTTCCACCTTGAAACAAGTCATTGAAACATATATATGAATCCCTTTTTTAAAATATTTCATCTTGTATTTCAACTACACCTTCGTGTTATTTTTCGTTGAAAATCGTCAATTGTGCCACTTTCAAAATGTTTCTTAGCCCTTCTCCCTCTCCATGCATCGTGGCGGCCGGCGCGGCGTCTGGTCTGGCCTTCCAAACGAAGTGTCCCTGCGGTGGTCACGTGGTTCGTGACGCGAACTGGTGCTGCGCAGAACGAACAAAAATCTATGCGCCTCAGTAGTAACCATATCTTTCTATTATAGTTCCATACAGCGAAAAATGTTATTGACCAACATTGGGAAATCTCCGAAATCCAAATTGCCATGGCGTGGAATTACCATTGTCATATTGCGACAAGGTATCTAGTGAAATTCCTTTGAGCAAAAGAAGCGCAGGAAATTTGAATTTTAAATTTGCAAATTTGTCGTAAAACTAATCGTATTTTAAAAACAATTCACGAACTTATTTAAAAATCTAATTTTTATGGCATCAAAATAGACGGTTAGCATTTGGTGGGGGAGCAAATTATATGAAAACTTGTGACTTCAACTGACGTATTCTAACAGCATCCAGTGATTTTAGCTCCTAAAATGGAATAAATGAAAACCTCGGGGCAATAACATGCTATGCCGCAATACGGAAGTTTTGAGAAAAAGGAAAGCAAAGTTTTAGACATTGCGTTCTATACAGTGAGATACAGAATATTAATTTATGAATTACACTGACATCTTGCGGTGAATCTTTAAAATATAAACCCTACTTCTATAGGGCGTCGAAATACACTAATATCTCAATTTCATCAGAAGTGTGGTATAGCATGTTATTGCTCCAAAATCTTCAATTAGTTATTCAGCACGTGTAAGTCTCAGAGTCTGTTTATATGTATGTATGTATGAACGCAGCGTGACAGCCCGTGAATGAGCTCAGACCTACTAGCGACGTCCCTGCCTCGCGGCCATGGGTTAAAGTGGTACGTGTGGTAGGCACGTAGACATCCCCACGCCGTATTCCAGTCTTCTTAACCTGAGAAGTGAATTTTCTCATCGTCACACAGCAACATATACTGGAACATACAAGGAGAATGCCCACTGTAGTCTGCCCTTGACCTGGAATCGAACCGGGAGCCGCGTAGTGGAAAGTGAACACGCTGACCAAGAGCTAGTCGCGAGGCTCGTTAGAATCTACTCATGTTTGACAACACTAAATATTTCAAGAGCGATATGTGTCACCCGTTACGGCGCGCATCCACATCCTTTACCAAATCTCCGAGTTACTCATGTCCTGCTCACGTCAAAAGGGCTCCAGCGCTCTGTGTCCGTGCATAGCAGTACATGTTCAAGGAGCATAAAGAATGTGGCCGGCAAATATTGTCAATAATGCACTGATGCCTACTGAAATGGCAACCAACAACTCCTGACTTTGCGAAAATACTCTCTCCGCAGTACATGCGAAGCAATGTGGCGACCAGTGGATGCTCTGCTCGTGATTCATCAATGCGGCGGCGGCGTCCTGCGGCCTTGTGCCCCTTTCGTTTCTTTCAACTTACCTGCGTTTACCCGAAACTCAACTTACCCGCGCCTACGCACTTACCCGAAAAGCGCTGCACCTTGGTAGCAATGTTACGAAGTATTGTATTTGAAATGTAAAATGTTACTTAACCTGTATTTTATTCTCTGCAAGTAGGTTCGCAGATTTTGGGAGGTAAATAAACGGGCAATATTTGAAAATACACGAGAGTAAATTTGTGACAAGGAGAGCTTATAATTGTTTATTATAGGTTTGATACCAAATTTAAATATAATGCAATAGCAATGTGGTAACCAAAATACGAGTACTACTTTATAACTATCGTACTCGTCCTATAAGGAAACTTTAGGAAGGAGACTTGACGTTGAATTTACCTCATATAAATAGATAGCAGCAATAATATTCGTGAAACATGAGTGCTTGGATATTCCATTGCCGCGAAAGGAACATTTCTAAAAATATTCGCGAAGTTTTCGTCATGCGAGTGTGCAGTACGTCACCAGTCGGTTTCGCGTGTTAGTGAGAAGCGGCGACACGAACTGTACAATAAGTCGGTGTATTAATAGTGCAGTGGCGGCGTTGGTGGCCGACATGGACTAACGCGAGCCAAACAGCATGCAGGGGACGGTGATATCTGGTGTTTGATGGATGGTGAACGCAGATGCTTGCGGAAGGGGGCCTATTCTTCAAACAGGGAAGTTGTAAATCATTTCTTTGGTTTTTAAAGAAGAAAGATTAAATTTTTCAAGGCCAAACTCTGTTGTAGGATATAAGAATTTCAATGGATGTTGGCACATTGGCATCAAAGATGATTCAAATTTGGCGCCGTGGCGGGAGATTGGTTTTTAATATCAATCTTTGGCCTTAATTACCAGCTCAGAATTTGCGTTTTAAACGTACCGCGTCGAACTTCCCTCCAAAACCCGCGTGCTGGTTGCGAAAGAGCGCGATAAACTTCTTTGCTCTGAGTGTTTTGAAACAGGTTGGTGGAATCTACTTGTTAGCTCAGCAACCCTCTACCAGGTGGCAGTTCCTGCTTGGTTTGCGCCGCAAAACCCTGCATTCACAAAGAAAACGGTTTGGAGGCTTCCGTTTCAACCTATAATAGCATTGTCGCCAAATTCAAACGCCGAAACAGAAACTTCACAGCAGTTTTGTTGCTCGCACAGGGAACAAGTTGCAATGAGTGTGCATTAACGTTCCATGAGAAAAGGTTAAGCTCTCAAAGTTGGTACTAGTGTCGCCTTGATCCACTGCCTGCCAAAGAATAACCGCCTTTTGCGCGGGAAGCGAGCTCAAGCAACGAGCGAAACTTGTTGGAGAAAAATTAACAAAAGGGAGGTTGATTTTCCGTGAGAACCAGGTAAAAAGGTAAACGATTAATTGCTTATTTCTTCATATTATCTTCTAATAAGAGGAATACATTGTATCTTTCCAAAGATAGAGCGAGCGTTTTCCAGAATGTTCGTTCGCCACTCCCAGTCATAGCTCTCCCCAGTACATCACTTATTTCGCTGCCTTGACAATGGATGGCCATCATAATTAAACGAAGGGAACATACGTGTCCAGGAATGAATGAGCAAAATTATTGTAAGTGTGAATGATTATTTTGGTGTTTATATTTCCTGTTATGCCTTGCTTTGTGTTCATTTTCGTGTTTTGTATTTTATATGTTTATTTTGATGTGTGTTTATGTTCGTACTGTTAACAAACGCAACGGAATATCGTTTAGTTGAAAAAAAGAAGGGAAACTAAAGAGAGAACTTGGCTAATAAATGAAGAGAGGCATAACTGCCTACCGTTCGTCATTCTCTCACAATGGCATTTTCATTTGAGTAGTAACAGTTGACATCCTGGCGACACTACTGCGGAGGCTATGTTTAGGGTTCCGAACGGAACAGGTCACCATCCACTATACAAATTTATGTGACAGACTGCAAGGGGGTAGAATAAGTTGATAGCAGAGTACCAGTGAAAGAATGTAGTAGTAATAGTTAGCTTGACAGAGCAGAATCCCCCATTTCGTTACATTGGCAACCCAACATGAGGCTGAACAGGTGTTTGATAATAGAGCAAACCCCCCATTACGTTACAGTTATTTTTAATATTGCACGTATACGCAATATTGCGCGAAAACTATTAAAATTTTCAAAAAAATGTACCCCACCCGAATAGGAAACCTAACTTTGGAGAAAAAAAATTGGAACTCTGAATATTGTTGTACAGATTGATTCGGCGATCAAAACTTCAATCTAGAAAATGTGAACTAGTCGCAAAAAATAGAAATATTTTAGGTAGAATGATTGAGTATTTAGTAAAATACTATGGCACTCATCATTCATGAACTAGCATTGAGAGGGCATAATGAATCTGAAGATACAAAAGACCATGGCAATTTTGTAGACTTATCGTTACTCGGTAATCTAGATAGTGTGATAGATGATCATTTAAACAATTATTATATTTATAAATATAACTCAAACATAACAAAGAACGAGCTGCTAGATTGTATGTATGAAGTGTATTTGGAGGAAGTGAAGAAAGACATAGATGTAGCTGATTTTATTTCTGTGCAGACCGATTAAACAACTGGTACAACAAGTCGAAGTCAATTTGTCTTAATTTTACGATATGTTCCCCTTTCGAAATCTCAGCATTCCAGAAGATAAGCTGTGGCATTAGCATAATTTTTGTAAACATCTTTAATTTCCATTGACATACCAATATTTGGTTAAGCGAGTTAATAAAAATCCCTACTTTTGTTTTTTTGTGAAAAACGTTTGCATTTAAATATTTAATTGACTGATAATTAATATTAATTAAACGGTCGATTAAATGATGATTCTTTAATTAAATAAGTTAGTGATTCTCAGATGATATTCGTGCTTTTACACCTGGCCCCACCAGGAAAAGTGTCACGAGCCGCCACTGGTTTAGGTGCTTGTATACGAGAAAGTAAAAATATTTTTTGAAAAGAAATATAAATGTTACGGTGATGGGAAAGAACAGTAAATATTATATTAATAAACTCTTTCTGTAAAGTTTGTAAATTTTGAGAACTTTGTTCATTATTGATTGCGATGATCAATACTAAAGAATTTTGCCCACACTGTTGCTTTAGTAACGAATGATGTTGAATTTCATTGAAATAAATGCATTCCATGTTTCGAAGTACATTATTGGCTGTGTATGTAACAAAATATTTAATTTTACCTATAAAGTGACATTTTTAAACCATGATTTCCCGTATTTAAAGCAGTTTAATGAAGAGAGATATCTTGTAACTTTATTTTGCTACTTTTACTAATCACCATTTACCTGTAATCATTTTACGCTGTGACCAATCACATTGTGTCGTTCACGTGTGGCAGGCACCATGGAATTCAAATGCCCGCTCGATTACCGCCTAGACGTGGAAAACGCCACCTAGGCTAGTGGGTTCGGAACTAACACAGGCTACCGAGTTCAGAGAATAAACACTGGCCATGAGAGCGTGCGTGGACTGTCTCATTTTGCTTAGTGGAGTACAACGTGATGGATGGCAGTGGGGCAGGGGGAGGCGACGAATGGACCTTGGCGATTATCACACGGCCGTACCCAACCAGTGCATGGCTCATTGAGTGAGCTTTTCGAGAGCCGGTCTCGTGGACACGACTAACGGCTGGTGAATTTATATTGTGCAACCCGCCTCAAGGAACTGAAGTGAGTAACAAACTGAATGTTTATAGAAATAACTTTAAAAGTGATAAAAGTGACTAAAAAGAACCTTTATTGAAACATGTTAGCCGAAGAGAGAATGTTCCAGATTTAATATAGTCATCCTCTTCAACAAAGCAATATGATAAGGTCCTTGTTTATTACCATTGCTCAAAATGAAGACTTATTGTTTTAACTTTCTTTAATACAAGTTTTTTGTTTTTGATTTTTAATTTATAAGTATTAATTCTACTTTTTATAGAGGAAATATAATTTGAAGGAATGATTGGTTTTTATATGTGAAAAACTGAGAAAAGATTTTATCACTTCACACCACTGTCTCACTTATTTTATACAATTTACGGTGTATTTAATTTTTGGGAGTGTAGGGAAGGTTTCGAGATATAAGTGAATCTGAATACCAATAATGTAATTTGTAACATGCGCTATTTTTCTTATATTAAATACGAGGGCATTAGACATGCGTTTTCATTGTGATTTTCCCAAACATTTCATTCAAGCAGTTGCGAACTCACTTAATCTTCTTCTTGATGCTCGCCTTCTCTCTAAAGATTTTCATACATTCTAGAAACATATGAACCTAGAAACAGAGAATAGTCTCAACGTAATACACCCTTTTTGAATATTGATTTCATACATTAATAGTAGGCTAATCATTACCACTAGCGATATCGACATTCCATTGTCTGTTAGAAGACAAACAGGGTTTTGTAATTACTAGCGCACCCGCGCGAGAACTCTCGCACGTTACCAAACAGAGAGGTACACCCGTGCAAATCAATCGCTTAGAACATCAACTAATTGGTATAACTTCACATACACGTGCAGACTCTGTCTCTGAACTGGTAGTGTAGAATCGAGAAGCGACAAACCAGGAAAAATATGGTAGAATGTGCGAGAAGACCTCATCTTGCGGTGTGAGAAACGGGGCCTTGTGGCTTAATCTCACAATTTCAGGTTTTAAGGCCCTAGACCTCTTCGTTTTGGAGTTATGTAACTATATAGATTTTAAAATTTCTTCCCGACCGAGTGTTGCGGGTTGCATACGATATTAATATTTAGATGTGTTCTTTCAACAAATTGTGCATATTCTTAAAGTTAAAGTGGAATTCATCAAGCCTCTGTGATTTTTTTCTTTAGAGACTTCATTTACAAAGATTGGTTGCGAGTGAGAATCACAAACTAATCTACAAGTATCTAAGCGTCTACTTCTATGCCTCTGAAATAATATAGAAGAAGATTATTTGTAAGCATGGTTGTATGATTTTCACTCAAAAGATTAAATATTAGATGTATAAAACTTGCAATATATTTAGTGACATTATACATAATCTTTACACATTCACAAGAATGTCTGAGCCATATTGTAGCAGAAGCTCAAATATGACTTTATTGCTCCGAACAAACAAAATATCAAACAGCGGCGAACATTATTTACCGAAACAACAGCTCATGGGTCTCTAAATTGAAATGCATTTTGCAATATTCTGTTACGTAAAATACTGTTTACAAAGTAGAACTTCCAATAGCTAATATTGCTTTCATAGTGCAACAAGGTGTATCTTGTCCTCGATATTATAATGTGCGAATCTGTAATATGTAGCCAAATGAGAATCAGTGGTCAATATTTCCATCTTGTGTGTATGCTCTCCATTATGCAAACATAGTGAACTGCCTGGAAGTTACACAATATGTTCCTGAATCTAAAATGTTAGCCATAAAGTCCGGTCATTTTTTTTTTAAATTCTGGCCCTGAAGAAATAAGGATAAATAAGATAAATTTCTTTGCCCACACGTCGTATATAGTTTTTACTGTTTTTTTGACAAATAAATAAATAAAAAATAAATAGTACATGCCACGAGTTAATATGACATAAAGTAAAGGTGTACTCCTAAGAGCTAATTTTTTGGGGGCCAAAAAAGGAAAGAAAGGAAGAGAATTTGAAACACCCAGTCTTAAATTTTTAGATTTTAAAAAATGAGCTGTCTGTTTTTATTCGTTATGTATTGTTAGGATGCGAGTATTCTTGTTTTACGACATTACACCTTTCACTACCTCTAGCAATCCGCTTCCACAAACTGAAATTTTAGGTCCAGCACCGCACCGACTTAGATGGCTCAGGGCATAACTGATGTCACTGCAGTGCCGCAGACCGGGAGGTCCTAGGGTTCGAGTCCTGGCGGCGGCAGGATTTTCGACACTACATAGCAAGGTCGAATTCTGCCGTTGCTCGGAGGAGAATTCTAGCAGTTGGTTGCTCTGATGAGTAGTTTTCCGCGGTTTCTCCAATCAACACCAGGCGAATGCCGGAGCAGTACCCTAACAAACGGGCCACGGACCGCGCCCATCTATCACTCCTCTTCCTTGTCCTACCCTCGTCCCTCACACACTCATTCGTTGGTCCGCTACCTCCACTCTACGCTAGATGAAATGAACATTGCCAATGCTTCTCACGGGATTTAAACTCATACCGCTGGTTTGATTGGTTGCGGGCGCGTCAACTACTGAGATTTTAGTCCCGTAAGTTGAGTGCATCTTTTTTATCGGGCGGTGGCTTTGATCGTTCCCGGCTAGAAGGCAAGATCCGGCGGCGACCTACCGTCGACTAGCGGGGATTTCCCTAACCAGGTATCTCACACCAGCGGAGCGCCGGTATACATTTTAAAGGGAGCAGGGACAAGCTTTAAGCCTCCGACCGGTCTCCCGTGTGGTAGTGTAGTGCATGTTAGTGTAACTGTGTGTAAAGAGTGAGGATAGGACAAGGAAGAGGAAGGAAAGATCGCGCGCGTTCCGTGGTCCGTTTGTTAGGGTACTGCTCCAGCATTTGCCTGGTGTTGATCGGATAAACCACTTAAACTACCGATCAGAGAAGCTGGGCGATAGAATTCTCCTCCAGACAGCGACTGAATTCGAACTAGCTGAAAAGCTAGTGACGAAAATCCTACCCCGTCGGGACTCGAACCTAGGACCTCCCAATCAGAGGGACTGCAGTGACGTCAGTTGATGTACGGAGCCACCTCTCCCGGTCCATACCACTGGTGTAACGCATCTTTGGAGTCAAATGTCCCAAGATTAAATGTGGTGCGTACTGGCTGCGATGCGTCAGTGGCGTCATGGCCGTTGTCTCAGCAGCACTAACTTGGATTACTCGTAGAGTTTTCCATTCGTTGCACTGAAACCCACTCTAGTGCAGGGCAAAAACGTCGTCGCTCTGCATCAGTGCTGCCCCACACGCGTGAAGGGCAGCCACGAATGAAACGGATTCCGAAACTGAGTCAGTGCGCGAAAGAACGCGACAGACAGAATGCGAAAAATAAGAATTTAACGTGTGATTTATTTATTTAAAAACTACCGAAAACTTCAAACGCATATCTGTCGAAATTTCATTTTTTTGATATGTTATTGATGGATATAGTACAATATATTTTCAACCGAAAGGTATCTACAGAATTATTTGGTTATTGAAAACCATAAAAATATTAGCATGAACATTTCCGCTGGCGTCTGTATGCGCGTGCGAGTAACATTTCTTGGCACGTAAAATATTTGAATAATTTTTTAAGGACATTAGTCACTAATATTATTTTTTTTCTTAGCGTTTCGGAATTCAGACGTACCTACACTTTGGTTACTAAATAGCACTGGATTTGTTAACATGAAGTTATATAAGTTTGAATTTTACGAAAAGAAACTGATTTTCCGAACTTTGCGTAAGTCACAAAAATTATGTCAAGACATTTCTTATAAAACCTAATAAACTCCATCATTCGAAGTGTCTCTGCGTGACATAAGATCCTAAATTGCCTTCACAATTTCACCACAAATCCAAATCAACCTTCAAAACTTCGATACCTAACCTCAAAATGGCCCAGTGCAATGGAGTGTGATGACGAGCTCGTCAGTGCAGGTTAGGGCGCCCCGAGCGCACCCTGGTCCCGAGTCATTGCGGGAATGGAACATGGGCTTCTTCGCACTGGTGCGCCCTAGCTGTCGAATGGAACACGAAACCAGTCTTGAAAGCAGCCAATGGTCATTTGATGAGTTGGTTGAGACCCAATGGATAGATTAAATCTCATCCATTATGTTATTTTTGTTTTATTTTATTTCATTGCGTCCTAATGTTTTTTTTATGTGTTTGATTTTGTTTTGGTTCATCTTTATTAATATCTGTGCACCTGAAGATAAGGTCAATTGGTTCAGGAAACGTGTTTTGAACTTTTAACCTAAAAATGAATATTGTTTTTAATTGTCCTTAAAAGAAAAGGATACCACAGTAAGAATAAATTATTAAAAGAAGACAATCGCTTGTGGCCTCCTCTGTTAATAAGTTTTTTTCTTTTCTACTTATAAAATGTTTATTACAAACTTTAGATATTAGCCAAACATAAAATATATTTCAAAACTAATTCTACAAAAACATGTGTTGATGGTTTCATTGCATCTAATAAACGTTGATAAAACACTATGAATTATTGTACAATCTTTCCGGCATTTACATGAATCGTAACGACAATTTACAATACTGATGATAAATAAAACTCATTTTGTCTCGAAAAAATTAAATGAGGTTTTTAAACGATATGTTTTCGTGTAAGTTCCAAGAAATTGCACTATGCGTGCAAAAGGGAGGAACCGGGCACAACTGTAAGATGTTTTTAATGTGGTTTTTATTATGAACTTTCAAAGTAGAAATCAAACCGCCGCGTACGTCCGTTCGTCGGGTCTCCCTCTCTCCCTCCCCCCTCCCTGTCATTGACGATGATTTTTAGAGCATTTTGGTGATGTGAAAGCAATAAATATTTACCGTGCTAAATGTTATAATATCAATAAATAAAGGCAGATTTGAGTTCCACGCGCAATAATGCCTATGTTTAGTTTCTAATATAAATTTCTTTTTTTAGAAAATTGATTTTCGATTGATTGATTAATGATTCCGTGCACGCCCACTGCTATGGTCATAAGTCTCGTAAGTGTAGTGCATGTGTTTGGGACAGGTGGTCCTCACCTCCTGGATGGAGAGATCCGGCGCCGACCTTCCTGTCGGCTAGCGGAGTTTTCTTCAACCAGGTATCTCCCACCAGCGGGACACCGCCCCAGCCGGGACAAGCTGTAAGACCTCGACCAGTCTCCCGGCATGTGTGGTAGTGTAGTGCATGTTAGTGTAAGTGTGTGTAAGTAAGAGGTTAAGATAGGACAAGGAAGGGGAAGGAAAAATTGCGCGCGGTCCGTGGCCCGTTTGTTGGCGTACTGCTCCGGCATTCGCCTGGTATTGATCGGAAAAATCACGCAATGCTACCGATCAGAGTTGGTGGCAATAGAATTCTCCTCCAAACTGTGACTGAATTCGATCTAGCTCTCTAGCTAGTGTCGAAAATTCTGCCACCGTCGAGACTCGAGCCTAGGACCTCCCGGTCAGAGGTACTGCAGTGACATCAGTTGTGCCCTGAGCCACCTCTACCGGTTTGAAGTTTTACCTCTCCATCCAGTGACTCGCCTACTTTGAAGTAGGGCGCTCCTCTGTCAATCGTCAGGGAAAATCACCCCTGGTCAGAGCAATTGACCCAGAAACGGGATCCATTTGTATCAAAATCGTTATCTTCCAATGGCACATAAATTCTTCATAGTGACATTGCTTCAACGATCGCAGCTATCAATGTTAGTGCAAAATGAATGCATTTTACAAAATGTGTTTTTTAACAAAACTGTGTCTGTAAAATTTGTGTTTCTTTGCGGAACTTTGCATTCAAACAAGAGTTACCTATCAAAAGCTGTACCACAAAGCATCCAGATTAAAGGCAATCTCCAGCCAACAAAAAGAAGCCAAAGAAAAATCTTCTAGCGACCCATGGGAGATGAAGGAAAGTACAAAGCTTTGACAAGGTTTTTATTCCGTATTTTACATAACGTTAGGGAAATGTGTATCTACTCACAAAGTGAACTTCATTGACAAGGGACAAATTTTTCCTTGCATATCCTATGTATCGTTCGAGTTTATAGTGCTGTGACGTCAGCAAACGGATATTTTGCTACTACTTTACCACATACTATATTTGAAATTTTCTACGTTCTCTATTCACACAGTGGCATGATAACATGCCCTATCAAAAAATATGGAGTTCCTTTATTTTGAAAATGAATTTGGCAGATAAAAAATATTTTAAACACAGTAAGTCAACGACAGTAATAATTATTTTTTAGGCAGTCTCTACCAAAAGCGGTACTTGTATAGCGTGGTAAAACGTCAATTTTTAGCAATAGTGCTAAAAGTGAGTTGATGCCCTAGTGTTTAGATAAATCTATGAGTTCAACCAAGTTTCGTCTGACCGTTCAGTCACTACTGAACTGTATCATTAAGTGATTTTCATACTTCAGTTAAAATAAAATAAAATGTTTCTAAAAATAGTGTAAGACACACAGGTTGTAAAATTGTCCGACTCTGTATACGTCAGTCCGTCTGTCTCCCTGTTCGTCCATCTGCCCAGCTGTCCATGCTTCTGTTCGTCCGTCTGTCCGTCTGTGAACAATATTAGCGAAGAAAATATTCGTAGGATGTTTTTCCAAAATGAATATATCCCGGGCCATCTGGCCCGATTTGCCGCTTTGCGATTTGGAAAACATTCTTAAAATTTTTGGGGTAGTTTACGTAAAGCTCCTAGTTCATTTTCAAAATGTTCTCAAAAACAGCGACAAATGTTTAATTAAATTTCTTTTAAGAGGACGGTGAAACCCACTTCTAAAGATGGCATAAGTCCTATTTTCACTGTTATCGTCGTTCTTCAATTACAATATTGATGATAGAGATTTTTTCTTCAAATTAAATTTGTTATCCACCATCAGTTGTTTAATTACTATCACGTACATATTTTTTGAAAATATAGGTAATTTTCCCGTGATTTGGAAGAAGTATGGCCATTATTAAAAAAATATTAGAAACATGATTTTTTTTAAAAAGGCTTAATTTTTTCTTTAATATTTTTGTGGGGCTAGAGCTAAGTTCACTTCAATAGCCTGTGGCGTCGTGGCAACGCTTTTAAGTGGGCGGCATGCCTAAGCCGGAAGCTGTAGTGAAAGGGCGCACCGGAGCTAAAAATAAAGAGACGCCAGGATGTGGCTGCTCCAGGAAAACCCCACGCAAACAGAACTGTTGAGGAAGGTTAGTGGCTTTGGTTCTGGGACGATTGTGCAAGACCCCTAGAATTGAGCCTGCGTCTGGGGACGCCGACAGCATGGCGCCGGGGGAGGGAGATATGGGTGTATATAAGGCGGGCGCCTTGTGCAATTGCGAAGATTCGAGAGATTCGTTGTGCTTCGTGTTAGCCGAAGGGCTGGTCGGGATCGCCAGTGCATTCAAGAACGTGGTTTCCGGGGCGGAGACCGATCTTGCGCCCGACCATGTAGGTACGTTGGTTACCGGGGACATAACGTCTGATAGCATCGCATCAAGCGTTTTTACCTGCTTTAGGGCAGTGGCACTTTAATCAGAATTTGTATATTTCTTTACTTCTTATGTTACACTGTAAATAAATGTAAATATTTTTATCTTCAACGCAGTTGTTTGTGTCATTTACTTCAGTACGTCACAAGACACAGACCGGATTTTCGTGCTGTAAAACTCTCTAAACCGTGTAGTAAAAATACCAAAACGTGCAAAAATATGCAATAAAAATATAAAAACTTTACAGAACGGTGTTCTATAGCCTGAAAACTGCAATTAATCCACTGTCGGGGCATCGAAAAGTTTTGTTTTACATTAGCGGAGTGGAAGAGATAGAAATTTTCATTTGGGCAACCTTCTTAAAACCGTCTTCCCTCGTTGTGGGCATAGTTTTCTGAAGAAAAAAATTAAGACTGACTGCTTACATCAGCGTTAAAATTTGATTTCCAACACGAAATATTTCAAGGAAAACATTTAAACATTGTCAGCTGTTCTGGGATTTATTCAGATTTTTTTCAATACATGCGTCGTCGCCCTGGCATACTTTACTGTTCTGCTGATACACTCGTGATTTTCCCACCAACTCGCCTGCTCAGGTAAGGATACTTATTGTTAAAGAAATATGATAAAGCAACGAGCAGATAAGAGCGTCGAGATATGCGCCAATATCTTCCGTTGTGTACGATGCGATCCACTGTAGTTCAACCGTTGGTTTGTAACAATGCAAACTAACAGCGTCTTAAGTAGCAAAGAGGTAGAGTCCCTAGATGCAACCGCCAAAATTTAATACCCTCTCACGCAGAAGTGCCGCCAGGTGACATTCAGAAATTAAAAAGAAATTATAAAACTCATGGTATTATAAAGATGTTCAATGATATTATTAGTTTTGGATCAATTCATGGTTCTCAGTACAAGGAAAACCATATAGTTCCAATTCTGCTGACAACTAGATACAAAATGGCGTGATAGGTGGAACAATGGATTTTGCTACTCTGTATCTAGGGACTCTATTTCACCGAATTTCAGCAAATTTCACCGAAAACTAACACTGGTAGAATCGTGCTGATTTCTTGCGTCGCCGGGCAGTGCTGCGCTCTTTTGGCATGCTGCGATGTAGTTTCAAGCATTTCTCATAGAAATAGTTTCCTTTCTCTCTGAAATGAAGTTCGCGGGTTTTTGGAGGAAAACATACTATTTTTTAGGCGCCACGTTTAAAATTCAGAATTTTAACTATTTATGCCAAAGGTGGATTATAATTGTTTTATTTGAGGTTACGTGCCAAATCCGATTTATTTTCAGTGCTTTATGTGCTAGCATCCAGCTATCAACTTATTTTACATTTTAGATGTGAAATTGAAGGTGAATGAAATATGATTTGCGTGATTTTATTATAATTAAGTTTGTATATATTGTTTAAACAAAATTTATTTGATATTTTAAATGTTATTCACTCACAAAATTAAATTAACACAATTGAAAAATACTTCAAAAACCACAAATAATTCAGTTACAAAATAAACTTTCGTAATTGTTTACATGGCAATTTACAATTAGGCACATTTCCAAATTACTATATCTTCTATGATCTAATATATATTTCAGAGTGGAAAAAACCTTGTTCTACATTTACACTTGTTTGTAAGCCTCTCTCTGACGTACGTGCCCGCGCAGCTAAAAGTCAAAAGCTTAAGTCTAAAACTGCGTTCGTTCTCTCGTATCTCGCAGGGCCTCATCTGTTCCGAGAAATTCGATGGATTTGAAACGCAGTGCAGCTTGTCACTAAGCTTCGCCTCCGGTGGAAGGTCAAGTGTGACTCGCGCATGCAGCCTCGTATTGGTAAGTTCAGCGAAGGCTGGCAAAATGGATTTATCATTCGATTGGGAGATAGATCCCGAACATAGAGTTGACTGCGCGACCGCAGCCAAGGGCCGCTGTAATCGAACCAACATCGCATATCCCTAATTCTCAACTGCAAACTCTCAGAAATTTTAATTAGACAATAGGCATCATGAACGGTTAAGTTCCTACTGCAAACAAAATGAATAATTGATTCATAGTCAACGGCAATCTGGTTTCACAGGGAACCCTAATGCACTGCCGGGTTAAGGAATGAAAACTTTTTTCCTAAGTGAAAACTTCAAAATAGGTAAATTGAAAAAAGTCGATAATATAAGAATTATCTTTTATGTAAGAAAAGTTTTGCAAATTTGTCTAGAAAAAAACAAAAACGTGTAATTTTCAAGGAGCATTACCCAAAACGCGCGATTTCGTTTACTAACCCCCAAAACGTGCAATTTCATGCAAATTTGTCACTGTAGTTACTCCGACCAAAGGTTCTAGCATTTGAGTCCCGACGGTGGCAGGATTTTCGGCACAAGCTACAGAGCTACAATAGATCGAATTCACCCGCTGTCTGGAGAAGATTTCTAGCGGCCGGCTGCTCTGATCGGTAGTTTTCCGTGGTTTCTCCGATTCACACCGAATGAACGGCGGAGCAGTAACCTAACAAAAGGACCTCAGGTATTTCTCAACCAGTCACATTCAACTTTGGCATTCGTCAACTACAATCCAGACATCTCTATTTGTATTATTTGTATTATCTCTACTTGTATTTATATCAGCCTGTCGCTGGAGATGATTATTGTATTCCGAATTAATTTGTATTGGTTCTCATCTTCATGAAGCAACATTTTCATTAATATTTTGGGTCGAACAAAAATACACTTTTTTCTATAATTACATCATATTACTGTATTTGCTAGTGTATAAATAATGGTTCCGTGTTTTTACAGAAACGTCGCTTCCTTCGGCACGAACTAATGGATCACTTAAGAGAACTTTGAGACTGAACTATTTCAGATCACATTCGTCAACGTCAGATTATTTACAAATTCTCTTTCCTATCCCCTCTTGTTCACTACAGAGACATCAAAAAACCTTTGTTGCATTCTTCTTATTGTTTACATTTGTTAATGTGCTTGGCAATATTCCACGTTCTTTACCTACATCATTCTGTTTTAAAACTCTGTTTCCCCACACAGAGGCAATTCATTTTTTTAAATCTATATTTAAACTCGCACTCTCTGCATTTCGATATCGCGTTGGAATAAATCAGAGAACTACAACACTTCAAGAAATCCTACTGGGCGTGGAAATCTCAATAGAGAGACGGTGTCTGCATCAATAATAACAGTGCATCAAGGAGACTACCTCACGTAGAAGACTTGGATTCACTGGACCGTAGCCTTTTTAAATTGCTGATTGACTATCAAAATCCTTCTTCACTGTCACATTTTCTGCTTCATAGAGCAGATGCGCATTGACATGTTCTGATAAAAACGCTGGAGAGAAAAAAAACATTTTTTCAGTGAATCCCCAAACAACACAACGACAAGAGGACAGCGAGGTCTGAGTAATGTTATTTTACACTCTTCTCCCATGTAGAATTTTGATTTATTTTGTAACAACTGCATTCTTGAAAATCATGTTAACCTTATAAGATTATTGTTTCCTGTAGGAGGATTTTTCAGCC
Organism: Acheta domesticus; assembly: GCA_031308135.1. Lineage (NCBI taxonomy): Eukaryota > Metazoa > Arthropoda > Insecta > Orthoptera > Gryllidae > Acheta > Acheta domesticus. Next base: position 204,396,944 of record JAHLJT010002406.1, read on the forward strand.
ACATTACTCTTCTGTTAGAAACGTAGAGTATTTTTTGATAGATAGTACGTAGTTAATACTTTTAAGTACTTTCCGTATTTTTATTTTCTCTGCGTGATAAAAAGAAGTTAATGCTTAAAAACTCAATGTCAACATTTTTATGCAAAACTTCGCGGGGGTGGGATGTACCTACAAATGTTTTGTTTTTACACAACGACTTCCGTCCGTCTACTCATTCATTATTACGGCAGACACGTGCGTCTAAAAAGTATAGAGGATACTGTCCAGTAGATCTGCATGATGTCACTGCCCTTTGAAAATTAAAAGTATGTTTGGATTATAGGGACTAATTTCGATATGATTTCTAAGACATTTTTGAAATTTTGTCAAAATTGGCTTCACATTTTTTATTTCAATTTTTTCCTCAAATACAGTAATATTTACATAATAATTGTAATTTGATTAATGAGGAAAAATGTGGTTGTGGTTACGAGGGAAGTATGAAAACAGTTGATGCTACATGTTCTCTTATGGAGGAAACAATCAAAGGGAATTATGAGAGGAAAATATGAAAAAAACTACCCGAGTCAAGTTGACATCTACGATAATGAGTAAAATGTGATAAAATAGGTAAATCTGAATCATTAAAATGGGATAAAAAATAAAATCGTGCGTGTACCACGGCCTTAACTGTTTCTGGTGATCTCGCGCAACAAAAAACCCTAGGGTGAAACTAGGTCCTCAGGCATTTGTCTCCGCTCGATCATTAGAACCCATAACACCCATGGTGTATAAATAACTATTTGATATAAAGTAGGAATGTTTCTTGCAGAAGGAGGTATATCGAAAAGTATTGAACGATACAAAGCCGATTACCTAAATAAGAGACGTGGCTGGTTATAAAACTACCGCTAACGGCTGTTTCCTAATTTCAATCGCACACGTCGTTTACTGTTTATCGTCTTAAAACAGTAGTTCTTTCCATGACTTGTAAACATGTATTCGTGAGATCGTATCAACAGCTAATTGAATTCATTTCCAGATCGTCTCGCCGACTGTGCTATAAATGCCGCGGGGCGGCGGTTACTCTAAGGCAGGGGTGTCCAACTTGTAAGGCCTCAAGGGCCATAACCAAAACCTTTAACACAGATGCGAGATATATTTCCATTCCTCGGCGATCCACACGTGCGTCCGCATTGTTGATCTGAAACGGGGAGGGAGGGAGATGGAGCCATGCGTGATAACAGACCGTCCCATGCGTAACGCAGCGAAACACAATGGGAGGATTTTGAATTTCCGAATTCACTAAAAAAATCCTTAAATCTAAACATGATTTATTTTTACATTAAGGGGGAGTTGAATACGATAGGGTGCGTGCGCTAGACGCACTGTGTTCTAGCCCGACATAGGTGCAAAGAACTTTCACGCTTGAGTAAAAACCTTTCGCGGGACACAATAAATTGCACCGTTGGCCGCCAGATAGACAGCCCTGCTCTAAACATATTAGGGAGTAAGGATTTAAAGAATGCTTATTTTGTTGGAATTATAATGTGCTAAACTTGCTCTCCTCGTAAAACAGAATAATTCCCTTCTTATATAAATTAACCGTATATAACAGGCTAAGAATCTTTACACTGTTTTGTACCATTTTTAAGAAATAATGGACACAAAACCACGTATGTGTGCTACTGCCAGAGAGAAGTTTCCCTTTCTCACAAATTCGCATATTGTGGTATTGTAGAGGCGAAATAGGTGTACATACAACCTCCCATGGACGGTGCGCGTTAACACATTTTACCAGGGTGCATAACCGTTTAGGATACTCGGAAACCGTTTAGGATATTCTATTACACGTTTGTACCCCACTTCCTAGAACGAGTCGTCAGAAACCTTTGGTTCAACAGCATTCAACAACTCAACTTCGTCCAAGTTGGGTTCCACCATGAAGAGATTCTCACTTTAAAAACAAATAATGATTTACAAAGGGCCGAATGTTCAACCAGGTACACTTAGTTAAAATATATTATTAATATCTATATTAATAACAAGAAAACAATTTTTGTTCACGTGTTGCGTTATGGAACAGCAACGTCTTACATATTATTTATGTGTAAAGAAATATTAAACTTTGTATTTGTTTTCTTGACACAGTTACTGCAATATTCTATGAAGACTTGTTTTGTTTAAATATCTAATTTCTGTTATACGAGTATTGAATTTGGTATTCGTGAGAAGTGTGCATACTGCTTTGTGGAAAGCCTTTTTATGTGATTTTCTTAAGCAGAATTTTTGCATGACACTAAACTATATTCCTAATTTCCATTGAGAACAGAAATTGAAAGAAAACTATGTAGCCTCGAGTCATGTAAGCTGTTTCTATGGTTTCCTTCGATATCCACGAACTTGAGATAATACAGAAACACCTGTACCACTATTTTCCTTTGCTCGTAGAAATTGAAAGAAAACTGTAGCCTCTGGCCGTGTGGAAGATGACGGTTTTGTTCAATAGAATAATACGCCTCTCTTCATAAACTATTTCAAGAATCTCTAAGTGCCAGGGATGCTGGTAAATGAAATCTTACTGACGAAAGAAACTGATCAGTATTGTAAGTCACTTTTGTTTTCTTAATGAAAGATGTTCTAAACATTTTCTATAATCTTTAAGTAAGGCACATACTATTATCTTAAAAAGCGAATAAGTTTCGTGTAATTTTTGCTTGTAAAAAAGATAATTGATTTTTTCTCAAATAAGGTTTCAAACGGGTTATTTTCCTTTTCCACATTTGGAGCAAAGGCGCTTAAAAATGATGCAGATTATTTTCTTTGAGCTCTGAATTTTCGAAAATTGTGAATATTTCAAAGTTTGTGAGGAATAATGTACGGTTGTAGCACCATTAGTTAAATATATTATCAGACCTCCAATGTAGTAAGAATTTTCAATATTGGTTGGAAAAGCTTTTTCAAATCTCCAGCGATTAAAAATTATTCAAAATATTAAATATTGAAAATTTCGCTGTCCATAATTTGTGATTATACAGGGTGTCCGGGGAGGAAACGTCGAAACTTAAGCTCTTAAGACAATTCTAAGCATATTTTATCTAATAAACTATGTGGATATTCCGAACAGAAAAATTAAGCTAAGAGTAAAAAAGCAATCGAATTGTGTAAATTGGGTGCTTTTTTATTTCTCGCTTAATTTTTCTTTCTGAACAAATATATTCATTTCTTTTGCAAATAATAAACAATTTACATGTTTCTGAAGTGTTTATATGCTTCTATAATGCAAATTTTTGCCTAGAAATCAATTTTTCAAACCAACTATTGAATGCTTACTGCGGCTCAACCATTCGGAATATCCACGTAGTTTATTAGACAAAATATGTTTAGAATTGTCTTATGAGCTTAGTTTCGACGTTTCCTCCGCGGACATACTGTATATCAACAAAATATTTCGTTGTTCTGTGTAGAACAGAACGTATTCCACACGATGAGTTACAAGCTGTTTTGCGCGCGACCACTAAATATGAAGCAGAAGTAAAATACCTGGCGCGAACACACTTTGTCGATCATACTTCTCACAATGCATCAATGGGATTTGAATGCAAGTACTCTTTGAAATTGAAAACCTGATTGCTACGTTAGAGAGCGCTCGAAAAGGACACTGAAACTACGAGGCAATGTAATTTATTACACAGTGCTATCAACATCACCAACCTAAATGGAGAACGTTTTGTCAGCAACTGCTTTGAAATACAATTATGGTTTAAAAGCATTTCAAAATGGGTTACTTAAAACTTGCGAATATTGGATAATACAATACGGGAAATACACGAATTATGTCGTAAGAGATAAACTTCGATAAATTGAGAACAATAGAAAAATGCCTGACACAGAAATGGAATAGCACATGGAAAAATGTAAAGCAAGTCAACTCCACAGCCAAGTTAATAACTTTTATCATATTAAAACGTCTAAGAAGCTCAACCGAAGAGGACAAGTCACACTGTCCAGAATAAGATCAGGCCACACAAAATTAACCCATCTCTACTTAATTACCAAAACACCCCCTCCACTTTGTGATACTTGTAACGAAAATTTAACAATATACCACATTATAGGAAACTGCCCTAAATTCAGTTATCAAAGATAATTTACTAACCTAAATAGAGCTTTGGATACCGTACTGTACTCAACCGAATATCAAAACCAATTGATCAAGTTCGGTGAAAATTGTAATATCCTTAATGGTATATAGTGCTGTATAATTAAGTTATGTATTATATATAATATATAATGCCATACAAAGTTAGATTTATATATATGCTATGATAGTTTTGTTAATGTAATGTTAGATAAAATTATATTTGTATAATAACCTTAGTCGTTGATGCGACTAAAAGTAAAGAAATTTAAAAAAATACAGTTAACACGGAAATAAGTATTCATGAAATGACCTGAATATTAATGTAATATATGTATATCACTAAGCATTGAAAATGAATCAGAATTGACATGTTATTGGGGAATATACCAAACATTCTACTCGTATTTTCCACATCACACAGAAATTGAAAGAAAACTATAGCTTCTGGCCATTATACTAAAAGCTGTGCAATCGTTGTACTAAACTTCTGTGAGCTTGACGTTTGGAGTCACGTCATAACGGTGAGTGTGGTTTCCTAGGGACGCGCAATAACAGCAGATTTGCCAGTGAATCTGCTCTAGTTCCCAGCAACTCGGATTGAATGGATGAGAAGAGGGAGGTCGTGCCACTGAGCGCCTCTGCCACGGATTGATTTCGCCCAAAACACAAATTTCACCTATTAAAAATATACAGACAGTATTGGTATCGGACTGAAAATTACCAAACGTATAGGACTGGAATCTGAACATGAAGAAGAAAAGAAAAGCGGGCATTCATCTGCATTCTTCGTTATTCTATGAGGCCAAAAATATTTGGAACACAATAAGAGAACAAGAAACTACGACCGAAGTAATTTCAGAAATTGTTAAATATTAAACTATTCAGAAATAAAGAAAAACCAAACAGAAGGAAGAAACACAGTAAATAAAGGCTTGAAATATAAGGTAAATAAATGACAAACGATGAATGAATTGAAAGTTTACACGTGGTTCGTAGCTAGGTTTTACCGGAAAGACAGACATGTAAAAGAAGTAAAGGAAAAATAAGGAAATAATAGGAAGAAGATGGTGGATACTCAGGAAAATAGGAAGGGAATACCAAAAAAAGGAAAAGATAATAAGGAGAAGTGCAAAGAGCAGAAGAAGGAAGGTGAAGAAAAGGAAAGAAAAGACGAAGAGCAAAAATGGAAGAGGAGAATAAAAAGAAAGAGGAAGGAAAGAAAAGGGAAGAGAAGGATAAGAAAAGGGAAGAGAAGGATAAGAAAAGGGAAGAGAAGGATAAGAAAAGGGAAGAGAAGGATAAGAAAAGGGAAGAGAAGGATAAGAAAAGGGAAGAGAAGGATAAGAAAAGGGAAGAGAAGGATAAGAAAAGGAAAGAGAAGGATAAGAAAAGGAAAGAGAAGGATAAGAAAAGGAAAGAGAAGGATAAGAAAAGGAAAGAGAAGGATAAGAAAAGGAAAGAGAAGGATAAGAAAAGGAAAGAGAAGGATAAGAAAAGGAAAGAGAAGGATAAGAAAAGGAAAGAGAAGGATAAGAAAAAGGAAATAAGAAATTGAAGGAGAAAGAGGAAGAAGGAAAAGAGAAAGGGGACGATGAGAAAAGACGGAGAAGAAGAAAGAAGAGAAGTAGGAGGAGAATAAGCAAAAGTAAAAGAAGGAAGTGGGGTAGGGAGAGAAGGAGAGCGCGGAGCCCAATGAAGCGCTTCTCACCTGCGTGAAGTTGGCGTGGAAGAGCACGAAGCACGCCCAGGGGTAGGAGAAGCGCATCTCGAAGGGCCGGGACAGCCCCACGGGCAGGTACATGTGCAGGGCGTACGGCATGTACTCCAGCATCACCAGCAGGTCGGCGACGGCGAGGCCGGTGAGGATGGAGTTGGTGGGGGAGGCCATCTCCCGGCGGGTGAGCACGGCGATGTTGAGCGCGTTGGCCACGCTGCCGAAGGCGCACACCAGCATGCTCACGTAGCCGTGCACGGGCGAGTAGGCGGTGCGGAACGCCACCAGCGCCTCGCAGTACGTCGTGTTGTCCGGGTCCTCCGGCGACGTGGCGTTGTCCGGGTGCACCGTGGTGACGGCCGGCGGGAGCGACGTGGTGAACGCGTCGGTGAACGCGTCGGTGAACGCCCAGGCGAGGGGGGACGACGTCCCCATGGTGGTTGCGGCGCTCGGATCACCTCCTTAGGTCATGATCCGTCGCGTCCTCTCGTCGTTTGCGCGACCCTCCGGCAACACGTGGTAATGGAAGCTCACGCTACGCTCCTCACAGATCGTTGATGCGAAATGAACAACTGAAGCATTCACATTACTTTAAAGTGCTTTTAGAGAAAGTCAATCGGAAACTCACCAAGTTAGGAAGTGTGTAATATACCCGTAATGTTGAACAACTCACAAAATATTTTAATACGTATTTTACTTTATTCTGTAATTAGCCTTTAAATGTACTTTGCTACATTAAATTATAATCTACAAACTCGAAAATAAAACTTAAATATTTCGATGATTTTCGTTCGCTGTCGGATATTCTCTTCGAACGTTAACAGCGTCAAATTCATTGTTGCAGCATTGTTGTACAGTCTTCAGTGTAAAATGCGTTCAGCAAGAGTATAAGGCAAAAACCACTGAATCCTGATTCATGAGGCAGAGAGTCAATTATTTCTCTATTTGCGTAACTAACGAGTAAAATCTTCAAAGAACCATTCGTTTCTGGTAAATCTTATTGTGTAGTCTTTGCATACGAATCTTTCATCTCATTTTTAAAGGATTACACATTTGTACTAAATATTATCGACTGTATTGTCACATTTTTATGATTTATAGCCCCCACACAACAGGCGAATTTGATCAAGGTTGGAAGCTGTCACAAAGGTGATCAAATAGGGCTGCGAGAAACGAACATCATTTTTTGTAGATTAAAACATATGCAAACACCATTCTTCACTAGCCCCACTACATCTTCAGAGGAAATTAGGATAAAATGATCAAATCACAAGAGTAAGAATTAATTTATATATTTTGATTTCCATTGCATCCCGCTAAGTTTGGACACATTTCATGCACACTCCGCCACTTATATTCCCGCACAACAGTTTGTCTGTTTTGTGGAAGAATTGCGATTTCCCGGCGACGATGTTTGTCAACAACGTATTCGAAAACAGCCTCCCTGAGTGGCAGGGAAAGCGGTTACCTCTCAGTACCCCTTTGTCAACATTTGGCCCCTCACCAGGACAGCCCCAGAGGAAGACGAAAATTCACGTTATTCCAAGGGGTTAAAAGATAAAATTCGCAATAAAGTCTGTGCGGTAATTATCCCCTTTGTAAAATGAAGCAGCTTCAACTGTTGATCCCAACGTTTTCTCAGCACGAAATTTGATCTGGTGATTGATGGCGTACACTACAATTCACTTTGTGATAACACAGTACATATAATGTATGAGAAAAAAGAACTTTAGGGTATATTACATTTAGACAAACGAACATTAATCTATATGCTTTTCGACAAAAATACGTCATGTACTTTAGCTTTTGAGTAAAAACAATTAGTTTGACAGCTTCGTAAACAGATTTGAATAATGAACTTCGTCAATTAGCGAATAACAGTTAACACAATAACAACTCTTTGACAAATCACTGTCAGTTATACCAAATACATTCCGAGAACATAAAACGCTTAAACTGAAACGAAATGTTACAATATACTCTTTTAATACTTTTAAAAGATGAACATTCAGATTTTATTGCATTACAAGTTCACCGAAGTTAGGCCGTTATTCGGTTAAATTGTCTTAAAAGTTCTTCTGGGATTTCAATTAACTAATTACATTTTCAGAACTCTGCAAGAGGTGTGAAACAATTGTATTGCGAATCACTCACTGTAGTGTAGAGTTTTCACTTACTCACTGTGCCTCCGTTTATTGAAGACATTTTACATCGCAGTACGTTATTTTCTGGGAGGTGTTCTATTAAAGCTTAGAAAACGCACATCTTGTTGAAATGACGCAATACCGTACCCAGCAAAACATCATCACACATTTACTTAGAAATAGCACTATGGCAAGCAGCTTCACTAAGTCACAAGTAAAAAATATTTATGTTGGAACACGTCTTTTTACATTGACGTTGACGTGACAGTAATCCTTTATGATAAATCAATAGTACGTCTTTGTATAACACGCGCTCTGGGATACTACTAAACCATTCAACATCCCTGTAGAAAATAACATGCAATGAATTTATTGCATTCTTCCTGGGCCCTAGATATTGTTTTAGAAAAACAAGAAATTTTGAAGCAAATGTCGCAATCTTTTGTCTGTAAAATAAGCTATCACAATCCCCCTGCTGTACGTCTCTTTTTGAAATTATATTGAATCGAGTGAATTGCAAAGAATCGTTGCATGTTTCTCGATAAAAAATCTTGCTTTGCCCTGATAGTACGCCACACAACACTCTTGGTCACTGTATGACGCATTCACTGAGCAGTGAAAGGTTTAGATGTCGTTGCCGGAAATAAAATTCGCCCTAATTACCACAATTTAAGACGAAGAGCACTAAAATCTATTTCAGTCTCGACGTAAGACATTCCATTTATTATTGTCCTCTGCAATACAGGAGAAGTTCACAAAACTCGTCGTTACTCCCTTCACCAACAGAAAGAAAAATCCATTTCCATTAATTACTGTACCGATAGACGCAGCAATGCCTGTAAGACACTCATTGTATACACGTTGGAGAATATCACTCAACACGAAACCGGTTCACTCAGGAAAAGATCGGCTTCTAGTTAAAAATGTATTCCTCAAATATGCACGCCGACATAGACCGTACCACCTCTACCACGCCCCTGGTTCACCATTTCACACTCCGACACACCGTTGCGAAAACCGGCCAAAACATCTCACGACCGGCGCTTCTGTATGACTGCCGCACGTCAGTAACTCCCTTTGAGCAAAGGGAGAACCCGGAGACTAAAGCAGGTCGCAAGGCGCGTCGTACGACACGCCGGTTGCGCTCCGCGTCTCGCTCGCTCACCACCCGCGGGACCCGTGGAGGCGGGTGACGGCTGAGCGGAGAGCAGGTGCGAGAGGAGGGCGTGGGCGTGGGGGTGATTTATGGGCACCGCCCACCCGCCCGCGCGACGGCCGGCTGGGCCCGCCGGCGCCACCAGCGGCCGCGCAGCGTCCTCTCCCGCTCACCGTTCCGGAATGTCCTCTCCGGATCACGTCCTCGCCGGATCACGTCCTCGCCGACTCGCGTGCCCGCCGGATCACGTCCTCGCTGGATCACGTCCTCGCCGACTCGCGTGCCCGCCGGATCACGTCCTCGCCGGATCACGTCCTCGCCGGATCACGTCCTCGCTGGATCACGTCCTCGCCGTCCACGGCACGTCGTCGCCGCTGGGAACGAGCTCCATTGCAAGCGCGATATTGCAGCCCTGTGGGACACCAGGAAGTACGAATTGTAAATATAGTTTTTTTATTTACGAGAAACAATGCGTTTAATCTCTCTTCGAGAGCGGCAAACGTTAGGCCGAGCAGTGGTAGGGCGAGGGGGATAATTCTGTCGAATTGTCAGATAAACCCTCTGTCATATACGAAACTTTATTTTTTAAACGACGTCACTAATTAAAAGAAATACAGAGGCTTACATGTTTATGCCACTTTGGGGGGTGGTATAAAGTTCAACTGCTAAAACATGGAAGGCGGTGATAATTGCGTTTTGGTGTTCTGGCTTCAGTGAGACGACTTCAAGAACGGGGACACGCATTTCTCTCTTTGCTTCCTTCAGGTTTGTAATATCACTTAATTCCGGTGGTAATAAAGACATTCTAACTTAGGCAATAGAGATGTACTTCCCTTTCCTGGAAGGTGATCACAATAATGGGTGGCAATTATCTCGCCCTGAATAAAGTGTGGAAGCGTGATGTGAGGGATTCATGAATAGTAGATGGTCTACATGCGGAAGTGCTAATCTGAGAAAACAAGCATACCACAATCATTCACGTGGTGAAAACACCCATATGTCACATGGAACTCTAATCTGCAGTCATTTCTTCTGCGGCATCGAGACCATACAACCCAAAAGTTATTTAAATTTTGTTTCGCATTTAATTGATTGCAATGAAAAATGATGCAGTTATGCACATGTCATTTTGCGAGAAATGGAAAATATTGTTGATAAAACATTTAGACATAATTCTTGCACATTGAAGAAATGGATACAGAAGTATTAACAGTAGGATATCAATGTCATTCCGGAACCCGGAGAAAACTCTGACAGGGATGTCAAAACTGCACTCCAGAATAAATTACAATATAATTGAAGAAAAAATTTGTATATACATAAAAACTACACTCGCATGTCCTTAATATATTACAATAATTTTCTGCAAGGCTGTGTTAACATAGTGCCTGAGGGAGGCTCTGGTTTAAAACTCTAGGAAAACCGCAGCCTATGGTTGCGACTAGTGGCCGGGCTGAGGCTTTATGTAAAGTACTCCTCAAAATTAAAATATTGGTTTCAAATGAAAGGGACCGCGACATCAGCTAGATCGATTTGTGTATATCAATTACGGAGAAAATCGACTGAACGGTTTAGCCGCTAGCGTTGTTCGAAGACGGACGGACGGACGGACGGACAGACGTTTTGCCGTCATTCAATTTTTCGGTATCAAGAACCCACAAAACATAGATTCTGGCTACACCACGTGTTAGAGGAGTTTTTAAAAATTTGGCAACTGAATTTATCAACTTCTTCGTTCCCAGTGCCCTGTAATAAGTTTTTCTGTCAAAAATTCGCCGCTTTTTCGCGCAACATTTCATAACTTTCTCTCAACTACACGAGAGCGAGAAAGTAAAATCTTAATCGGAAGAACAGTAACTTCTTACCTAAACAAAGAAGGATAAAGGTTACCTTGGGGTCCGCCATCGCTTCAGTAACAGTAATTAAAATGAATATTAACAAGCAGAATAAATCTGACACTACCCATAGTGCGATTCACAGGTTTTCAGTTTTCCGATTGGCACCATCGAGCCCCTGATGGACCACCAGCCGTCTGATGGACTGCGATGTTTGAACCACAATGAAAGTAATTTAAACAGTGATACTTATTTATTTATTTATTTGTCAAAAAAACAGTAAAAACTGTATATGACGTGTGGGGAAAGAAATTTATCTGCGCACATTTTCTTGAGGGCCAGAATTTTATATAGATATATATATAGGCAAGCAAAAGGAGTGCTCAACAAAACGTGCGCACGGTGAAGCTACATTTACGTCCAGAAGCAAAACAAGGGGCCATCTCAGCATTTGCCCTATGGATCAGGGAAACTGGACAAAAACCTGATCGAGATGGGGGTCATTGACCCGGAAGCTGAAGTACATTACTTGTTACAGGCGTTACTGAGGGGGATTAATCCACTCTTTGCTTATTAAGTACTGACCACTCTTATCATCAGCTGTGGGAGTGAATCGGATTATGGAGAAGGGGGCATAGAATATAGCTATTAAAATTGTGTTGTAAGAAAAATGTTTTGAAAACAACGTCAAATGAACTGATTCAGAGCCACCCTGCGTAATTTATTTTTACTTTCTCGCCTGCTCCGTGAATGTTGGAATGATAGAAAGGAACATGATGATTTTGCGTCAGAAAATCTCCTACAATCGGCCCGTTATATCGAATAAGGGGATAAATCTTGTTCCTGTATAAAGTCAATTACTTCCTCTAACACACTCTTGTGGACTCAGAATCTTCATTTTGTGGGTCCTTGATGTCGACAAATTGGTTTACGGCAAAACGTCTCTATTTTCTGTCCTTCCGTTTGTCCGTCCGTCTGTGTATAGTTAATTCTAGTGTCCAAGGCGATCAAACAATTTTCTCCAGAATCGATCGCAAGGAACTCAAAGGCCTGCCAGTTTGAAACGATCATTTAGTTTTGGGGGGTACTTTACAAGAAGCTTTAAGTTTTTCAAAATGCCCTTCAAAATGTTCTTCAAAATGACCTTTCAAATGTTTGGATAATTTTTTTCTCAGATAAAGCTTACAAATTTCGCGCAGCTCCCATTTCCGTGAACACACACTATTTAAGAACTAAGCAAACAACTAACAACGCAAAACAACGATATTGATGATAAATTATTTTTACTAATGAAAGGTGTCCTAAGAAAATAATCTTTATATAACGTCATGTACAATTTTTCGAATTTTGCTTGAAGCAAAGGTAATTTTAAAAAACATTTTTAAATTCCTCCAAATTTTCCTTCCAAATTTTTTCTTAATCTTTTTCTGCCATAGAGCGAAGTGCGCTTATAAACATGGCGTATGCCTCATTTTAGTTGAACACTGCGAATTTTTGCAAAAGCTATACATAATGTGAGAAAGTATGTGCATGTGAGCTTCATTATAGTGTTCTTTCACAAAGCCTGACACATACGCCAGTTCTTTTCTTAACAGCAAGACTAACGTTGCATTAAATGTGCCATATCCGAGGTATTTCCTCTTCGCCGTACTCAAAATACATTTAAAGTTTTCAAGATTCAACATGATTGAGCACATTCAGAACGCTGTGACCGACAAGCTTGGATATTTCCGAATTCAAACTTCTCTAAAGTCATGAACTGATTGTAAACTTTTCTCTGAGCAATGTATCGCATCGAATGGATATTATTTTTTGTAGAAAGCAGTCAAAACTCGTGATTGGTAGATAAAATGTAAGAGGGTTCTCACAATAGAATACACAATAGAATGCAAATAGTCTATAAATGCTTTTTACTTGATTGAGTCTTTCTAGAGAACCAATAATGACAACAACAGGGAATTCTGCTAACAAATGTTAGTCTTATAATAGTGTACACATTCTATAGACGCCTTCGACATTGTTCTTTATTGAATTTTTTCCACATATTTATGAATTTTCATTCAACCATATTGAATTGTTTTACCCCTTCTGTTTTAGGAAACAATTACACAGGCACACGAAAATAAGTTGTCAGACCCAAAGACTTGACACATGTTTATGTACATAAACGCGCTGAATCCGAATCTGAAGCCATAATTGCGCCATCTCCCTCAATTTTTTTTAAATCGCAAAAAAACAAACCATGTCATTGTATTTCTTTTTGTTTTCGGGAGTTATTTGTCAGACCCGCAGACTTGGCATGTGTTTCACTATGTATATCAATGCGCTGAATTCGAAAGTGAAGCCAGAATTGTTTCACTATCCTCCAGGTTTTTCTAAATTGCAAATACCACCCAAAAATGTACTATCAACAATTTCACTTTTTCGCGATTTTAAAAAATTGAAGTTGGTGGCGCAATTCTGGTTTCAGATTTGGATTTAGCGCGTGGGCATACATAAAAAAACATGTGTCAGGTTCGTGGATCTGACAACATCTCCCAAAAACAAAAAATACTATGTCACGATGATTTATTTTTTTCAACTAAAAAAATTAGAGGGCAATGGTGCAATTCTGGCTTCAAATTCGGATCTAGCACGCAGAAATACACAGGGAAACGTGTGTGTGAAGTCTTTAGGTCTGACGTATTTTTTTGTGTGTGCCTATCCTATGATAATTTCAGTCGGTGTCTTTATCAACTAAGAATTTGGGACATTTTCCAGGAAGGATATTGCTCTTATCTGCCTGCATATTAATCTGAGAAAGAAATTCGATGATGTTTTCAATGATTAACTGATTAATAGTAATTGCGGTCGCGTCAACTGGCAAGGTTCTTAGTCCCGTAAATGTAGTGCATGCTTTTTGCTCGGGAGGAGAAGTGGCGGTGGAGTTGCCCCGCTAGACGGCGACATCCGGCGCCGACCTACCTGTTCGCGGGCTTTTCCCCTGACACGTTATCCCCCACAGGGCACCGCCCCAGCCGGGACAAGCTGTAAACTCCCGACCGGTCACTCGTCATGAGTGACAGTGTAGTGTGTGTAAGTGCAAGTATGTGTAAGGGGTGAGGTACAATAAGGAATGGGAAGGAAAGATCGCGCGTGGTCCATGGTTCGTTTAGTAAGGGTACAACTCCCGCATTCGCCAAATAATAATCGGTGGAATAACGGAAAACTACCGATCAGAGCAGCAGGCCGCTAGAATTCTCCTTCAAGCAGCGACAGAACTCGACCTAGCTATCTGCCCACCGACGAAAATCCTGCAATTGACGGGAATCGAATCCCTGGTCTTCCCGGTCAGAGGCACTACCGTGACTTCAATTGATGCTCTGAGCCATTTGCCTCAATCTTCGGCAGATACTCCAGTAGCAATACACGTCTTGAGCCCTGAAAGTCCATTCGCATTTTGTTTTCTAGTGATCTGCAAACGGCATTAAGCCGTTTGACTCCCTGGATTTGGGGTAGATAAAACTTTGCAACAGCGTTCTTATGATGACGTATTTTGAATTTGGTGAGAATTGTTCGAGTAAGCGTAACTAGTACTGCATGTTCTGTCTGAATATTTCCAAATACTCAGATACATCAAACATCCCAAGGGAGAATTTGACATAAATGTAGTAAAACAATAACTTATTTTAGAACATAGAACCCGGGGATGAAAATATGAGTAGTATTACACTTTTACAAAGAGGACATATGGCAGCCATATTTGTCGTGGTAAAAATCAAACGCAAAGATTACGACACGAATTACAGGTCTAGTGCGTGTTCAAGAGTGGAAGAGACGGAAATATTGGACGTTGGATACTTATAATAGGAAGTAAGCTCCTTCACGATTTCCGGCATGTATGATTTTAAAATGTAATTTATTATTAGATCGCGTCATACGAAGTAATGAGAAAGAAATGTACGACCAATGGTGACATGTTTTAATACCGGTGTAGGCATCAGGATATAATAAATGACGGTCTGCCAACGGTTAAAACCAATCATAAAATTGATGATGAAAAGTTAAGACAAGTAAAAACGGAGGTGATATATTTTTCAAGAACTGTGATTTTGTCAGAAGCTATTCAGGTACGGAAAGTGATGTTCGTAAATAAGATTCGGGTACGGAGAATGACGCGCGTATTCGTACTATAATGAATTCGGGAGTTCGGAAGATAGAATAATTAATGGAAGTGGCGTAGTTTAGGCTATAGATGTAATGTCATGTACAGTTTTGTAAAAGAGATAGTTTATTTAATGGTATTTTTCAGGGAAATAGTACGTAGATAACGAGGATAACATAATCGGAATAGAAATGTCCAGCCGACACATTAGCGGATGCCGTTAAGTGCAGTTTGTGTTAATATTATTTCGTTCAGGAGTATAATTTTTAAAATAATTCCATTCTGTAAATAACACAAGTCTACAACCAAAAATTTGATTTGATCATTTTGGCAAATCTTTATGCGTATTGTTGTGCTAAATATAAATATGAAGTCCGTTCTTCTCCAACACAAACAGATGTTTTTCAAATCCATGAAACATAATTCCTATTTTGGAGCATAAGCACATATTTGCATTCGTAACCAATATTTTTCTTAAACGATTTATAACATGCTAAACACTTATCAATTTCTAAAAAAACTCTGCCTGAATATGTGGTGTGGTCAAGAAGGTTCTGTTCAGATAGGACGGTAATTATTATCTTTTCTCGGTAGTTAATCAAGATAGAAATGGTTAAATATGGAAATTGGAGCCCATTTCGTTGCTCATTCTCCCTGTCTAGCCAATTGGAATGAATACATTCACTTAGGTCATCTAGTTGCGTCAACGTGATTAAAAAGGTTTTCTGAAGTTTGAAAGTGCATTTCGAAAAAATGTCTCATCGGCGTTGTGTTCTATAGTATTTCTGTTTTATCTGTGGTGAGTACACAATCAAGAAGTCCCACAGAAATATAACAGATTTCTTCACAATAAAGTGAATATTTCAAGTACTTATGCTCCGTGTTTCCTGGTTTAAGTGACGCTAGGATAAAAGAAAGAATATTTGTAGTCCCAGACATCAGAAAACTTTTCTCATATCTCCATTTTGCTCAGACCATGGATGAGAAGGAGAGGGAAGCCTGGAGTTATTTTAAAGAGGTTGTTGACAAGTTCCTTGGTAACGTAAATTATCCTTACTACAAATGTATCGTGGAAAGCATGCTGAAGGCTTTTCAAATACTAGGTTGCCACATGAGTGTGAAGGTTGGAAGTGAAGGTTGGAAGTGAAGGAATACCTATACTTACATGAGGACTATTTTCCGGAAAACTTGGAGAACGTCAGTGAAGAAGAAGGGGAAAGGTTCCATCAGGACATCAAGGGAATGAAATGTGAACATGAAGGCGGACTATTGCTGGATGCTACATCGTCAAACACCTGAAAAGTCATATTCCCGGAAGCGCACACGAAGAAGTTTCCAGGAGAAAAGAACACGTTTTCACAAAAATTACAATTAAATATGCATAATTGTTTACTCTGGCAAGCTTATATCAGTTCAAAACAATGCATTTGGTATTGTTAATAATTTGTAAATAAATAAAAACGGTCAACCGATTCTGTTTTCTTATGTCGTTATAACTATTTTTGAGATTGAAAAAATCTGTACGTGATAGAGAAAAATTTGACCTCACTTTTATTTCAGCTCACCAAAAAAATATAAAGATCTGATGGTATTATCAAATTAAATTTCGAAAAGTTTTCTTTTGTAGGCCTGTGTAATTTTTGTGTAAAATATATAACGCGTAATTGATAATTGTATTGGAGTGGCAACAATTTGCCACATTTCATCGGCAATTGCGTGCAATTGTGGGTCTGATTTACTGATTAGGGGAGCGCAACTGCTAAAGTCAATAATCTCGTAAGTGTAGTACTTGTTTTTCCCTAGGCGGTGGTCTTCCCCCGCTGAGTTGGATGGCGAGATCCCGCGCCGACCTGCCGCCGGCTAGTGAGGGATTCCCCAACCACGTATCTCGCACCAGCGAAACACCGCCCCGGCCGGGACCAGCCTTCAGCCCCCGACCGATTTCCAGGCATGTGTGATAGTGCAGTCGTGATAGTGAAAAGTGTGTTTGTGGGGGGGTGAGGATAGGACAAGGAAGAGGAAGGAAAGATCGCGCGCGGTCCGTGGCGTCCGATTGTTAGAGTACTGCTCTGGCATTCACCTGGTGTTGATCGGAGAAACCACGGAAAACTACCGATCAGGCCGCTAGAATTCTCCTCCAGATAGCGACTGAACTCGACTTAGCTGACGAGCTAGTGTCGAAAATCCTGCCGTCGTTGGCACTCGCACCTAGGACCTCCCGGTCAGAGGCACTGCAGTGACATTAGTTGATGAGTCATTTTAGGTGGTACAAAATACACCTTGGTATTCCCTTCTGTTAGATAAACAAATTTTTCCTATAGCATTTTGCTAACAAACGTTTCGTTTCTGCACAGCAGCTTCTTGACGAATACTCTTCTTAGACATGACTGTTCTTATAGTGAGGCGAAGAGTTTCAACGTGAAGCGAAGAGACTAAGCGTGAAGCGAAGAGCCTAAGCGTGAAGCGAAGAGCCTAAGCGTGAAGCGAAGAGCCTAAGCGTGAAGCGAAGAGCCTAAGCGTGAAGCGAAGAGCCTAAGCGTGAAGCGAAGAGCCTAAGCGTGAAGCGAAGAGCCTAAGCGTGAAGCGAAGAGCCTAAGCGTGAAGCGAAGAGCCTAAGCGTGAAGCGAAGAGCCTAAGCGTGAAGCGAAGAGCCTAAGCGTGAAGCGAAGAGCCTAAGCGTGAAGCGAAGAGCCTAAGCGTGAAGCGAAGAGCCTAAGCGTGAGGCGAAGAGCCTAAGCGTGAGGCGAAGAGCCTAAGCGTGAGGCGAAGAGCCTAAGCGTGAGGCGAAGAGCCTAAGCGTGAGGCGAAGAGCCTAAGCGTGAAGCGAAAAAGTAAAGTAAAGAGCATAAACAGGAAGCGAAAGAGTGAAGCAAATAGCCTATTTGTAAACAGTGCCGACAAATATGTACGTCTTTGGGATACAATCGTAGAAAAACTAAAACGTGTGAATTAACGGATTTTAGGGGTACAAATTACAAGAGTACTGTATCGCCCGCTGACCTGCGATCATGCAAGATCTTAGGTCGCCAGTACATAAGACCGACATCCGGGTGTCTAAATTGTAGAGCACTCGCTGATGACGCTAATTATCTCCCGAGTACTACATAACAGATCTTCGGGTCTTAGAAATGACCCAATAGTCCCGGCGATACACAGGATAAGAAATTGAATTATAATTGAATAATTGAAAAATTACAACAAAAAGTTAATAGAAATTTCGCGCTTCTGAGGATACAGCGCAAATGGAATTATTTTTGCAAAAAATTAGTAGGGAGCGGATTTTGATGAAAATTCGTTTTTTTCCTTTCACTTTAGTACCGTGCAACAAATGTTCTCCACAGAATTCCTGAGTAGCGTACTTGGTTTCTTCGCTCAGAAATTGCAGTGTCAGCGATTGTACGTAATCTAAGGTTCCTGTTACGCCTATCAATGCCGTTTTGGGTTCGGTCGATTTAGGGATAAATAAAGACCCTAGATTTTCTGAGAAAGAACAGTCCAAACCAAACGTTTGAAGCCTGAGTTCGCTTGGATGAAAGAAAGGTGCCTCGATTACATCAGTAATGTATTTAACAGCTTGAGTTGTTCATACGAACTGGTTTTGGTCAAATGTTTTACGTCATTTTTCTTTACATTTAGGACATTTTAAAAACATTTTACGAGCATATTATTGATCATTTTTGGTGATGTTTTAGGTTATCAAAATCCGTCCTCTAAGAGTAACGTGCTAGTCTCGTTTTTTAACTATCTGAAGTAACTCACTTTGTGCACGAGCAATGTCCAGCAATCGTGTTAGACATGTCACACGATTTTTACAAGTCTTTTGAGTTATTTTTAACCTAAAACTTTGTAATTTTTTACACTGAGATGTATTACGGTTTTTACTTCAGGCGGATAACAGGATTTACTGCTACTACAACACACGTGTCCAGATCTTGGTAAAAATAGATTTCCATTACTCTTTCAGAAACATTTTTAACTCTTGTGTTCTCTGTGAAAACTGATTGCATTGTTTCAGAATTTATAAACTTTCTTCATTTCATTAGAGAATAAAGAACATGAGGAGGAAGATAGGAAATTCACAGTACGTCCCCTGTTTTATCACAAAAAACTTTATATCTTGAACATTGATATACCTAAGCAGTTTACCATGGAATTTTGAGAAGTCTTAATTATCCGCTTTCTTATCTTACGTTAGCATCTTCTAAAACAAAACTACCTAAAGGATCAAAATATTTGCGGTTGTGAGAAGAAAAAAAAGACTAAATACTGGATTAATGAAGAATTGATAAATGAAATTAAAGAAAAGAAACATTTATTTACAAAGTATTTCTGTTGCAAAATTGTTGTCAAAAATATTATACCTGATGTTGTGAAAAATTGATGAAATTTAAATAGGAAGGTAGTTATTTAAATAAAGATCCGGATTCTCGTTATCATCTCGAATCCCGACACAAAAAGTGTGCTGATTGATTTGCGTTCACTATGTGGTACAAAAAAAACGCGCAGCAATGGAGGTTAATAACATCCCTTCATAAATACGGAATTCGCGTACAATTACAACCGATTTTGAATTGAAACTCGTTCAGCTTCGCCCACCAAATAACGCGTACATGTTACTGACTATCAGATTTAGTTGGTGATGCTGGTTGCAGCTAATAATAATGAGTCCAGAGAGAATTTTTGAGAGAAGGAGAGACGCGAAGGCGAAAAAAATTCGACCAACTCAAACGCCGTCGTGTATGACGCATGTATGCGCGTCTCCAGTATTAATTTAATTAAATTCTCATTATCATTAGGTATCTGCTACGAATATTTTCTTCATAATCTTAAAGATTAAATTAATTTACCTTTGCCAAACTATTTCCATCTGTTACTATAATTTTGTTTGTATAACTTCTTACTTTTTTGTTTTGCATTGGAATCACTTGAACTATACAATTTCGAATTTTCGGTCGTAACATCTGTGTTTAAGTTTTTTTTAACTGTAACTGCGTACACGTCAGATCGACCTGGGTGGACGAGGTGGCTAGAGGTGTGCCAACTCAGCTCCTCTTCCCGAAGGGAAGGTTCAAGTCCCGCCGTGGGGCATGTTTGTTTGTCCCTTGTCTTTCATGCATGAGTGATGTCGCGGAAGGCCTTGTGAGTCTGCTAATCACAGACAGGGGGAACCCGCCTGTGTGTCTTGTGTGAAGGTTAAAATGTGTCCCCACGACGGAGATAGTGGGTACCTGGCGCAGATAGTCGAAATAGACATCCCCTGAAGATGGAAAAAGTCCCAGGCGGAAGAAAAAAACTTTGTATAATGTCAAGATTTAGTTCTATTAGTGTTTTTATAAAGATAGTCAAGATCAGTATAGGTAACGTGGAGATAGTATCCCAATTTTGTACCCAAAAGTCGGTTGGTCTGTCGGTAGGTCGGTAGATCTGTAGGTTGGGCGTTACTTGACAAACGCGCCAAGTAACATCTTGTGCCGTCTCAGGTATCTTTAAAATACGCTAATTTTGGGGGATGTTTTATCCAAAGCCACTGTGATATTTTCAAACGTATCTGACAAGTCTGAAAATTTTTCTTCAAATGTTTCGCTTGAATAGAATAAAATGCATTTATAAATATTTTTAATACTTTTTAAAATATTTTTGATATTCAATGAAACGTCTAAAATTTGAACTTTGCAAAATTTCAAATATTTTTCCAACCCGTCCTTCATCTCCAATGTTTAAGGTAGATATTTCATTTTTAATACATTTCATCCTCAACTGTAGATATTTAAGTGATATTATGCATGAAAAAAGAATAGTTGTTGTGTAATAACATTAAGAAAGAAAGTTTGGGTAAATTATTTTTTAGACAGCTACTAGTAAAAATGCTTTTTTCAGGACATGCCTAGCGCACTAAAAGTTCAATTTCTAGCACTAAAATTGAGACGATACACAAATATTCACATACATCTTTGATTGAAACAAACATGACAAAATACTATCTATTGTTACTCAGTAATGTTAGAACTTGGTATTCTTTACGTCTGCGTAACATATTTCCGAGCGTGAACTCGTTCAGAAAGGTGTCAAGGTGGTGACAATTAAAAATACTTTCTATGAACGCATCAGCTACTATTAGATTAAAATAAAGTAAGGCTGTCTAATAAAATAGTGTATGACCCACTTGGTAAAAGTAATATTATTTCGCTGGTAGGATTGCACTACTGGGCCTATCGGCCTCGTATTGCAAGCTAATCTACTATTCGCTAAAAGAATGCCACTTTTACTACTCATATCAAAAATAACTTTTTTAAATATTTTAATATTGCGCTAGGCTACATGAAATATATTATTTTTGTAAATATTGAAAACTTTTAAAAAGTATATCAGCGTTGCGTAACACAAACTAAAACTCCTTAGCCCTAAATAATGCAGCAAACATTGCCTCAAACGGACCACGGATCGCGCGCGATCTATCCTTCCCTTCTTTGTATATTTCTCACCCCTTACTTACACACATGAATACTTACAAGCACTATACTATCACACAAGTCGGGAGACCTGTCGGGAATTTGGAGCTTGTTCTGGCTGGGGCTGTCTCCATGGTGGAAGATGTTTGGTTTGAGAAAACCTCGCAAGTTGACGCTAGTAAATCGCGGCCGGATCTCGCCATCCAGCAGGGGAAGATCACCGCTACCTCTCACGATAAAATATACACTACACTTACGGGATATTATCAGTTGACGCGCCCGGAATCAAGAATCGATCGATCAATCAACCCCTTCCCCCTTGAGTATTACCTAATTTACGGGCGACTCTTACTCATAAATGAAATGATTTATTTTGAAAGCACCAATTTTAGAGAATGTATTCAACCAAGCTGTAATCGGAATGCGTTGTTCTCCATTTTAATTGAAATTCAGAAGTTTTTTTTTTAATTTACGTATGTTGTTTTCTCGAGAACTTTCAACAAAATATGAATGGTATTCTTTCTTTTATCCTCGTTATTTATTTCAGGATAGAGAACAACTAGAGAATTTATTTTTCAGAACAAAATCAGTTTCAAAAACCACAAATCAAATTTTCGTCAAAATTTCAAACGTTACTACTTAACACTAATGTTAAACAAAACTTAATGTTTTCTTTTGAACGTACACTTCATGATGTCATGAAAAATCACACTAATTAATAATTTTAAAATTGGATCTTGGAAAAACGGAATTTGAATGATATTTCTTTAAAACAACAAGAAATTCAAAACTTTTAGACGTACCTGGGATGACGAGCCTTGCGGTCAGCTGAATCACATTTGAAAATGCTGACGTCGTTCACAGTCAGGGGAGCAGGATATTTTGAAACGCCCCTGACTAAATGTTATATTGTGCCACTGAGGCCAGTAATGAACATGTATTAGTTAAAAATCTTTCATTACACTTGTTTTAAAATTCGATTTTTATAATTTTCATTGGCACATCTCCTTCAGAATCACGAATCGGCGGCAGCCGCTGAGCATATGAAGAAATATGATCCGACACCATAGAAGCGGACGCGCGATTTAGACGTTCCCACTAACAAAGCTGCTTGTGAGCTGGGTCGAAATAAATGGGCCACTTGTTGATGGGGACTGGAGCTTCTACATTCCTCAACACTTCAAAGAAGAGACAGTTAAAATTCACGACATCACTTTATTTTTATTTCTGATTGCTTTTCCACTGTCAGATGTCCGAATGTGATGAATAATTCACACTATTTTTTCCACGTTTCCAATTGTTTTTTTCATCGAAAAAATGTTTATTCTTCTAAACAAACAGTTTATTAGTCAATATGAACTCACATAAGATTGTTTAATATTATTTAATCACAGATACACACACGAAATTGACAAAAAATGTTCATTGAATGAGAGTACCACGACGATATATGGAAGAAACTATTATATAAAAGTCCAACTTTCGACGTAACCATTTTCTCCACTTTTTTACACTCATGATTATTTACGACCTGAATGTGAAAGTTTTCTTACACTTGTCTCTTCCACGCACTTTTTACTCGGCGGTTACTTTCTCGAAGAAGGAAGCATAAATTCTACGTAGTGGAAAAACAATTCGCTACTCCAGCAGCAGCGGCTGTATCGTACTTGAAAACTCTGCGGCGACCGCTCCGACAGCAGCGGCGTTACTGGCGCGAACGTTCCGTGTCTCGCGGGAGGGCGGCGCAGGCTGTGGCGGGAGCGGTGCGCGCTGCGCTGCGTCGCGCGGAGCTCTGTCCGGAGCGCGCGCAGCCACCGGCGACTTCAGCCGCCCCGCCCCCTCCCTCCCCCGATGGCAGAGCCGCTCCGCGCAGACGCGCTCGCCTGCTCCTGCTCGCTACCCCTCGCCCCCACAGCTAACCCCTCCGCCGCCGCCGCCGCCGCCGCCGCCACCGCTTCCTTCGCCAACTCCTCCGTCGCCACCGCCTCTGTCGCCTCCGTCGCCGCCACCGCCACCACCCCCGCCATCCCCGCCGCCGCCGTAGCAGCAGCCACTGCCGCCGCCACCGCCACCACCCCCGCCACCACCCCCGCCGCCGCCGCCGCCGCCGCCACCGCCACCTCCTTCGCCACCGCTTCCTTCGCCAACGCCTCCGTCGCCACCTCCTCCGTCACCACCACCGCCTCCGCCGCAGCCGCCACCGCTTCCTTCGCCAACGCCTCCGTCGCCACCTCCTCTGTCGCCTCCGTCGCCGCCACCGCCACCACCCCCGCCGCCGCCGTAGCAGCAGCCACTGCCGCCGCCACCGCCACCACCTCCGTCGCCACCGCCTCCGTCGCCACCGCCTCCGTCGCCACCGCCTCCGTCGCCACCGCCTCCGTCGCCACCACCTCTGTCACCCCCACGGCCGCCACCGCCGCCGCCACCGCTTCCTTCGCCAACGCCTCCGTCGCCACCGCCTCTGTCGCCGCCATCACCACCACCCCCGCCACCCCCGCCGCCGCCTCCGCCGCCGCCGCCGCCACCTCCTTCGCCACCGCTTCCTTCGCCAACGCCTCCGTCGCCACCGCCTCTGTCACCACCCCCGCCACCCCCGCCGCCGCCGTAGCAGCAGCCACCGCCGCCGCCACCGCTTCCTTCGCCAACGCCTCCGTCGCCACCGCCTCCGTCGCCGCCACCGCCACCCCCCCGCCATCCCCGCCGCTGCCGTAGCAGCAGCCACTGCCGCCGCCACCGACACCGCTTCCGACGCCACCGTCACCACCACCACCACCACCGATGCCACCGCCACAGTGTGTGAATAAGTATGGATGAGGATAGGACAAGGAAGAGGAAGGAAATATCTCGCGCAGTCCGTGCCTCGTTTGTTAGGATACCGCTCCGGCATTCACCTGATATTGATCAGAGAAACCATGGAACCATGGAAAAGAGCAGCCAGCCACTAGAATTATTTTCCTGACAGTGGATGGTCTCGACCTGTCTACCTTCTGCCACCGCACACTCGTTCACAGTGGCTTAAAACCTAGTTGTAATTGCAATTGCGAGAGGATTTGTGAAGAAATAGATATCAAGGGGTTTTTGAGGTCATTGAAACTTCGAAATTTCAGACTTGAAATTTCGAAATTCAAAAGAGTTGATTCACTCATTTAGAATCGTGCAATAATGCATAAAAATGTACATATACGGGATACTCGAGATCATTGATTTTGAATACGCTCATGAAATTTCAAAATTCAAAGTGTCTGCTTCAAAATGGCAAACTGATTCATAACAATGACGCGGATATGCATAAAAATGTGGACATACGGTATATTCTGATTCGTTCAATACACATTTTGCAATGAAATTCAGAAATGTGGTTTTAAAAGGGAAAATCGGATTTAAGTAAAAATAAATTTAGTGGTGGGAAAAGTGATTTAAGAGTTTTTAAGTTTTTTTCCCTTGTTGGTATTTAAGGTCACATCGGCATCTATGTCATTAACGACTACTATTTGGTTTACCGTTATGTAACTGAAGATGACATGATATGGTGATGGTAGGAGGTGAAGAACGAAAACAAATTCAACCATCCCCGAGGCGGGACTTGAGCCCGCGATGCTTCGGTCCGAGATCGCTACGACACGACTGACTTAACGATGTTTTTGAGTTGACTGATTCATTAATATTTATTTAACCTATAGATAGTAAATTGCATTGGGCGGAGAGGTAAAATCTACGCACGTTTTCATGACCTCCTAATAACTACCCCTTTCTTTTTCATATATTAATTTTTAAATTGAATTGACAATAGAGATAGCATTTTGACAATATTTGATAACAAGGAATATTCGGTCACCCAAGTGGAAGAAACTAAAGTTAATTCTCAAGGAATAACTGAATTCACATCATTTCACAACCACTTTCTTCGAACATAGAACAGCAATTGAAATATAACGTCCTACGCCCGACTGCTGAAATGTGATATTTTCTAGAACAGGAAGAAGCTGTTCTCGGCGTAAGTTTCAAGAATAAAAAGAAATGTCAATACCTGGAATTTTTGCAAAAGTTGAATACTGGATGCAGGTTGTTTCTTCAAGCCTAAAATACTTGCGAGTATCGAAAATTCCCACAAGAAAGGACTATGTAAATCTATTGAAGTTTGTGTTCCATAAACATACAGAATTATTTGTGAAAATTAAAAATGTATACAAAATTATAAAAATTATATACAATGTTATACGTAATCTCTCTCTCACTCTCATATATACGTATTGTACTATGTTGGTACGTTCGAGACCGATGAACTTCGACATCGTTTGACCAATCTCAATAAAAGTTGGCACTCATATGCGTTTCTTCATGAAGAAGGTTTTTATGATCTTGTTGCCACGCCACTAGTGATGCAGCACAAGATATTCCTTCAGTTAACTCAGACCTGCACAACGTCTGCTCCCGCGGGCATTCTGCACTTGAGAGCCGATCGTCTGCCCGTGGCAGAGCCGAAAGTGCAAGTAGTGGGGAGCAGGAAGCTTTGCGGGGAGGGGAGAAGTCTGACGTAGCACGACGCGGCGCGTAGATTAAATGCCTGGGCGTCTAATAATGATCCATGCTTCAAAATTAAATGCCCACTTGTTTAAATGGATTATGTCTAGTATTTCAAGTTACCAGGGTCATAATTCACTGTTTACGTTCTGTGCACTACTGTATATCCACCTTTATATCCACCACTGTATGTATTTTTATTTTCTATTTTTTTTAAAGAAGATAACATGCTCATTGTGACTCTTAAGCATTATTTTAAAGCAATAGCTTTAAAATATATACTTATATATAAGAAAAAAATTATTTAATTCTAACACAAAATTGCAATTTAATAATTGATTGTTCACCAGAAATGTTATGATCTCCAAATCATAGAAAAATGAACAAAATCATGAGAGCAACCTCTCACATCAATATTGACATAAAAATAGGATATGTGGCAATTCCAAGAAGGGTAATGTTTAATAGCAAATATGTGACCATTTTTCCACATTATGAAACTGAATAAAAGAGATCAACGAGCAAACTTCTGTGACGATATGTTACGGACAATCATAAGATAATCATGGGTATTAGTTAAATAGAATGCAACGGGCTTTATATTTTTATACGATCTCGTAAACGACTCTACACTCTTGTCAGAAATTAGAACAGAAAATAATCATGATTTTCTTAAGAACAATATGTTTCTGCTTTGAGAGAACCGTCTTATTCAATGAAACATAGTTAATATAAAATAGTTTATTGCTGTCATCAAACAAAAACAATTCAGTATCAAAATTTTGTGTTTAGCAGAACACTAAATTTGAGATTACATCGTCGCAAAGCGAATTACACTACAAGCAATTATAATACTCGGTGTCGAAATCTAATATGTATAATTCATTGCAGTTTCATATTTCGCCCTGTCATATACCAAAACAAACATTTGCAATATAATACAAAAGACAAAATTACTTGAATTGTATATGACCGTCATGTTCTTGCCATTTGCTCTTTAAGTTTACGCGCTATCTTTCGAATTGCGCATTCTGATTGGTGGTCCCCACTCCTAGATTGGGTCTCATCCCCACCCTTCATCGATTTTCTCATTTGCACCCGAGTTGCCCGCACGCAGCTCCTGCGGTCAATGAAAGTGCAAAACTAGAATTCCAGTGAAGTGTTAACTGGAATTCCCAGTTCACCTGGGCTTCATTGTTTCAGGGCGTTGCCGTGTATAGTGGAGCGGAGTCGAGTAGGACAGGACGAGCGGATGTAGACAAAACTAATACTAAGTTAGGAGACGCCAGCAGAGAGCGATTCCGACACGAGAACAACCAGGTTGTAGCAGCGCTGACGGAGCGGGCAGGGCGCAATTCTGCTAGTACTTTAACACAGGGTGAGTCACGTAACTTTAGTGCCGGCAACTTTTGTACTGTTGATGTTATTGCAATGCAATTTTCAAAGAAGTGCATGAGGGATCGGAGCTAATTGGCACATTGTATTCAATTCTATTTCATCATTTGTATTTTACGAGATATTGCCGTACTTTGTTGTTTTCAAATGGAACTATACATATTTTTAGTCCATAATGACAAGCGTAAAATGTCTAATTCAATTGTTTACATATTGTGATTTGTTAGCTAAGCATTTTCTTCAGTAATTTTGATTTTTTTGTGCTCATCTTCCCTTGTCCGAGCCCCAGTTAGCAGGGGGAGGGCGCGGTGACCATGTGTGGCGGACTGTTACATTCAAAATTTCTGTTAAACACGAATGGTAAAAAATAAAAATTACTAAAAAAATATGCTTCTCTAAAATTTGACAATATGTATCGTTTAAATCTTCCTTTAACGCTCGCCATGACAGACTAAAACTAGTGGTGCTACAGGATGGCACAGACTTTCCCGTATTAGTTTTCTATTTCCTTGGGTCTTCGCTAGCTATTTGGAATTGCCACAAACCCTTTCTTCCCAACTGTCATCTATTACCGCCAAAAGTACATTTTTGTCATTTTCTTAATTTTTCGGTTTCCTATTGATAGAACATTTACATTTTTTTTGGTTCCGACCGTGATTGAAGATTTTCAACCAATTTTTTTATTATCTTATACCGATATCAAAATTAAAACTACAATATAGCACATATTTCTTCGTACTCTTTGTAATAATAAAATATAGAAACCGGATGTTTCGCGAAATATTTTTTTCACTATCATTATGAGCTTTACACTTTTGAAAATAGAAATCGTTTAACCGTGTGTCTAGAATTGTATTAGAAGAGTTTCAATTTGTCTTTTACTTTCTCCTACCTCGTAACACGAGAGAGCTATGTAATTAGTAATATTTTCGGGCCCTGATAACGAAAGAGGAGATACATCCGGTCCCTTTGTAGTAAAGAACTTTTTGTAACACGGGTTGCAGCCAGAATTCATGTTCTCTGAGTCCTTGTTACCGAAAAATCCATTGACGACAAAACGTCTGTCAGTCCACAAGTCTCTCGTCAATGCTACCGCCTAAACTCTTCAGCTAATTTTCTCCTAAATTTATATTCCTCGATCGATCTGGAGGAGCTCAAGGCTTTGGAAGTTTCAAACGGATATTTTGATTTTTGAGAGTACTTTACATAAAGCCTCAAAAATATTTTTAAAATTTTCTTAAAAATGGTTTTCAACATGATCCACGGATAGTGTTAAGGACGATAAAGAGAATGATGCAAGTCCATTGAAATCCAAAGATATATTGATTCCAAAGATGTTTGGATCCTCGTTATCCGCCAGACAAAACCAAAACCTATTTACAAACAAACACGTGACAGTAGTCGCGTAGGCACGCGAAAATCTGGAAGAAACTATCTCTCTTCTGACAAAAAACTTGGTCTCATTGAATAGAGAGAAAAGAAAAATCTAATAATATTCTTTGGTGTTAAATTTCAAAGGTACGCAGATCTACAGACAATTCGAACTACATAACAATTTAGGCTTTCACGGCCGGAGTTGTAGTCTGCGTTTTCTTCCGGGCTAGGGGGCCGTGGAGACCACAGAATTATGAAAACGTGCACAAAATTCACTTCTCCCCATAGCTCGTCCCACGCAGTTTTTAACTGTTTTTGACGTAAATAAATAAATAAATAAATAAAACCTAACAGTCACGAACACGCAGCGAGCGTCTCCGCCACATCGCCCGATCCGAGCCTATCAACAGCCGACCCCCACCACAGTCCCGCTGGTACGAATATCCACGCAGACCGGGCGGCTCCATCTATCATCGAGGAACCATCGACGTGGAATCTTCGTCCAAAACCACATCGCCACTGAAGATGTCCGTCGCAGTTACGGACGAAACGTATGGAAGTATATTTTCAATAGACCACGGCCCCCTAGCCCGGAAGAAAACGCAGACTACAACTCCGGCCGTGAAAGCCTACATTGTTATATAGTTCGCACTGTCTGTAGATCTGCGTACCTTTGAAATTTAACACCAAAGAATATTATTAGACTTTTCTTTTCTCTCTATTCAATGAGACCAAGTTTTTTGTCAGAAGAGAGATAGTTTCTTCCAGATAATACCCTTCTGGGATAATATTTTAGATTCGGCGAGGCTGTTCATCTCTTCTTTAAAATTCTCTTCTTGAATCAGATATCAGGCTTCCATTGTTATTTCGTTTTTTGGAATATAGAGTCTTATTTTTCCCATTATCTGCTAACAACCGAGAAAGAGTTTCATAAAGTAAGCTCTGATTTCGAGATTGGAATTCGGAAGTTTCGATTAGTTTCAACGTGCCGAAGGTTAGCAAACTAGTTCTTTCCCCGCTGGACGTTTGTGATCCGGAGTCGACCTACGTCGGATTGTGGGGGGTTTCCCTAACCAGGTATCTCCCACCAGCTGGCACCGCCCCATCCAGGACAAGTTGTAAGCTCGCGACATGTGTGGTAGTGTAGGGCATGTAAGTGTAAATGTAAGGAGATAAGGAAAGGAATAGAAAGAGAAAGGAAACATCGCGCGCGGTCCTTTATTAGGGTTTTGGATTCTGCTCCGGGATTCGCTTGGTGTTGATAGGAGAAACCATGAAAAACTACCGATCAGAACAGTTCAGGCCGCTAATATTCTCCTCCAGAGCGCGGCTGAATTCGATCTAGCTATATAGCTAGTGTCGAAAATCCTGCCGCCGTCGGGAGTCGAACTCCAGACCCTCCTGGCACTGCAGTGGTATCATTTGGAGTCCAGAGCCACCTTTGTCGGTAAAAAGAGGAGAAAGAAAAGAATAATAAAGAGGAGGAGAAGAGAGGAAGAAACGAAAAGGGAAAGTATGTTAGAATAGTTGATTATGTACTCGTATGTTGCCAGTTCAATCATTTTCTTTTGAATTGTCAAGCCATAAATATTCTACTAACATTCTTGTGGTACCTCGCAACGGAGCCCTTCCACAACGCTTCTCGCTCATAAACAAACGAACAAGTTCGTCTATTTTTATGGCGAACGCCTCAGATCGGTTGCATAATTCAGTACTGTTGTTCAGCCAATTTCCATCTTCGGCCGTGTTCGGCGGAAATTTTCGGGCCCAGTTCAACTGGACCTGCGCTCTCGTAAGATTTTAAAATATTTGGTGGCAATCGGCCGAGTTCGCCCGACCGCAAATCCGGCAGAAGGCGTTTTCTCCCTGACGGAACCCTTCCTGTCTATGGTGGAGCCCTGGCTTCACAAGCCGCATAACTTTGCAAAAGTTCTTATCGGCTGGAGTTTCACGGTCCGTCACCTCCCGTACGAGATTTGTGCCACCTCGCCTGCGCTACGTTAATCGATTTCGTCAGAATTCGACCGCTGGAGGTAATAATACTCATTCTTGTTAAACATGAGAGGACTTTCAGTGCTTTGTAAATCAACGTCTTTAAGTGTTGCATACCCATAGGGGTAGTTTTCCCCCTCTTTGATTAGGTATCGAGTTTGTGTTACGTCGTTTAGAACTTTCATTAATGGAACCTTTCCTAATCCTAAGCGAATTTCGTCTTTCTACGCTCATCGAATGTTTCCAAACAAATCGAAAGTGCTTCGTAATATCTCGCGTTCACTTACAGTGAAAGCTTCTGATAAACAAAATTTCAACATTATTTGCGTTGTATGTGTCTATGTAGAAAATATGTATGCAAATAGAGTAATTTAATGAAAGTTGAACTAGCCCTTCAAACAATGGTCGCTTATATCCCTGCCGAAAGAATAGCAAGTATAGAAAATGTTCAAAATATTACGCTCTTGCTAAGTCTCTAAAACTGAAAATATTTGTACTGTAACTTGCACAAAAGAACACGGCAGTTAGTAGACTAAAAGAATCGAATATTGAAGCAATTCTCGATAAAATACACGCCTAGTTATAGGTTTATTGTTTTCTCGTTTAAGAGGTTTCTCAGTCCTGAATTGGTCAGTTGAAGGATGCCAAATAATATCTGGTGCCTTTATAACAGCAACCTTAGTCTTACAAAAAATGAACACTACACGGTTGGTGAGTTCTTTCGGAATAAATGCCAAAAGTTCAGAAGGATTGGAATTTTATTTAAGTATATTAAATCTACCTATGGTCATGAGTAGTAATTATAGAGTAACTATAATGTTGGCTTCTTCTAAGGTTTTGTCACCGGCTATAACATCGTCAATTTTAATCATTGTAACAAATTGAAATGTTAATCCTTCATTTAAGTATTGTACCCAATGAAAACGCTACTCATTCATCAATAGCGTTAATTTAATGTTTGCATAGCTAAAAAGAAGGCAGCAGTGAAAGTTACCAGGTGTAACAGTATTTAAAGAAAATGTTTCGATTTTCTGGTCAGGGGACTCTCTTCACAAAATTTGTTGCAATGGCCTGTAATCAGAATGAATTACTATCTGACGATACATTTTAGCTTTGACAGCTGAAAAGAAAATGAGTTTGAGACTAAATTGAAATAATTTTAAGTGATCTAGCACTGATCGCTCGGCATTCTCGAAAAAAAAATATTTTGTAAATAAATTAACTAATCTTTTGGCGGTTCAAAAACATCTTCAGTTTTTTTATTGCGCCTGGTTTAAAATCCGCGGCCATTTTTTATTCCATGGACCATTTTTCGCGTTTGTAGACATTTACTCTTTTCTAAATTACTCAGATCTGGGGTTGTTCCAGCATTCTAGATTAAAAAGCATTGGATTCAGTTTACTCTGGTCTACAAATGGAAATATTATTTACCTACTTCCTATGTTTCTTTTTGGGAAACATTTGCGACCAAATTAATGGAAAACGAAGAAATGAAATTTTATTTTCAGAGAATAATTTATAAAAGAAGGAATACAATAACACCCTTAATTTTTCTGTACTTTTACATATAAAAGTATAGTTACTTTTTGAAAAATATCATTGGTAAATAACGTATCCCTTGAAAATTACACCCTCTTAAAAATTAGAATTTTTTATTTTTTCCAACTTTTCAACTGTAATATCTCTGTTGGAGACCAGATAAAAATCTGAAAATTGCACACATGCTAGATCGTTGAGATACCAAACTACAATAAAAATTCCGTTTCAACAAAAACTTATGTTTTTGTTGAAATATAACTCAAAATACTTTTTTAAAAATTGTAAATTTACGCAAAAAAAGGATACAATGGGCCATGTAGTAATATTATTTTGAAGCTATTTTAAACTAAAATCTACATTGATTTAAAATAATTAATTATACTTTATTATATATATATATATATATATATATATATATATATATAAAGACAGACGTGCCTTGACTTACAACGCGATAATCTCTGAATCTACTGAACCAATACTGACGAAACTTTTGTGCTAGCTTCCTTTAAACGTCTGGAGTTATAGGCTATGATTTACAACCATAAACCTTCATATATTCACAAAATAATTACTTTTCTGGACATTTTTCGGCTGGCATTACATCATAGATTCAAGAGTGCATCAATGTCCATAGTTAAGCTACGCGTCACCTGAGGATGACAACTGAAGTCTACAATAGCGTTCATCAATGTACAGAATTACGTATATCTGTAGGACAGGTGCAGACTGTTGATTTTACTGTAAATTGTTTAATGCGAAATGTTTATATTTAAGAATGATTCGGTTTCTCTTCACTCTATAAAAGTAACTTGGATATTGATCTTAATTGCGTCTAGGTGTAAGTGCATTAAGTGAACAAGAGAGAAGTATACTTAGTAGTATATGGAATGATTGGAAATCGATATTCTGCTGATGGATGTTTCATATTTTAAAAAGGTATGATTGAACGCCTGTATTCTATTTGAACTAATTATTGGATTACTTGTAGTATATTACGTATGATTATTATGTATTTGCGAGTTCTAGTCAAATGAAATTGTGAATGATTTACGTTTAAGGCTGAAACTGTTGACAGATGAATGAATTTTTGTAGGAAAGTATTGGTGGGAGCAAGACAGAGAGAGGTTGGGCAAGACGAAACGGAGTTAAAATAGAATGGGTACAAGTAGGTTCTGCGGAAGGGCGGGAAAGGATGGAATGCCTCTTCCTGTCTAATAACGTATTGTGATAAATACCCCAGCAATGCGGGGTACATCAGCTAGTTGATAAACATAAAAGTGGCCTAATCTATACCAAATTTTGATATAACGTATTCCTTAATGCAAACTAACAACTTGACATCTACGTTTGTAATTGAAAATATGATCATCTTGATGTTAAAAGCTGAATTGGATAATACACATTGTTTATAAAATATAACAAATAAATAAATTCAGCGTTTTGTTTACTTTTCGCGTTTAAATTTACCACTCTGCTGAAATTAAAATTTTCTCTTCGATCGTTATTTCGCAGTAAAAATGATCTCCTATGTTTCCAGTGTACGATCAATTCAATCAGGAATTCCTCAAGGCTCTACTCTTTCACCTTTACTTTTTAACATTTACGTGTCAGATATTTCGTACCGACCTTTTGCTACAATAGCTCTCTACTCTGATGCCACGACTTTATTTGCTACTCATAATGTATCAAAATTGCACGTAATACACTGCAAAATTATATATTGAGAAATATATAAAATGAACTCCACTCCGGTGATTATTGATAAATGCTAATAAAACCCAAGCATTTCTTTTTCTCTTTGCAGACCAACTAAACCACCTTCCCCAATTATCAACAATATTAATATTCTCTGGCTTGACAATAATATACCCGTTCAAATATTTCAGATAGAGTATTACATTAGGATTACACTAGTGGAACCCGGCAGACGTTGTTCTGACCTTCATTTCCCACTTTTCCCTTCCATATCCCTTTGTCTGTCTCTCTCCCTCCTCTCTATTTTTGTCTCTCCGTCTCTCTTTGTCCCTGTCTCAGCCTGACTGTCTATGAGATTCTCTCTCTCTGTCCCTCTCATTCACATTTACTTGCAGATTCTGCTCGTCTCTGAGCAGGTGAGATAATATCGGGAACCGCAGTACCAGCAAAAATGTAATAGAATATTCAGGAAGAGTTCATTCTGTAGATTACGATGAGAGAAACGTTTCTTTGAGGCCTTAGGGCTCAAAATTTTAGTTTTTAATGCCCTAGAACTCTTCATTTAGGAGTTACTTAACGATATAGATTCAAAATGCTGCCGTGTGGCTGATAGCACTGGACGTGAAGTATTTAGTTGTTCTACAGCGTCACATACTGGAGTTACAACAGAATTTACAGCACATAAACCTTTTGGATGAAAAGACACATAGAAGTGCCAACTTTCATGGAGATCGGTCACGCGGTGTTGTAGTTTCTCTTATATAGGTTACCAATGTCTCATTTGGAAACACATATTCAAATTATCACTAACAAAATCTATCACAAAATTTCAAAACTGTACCCTCTCTTTAACAATCATTCAAAATTAAAAATAGAATGGGGAATTTCAATTTTTAAATCCATTATTCGCCCCTCTCTTACATACTCTTGTCCTATTTGGTGTAATGCTTCATCTACTAACATCAAGAAAATACAAATTATACAAAATAGATTCCTAAGAAAATTACTGGCGGAGGCAAAATGTAGCAGTGAACTGAGAATTCGTTAGGGCGTGACCTATTGCATGTCCACCAGTCCGTTATTCTTCTGGAAACTTCACTTACCTTGGAGGATCACCAATAGATTTAATTGGGCGAGCTTCCAGTCGTCTACAGGTAGTCGTCGTGTTAGGACGTGTTTCGGAGCAGCTCCGTAAAGTGAAAGGCCATGGGTTGCGACTTGGCGGTTTACCGCGTCCGCGTGGGCATCTGGGCAGGGCGCCTGCGTGTTTTCCGGGTGGCGAAGGGGCAAGCGGTGCGCGTGCGGTCGAATTTTCCGCATTTAATTTTTTTTTGTTCTCAATAATTTGTTATCTACAATCAGTTTTTGAAAAATTACCGATGGTTAATTTTTTACCAAACAAGTGAGAACCGCGTAAAATGTGCCAGGGCGTTCTCCAAACGAGCTCTACGCCCTGCGCGTTCTTGCCTGTAACGCGGCGAACAGCGACGCCGCTTAGAGACGTATGAGAATTTGACACCGTGCTGGATACCTTATCTACTTCACCGAAGCCCGTCATGACGCTCAAGCGGAAAGGCAATTTTTTCGTGTTTCCGATCTTCGCAGTGATCAGTGATCTATCTGTTAGTTGCCAAGAACACATCTGTCTTCAAAAATCCCGGCACTCCCGGCGTCTTTCACTTTTAGAAGGTAAAATTACACAAGATAGGCGGAGTGTTCTCCGATAATAATTTTCTATTATTTGTGTGTGTGTATATAGTGTGGTGCATGCCAGATCAGTAAATTTTAGTTTTCCTGTTAAGCATGCTTGCTACAATGCCAAAGGAGAAAGATGAAGAAGTTCTTTGCTAAAAGAGTGGATTTGCGGCACGGTGTCAGATATATCTTACACCGTGATTTGTGGAGAAGATTTACTGTGGACGGAATGTATTTTTTTGCCAATGTTGTGAAAAGGTCGTAAACTGTACAAAAATACACACTGAGTCAAAAATGACTAAACAACTTTCAATGCATATAAACGTTTATTGAGATATCTTACAGAATTGTTACAGGTGACATTATGCGGCTAGAGGCCTCAGATGTTCCACAAAAGATTGCATGGAGAGTGTTACGCAAACGTTTACATTTGAAACAATACAAATTGACAATGGTACAAACAGTTACTGATTTAGATAATGTTGCGCGCGTAGAATTCCGTGTGGAAATGTTGAATCGGGAAGAGGAGGACGAGACTTTCCTGAACAAAATAATCTTCAGCCATGAGTCCACATTTCGTCTCAATGGCAAGGTGAACACCCACAACTGCGTGTTGTGGGGCATCGAAAATCCACGTGAAACTCTTGGATACGTTCATGACAGCCCAAACGTGAATGTGTTTCCCAGGCCGGTGGATTGGTCGTGCAGGGCCAATTGCATGACCACCTCGCTCTCCAGATTTGACTCCAATGGATTTCTTTCTCTGGGGCTTCATTAACCCAGGAGTGCCCGCAATACGTAGACTCACGCCAGTGCCAGCAATGTATCTCTCAGATACAGCTGTAACCTTTTGTGAATGCGAATCATTTGAAGGTCTATTTACTGAAAAAAATTCAGTTTGTATAATTCCCCCAATGCAATTGTTAATAAATCTTACACTGCAGAATTCTTGTCTGAAAATTTATGGAGAGATGTTACTCGTTCACTTTACATTTGCAGACGGAGCGCTGCGATCTGTTTGCATGAGGTCACCGCCGACTGAATGAGAAACGCGCGTCTGCAGCATATACTGACCGTTTAATATGATATAGATGGCGGTGAGCAGCACACAGAACACCGGCGGGGCAAGAACATAACCATTAAGTAGTAGATAAGTGCAAAGAAGAAATAAAAATATTGTACGTGAATGTTGTGAATAGCGTGTGGAGTGATCTATTTTATTGTATATTATCTTAATCATTTAAGAGCACGACTCCAGCTCACTGTCAGAAAGGCATAATTCGTCAGCTATGTCCGTAGCGCTTGTGCTGTCTTCGGAGACAGTGGATTGGTCAGATGCTGATTGACATCGGGGCCATTCGTGTAGTCTCGGTGGTGTGTTCGGGCCTTCACTTTCAAAACAACATTAGTTCCTAATTCTGCCGTCTGCAAATGTAAAGTGAACGTGTAATATACCATGATACGTACCTCTCAGGACAGGAGCTCACAATACACTGGCGTCATTGCACCCAACGTGTTAGACATATCGCGGAGCGCAGCGATCACGTTTCAACATTCTCCAGGGAATTTAGCGAAAGGATAAAAATAAATGGACAGGCGATCTCAGGAAAGTACAATATAGGAGTACATGAAATATCAGGCGACTAATGCATCACAATAATTCAGAAACATAAAATTGCCGTGACTTGGATGTCACAGTTCTATTGCGAGCACTCCCCGGTTAAAGATCGAGTGTATGTTCCGCCCTTACCAAACAATTTGCAATACCTTAAAACTTGAATCCACGCTGCCGTTGCAGAGGTTACGCCCGATTCGCTGGCACGATTTTGGGAAGAAATTGATTTCCGGTGGGATGTTTGCAGTATCACCAATTGCAGTCACATCGAATCAAAGTGATACATTGATGTACATCTTGAGATCTTACGCCACAAAATGACACCTGTAACAATTCTGTAAGTCATCTCAGTAAATATTTGTATGCCTTGAAATTTGTAAAGTCCTTTGTGTCTCATCCTGTATATCTTAAAACATAAAAAGAGGTTTTATCTACTTTTTTCAGTTGGAGGGCCCCACAATACGAGTTGGCCTGTCTTTTCTTTCGCATAATTACAAAGCTTCATCTATAATACGTATATTACTCTGTATACAGGCTGTTTGGTGAGAAAACGTCGAAACTTCGAAAAAAGCTCTTAAGACAATTCTAAGCATATTTTGTCTAATAGAATTTAGAATTTATTTGTCAAAAATCAGTAAAAACTGTATGTGACGTGTGGGCAAAGAGATTTATCTGCGCACATTTTCTTGAGACCCAGAATTTAAAAAAAAATTGAAAAACTAGAAACAAGAATTTAGAAAATAATTATTATTTTAGAAAAATAAAAATATTTGAAAAATGTTTGTTCCCGAGTTATAGAAAATCAATTTCAACGGTAAATGAACGACAAGCAAAAGGAGTGTTCAACAAAACGTGCGCACAGTGAAGCTACGTTTACGTCCAGAAGCAAAACAAGGGGCCATCTCAGAATTTGCTCAATGGATCAGGGAAACTGGACAAAAACCTGATCGAGATGGGGATACTCCGATAATAAGCTACGTGGATGTTCCGAATTCTTGAACCGCAATAAGCACTCAAAAGTTGGTTTGAAAAATTGATTTCTAGGCAAACATGTGCATTATGGAAGCATAGAAACACTCCAGAAACATGCAAATTGTTTGTTATTTACAAAAGAAAAAAAGGAGTCGAATTGTGTAAAGTGGGTGCTTTTTATTTCTCGCTTAATTTATTTCTAGCTTTCTGAACAAATACATTAATTTATTTTGTAAATAATAAACAATTTACATGTTTATGGAATGTTTCTATGCTTCCATAATGCACATTTTTGCCTAGAAATCAATTTTTCAAACCAACATTTGAGTGCTTATTGTGGCTCCACCATTCGGAATATCCACGTAGTTTATTAGACAAAATATGCTTAGAATTGTCTTAAGAGCTCATTTTCGACGTTTTGACGTTTCCTCCACGGACACCCTGTATACGCGTACGTATAGGAGTAAGTAAAAAACATTGCAACTCATGCCAGAATGCGAAAAAAGTGAGAAAAACTATTCAACGCTTCTTCAGCATGCGCTGTCAAAATATGAAGACAAAAAAGAATTCAACACTGATTTGTGCCATGCTGCAAACATTGCATTTTCAAGTTGGATTTTATATACAAAATATAAAATTCCACATGAGTCTACCCCTAGAAAATATCAAATTCTGCAAGATGTTTTGACAAACGATAAATTCGATTTGTTTTCAGAGAATTGTGTTCAGCCTATATGTAGTACGCACGTTTAAATTTTAATATTATTTTCATGCTTATTGAGTGATTTTTGTGCCTGATTTCAATGCGAATGTCTATTTTCAAGTTTTTAAGTGCATATTTTCGACTGTTTAGTGCCTACATGTCCGAGCTCCACTTATTAGTTTATGTTCATCCGCTCCAGCTAAACGACTGTTGCCCTTTGCGGGTTTATTCATTCGCCAACTAGAGGTTTACTGTCTGACGATTTGTTTAAAAAACTAGTCGTTTCAAAAAGGAAATTACATTTATTTAAGTTATACATTCTTGACATCGTTTTATATTTGAAAGTTATTGTTCTCTACATTTGAAAGTATTTGTCCTGTGTGTTGTATGTATATAAGTTTATTATACATACATATAAGAAATTTATGAATGTCAATTGCTAATTTATTGTAATTGACAATTACGATATATTTTTGGAATAAAAAAGTTATAATACAAAATTATTTTATTTACTGTATTGTAATCAACCCCCCCTCTCTCTGCTTTGGATTCTTCGGGTCGGGGACAGGTTTTTCGTAACAAAAAACATAGCACATAACTAAAATTTACAAGAACAATTTAATCTACTAAAAAATGAAATGATGGATGATTTTACATCCAATTATATAGAAATAATACCTTGCGGCTCCATCAAATTTAATTAACAATTAATGACTGGCATTAATTGTCATAATGACTGGCATTAATCAAAATGATACACTGCAATTTTAAATTTAGGCCGCTGATAATTACTCAATGATTTCGCTGATGGCGTATGAACTCCTCCCTCTGATGGTTGTTGTCCTTCCGCATTATTGTGATAACACTTACGACATTACCTTGTCTGATGTTTTCGAGAGGAGTGCCCCTCAGCTGGCGTCGGCTTCGAGCAGACTGGGGGAAGGAGGCACCTCGCACCCTGCCGTGTCCAAGGTCGACCGCTCTCTCAGCCGCCCGGTCGGTTTCCGCCGCCAGGTCGCTTACCCAGCGATAATCACCTTCCAGGTACCCCGCGATGAGGTCATGAGCGACAGCTGCGGCGCGCTCCCTTCCTCTCCGAATTTGCGACTCGCGAACAGTTCATGCGAGTGACGCCAACGCGTATGGCGTGCAACCACGATTACGACCGGTCATTTGCACTGGTAGCAGGTCAAGTTCGGCTAGGGCTTTCGTCACGATTTGGAGACTCGGTCCACGCAACGACTGATGCGGGAAACTTGCATTTACGTCCCCATCTGATTATTCCCCTCTAACTAGGCGAGTGCAAGTTTCTCATGAGAACCTGAGAGCAATCTCCCTCCTCTCGAAGGACTTCGACAGGAAGTGTCGGTTTTCACGTAACTCGAATAGAAGTGTTGATTCTCACGAACCTTGACTAGAAGTATTGATTCCCCCGTAACTCGAAGAGAAGTGTTGATTCTCTCGTAATTCGGATAGCAGTGTCTTTCGCGAAGTTCTCCTGTCCTGGCGAGAGCTCTGATACCCCTCCCATTACTTCTTTGGTTTGCTCTGATTGATGGAACTTGAATTTCGGCGGAGTGGCGGGGTGAACCTTCGACCAATGTCTAGTCGTGTCGCAGACGAAAAATTTCCGTTGAATTCGGAGCCCGTTGGGCCGATGAGCATCAGTTTCGCTCCACGGTCCGCGAAAATTCGTTCTGGCCTAGTTCTCAAGAGCGGCACGTGTGAAGAGTCCGTTTAGTTGTAAACACGGAGTGGGTGTTTGTCTCCGGGTCGGTGCTTTGTTGACAGCGCCACCAAACAGACAAAGCCTGCCCTTCTCCTCCCCTGCTTGGGTCGTGGCGGTCGCGGAGTCCGGACGGCGAGGCCGCCGAAGGAAAGCCGGTCATAAACCCCAACCGCCACTCGCTTTGTGAGTGGCTGGCTCGCCGGAACGCGAGCAGAGCCGCTCCCAATTCTCGTTGCACGCAGGATCGACTCGAAATTTATAAGAAATTAAATAATATTCCTATCATACTTCGTTCGCGTCGGGTCGTACCGTTAGAGTATTTTGAATCTTTGAAGTATTTTAAATACGTATGTATTTAGCAAATTAAAATCTAATGTTTTTTGAGTATATATTTAAATACTAATTTACAAAGTATTTTGGCGAAGTATTAGAATACTTATGTTCGAACAAGTTACCATATGTATATTTTATTTTATTCCTTATTATATTCATTGAAGCACCTCGCAGCCTCTATTCCAATATTTGTGTTGCAATTTAACGGAAGTACATGTCACAACACAGTTTCTCTCAACGCACCACAAGGCAACGCTGAAATTCTACGAACCGCGCCTCTTAACTGCCGGGCGCCAGCTGGTTATATCCGTTACGTAATATAAAACATTCTAAGACTTTATTGTCAAGTCATATTTGATGGCATAATTATTATAATCAAAATTCATGCCTGTCTCTTATGTTTTATCTTAAATTCCTTCTTATTTTACAATAATCACAAATATATCATTTTGTTACGTTATTTCTGATTGGGCAGCGCCAGTATGCGCGCCTCAAATTGCCAGGCATAGTCCGTTATATAATATAAAACATTTTAAGACTCCACCGTCAGTCATATTTGATGGCATAATTATTACGCTCAAAATTCATGCCCGTTTTATATATTTTATCTTAAATTTCTTTACTTTACAACAATTACAAGTAAATCATTTTGTTATCTTAATTCTCATTGGACAGCGCCATTTATGCGCGCCAAACATAGCTCTGCTCTGCGAGCGAATTCAGTATTCAGTTAGTCGGCATGTAGTCGCCATGTGAAGCGCTTCACGCGACAGACTCCCCGCTACTCAAATGCGTGTTTTTTACACTGTGAGACAATCATGTCTGTTTCTCTCTCTGTTCTGTGAGTGAGTAATTTTCAAGTTACTTATGTTGCGGACATCGACGTGCCAACATGTGAGGTGTTTCACGCGACAACCTCCACGCTACTCAAATGCGTGTTTTTTACACTGTGAGACAATCATGTCTGCTTCGCTCTCTGCTCTGTGAGTGACTTATTTTCAAGTTACCTATGTTGTAGACCTCGTCGTGTTGATATGTGAGGTGTTTCACGCGACAAACTCCACGCTAGTTAAATGCGTGTTTTTTTACACTGTGAGACAATCATGTCTGTTTCGCTCTGTGCACTGTGAGTGACTTATTTTCAAGTTACTTATATCGCGAACATCAACGTGCCAACATTGGTGCTCTGTTTTGCATCATAGGATAGCAGCGACCACTCCAACGGCCACCAGTCCTCCAGCTACTGGTGCCTTCTTTCAAGGTTATACAATCTGTATTTGTTTTCTTTCTTTTCAGTGCATGCATTAAAGTGCTCTGCACAAATGCAGTCAAAGCATACCCTTCCATGCTTTCATGTAATGTAGTTGTAATGTATTTAGGTTAATTATATCTTATTAAATTCATGTGTTGTGTTTCATTAAAGCAATTGGTGACACTCACAACCCAGGCAACCTTTCTGCCTTGAGAAATCTAAATTGGAAGGTGGTCCTTCACGAGCTATTGCAGGTTTTGTTTGAAGAGAGGAATTCCATCACGGTCCATTGCTCACTTCCCTTCTTACAACTTAGTTTAAAGTATTTTGTCCAACCTTGCTTGTTTTCAGAACCTTCCCTTGTGTCAAAGGATTAGAAAACTTGTAGAAGTTTCTGCCTCACGATATCTTCAGAAGTTCTCCCAAAATACTCAAGCTATATTAGCATGCTCAACAATTAGCAAATTTTAATTTTTATAAATATACAGTACAAGTGTAAAATAAATACACTGGTTATCATTGGTAAAATAAATATTATGTGTTTTGATGGTCATTTCCTAATTGTGCAAAAACAGAAAGCAGGAGAGGAATGAAAGATAGGAAGATTCACTTTGAAAGAATTCATAAACGCATTTTCCAAGAAAAGTGAGATGTAACCCTGTTATATTTAATCTACTAATGAATTAGTTTTTGATACAATTATTTTCAATTCAATTGAATACATATATTTTTAATTGACATAGCCCGGCATAATATAGTCGGCAATGACACTGGTGGGGCTTGTAGCCATTTTCAGTTGGTTTACGTAATCCTTAAAAATCTCTTCCATTTCATTATAAGAGCAGAACTTTGCAATCTCCCTGGGAGTCCGATGCAGCCAATCAACTGCTTCAATATCTGCT
This sequence comes from Acheta domesticus, assembly GCA_031308135.1. Taxonomy (NCBI): domain Eukaryota; kingdom Metazoa; phylum Arthropoda; class Insecta; order Orthoptera; family Gryllidae; genus Acheta; species Acheta domesticus. The sequence goes on from JAHLJT010002406.1 coordinate 204,440,229, forward strand.
CCCGCAGCCAACAGGTCCTTCACGCATGTACTGTCTCTCCTGAGTACAGCGGTGTGAAGTGGCGTGCGTTTGAACAGGTCTCGTTGATTGAGCATTGCTTGAACCTCATCGCTCGTCCAATTTCTAAAATTATGGCTAAGAAAGAAACTTCTTTGTGATTTATCGTTCAATAATCATCTAGTCATTACTCTAAACAATAACATTTGCAAAACGTTAATGAAATGAAATCGAAATTGTTTATACTTTACTAAGGATGGACGTAGTAGTTACGTTAAGGATGGATTAGAGATGCTAAAACAGAACGTACTTTCTCGCCCGAATTTTCAAGCAAAATTGCACTAAAAGAATGCGAATTTACGCCAATTACGCAAAATTACGAGGATACTAACGATCCACGATGCATATTTTAGCCGTAAATAAAACCATTAGATTATATTAATGCGAAAGAAAAGGCAGCAATTATTATGGCCTTTTGTTGTTATCAGTACAGCGTTACTACAATGGGTTACAAGCAACAATGACCGCTAATTCATATGGGATACACATTTGGCCAGTTAGCATTGTTGATACCGCTGGCAAGAAAATAAAATATCAGACTTGTCAACCGACATGAGACTTGCCCCATTTTCTTAAACGTACTTCAGATTATCCAACAACACAATTTAATCAAAATGAATGGTATCATTTTTTTGAAAATGTTCCAGGAAATTCATGTAAAGTATTCATTCATTCATGTAAAGTATTCCTTCAAATTGGTTTCGTAATAACAAATTAATTATTAGATTAGATTTATTTAAACTGCAATTGGGCTTAACCCGGTGGCAGCTAATTACAAAAACATAAATATACACAGTATCTCAGTAACATACAACACGAATACCAATAATAATAATAACTCCACCTAGGAAGTACACAACCTCGCAGTTTGTGGTGGTGCTTGAGCACCCTCATGAGCCTTAAAGCTATGTCAGTGGTAGCCTAGTAACCGGTAGGGCCTCCCTTGCTGAATAGGTTGAAAGTGAGGGGTCCCAAGAAGAAGTACTCCATTTTCAGGAGAGTGGGAAGTAAGTAGAGAGGGAAGGGTCATGAAACTTTGGACTTCCTGTTGTCGGCCCATAGAGGATACAGGAGAGAAACTGGGTTGGCACACCAGGCCACTGATTAGAGTGGAGGCCCGAAACTTGCATTAGCCAGCGAACGAGGCTGCCTTCAGCAGTCAGTGAAAATCCCGTAGGGTTTAGTAATGCCGACAGGCGATCGGAGGGAACCCTTGCTGGGCCCTGCGGAGGGATGCCACGAGGCCAATGTGGGTCGCAGTAACGGATGGCAGGAAACAACCCGAGGGTTAAGTGTGATCTGTGAACTCGAACTTGCGTCCTGCGAATCTTCAATTCAAACCAATGAGCAAAATGGATAGAACAAGCAATGTAATGAACCTTAACGTGCCTTGTTCTACCAATGTCCCATACCTGCTCAGGAACCGAGCTAATGTCACCTTGCCGACGTCTGGCCATCCCACGGATGTTAGTCCCAGGGACCCAGAGCCGGCAGTAGCTCTAAGCCATCGTCAGAGATGGACCCGGGATGAACTAAAGGAGGTGATGTGGTACTTTTACTGCGCAAAAGCGAAAAATGGGGGCTCAGAAATAGAAGTTTTCAAGGTATGGAGAGAGCGGAACCCAGATATGAGACCTACCCTAGACTCAAAGAAGCTTGCCAGTCAACGACGGTACATACTCAGCAGAACAACTTGCTGACATTGAGAGAAATGCGGAGTATGTACTTCGCTCGAACAATCCACATGACGAACATGTAGAACTTGAAAATGATGATCCCGTGGAAGGTTCATCTCATTCCAGTGAAACACACGTCAGTGGTGAAAATTCATCTGGCAATGAATTACACGATAAGGACATAATGCGAAATCTCCTTCGGCGCGAGATAGAAAGAGTTAGTCAACTTCCGTTTGAATCTAGCCAACCGTTGAGGAGGATATACGAAAATGCCAAAGCTAAAAGAGTGATAGTAACAGTGAATTATGTCTTAAATGAGGTGGTAGAGACCCCATGCAGAGATCTAGATATTACTGAAATCAATCACATCATATATGCAACTGGATATCTAGTATCTCAGATAATTTTGGGGCCAGCTAAGAACACCGACGGCCGACAGCAAAACAGAGTAAACAGCTCTGTACCCCAATGGATGAAGAGAATTATGAAACTGATAGCCGACACCCGGCGCGAAATATTACTCTTAGCTGAGGCATCTTCTAAATCAACGCACACCTCTAAAGTTCAACGAAAATATTCAATGTTGAACAAAAATGCCAAATTGAAAATAACACCAGTAGGCTAATTGTAGGTGAGAAGCTATAAGAGAAAATTCAAGCATGGGATCAACGAATTAGATGTTACAAACGCAGAATAGATTTCCGTGTACAGGATCGGTTGTTTGAAACAGACGCGAAGAAATTATATCGCAATCTGACTCAAAAACCGAATAACAATGCTGTCACTCCTTCAAAAGCTGATGTCGAGGCATTTTGGGCAGCAATCTGGGAAGAAAGCAGATTCTACAACAAAGATGCATCTTGGCTTCAATCTGAAGTTGATGCTGCAAATGAACTTGTGGAAACAGTGGAAGATGTTCACGAATTCTCGGAAGAGGACCTCTTCCAAGCAATTAAGAACATGGGAAACTGGAAATACCCGGGATTGATAAGATCCAGATTTATTGGATTAAGAAACTAACAGCATTACATTCTCATCTAGCAAAGGCTATTAATAAAACTTTAGAAAATCCAAAGGAACTCCCGGAATGGCTCACACGCGGCATCACGTATCTGCTACCCAAAGAAGGAGACAGCTCTTTGGTGAAGAACTACAGGCCAATCACTTGTCTGCCAGTACTGTACAAAGTTATAACTTCAGCCATAACTGACAAAATGTACAGACATCTAGAGAAGAATCATCTATGCCAGTTGAACAAAAAGGATGTCGTAAAGGTTCTTATGGCTGTAAGGAAATCTTGCTACTGAATAAAGTCATCTTGAATGATGTAAAGAAACGCAAACGTAATTTGAGCATGGCTTGGATTGACTACCAAAAAGTCTTTGATAGTGTACCACACGATTGGATTTTGAAGACCCTGGAGATCCATCGATTTCATCCTAGACTTATTGAATTTTGCAAGGCTAGCATGAAGTCGTGGAGTACCAGGTTACTAATACAGAGCAGAAAGGAAGCAGTAGAAACCAGAAGTATTCAGATCAACAGGGGTATTTTTCAAGGAGATTCACTATCCCCTCTGTTGTTTTGCATTAGTTTGATCCCACTATCTAGACAGTTGTCGCAAGCTGACTTTGGTTACAATCTCCATGGTGATGAAAGGCCAGTGTTGGAAGGAGCTTGAGCAGTGGACTGTGGTGATATTACCTCTCTTCCAACAAAAACTACCATAGCTCATGAAGGACCACCCTCCAATTTTGATTGCTCAAGGCAGGAAAGGTTGCCTGGTTTGTGAGTTGTCACCGAGTGCAATAATGAAACACAACATATAAACACAAGAAAATATATAATTAATTTGGGCAGATCAACACTGAGTTACATATTGGATTATAGCGAAGCACATTAGCACTGAGCTGTGCGGAGCATGGAGACATATGCACTAAATGAAATACAATACATATAAGATTGCATCATCTTGAAGTGAACACAGGGTGCTGTAGTATCGGTTGCCATCGAGTGATGAGTGATGTTCTGCGATGGCCACAGCATTGTTTGAGCAGATCGATCTCTGAAAACCTTGTTACAAGCGGGGAGTTAAGCATTCACACGCATCAACCAACTTGTAGAAGCTCTTGTCACATGAAGTGTGTTACGTGTAGATTGTCACGTGAATTGTGCCACATATTGACAGTGCTAGTTACAAGATTAACTGCTTAAGCTTCACTGAAAAACCAGTAACACATGATGGTTCACAGAATAACACATTTGGTTGATGTGCAGATTATCACGTGAATTGTGTCGCACATTAAGAGTACAAAGTTATTAAGTAAACTGCTTGGGTTTCACGGAGAAACGAGTAACACATGATAACAGGCATCAGTGCGGATTCCGAGTCCTGGAATGGTTTGCGTACCGACTGAATGCAGAGTGACTGAATACTAACACAATAAAGTGCATAATAAGCAAGTTGAGTTTCACTGAGAAACACGCACTGGCACGAAGTTCCGAGTCGCGAGGCACATCACTTGAGACTGACTGCAGACTGGAATGTTAACATTATAAGTTGCAAGATAGTAACTTGTTCACTGAGTAACGAGTAAAATGGACGTGATGTCCCACAGTAATAACACGCGTGGCGCGGAGCCCCCGACTCGTGAAGTGCTTCACATAACATTTTAACGAAGACTACTGGACGATTGTGTTCGCTGGGAGAGGAAGACGTGATTTCCCGCCAATTCAAAGCAGGAACCAATGGGAATTAAGATAGCAAATAATTTGGTTGCAATTATTATAAAATAAAGGAGATTTAAGATGAAATGTATAAACGGGTATAAATTTTGATCGTAATAATTGTATCATGAAATGTGAGTGACAGTGATGTCTTAAAATGCTTTATATTGTATAATTGACAATTAGGCGCGCAGACATGGCGGTGTCCAATGAGAATTGAGATAAGCAAAATAATATATCTGTGATTACTGTAACGTAAGGTAATTCAAGATAAGATATGCAAAATGGACATAAATTTTAATTACAATAGTTATGTCATTGGTATGTTTGATAACAAAGTTTTGGAATGCTTTGTGTTACGTAACGGAAAGATGCCTGGCAGTTAACAGGCGCGGTTCGTAGAATATCAGTGTTGCCTAATGGTGCTGAGAGAAGCAATGTTGTGACATACACTTCCGTTAATTGCAACACGAGTATTGGAACAGAGGTTGCGAGATGCAGGGTGCTTCAATGAATAATAATAAAAATAAAATAGAAATATAATATGTATAGTAACTTGTTCGAACAGCCAGTATCACATTTGTTTTACATGGATGATCTAAAAGTGTTTGCTAAGAATGAAGCGATTCTCTCCCAAATGCTGTCATCAATGATTTTAGCAATGACATCTGCAAGAAGTTTGGTCTTGACAGATGTGCAAAAATCAATTTAAAAAGAGGCAAACTGACAACCTCAGAGAGCATTGAAGTTGATATGCACACTGTGATTCAAGATCTTGAGCCAGGTAAAACTTACAAATATCTGGGCATTGAAGAATGTGAGACAATCTCGAACGACACAATGAAAGAGAGAATTCGCAACGAGTATTACAAAAGAGAGAGACTTGTCCTGCAGTCTGCTCTGAACTCCAAGAATAAAATATATGCAGTTGGTAGTCTGGCGGTGCCTGTAGTAGAGTACAGTTCCGGACTAGTGGAGTGGACTGAGCAAGAAATCCGCATCATGGATCGAAAAACCAGAAAACTGCTAACAAAGCATCATGTCGCCCACCCTCGAGCTGATGTACATTGACTTTGTGTCACGTAAGGAAGGAGGAAGAGGCCTCAGACAAATTGAAGCCTCCTTTCATAATGCAATAATTGGAATGGGAAAGTATGTAGTCAGTCATCAAGGTGACCCTCTAATGAGGCAGGTCATGAAATCTGACCGAAGAATGTGAAACAGAGGCATTGTTAGTGTAGCAAAAAGCATTGCAAAAAAAACTATGCAAGACACGTCAAATAACACTGACACAGAACTTCTGGTACTACTAAACATGAGATGTGAGACACAAACTAGTGGTGCTACAGAATGGCACAAATTTTCCCGAATTAGTTTTCAACTTTCTTGGGTCTTCACTAGCTATTCGGAATTGCCACATACTCTTTCTTGCCATCTACCATCTATCCCCGCCAAAAGTACATTTTTTTGTCATTTTCTTAATTTTTCCGTTTCCTATTGGTAGAATGAAAATATTAATTTTAGAATATTAAAGAACACAAAAACCTAGCCGTAAATGGCAATTTTCTTTTAAAAATTATGTGCTGTTTAAGAGAAAATGGCGTTTCAGCACTACTAAAAATGCGAAATTTGAAGCTCATTTTCACAGAAAAGTTTTGAGTTTTCAAAATACTTTATTTGAAGTTATTTGAAGAACTTACACTCAAAAATATAATAATCTTTACAAATTGCTGGGAATGTGCTTAATAAAGATATGAGAGATCTTTCAATAAAAATAATTTATATAATTTTTGAAAAAACAAAACAAATAACTCAAAATAAACTTTACGTCTTATTAAAGAGTGTAATTATCATTATCTGTTACAAAAGTTTCAAGAAAAAAATTGCAGCCATATATGAGAAAATGGCGTTTGAGCATTTCTGAGAATACTAAAATTTGAGCTACTTTTCACAGAAAACGGTAGTGTTTTCGAGAAACTTTACTTGACATTATTTAAAGCATATATACTCGTAAATATAATAATGTGAAAACATCGCCGATAATGTAAATATTTACGACGTGAGAGACAAGTAAAAAAAATTACATTTTTGTAACTTAAAAAAAAAACAACCGATAGACCAATATGGCTTTTATGTCATCTGATAGAGTACATTTACCACTATCCCTACCAAAAGTTTAAAGAAAACATTTGGCGCCGTTTTTGAGAAAATCTTGTTTTGGTAATTTTTTAATGTTGCACATATTGCACGCAATATTGCACGAAAACTTCTAAAATTTTGAGAAACATTGACATGACTTTTATGAAAGAACTCAATATGCAGAACTAATTTTAATTTAAGAAAAAATCTCTATCTTCAATTTTGTAGCTGGAGAAAGACGCGGAAAAATTTAAACTATCAAAATTTTCGAAAATTCAGAGTTATCCGTGAAAATCGGACCTATGCCATGTTAATAAGTGTATTTTACTCTATTCATACATGAAATTTAAAGAAAAAATTGGATTCGTCAAAAATGACTTACTTAACGAAGGGAACATATTTTCACACAATATTGATATTTATAATTACAATACACGTCATAGAAATCACGTGCATGAAGTATCAGTATCAACAGCTCAGTACAATAAATCCCCATAAATACATGTACGTTTCTTTACAACGCATTGCCAGATGACATTAAACAAATAAAGTCTGTGCACAAATTTAGGTTAAAAGTAGAAATCTTTTCTGCTGCATACTGATTACAATTAGAATTAGTACAATTAGAAACTACTAAGTATACTGATCGTCAAAAAGAAAAATGTTTATTTTAACAAAACAATGATATATAATGAATTAGTTTACATTTGTATTGTATACCTTTAAAAAAGATTTAATACACCTGTGTGTAACAAGTAATGCACTTCAGCTTCCGGGTCAATGGCCCCCATCTCGATCAGGTTTTTGTCCAGTTTCCCTGATCCATTGAGCAAATGCTGAGAAGGTTACTTGTTTTGCTTCTGGACGTAAATGTAACTTCACTGTGCGCACGTTTTGTTGAGCACTCCTTTTACTTATAGTGGTAGGAGTAGAGCTGATGTTCGTTACTATTTTGTTAGCAATGCATAAAAATCAAATCAGCAGTTCATTTACCGTTGAAATTGTTTTTCTACAACTCTGGAACGAAAATGTCTAGTTTTTCAAATGTTGCTAATCTCGCGTTTTTTTGTTTTATTTTATTCTGGGCCTCAAGAATATGAGGGCAGATAATCTCTTCCCCTATATGTCATACACAGTTTGTACTGTTTTTTTGACCAAATAAAAAATAAAAAGTACCCCCATAATTAAAATATCGGTTTCAAATTCAAGGGCCCGCGGAATCAGCCAGATCGATCAAGGAATATCAATTTTGGAGAAAATTGGCTGAACAGTTTAGCCGCTAGACTGGCACACACAGCCCACAGATAGACACAGACAGTCATTTGATTTTTTTATATCAATGACCCATAAAACATGGGTTCTGGCTCCACCACGTATTAGAGGATTTGTTTTCTAAATTTAGCAACTGGATTTATCCACTTTTCCGCAACCAGTGCCCTACAATAAGTTTTTATGCTGAAAATTCGCCTTTTTTCGTGCATCATTACAAAATCTTCTCTTCTTAAGGGCACGAAAGTAACAATATGTGAAAGTATTCGGAAAAAATTGAAGTATAAAATGCGTTAGATATTAAACTAGTGGTGCTACAGAATGTCACACACACTCCCGTATTAGTTTTCTATTTCTGTGGTCGCGGCTAGCTATTCGGTCTTTCCACATACTCTTGCCAGCTGCAATCTATCGCCTCGCAAGGTACATTTATTTACTTAATTTTTCGGTTTCCTAATAGTAGAACGGAAATATTATTTAAAAAATATTAAAGAACAGTAAAACCGCCTCCTAAATGACAATTTTATTTGGAAAATTTGAAGCAGTGTTTAAGAAAATGGCGTTTAAGCTCCACCTGTAAATTCGAAATTTGAACCACTTTTTCACACAAAAATTTTGAGTTTTCGAAACACTTCATTAGAAGTAATTTTAAGCACTTTTAGTCACAAATACAATAATGTTTACAAATTGCTCAAAATGTGCATATTAACGGCGTGAGAGATCTTTCAAAAAAATTGTGTAATTTTGAAAAAAAATACCCCAAAATGATCTTACGTCATATTAAAGAGTGTAATTAGTACTATGCGTTCGAAAAGTTTGAAACAAAATTGGAGCCATTTATGAAGAAATGGCGTTTGGGCGTTTCTAAAAAAGCAAAATTTAAGCTAGTTTTCACAGAAAACGGTTGAGTTTAGAGAAACTTTATATGTCATTATATAAAACACATGCACCCATAAACATAATAATGGAAACAATTTGCCTCTAATTTGCCAATTCTGTTCCCGTATACTCAACAATTATGGACCACTTATAGACTTTTCAAAAACCATCATTGGAGATACTTTGAAGCTTATGTGTTAAGAAACGCACTGAACAATGAAATACAACTCTAATGTAAATTTTAACGACGTGAGAGACAAGGCAAAAGAATTATATTTTTCTATTTGTTGAAAAAAACAACGTATAGACCAATATAACGTTTATGTCATCTGATAGTGTATTTAGCACTATCTCTGCCAAAAGTTACAGAAAACAATTTGAGCCGTTTTCCAGAAGACCTTGTTTTTGTAACGTTTAAAATTGCACATATTGCACGCCATATAGGCAGGACGCAAGGACGCACAAAACAGGGATTCCAGATACACCATGTGTTAGGGAATTTTTACATTCCTGTATACGCATGTATATACGGAGTAATATGTGTGGTATAGGGAAAGTTATGTAATGCTGCGCGAAAAACGACGTATTTTCGACAAAAAATTCATGGCCGGACCTTGATAACGAAAAAGTGGATAAAATCAGTTGCGAAATGAAAAAATATTCCCTAATACGTGATGTAGCCAGAATCCCTGATTTGTGGGTCCATGATACAGAAAAACCAATTGGAAGCAAAACGTCTGTCCGTCCGTCTGTCCAGTGTATGTGAAAAATACTAATGCCTAAACTATGCGTGCATTGGTGCTCACGAACGGCAGAGCCACCGGTTGCAGGACGGGCACCATGGGTTATCGCGCCCCCACATCATCATCAGGCTAGCAGGGCGTGTGATGAAATACCACAAACCGCTCGTTGTGGCACTCCCCACTGCGCCTCCAGACACGGACCCGGTGGTCGTCGTCGTCAAGGCAGAAGCGAAACTTGTCGCTGAAGATGACCCCCTGCCAGTCTGCAAGGCCCCAGGTCCGTCGTTTCCGACACCAGGCGAGTCTGTAGCGACGTTGCTGAGGTGTGAGTGGCAGGCGTCGTAACGGTCGGCGTGCGGCGAACCTTGAGTTGTGCAATCACCTGCCAATGGTAATGGCACTTACACGATGTGATAGTGCAGGGTGCACAGTCCGCTGAATAGCACCTATCATTGCCTTTGGAACTGTTCGCACGTGGCAGATAACCCGTCGGTCCTCCCTCCTCGTGGTGCGTGGCGGACGTCCAGATCCTGCATTTCGTGTGTGCGTGCCTTCCTCAATCCATTGCCGCCAGTAGCGGGCGATGGTGGTGTCCGTAAGACCGGTGTGGTGCGCAATACGGCAACAGGACCAACCAGCCTCCCGCACACCCACGATGTGGCCCTTTCGAAACTGGACAACTGGCTGTCGAACGCGTCCCCTATACTGCGATTTTTGTAGGAAGAGCTCTCAAGATAACTCAAATCCCATCTTCGCGATGGAATATGTCACGGCATTTCGCGTCTTTTCTCGGTCTTGCCGGTAGAAGTCGCATGATCGCAAGCACTGCTTCATACGGTCGCGATCGTGCGAAATCTAGCGGAAGGACTGTGAATGATAGGAAATGAGGTGACATATTCCATCGCGAAGATGGGATTTTAGTTATCTTGAGAGCTCTTCCTACAAAAATCGCAGTATAGACATAGTGTACGAGCAGGTAAAGCTCTGGCGGCGCTACCCGATGTCGCAATGGCCGGCGCGGCCGTTTGAGTCTCTTATCTAGACCGGTGGGCACGACGTCACGCGCCTACCACCGACCCCCTCCCCCAGTGCGCGGCCGACCGTGAAAACGAAATCATTGGCATAGCGAAAGGCGTGCAAAATACCCACTGAGTTTGCAGCGGATCAGTAGGTCCTTCGAGGTGTCAGGTTTTTTACGACGATGAGTGTATTTATATTATATTTATTTCATTTTAAATTGGGCTTCTTAATTATGTTAAATGTGAAAACGAATAGATGATTTCGCTTTGCTTAATAAAATGTGGGAATGGAAACTAATGTGTGTAAAAACCCTGGAATTTTGATGAACGTAAAAATTTAATTTTTATCGTTCTATTTTTCTATTCATTTTCATTTTCTTGCGGTATGAATAATGATAATAGGCAAAAAGGTGTATCCCATACTAATTAACCGTCACTATTGCTTCTTGTAATCCACTGTTGTGATCCCGCATTAATAAGAGAAGGTGATAATAATGGCTCCCTTTCGTTCGCGTTAATGTATACCAATACTTCTATATATTTGAAAATATTGCAGTACCATAGTGTTTAATAATTTCTATTGCACATTTTTCGATCTATTTGTGTTTGTTTGCCAACACTATCAGTATCGTATTTTTTTCTCGTCAATTGGTCTCTATGGACCACACGAACGTGCATTTATGCACATAAGCCATTGTTTGAGGGGGGATCAGCATTTTTGCTGAGTCCGTTTTTACACCCCGGGTTTGTTAGTCCTGCGGGTATGGAAGATGAATTGATGATGATTATGAAGGGTGAGAGGACGACACACTCATACAAACGCAAATACACCCATGTCCGAGGCGGGACCCAAATCGAGATCATCACGACACTATATTGTCTTAGCAATCTCGGCCACAGGGCCGACCCAGTATAGTATTACTTATTAACTTTCAATTATTACATTTTGTCGCATACTGCTTATACATAATATTGTAAGGCTAAAAAACTTAACCGATATGTTTATAAATGCACTGGATACCTTATGCAATGAATTCCATGACCTAAATATATTTTCATTTAAAGTGTTGAATAAAAAATCTATTGCTTGAAATTATTTAATTTTCGCACCAAATGTTTTACGATTTCAAATGAGTTTGACAAAAATGATGACTGGGATGTATTAATTCGGGGAGAAATTGTGGTATAAATAATATTACATAACCATTACTAAAGGCGAGAAAGTACGTGATGTTTTAGCACCTCTAGTTTGAAAATTTAAAATGCATATCTCTCGCAATTCTTTTGCTGAAGAGAGAATTTTACTAAATTAGTGAAAACTTGGGATTTATTCCTCCATATTAATACACATACGTAACAAATATTACGGGGAAATCATGCAGATTAAGCCTTCTCCTTTTTTGTGAACTATTAATGACGTTAATGACGAAGTGGCATTGTGGCGATTGACCTATCACCTGAAATGGATTATCCTGATTATCTGGTTCCACGAAATCAGGATAAGTTAACAAATAACGGAGAAATAGTTGGATCTCTTCGGAAGAGTTAGCACATCACAATGAGTGGTATTGGTGAAAATGATGACGAATAATGAATGCTAAAGATTGTCAAAATTTCGAGTTTTTATCGTTTTATTTTTCTTACCTGGAACATCCACGGTGAAGATTTACTCTTAGTAAAGAATCTGTACTATTGGAAATATATTCAACAAACGGGCTTCGAAATGCATTCTCCAGCTGCGTTGACGAATCACAATAGTTGGATGAGGACAACCTTTTCAGACCCAGCAGAATAGGAGCTATATGTCTTTTGTGTTTAATAGTCCACAAAACCAAAGACTGTTTAAAAGGGGTGGTTACATTACGGGCTGCCCCTGCCTTGAGAAGCTCGAATGCAATGGACTCTCGATCGTTAAAAATCGCGGTCATTAGCGGAGTATATCCTTCCTTTGAGACAGCGTCCACCTGTGATCACAAGTACATCAAACACAGAAAATATTACAAATCGGTATGTTATACTTCTTTATAATAATAATAATAATAATAATAATAATAGTAATAATAATAGTGTGGGTGTGGGTGTGGGTGTGAGTGTGGGTGTGTGGGTGTGTGGGTGACTTCCCTGTTAAATTTTCGAGAAAATTTACCATATAGTTCTGACTTGATTTCATGATCCAGTGATTTGAAATCTATATCTACATCTATGTCTATACTAATAAATAAAGACAGACGTGCCTTGACTTACAGCGCAATGATCTCTGAATCTACTGAACCAATACTGACGAAACTTTTGTGCTATCTCCCTTCAGAGGTCTGGAGTACTATAGGCTATGATTTACAACCATAAATCTTAACATATTCACAAAATAATTACTTTTCTGGACATTTTCGGCTAGCATTACATCATAGATTCAAGAGTGCATCAATGTCTATAGTGAAGCTTCGCGCCACCTGAGGATGACAACTGAAGTCTACAATAGCGTTCATCAATGTACCGAATTACGTATATCTGTAGGATAGGTGCAGACTGTTGATTTTACTGTAAATTGTTTAAGGCGAAATGTTTATATTTAAGAATAATTCGGTTTCTCTTCACTCTATAAAAGTAACTTGGATATTGATCTTAATTGCGTCTAGGTGTAAATTTATTAAGTGGACAGGAGAGAAGTATACTTAGTCGTATATGGAATGTTCGGAAAACGACATTTTGCTGATGGATGTTTCATATTTTAATAAGGTATGATTGAACGCCTGTATTCTATATGAAATAGTTATTGGATTAGTTGTGGTACATTATGTATGATTATTATGTATTTGCGAGTTCTAGTCAAATGAAATTGTGAATGATTTACGTTTAAGGCTGAAACTGTTGACAGATGAATGAATTTTTGTAGGAAAGTATTGATGGGAGCAAGACAGAGAGAGGTTGGGCAAGACGAAACGGAGTTAAGAGAATGGGTACAAATAGGTTCTGCGGAAGGGCGGGAAAGGATGGAATGCCTCTTCCTGTCTAATAACGTATTTGGGAGTTCAACGAGTCAAATGAAAGTTATTGTGAATGATTTACGTTTTAAGCTGAAACTTTTGACAGATGGATGAATTTTTGTAGAGAAGTATTGTACTGCAGTGTAGAAAGCAAACCTTTGGCTGGTGAAGGAGTGATGAATTAAATTGAGAATAAGATTGGTAAGATCGGTTCGGTTTAATTGAAGTAAAAGAGTATTGAGAAATGGAAGGAATTGAATGTGTGTCAAACACTGTTTATCAAGGTTGTTGAAAGTGGAACAAAAGAGGCTTTATTTTAGTTAACAGAAAAACTTTGGTCAAACCGGGATCCACTATGTGTTATCAAATTTTGTAGATATTATAATTGTCTAAGTGGTTAATGGCACATTAACGTGAGCCACAAGGAACCTAAAACGCATACTCAAGTTCAATTAAAAGCACTTTATTTGTATTTCAATTGCCCCGGCGTGGGGTCAACGATTAATTTGTTTTCTTTATAATCGCTGTTTGTAACGAAATAAGAAAACATCTGAAAAATAATAAGGTTTACGTTGTGGCAACTGATTGAAAGTATGGGAATAATACTTAATATTCCACAAAAATAATAGTGAATGAATGTATTAATTATTAATTTTATTATTTTTAGTTAAAAAGTGAGTGAAGTTTGGGGGCGGGAACCCCAATTTAAAAAATATAAACATTTTTATTGAGAAAATGAGGAAGACAAAGTATTTCCAGGTTTGCAATAAAGCACTTGCAATAAAGTAAACAATTCTCTGAAGAAAACAAACTTACAACGCCTAGAAGCGGGGTGGGGAGTAATATTTACAATGTGACTCATTGCAATGAATTCATTAGGCACTTTATAGACTATCTCTAATACTTTTCCTATTTCTTGTAAAGCCTTTACTTCGTATCCAATGTATTACAACTGACGATGATTTCGCATAATTAAAAACTCTGAGGATAGCATGAGCATTCATATAGCGCTAATTAAACTTTAATCAAATCAGTTGACAAACACGAAAAGTAAGGGCGATAGCACGATGAAAATAGGAGTTAACAGCGCACTCCACCTTCGGGAACAAATTCCATATAAAATGGCCAAATGATAGATTACCATGCGATATAAGTTGCTCGCTAAATCCTGCTAAATAGCGGGTCCTGGCGCGCTCCGCTAACACTTCGAGTTGGCGTATGCCCAGAGACTCAAAAATGCAGTCAATAGCTGCCCGTTAAGGCTTGCAAAAACTTTCTATTGTCCATCTATGTATTTCTATCTTGGCCTGAGCTATCAGATATTCAATTCAAACGTCAAATGTAATGCAATACCGCCCCTAGAGGGGGGAGGAGTGGCAAACTACCGTAGATATACTTGCTCAAGAAAACGTTGGGGGCTTCTGGAGATTAGCCTACGCTCTAATCAGAGTATGACATTAAAATAAAAAGAACTTGTGAAACACCAAAGAATGAATCTCTACTTTTGTTGATATTATTTTTATATACATGTTTTAATATTGATTTAAACTTCTATTACTACTTTCGCGCTTGGGCACGCTATGGAAATTCACATAATATTTATCTATAAAAATATGTTTTCATTTATTTGCCATATTATGTTCATAAATTAGCTCTGTACTTAAATGTTTTTCATCTTGATTCTATTTCCATTTACTTATGGGTTTCGACGTACAACGAGCTCTCTTGGACGTACAATCCATACAGAATTGCGATCTTTCAAAGTTATGTTAATTAAAAATGGTTGATCTGGCTCTAGTCAAAGCTTTGAGATTTTTAAAAGGATTCAATAAAATTCGGAGGTACTTTGCATGAGGCCCCCGGACATTTTCAACATTATCTCAAAAACTTTGAATTTTCAATTTTTTCTTTAAATTTCTTGACAAAAAAAGAGTAAAATACACTTCTTAAGGTGGCACACAGTGTGTGTCCATTAAATTAGGTTTTTTTATTTTCATTTATTCTATCATTTTATCTACTTTTTAAAGGAATTTGTATTTACAAATTACGTATATGAGATTCCCCTTTCATTTAGAATATTATTTTAGATCAAATTTGTTTCTTAGTATTTTGTATCACATCCTTTTACTTTTATAATAGCTTAAATTCTCCTTGGAATGGTGTAAACAGCTTCAATTGCATGCCAATTCCAGTTCTTTGTCTCGATTCTATACTTCCTCTATTCTCTTTACGAGCTCAAATTTTGTTCTGCACTTCACTTCACTGTCTTCTTCTTTAAGTATGTTCCAAATACCTTCAATTGGATTGGTATCAAGATTATTTCCTGGCCATTTTAATACCTTAATTTTATTTTGTTGAAAATAAATTTTCCCACCCTTTGCAGTGTGGCATGGAGTTCCATTCTGTTGGAAAATACAACCACCACGTGGTTTACATTCACTTCTTTGAGGAACTGCACACTTTTAGCACTTTGAAATAATGTTCTTGGTTCATCATTCCATTCACGTGGTATAGTCTACCAAATCCTTTCTGCGAAATAATACCCCATATTATCACTTTTATAGGATGTTTTATTTTTTCCTTCATATATTCGGGGAGCAGTTTTTCGACAATTCGTCTTCTGACAAACTGATGCCCGTCTTCTAGAATTTCAATGGTGATTTCGTCAGAAAATCAAACTTACAAAAATTACAGCAAAGAGAAAGTTGTAATTTTTTTACTTATAACTTGCGAAATTGTTCACCATCGATCTAACTCATTAAATAACAATCTAAAGTAAATTAAATAAGTGAAATCATTCAGAGTGCTTACTTTGGACCAGTTATCCATTGTCCATCGTTTTTGTTGACGTGCCCAAGCAATTTATTTCTTTCTCACAGCAGTAGTTAACTTTGAGAGTTTCACTGGTGAACCAGTTCTGAAATCCAATGCTTTGATTCGGCTTCGTAAAGTGCGTGTACTAATTTAACAGCCAAGATCTCGTATCATGACTTGTAGTTCCTTATTTGTTGCTTTTCTGTTTTTGAACATAAGCATTTTTATCATGAAGTCTTGTTTTTTAGAAGATTTCCTGGATCATTTCCAGTTTTGACGATGTGTGTAATTTCCACTCAACCTTAAAGTCTCCTCTTTATTCTTCTCCCACTTTGAGACGAATTCTTTGAAAATTTTTCAATTTCAATGTTTTTCACTTAAATACGCTTCAGAGTAATCTCTATATCTCTCTTCTTTTGCGGAGAAATGTCACTTTTCTTACCTATGACTCCTAATAACATTTACCTTTAAAATCACCGATCTAATGCCCTCTAAAATGGCGAATCTGAGCTACAACAGTTTGTTCTCACTATCATAAACACAAATAAAAAGATATATACGAAACTTGCTACTTGTGAGATCGAACAACTCCTTAATAACTGAAACGTAGAAATTCGCTGGAAGCGGGCAGTTGCGCAGTGTCTAAGAACTATTAGTCGATTTGGTAACTAAAAGAACAACAGATTACAAAAACATATTTTCCAGCATTGGAAGAATGCTATCCTAACTTATTATGAAAGTTTCGAGCATTCATATATCCATTAACTGATTCAGAATGGGACATTTGTGAAATTGAAAGAAAATCCCTAATTTAATGGCCACCCACTGTAGGTCCGATTTTCAGGGTTAACTGAATTTTCGAAAATTGCAAAATTTTGAATTTTCTTCGGCCTTTTCCTACAACTACAAAATTAAAAATTGAGATTTCTCCTTCCAATAAAATTTGTTATCCATAGTGAATTCTTTCATTAAGGCCATGTACATTTTTAAAAAGAAATTAGTAGTTTTCGCGCAGTATTGCGTGCAATATGTGCAATTTAAAAAAATACAAAAACAAGATTTTCTCAAAAATGGCTCCAATTTTTTTCTTTCAACTTTTCGTAAGAATAGTGCCTAATGTACTCTATGAAATGACATGAACGCCATATTGGTTTATTCCTTTGTGTTTTCAAAAATTACAAAAATGTAATTTTTTACTTGACTTATATTTATAAGTACATGTGCTTTAAATAATGTTTGGTTTGTTTGGGATAGTGCTCAATTTACAGGATTATTGGCGTAAATGTCGTTTTACTATATTATTTTGCTTAAAGAATATTATAAAATTGTAATTTTTTGATTTATCTCTCAAGTCGTAAATATTTACTTTAGCGTGGTTTAGTACACATTATTGAATTTATAAGTACATGTACTTCAAATGATGTCCTACAAAAGTTTTCGAAAACGCAAACGTTTTCTGTGAAAGTATCAAAATTTCTCCTTTTTCAGAAACGTTGAAACGTCTTTCTCGCGAAAATGGCTCCAAGTTTTTTATTCCAATTTTTCAAACGAATAATGCTAAATAGACAATAATATGACATATACCCCCCTTCGATGTATTATTTTGCTTTTTCAAAAAATACATCAATATATTTTTTAAATCACGGTGTTAATATTTACATTACCAACAATTTGTATACATTATTGCATTTGTGAGTACAATTGTTTCAAATAATTTCTGATAAAGTGTCTTGAAAATTCAAAAGTTTTGTTTGAAAATGAATTTCAAATTGCACATTTTAAGAAATGCCCAAAAGATATTTTCTTAAAATGGCTGCAATTTGTTTTACGAAAATTCCGCTATAGAACGAGGTTTTACTCTTCTATAATATTCTTAAAGTCATGGTTCACGAGACTGAAAAATTGAGAAAATGTGAAAAAAATATTCTTTTGGCAGCGGTAGATGACAGGTGGGAAGAGGGTTGGGCAAAACCGATAATCTAGCACAGACAAAAGAAACTAGTAAACTAACTAGTACGATGAAGTCTGTGCAATTCTGTATGTAGCACCACTAGCTTTTAGCGACGACTAAAGGTTAGAAGGTGCAATTTAAGATATCACTTAACTATACCATATAACACGAGAATTCATGTTGTGTTGGAGCAACATTAGTTTTGGTTATAAAAATTAGTATTATCCATCGTATTCACTTGCCCAATTATCCTTCTCCATCCCCATAAAAACTAGTTACACTATTCCTGAATATTTTCCCAAAATTCTACATGTTATTCAAAAAATGTAGTACGGAAGCAAGACACGAGCATATGGAATGCAAGACACAAGTAGAAGCCACTGAAATGACAATATTAACTCGTCGCTCAGGCTTTCGAGGAGTATAACTCGCTTTACCGGTAAGATTTCATTAGTGCTGTAAGAAAATTAAGCCAGATTACATTACCTCGGCGCCAGCTAGGAGAAGTTCTCTGGTTATCAACCCACAAAAGTGGCATCCACTGGCGACTTCATGAAGAAGTGTGTCGCCTTTAGAGTTCCTTGCGTTCACATCAGCGCCCAGGACAAGGAGACTTCGCACAAACATGGGCTCCCGATGCACTTTAAAAAGAGCTGCGTCCTGCATAACAATAGAGCAGAGACGTCGTTTTGATGATTGATTGGTTGAATTATTGGTGATTCTGGGCGCGTCAACTGTACCCGTAATTAGACCCGTAAGTGTGGTGCATGTTTTTATTGCAGGAGATCGCAATGATCTTCCCGTCTAGATGGTGAGATTCGTCACCAACCTACACTTCGACTTGGTGGATTTTTCCACAACCAGGTATCTCCCACTAGGAGGGCCCCGATCCAGACGGGACAAGATATAAGCTCCCGACTGGTCTCTTGGCATATGTTATAGGTTTGTTCGAAAAACATTTTGAATCTATGTGTTCACAACAAAATGGGTAATGAAAGATAATAGCAAAGTATACGTGCAATATCAGAAATGGAACACCACACTTAAGTACGAATGCCCCAAGCAGGGTTGCTATGGTAATAATAATAACAATAATAATAGTAGTTGTAGTAGTAGTAGTAGTAGTGGTAGTAGTAGTAATAGGAGTAGTAGCAGTAGCAGCAGCAATAGTAGCAGCAGCAGCAGGAGGAGGAGGAGGAGTAGCAGTAGCAGCAGCAGTGGCAGCAGCAGTAGTAACAATAGTAGCGATAGTAGCACCAGTAGCAGCAGCAGTAGTAGTGGTGGTAGTAGTGGTGGTGGTAGTAGTAGAAGTGGTAGTAGACGTAGTCGTAG
Organism: Acheta domesticus; assembly: GCA_031308135.1. Lineage (NCBI taxonomy): Eukaryota > Metazoa > Arthropoda > Insecta > Orthoptera > Gryllidae > Acheta > Acheta domesticus. The sequence continues at coordinate 204,459,819 of JAHLJT010002406.1, forward strand.
TGGTGGTGGTTGTGGCAGTAATAGTAACAGCTGCAGCAGGAGTAGGGGTAGTAGTAGTGGTAGTGGTGGTGGTAGGAGTAGGAGTAGGAGTAGGAGTAGTGGTGGTGGTGATAGCAACAGCAGCAGTAGTAGTAGTTGTGGTGGTGGTAGTAGCAACCGCAACAGCAGCAGTAGTAGTAGTTGTGGTGGTAGTAGTAGCAACCGCAACAACAGCAGTAGTAGTAGTTGTGGTGGTGGTAGTAGCAACCGCAACAGCAGCAGTAGTAGTAGTTGTGGTGGTGGTGGTAGTAGCAACAGCAGCAGCAGTAGTAGTAGTGGTAGTAGTAGTAGTAGTAGTAGTAGTAGCGGCAGCAGCAGCAGCAGTTGTAGTAGTAATAGCAGTAGTTACAGAAGTACTATAAATAGTAGAAGTAGGTATAGTAGAAATAGAAGTAGGTAAAAGTGTAGTTGAAGTACGGTGAGGTATATTACACTCTGTCTCCCGCATTCCAGCCTCCATTTCTCTCTATCACTGACGCATTCGTTCTTCAATCCTCTCTTCCCCATTTACTCATTCTTCCCATGTATATCTAGGTCTGCCTATTCTTCAATGAGTATTGTGAGCCACCCCGGTCGCGCGCACGCACGCGGTCGTCGTCAGTGACGTCAAACCCAACTCGAGCGGCGTCGAATAGGTTCTTCACCTTACCTGAGTAGGTGCCGGCCACCTCAGCGGTAGTTAGCGATGGAGTATCTGTAAATTTTGGTTTGGGAGAATGGACGTGGCTCGACCCTTCACTTCAGAATGAAAACACATGTCTTTGATGATTTTGAATAATTAAATTTTAATTAGAAAGATTTGAGGTGATAATTTAACACTTCAAAAAATGGAACAAAACCTTTAACTTACTTCCGTCGTGTGAACTCAGCGAACGTTCCCTTTGCGTCACCTTAAGGCACAGTAGAGCAAAAACACAAATCTAATACTTTGTCTTACAACTAGCAACCTTAATGACTAATTTTAATTGAAAAGTATTAACTAGGGAAGATGTTCAGGCGCGGCCTTTCATTCTCAGCAAAGAATTTACGCCACGCAGTACAAAGAAAAGGCCTCCAGTTCAGTGGGTCGCCGTGCGAAGGCGAATGTCAATGGGCCGGAGCTCGGCCGTAAGTTTTACAATCACCGGAACTGGCGTTGGCCTCCTGGGGTGGATATCCGTGGCGTTCCTTTCATTCGCTGCAGACGGGGCGCCGAAAGGGCCTCCCTCGTTCTCGTAGCAAAATGCTGTCCTCTACGTGCAGGCGGAAGCGACACTTCGGCGTCCAGGTGATGCAGACACTCAGGCAATTTCACCGAATTAATCGACAAACAGCGAAATGACGGATCGCGTTGCTGATTTTGATGTTTAGCCGAATAAAACTCAATAAATGGGCACTCGCCCAGCAATTAATGAGGTTCAGTTTTATTACTTGACGGGATTCACTTTCCCGTGAATTTCTCTGACGGCTACTCGCCACATCAGGAAATAAAACAAAGTAAAGTTTGCGATCTCGCCTCCGAGTCACACTCGGAAGCTCTCCCCCTCGACTCGACTGTCCCCCACGGACGTTCTCACAGGAATCATCATCTTACAAGTTCAATCTCGCACAGGCTCCTCTCTCCCCTTTCCCATTTTCAAAAGCTTCTGGAACATTCTACCAAAATTTTACAAAGCTGCTCGTTATTGACCTAGAGCTATTACGTCTGATTTAGAGAAGCGCCAATCACTTCGTACGTTCTACAAATTTCAATGACGGAAATATCCGCCAAGCGCTCTCTCTCTCTCTCTAGCAATGTGATAAACCCATGGAGGATGGTCGCTGGACCACGTGGAAATTTCCGCTGATATTCCCAAAGGGGTGGTGCTCGTCTTGAAAGCGACTGAGGTTTTCTTACTTCCCCGGGCCGGCGCCAGCCCGGCGGGAGAGACCCTGCACCTGCCCGTGACGAATTAGCCCCTCGCCCGCCGCCTGTACGGAAGGCAGCGAAACGCGATCCTACAGCCTGACTCATTGCGCAGAGAAAAAACATACACAGAATTATTCGCGTATTTTCCGATTATTCTGTACCGTCAGAATGTCTAGTTGCCATTTCCACAATAATTTCGTTCAACGTTCTTCATTAATTCTTTGCACGTGCCCAATATAAAATCTGCCCTCTTTTTTCTTGCTATTGAGGTGTTCGGGTGTTGGAGATGATTTCTGACATTTTGCGTTAGTAATATTATTGACTTATTATGCATTTCTTGTACATTTTCTGCAGAAGAGTTCTTTACATCATATTAGTTTTAGAGCCCATAAAAATTGAGCCTCACCAGAAATAGAGAGAATGTTATTACTAATATTGTATTAAATACCTCTATTTCACGATTTAAGATGTTATGAGTTGGTTGAATATAAAGTCTACTCTAGGTTGCAACCAGCTTTCCAAGGAGCAGATTTAGGGACTACAATACTGCGCAGAAAATGTGGGGTGTTCCCAATAAAGCAATGTCTTTCATTTTCCAATCTTTTAAATGACCTGGGAGTTTAACTAAGTTCTTACACAAATTTTGCGGAACAAATCCCAGAGCTCCGATAACACTAAGGAACAAAAAATACTTTTTCATACCTCCAGGATGAAAGTAAATGATTTCAAAGGAAACGATCACGCTGATTTTGAAACTCATCATAAATAGTTTGTATCATGCAAGGTTGAAATGATATGAACATATTAAGTAACAAAATTCTATACTGATAATAAACTTGAAATAAACAAAATCCAGTACTAATGTCCACATTGTCACTCGGGTTATATTACTACAGAATTTTATGAACATGCTTCATATGCGGTTAAGTTAAACATGTTAATACGTTAAAATGTTAATATTCAGTTAAAATGGAATACGTATATTCGTGCAATAATATGCAGACATTAAAATGGTTTGTTGGTATTCTCCACTACATTGATAGAGCGTATGACAATGATTTGAGTTTTCCATACTACCACAACCTAAAGTTCATTGTACAGGTGACAAAACATGGTTTGCCTTGATCACAAACACAACAGCCAAAGTATGAAGAATACGCAAATTTTGTAACTTCATGTAATTTTTTCCTTTGAATTTTGGATATAATTCTTCCACAAACGTAACAGAAAATATATGGGTAATTCGCACACTTTTAGTGTTAAATGACGGTTTGCATTTATCGAACAGATTCAATTTTACAGATCATGTTTAAAATTTCACTTCATAAAGACCACAGATCCATAATGAATTGATGTATTTGAGGCACACGCAAACCAGATACGGATTTCACGGGAACTGTGGGTACAGTTCCGCATGACACCGGTTGACTAAGAATGTGCCACCCCAACAGTTGGATACTTGTTCACTTGCGGTAAGAGGCCTAAATAATTCCTTTCGATGACTGATGCGCAATAGAAAATACAGGGGTGCACGTGACTTGTTTTCAAAACCTCCACTAAGACCTGTTAAGACCACTAAGATCTACTCGTAATTGAGTGCGACTACCAAACGCGAGGATAAAGACGGCTAACTTCCAATACAGTAAAAAGAAGACGAAAGCTTAATTTTGTGGACATCTAATAAAATAGGCATAGATAATTTGAACAAATATTTTATTTTAAAATAGATTTTATTCACATTGATTCTACGTATCGTAAGGGTGCATTTTAAATGTATTTGCATTAATAGCAAACTACGGTTTGATAAGGTATAAAGATCCGGTATATTTAAAATCGGTGACGTGATATGGCGTTTTTATTGTGATATTCGTAATCTACGTATAAAATTGAGTATGCTGCGCATTCTATCCTCCTGGAGGTAAAAATCTTGTTCCCTAGTGTAATTATCGGGACGACCAGTACTTTTACGCCTCACATTTCAGTGATCTCGATTTCCAAAGTCTTGTATTAAAGACGTTTCTCTGCCTCCTTGGTTATGACGTTCTGACCGCATGACAGAACAACATCTACAAATAGACACGATTCTTTTTCTCCCAATCCCGCATAATAATATCCGGATTGTTTGCCGATACCGTGCGATCAGTTTGATTTTGTTGTTCGTACAGTACTGTAAACATTCCAACAGATGTCATCGGTTTCGGTGATAGTCATACCATTTGTAACATGTGATTGAAACTTTGAGGGTGGTGTAGATTTGGTAGTGGAGGTAATTACACATCCTGTCGTATCTTTTCACGTTTTCGGTCTTTGCTAGAATTGGGCACGCTGAGATAATATGATCAATAGTTTGTGCATTTGCAGCATTTATCATCTTGGAAAACCTTGAGAACCACTTTATGATAATGTCGTGTTCTCCAAGCCTCATCTTGGGCAGCTATTACATCTCCTTACGAATCTGGCTTCATTCTTCCCCTATAAGCGACATAGATGATTGATCATTGTTGGTCTGCATCTTGTGAAATCTTTTTATATATTTTCTATGAATTGGTTTGTCTCTCCTTGATTTCTGTAACATTTTTATGGCATTCAAATTTCATATTAAGTAGCATAAAAAATTTAGTGCTTGTTTTATTCTGCGTGTCTTACATCGTTTTCTTCGCAATACTTATTCCTACACTTACAATGCCTCTGTTTCCCATTCTTCGGTCAGATTCCATGACTTGCCTTACATTCTTTTCCATCTCGACTATTGCATTGTGCCACGACGCTTCAATTTGTCGGAGGCCGCTTTCTCCTTCCTCACGTGACACATAAAGCCTATGTACATCGCCTCAAGGCTGGGCGACATGAGGCATTGTAAGCAGTTTTCAAGTTTTTTTCATTTTATTATTACTGTTATTATTATCAATACAAAGTTAGTCTTTTTATTTCAATGGTGTCAATTATATTAAAAGTTACTGCCGATTTATATTAACCTTCGTTCTTTATCTTCGTAGCTAGGTATATGCAGTGCCCTGCAACATTAGATGTATTGAATTGAATTGCCTTATTTTACGTGGCGAGACTCAGGCCATGAGTCCTGCTCTTCCGTCTGACCACGCAAATTTCGCTACACTCCTTTCCCCGGATAGAGCGGAAAGAAGGTATTACTGAGGCGACGAAACCGGCGATTTGAATTTAGCTCAGAGGCTTCATTTAGGCTTGAGGATCTTTTACATGCAAGTAAATCTACTGACATGGGACAGCCGGCTTGACTTCCCCTACGAAGGAAGGTGTACGAAGAATTTTTTCGCCCCTAAAAATCCACGACTTCGATCGGGTTTGAACGAACTTGGGTATAGCAGTCCGTTACGCTAACCACTACACCATCGCCGCCGCCAATGTAGTAGTACGAGTGGTTGCAACACACACAATTTCGGTTCTGATAGCCCAACCGTGCCATTACTAGCCAGCATTTTAGTTACAGCTATTAAAAATTGGTTTAAGCCATCAATAAATCAATTAAGTGCATCAATCCATTGTTTGTTTGTACTACTTACCGTAGTTTTATTCCCATTCTTGTGGTTTGGAATCGTAAAGTTGCTTATTCGTGCAAGATTTTTTTAAATTATGCAGAATTGTATACTTTTTTGAAACAAGCAAGACATTGCGGTTTAAAATCACAAGTACAGTCAATTTGTAAATTCAAATTTATAATTACAATCATTAGATTAATTGTATAAATTCAATAAGGTAAAGTAAAATTAGTTCAATGGGACAGGAATTCATCATCATCAAATGTGTAGATAGTTAATTATTTTCAGTTATTTATGCAACGTTTAATTAATCGGGACGACTGCTCTGATCAATTATTTGTCTTAATCACTTCCAGGCGAATGACGAAGCAGCGTCCTAGAAAATGGGCTACAGACCGCACGCGACCCTTCCTTCCCATTCTGTCCCCATTCTTATCCTTAGGGTGGAGCAAGAAAGCAGTGTGCAGTCATCTCCTCAACCAGGTTTTCTTTGTAGCTTTGTGCTTTTGGAGAAATTATGTTAAAATGTTAATTTATATCTGGGAAACGGCCTCTTAGCCCTTTGTACTCGTAGGGTATATGTGACATGTCACCCACTCTGCGGTCGGAGATTTCTGAGAACACTGCAAGGTCCTACAACTTGTGAGGCATTTCTAAGATGATAATGGAAAATGTCGGCACAGGTCGAAGCCGATACCTGGCATTCCCCCGTTTCAGGTCGTTCTCACACGATTGCGTCAACACTGTCTAAAACTCGAATACTATACAGCATCTATTCAACAATAAAACTTTTATTTTACATACCAGGAAAACATGTGAGTATCGGTGACATGGCCTATGAGTTAATAAGGGGTTTCGGTGTGGTAGGTTTCGGTAGGACATGTCACATTACATCGTGAGACGAGCCAGTAGTCATTAATCTCGTGGCATCTCTGGCGTGCTGAACGAGCTGTAGGATGTGTATTATGCTCGTTGCTTACGAGTGCAAAGGGTTAAAAGACCGGATTGTGCTTGTGGTTGCAATTCCTAAATATTTGAGTTCTTTAGAATTTTAATAAGGAGGCTTTGTCCTACCAAGTCGACGTTCTTCAACGCATCCGGATAGTGTTTATGGATGAAAAAGAATAGCGCCACATCGTCGAATTCTATCGCCACTTTCATCAAGTCTTCTATCTCTGAAGCATCCGGCATGAACAGCGACACAGGCTGTGCCCCTGAAAGACCAAAATTAAAAACTGGTGTTGTTACTGGCACTGGCGGCGGCGATGGTGATCATGGTAGTAAATTGATTATACTATCATTCCTTGCCAAATCTTTATAATGCCTCAAGCTCCATTCAACCTATGTCATTGTTTATGTTTCCTCGTAGTATACATGCAGGAATGAAGGGTGTATCTGACCTGAGTGCCCAGACTTAACTCGGATTTCAGGACACGAATTGCCATACAGGATCTATGAGGCGTGAAGACTTCTTTTTTTACTTTTAAGGGAAATAATAGGAACTTTAAAGTGGATGCCTATCATTTACACAATAAATAGAATTAATGCATTAATGACGTATGAATACAATGGACAATTTCGTAAATAGCAGATAATTTTAGTGCACTTGTTTAAGTGTGAATTTGTTAGTGAAGTTTAATACTTATTAAAATTGAAGTAAAAAATTAATTAAAGCTTGAAATTTCTTATACAATTATAATCTTTATCAATAAAAGCAAGAAAATGAGTTTTGTTAAGATTTCTATTCGATACATAGTTTATCTGCTCTCAAACAATCGTTACAGATAACATATATGTGTTTTATGAAAGAAATTTGAGGTACACGGAGCAAAAATATTGCGTTTTTCAGTGTTTATGTTAACATATTTCGCACTTGCCCCTTTCAGCCACATTCGAATTTTTTTTTCGTGTTCCCAGAAAATGTTTGAGCACTCACTCCTGATACACTCTAGATGCACTAGTAATAAACAAACGATAAATTATATGCAAACTTCACTACATCAATTCCTATTTAAAAAGAGGTCATCTTTTCCTCCAGAACATTTATGAAATGTGAACGCGTGTATATTATACACACAAATACAGGTATACCAATGTATTGTAATTAAATTTTACCTACTGTTAACTTGATTTCTTATACATGATTGGACCAATTTGTTATATGCGCCTACACCAAGTAATTTTTCTGTAAACTACGTAGCAGAATCAATTATTGAGTAATCAACTTCAAATTTAAATATTTGTTTCCACAAAAACTCCTTTGTAGTCTACTCTCTTCACGGGTTTTCAAAGTTTATATTTTCCTTTATTCAGAGTTAACATTCTTCTTTTGAGAACACTGGTCTGCATGATTCTGGGGTTTACTTCTAAATACGTCTTCTTTATAAAGTACGTCATCCCGATTTGGAAAATACGATTTTTCTCTATAACATACCATTTTTTCACATTTACTACTTTTATGATCAATGATTGGACGTATCTAATATTTTACATCACATTTCAACACATTGTGTGTTGAAAGCAAGCAAATATCATGAAATTCGTTGTTAAAATTGTTACGTTTGGCAACACTATAGCACGCAAATATACTTCTCTTACATTCACATCGGTTCCTGTTGAGTATACTATCAGTTTTTAGTTAGTGAGCAGTTATATTTCTGAGTGGACACTTTATTTGCTCGATGTGTGTCTCTTGAAATAATATGCCTTCCAAAAAATGTAAAAATTATCCTGACATATTTTGTCACATTTGTGGGAGTTTTGTGGCAAGAAAAAGAAGACAGAACATTACAAACTTTGTGAAAAAGGCTTACCATGCCTACTTTGGTAAGAAACTAGATCTGGACAGAAAACGGACTTCCCAAAAAATGTGTCATACTTGTGTTGCACAATTAAGGAAATGAAGTCAAGGGAAGAAAATTAGCATGCCTTCTTCTGTCCAATGATTTGGAATGAGCCTCGAAATCTTGTAGATGATTGTTATTTTTGTGTATGTGGCGCTGCAGGGGACAATTCAAAAAACCTGAAAAATATCGTTTATTCAAATCTCTTTGTCAGCAAAATGGCCCGTGGCTCATCTACCTGTGCCTTTTCCAAAAAAAAAATTGGAAACGATTCATCTTCAGATTCTGAAATAAACTCTGGAGACAATTGCAGTGACTCAGATCCAGTTCAAAAAGAGGACGTCATGCAGTCTCAACAATTCTCCAGGAATATCTGATGCAAAGATTAAAGAGGGAATATTTGTTGGACCACAAATAAGGAAGTTGAAAAAAGATACCATACTTGAAGACACAATGACACAGACCGAAAAACAAGCATGGACGGATTTCAAGGAAGTCATTAAAAACTTCCTTGGAAATCAGAAAAAACTAAATTATGAAAATGTTGTCAAAAATATGCTTCAAACGTTTAGACATCAAGGGTGTAAAATGAATGTTGAAGGACATTTTATACATCCTCCCTTGCTTTTTTCAGAAAATTTTGGTTCTGTCAGTGAGGAGCAGGGTGAAAGATTTCACCAAGATACCAAGGAGATGGAACAAAATTATCAGGGAAGGTGGAATGTATGTTAGCAGATTATTGCTGGTCCCTGGCAAAAAATTTAAAAAAAATACTTTTCACACAAGAAAATCTAAAAAGCGTTTTAAAAAAATGAATTATAAAATGTTATTAATATTCAAATAAATGAGATTACATTATCGCAGTGCTCAAAGATTGTTTCTATTAAATATTTTTGTTGATTGATTGTATTTTAATACGTCGAAACTAAAGCTGTACTTTTATTTTTCTAATATTGTATACATCTGACACGTGATGGAGCAAAATGAATTTTAAATTAATGTTCAGCATGGCCTAATTAAAGTTATTTGCCTATTAAAAAGAAAACCTCAGCCAAAATGTTAAAATACCAGTGTAATCGTTCCTGACCACTATCCTGACAAATTCTCAATTCGTAGGGAGCCTTCATGAATAAACCTCCCTCCCTATCACCCCAAATACAAATTCAACTTATCTCTTGCTTTATTTTTATTTACCTTTTATATATTAAATTTTATGTTTCTGAAATACAATTCTGAATGTATAATACTACAAGCAATAAAAAACGGTGATTAGATAATTTAATATCTGTATTTAATTGAAGAATGGTAATTATTTACTTATTAGCACTTAAACACACTGTCTCTAAGGACGTATAGACTTCCTGACTTACAATTTCGCATTTAGCGTGTTGATTGAATATATTGATCTCAATAAATTGATTCTGCTCTGAAATAATAGCTACATAATTGAAAATTACTTCAGTAACAAAATCCAAAATGCGTAGCTATACCAAACATGTCTCACTAAATTATAAATGTTTAAATATTTAATTATTTTCTTTTCTTTATACAGCATTTAAATATTTAATATTCTGTAAAAGTGGAAGGCGTACAGCAATGAGTAAAACGGAGTGTTTGTTTGTCATACGTAATCTTCAGGAGGTACAAGGTTTTTGTTCCAAAATTGTACTAAGAGAAGGAGGAGTAGAAAGTATATTTTGTGTACGTATGTTGAACAGCGCCTTTCTTGTTTCAATTTAACAAATTGGTATTGTAAACTATTCTAACATGAAGTTTAATGGACAGTTAATTTTTCTTCAGTGCATTTAGGAATATTACTTTTGTTTCAATTTGTATTTTCTGTCAAAAGATAAAACTATAATAATGTTTTCATACATTTCTTCAGTTATGAAAAAAAGAACTATGATTTATTATTGACTTGCAGTCATTATTTTAATCGATTTCATTATATTCCCATTGATTAAATTTTATTAACTACTTGCTCACCTTCCTATGTGATACAGTAATACACCCCAAACGAGCTTATATTACTCGATAGCTCAATAGATAAAATGTGTATATATCAGTATAAAGTGAGATGTTTGACGTAGAATCTACGCACGTTTTATTCAGCTCTTTAGTCCAAAGTCCCGTTATTTTACTATGCGTAGTTTCATAATAAAGGGAACAACAATTGTTTATTGCAACATTGGAGAACATTTGAATTGACTTGGACCAAAGATTTTTGATAAGTAATTCATTTTGCTTAATGCAAGGCTCAGTTGAAATGTACTGAACGAATGAAAATGCTCAACTTAAACACCTAAACCTTTTGCAACCTTGTATGCATAGCTTTACTTGTGTCTCGGGAGAGCAAAATGAGGAGCCACGAACGTACACGAAGACACCCGAGCGGAATCGAGCGAGTCCATGCGCGAGCCGACGGACTTCCATGGCGCAAATCTTTAATTCGAAATCTGTCAGAAATTTAATGTTTCTAATGTTAAGTGGTCGTTAACGCCATTAACAAGATTTGTTGAGAACTTTCGTTTTAAACGAAGAATTCCAAACTATTATTCACATTAGTTTCTTTATTTTAACTTTTCTATAACATAGTTATTTGGTAGGTGTTTTTTAATATTCTCAATTTATTTTCCGTTGGCTAGTTCAGGTTAGAATTATTTCGGTGCAAAAGAGTGCAGTGGTAATAAAAATGCAGCTTTTGTAAAGAAGAAACTGCAGGAGATTGCAGTCACAAATGCCAGTGCTGAGGAAGTAGAAACTTTTTTAGTATCAGATGTCAAGCATTGTTCATTTTCTGCCAAAATCTCACGGGTCAAGCCATCAGCCCGTGCGAACATTCTTTCCAAGTTCACTGATGTTTTTCCTGCTGAACAGTGAAATATCCGAAGAAGTGAATTGCACTTACATGTTACTTCACAAGTGTGTTTGGGAACATTTACTGAAAGGATATGTGTGAGTGCTGTCTGTTGATCCTCAAATGTATGCATTGAAGTACAACAATCAATGTAATTTGCTTTCCAGTTAGTGAACAAGTGTAATAATTGTGAACAATTGTTAAATAAAATTTCAAATAGCCATCGTGTACCTGTAACATCATTTTGTAGTAGGCCACCACATGAAGTGAATAGGAAAATTGTGGATGCTTCTTTGCAAATAGGTAGGGTCCATTCAGCAATAGAGCAGTTTCAATGGTAATTGGTTTACCATGAATGAATGTTTCAACTTACAATTCTCATGTTCTCTCTGTTATTAAAAAAAATGCAAAAATAAGAGGAAATTTTGAGGCTTTCATATGCAGCCATACTTGAAATTTACACAGATGTTCTAGATTCAGTAAGTGATTAAGTTATAAATTTATTAGTATTGTATGATGGAACATGGCATAAACGAGGCACATCTCGTTATGAAATGGGAATTGTTCACTCGTTATGAAATGGATATCTTGACTGGTCTTGTGGCTGATTCTCATGTTTTGTCAAAATACTGTGAAAAGAACATGAGCAAATTATGAGACAAAAAGCTGTGAATATAAAAAATGGAAAGAAATTCATAATTAGTAATTTTTAATGGATCTTCAAATGCAATGGATGTAGCTGCAAGTGAGGTATTGTGGAAGAGGGTCCTGTCTCATCATTTTAGATATACAACAATACTGTTGGATGATGATGCAAAGACTTTCAATCACCATCTGAAACTAAACATCTATGGAGACAACTTTATTATTAGAAAAGAATAATGTATAAAACATGTGATGTAAAGATTTAAAACAGGCTTACAAAACTAATCCAAGAATAGAATGTGAAGGGTGTTACACTTGGTAAAAAGCAAGCCAATTTAAAGGATGACATAATTATTTGTCTTAGCAAATTATCGCAATGCCATCCAGAAGAATATTCCAGATGTGCAGAAGATGAAGTCTGCAATACTTGCCACCTTATACCATGCAATGCCAACAGACTTGAAGCCATTGCATTTTAAATGCCCTAAAGAAGAAAATTCACGGTGCTTCTACAATAGAGCTCATGGGAATGAAATTTCAAAACATGGCAAATACAACATGAAAACTGTAGTCTCCCAGTGTTATTTGTAAAATAATTCCTATGTATCAGAGGCTTGCAAAAAATGAATTACTGGAATGTGTATATGGGAAAACACAGAATGCAAATGAAAGTTTGCATAGTTTTGTTTGGAGCAAGTGCCCCAAAGAAACATTTCTTTCCAGAAAAAATATTGAAATTGCTGACATCAACAGTGTCCCAGTTCAATATGGGATGTGAGGCCAGTGAAAGAGTCAAAGAGCATGCTTCAGGAATCAAAGTGACATCTCCTAAGAAAATAAACATATGAGAGACAAACGTCGTCTCCACAAAAGTGAAATGGCATTGCAACCAGACTTTAAAAGTGCTTAAAAAAGCCAAGTCAATCAAAGAAGAAAAGGTTTGTCAAGTCAATGAAAGAAGTAAAGAAAAAAGATGTTGAAGATGCATTGTATGCTTCTGGGCAATTTTAAAGAAACATTTTATTAATAAACTGTACATGCACTATCTTAAATTTTCTTTTTCACATTCCTGGTAATTGATTTTCCTTACGTTATCCCATATCTAAAAAGTTACAACTTTTACAATTTTCAATCAATTAAAGTAATAACGTAGGAACTTGTTAAGAGATTGTAGATTAATATAATTATCGTAGTATTTTTGTCTTAAGTCATTACTTTTAGAATTAAAAACTGTTTGGTTATTTTTAATTTATTTTGGAGTGATAGACAATAAACATACCAAAAGTAAAACTTTTCTCGGATACTAATAAATATATTTTGCAAGTAAAACATATAATTATTTAAACACGTAAAATAAACAGTTAATTAAAATATCAGCAAGATACATTGATTTATTTGCTAATTGGGCTAATTTAGTACAAATAGCTTGTCTCGAGAGAACTGACGGCACAGAGCAACTTCAGTTACGCACGCTCAAGCTCTCCGATCGCTCGACTCCGCTCGGGTGTCTTCGTGGACATTCGTGGCTCCTCACTTCGCTCTCCCGAGACACAAGTCATAGCTTTAAGTAGAGGAAACTGTTGCAAGAATTCCTTTGTTATTTTCTCGTTGAAAAATATAGAGGTGTATCTTGTCTCAAATTAGAGTTTTTTTCCATTTACAACTCACTTTGAACAGCCTTTGTTTTACTCTTAATACAAAAATGCAGAATTGGAGTGTAACCTATTCGATATCATAGATGATGAATACCCAGTAAGAGGAAAACCGTTAGTGACGCTGTTTCTTATCAAATACTATCTTACTACGAATACTATTTCGATACTTGGGGTTTTAAACAATGTAATTATCAGATTTTACTCAACTATCTATATAGGAATTTTAAAACAAAAGATAATGGTACTTACCCACTAAATTGTGTAAGACGATACAAAGAAAAGGAAGAGCGACTGAATACATCTTCCACTTCAAGAGTTGTGCTGATGAACAAGAAAACCTTCAGAATGCGACATTGACGTTGGTACTTGTTCTTTTATCTTAGGCGTGTTGCGTATATCGATGCTTTAGTGAACCTATTGACCTCCATTGATCTCCTATAATTTGTCTGTGTATGAAATCAGTGTTATGACAGGCAGTTACGAATATAGAAATGAATCGATTTTTCATGATTTGTATGTAACCTTTAAACCATTTTTTGCATATGCTTCATTTCTCTGTAAGTATGAGCTATGTGCACAACTGTTTTTGTTCTCTTAAAATTGATACTAAACTAATGTGAAGCATTTATATCTACCATAAATTGAAAGAAGGAAAGATTGTGGAAACGGATAAGGGTTTACTCACCCACTGAACTGTGTAAAGCAATGCAGAGAAAATATATAGCGATTGAGGATATTTCCCCTTTAAAGAGTTCCATTGAAGAACTCGAAAACCACAATGCGTCGTTTGCGCCGTGAATTCTTACTTTCTCGTAAACACAATAAATACACCTTAATAATAAATAAACATCTGGTTTTCAATTTGAATGAGGTCACTGATTTGAAGTAATTGAATACTATGGATAAAACATTGAACCAATAAAATTGAATCGCTCTCAAACAAGCGATAAATGGGGTAAACTCTTGTAGTAAATCTCCAGAGGTATGAATGAAATGAATCATGAAAGATTATGATTGAAAAAAATTAAATTGAGGAAACATAAAATGTGGTTGTATAATCATAAATATGTATGCGTGTGTTTCCCTTATTTATTATAACGAATGTTCTGTGAACGAGCATTATGAATAATAAATATATGTATAAATAAGTAAATAATTTATATTCCTACTCGATCACCGGGACTTACAAGGACAATAGCTATGGAAATTAACAAAAATACTCTTTGTAATGAAAATAATGAATGAATACATTCGTGTAGAACATTTGTACTACCCTCAAAGATGGAATTTATTGAAAAGGAATATCACATTTGCGTCGACAAATAAATAACGGACGTGTGTACGTATTACAGGAGGCAAATATAATAGGTGAAACTCAGAGTACATACTGGTGAAAGTAGAGAAACCTACTTTTGTTAATCAATTAGCAAGCATTCAACATAACTTTTGTTGAAATCACTTTGAAACAATTGCTGAAAGCATTACGTTTCCTTGCAAGAATTGTAAAGACGATTAACTTGATGGTATTTTTGTTGATCATGAAATATTGGGTTAGTGGACTGCCAAGAAATTCTCCTGTCTAGAAATGATATCTATGACACATTTAGATAACAAAATTATACAATTTACTTCAGCATTAAATTGTGTAATTATTAGCTGAATTTGTTGGTGTAGTTAGTATGTTATTTTCAGTTTTTCAAAACGGTCCGTTTCCGGTATATTGTGGAAAAAGACCACCGGTACTGATACAGAAAAACATGGAAGTGGCATTTTTCAATTTAAAAAAAGGAACAATTTGTATGAAAACAAAACATTCGAATTTTAAATCAACGATGTTTATTCTTCCTGAAATTACGGATTCTCCAATACGTAACCGGCAAAGGGGGCAACAAATGATGCAGGGGATAAACTGATGTCACTGTAGTGGCTGCGACCGGGTTGTCCTAAGGTTTGAATCCCGACCTTGTCATAATTTTCGACACTAACTATAGTGCGATTTTAACTCTGCCTCTCAAGCCGCTACGGCCACAATGGAATATCACACGACATTTCGCGTCTTTCTCGGTCCTGCTGCTAGATGTCGCATTATCGCAAGCACTGCTTGATACGGTCGCAATAATACAAAATCTAGCGGCACGACTGAGAAATATGCGAAATACCGTGACATATATCATCGTGAAAACGGGCCTTGAGAGGCAAAGTTAGAAAAATCGCACTACAGGCACCTTGGTCGAATTCATCCGCTGTTGAAGAATGCTAGCGCTCGGCTGCTCAGATTGGTAGTTTTCTGTGGTTTCTCCGATCAAAACCAGGCGAATGTCGGAACAGTATCCTAACAAATAGGCCACGAAGCGTACGCGATCTCTCCTTTCTCTTCCACTTATCCTCACCCCTTACACACACGCACATACACGCACTACACTACCACATATGCCGGGAGACCAGTTCAGAGTTTAGAACTTGTCCCGTCTGAGATGGTGTGCCCCACTAGTGGGAGATACCTGAATGGAAAAATCCCCTCAAGTCGGAGTGTAGTGTGGCGTCAGATCTCACCACCCAGATTGGGAAGGTCATCACTACGTCCCGAGCAAAAACATGCACTTCACTTACGGTAGTAATGATCTTAGCAGTTGGCGCATCCTGAATGAGTAATCAATCAATCGATCGATAAAAACTCCATACGTAATATCCTAGTAGGGGGCTCAAATCCGGCTTTCTCTTCTACAGCACTATTGTGTTATTAACGTGATTTGTAGATATAGCGCTGTTTTCTTTACGTTTCTTCAGCAGCTTACAATTCCGAGGAAGGAATCTCATGCTCCTATTTGTCACCCCAATTCTATTACTGCTACAGTGCAAAATTGCCATTTGGAAAAATAGGAATGAATATCCGTATGGCATCCAGGTTGAAAAAGGTAAATATCGTAGCATATTCTCTGACCGGGAGGTCGTAGGTTCGGGTCCCGACGGTGGCAGGATTTTTGACAGTAGCTACACAGCTACACCTGCGAGGCAAAATTCAGTCACTGTCTGGAGGAGAATCCTAGCGGCTGGCTGCTTTGATCGGTAGTTTTACGTGGTTTCTTCGATCAACGCCAGGTGAATGCCGGAACAGTATCCAAACAAAAGGACCGCACGCGATCTTCCCTTGTACTTTTCTCTTCCTTACAATCTTACATTAACTTGCACTACACTTCCACACATGCCGGGATACCGGTCGGGAGCTTAAAACTTGTCACGGCTGGGGCGATGCCCCGCTGGTGGAAGATACCTGGTTGGATAAAATCCTCTAGCCGAAGGTAGGTCGGGTACCGCCATCCACTAAGGGAAGACCATCGCCACCTCTCGTGAAACACACACTACACTTACGAGACTAATGAACCTTGTAGTTGACGCGGGCGGAATCACTTACAATCATATCATAGCAAATTAACTAATGTCCTGTCACGTGTGGAACTGGTTGCTCGCTATTTTTCGACCTAAAGATATGGGATAGTGTTGTCGAAGTTATCTAAATGCGACGTGATTATGGAAAATCCTTCTCTGACGTACCGCAGAACGTGAGAGGAACTGTTGGTACCTTTGAGCGGTATGGTTATCATATCATTCAGTGTAACGAATATTCGTGCAAGGTTGTGAAATGATTGGAAAATGCTGTACGGTGATGTTTCTACAGACACCGCTGTCCCTGGCACTGTCAATTGGGAAAATGCAGTTCGATAACATAATGGCACTGATCACTTCGATGCTTCGTATGTTTCCCTCAAGAATGAAAGTATGACTTTTCAAACTAATGAACATTCTAAGGTATTATATCTTGATTTTTTGAGCTACGATTCTTTAAAACGTAACTCACATTGATTTGTTGATTTGCTTGACGGGTAGAAAATAATGTTTAGCACTGGACACTCCATTGCGAATTGCTTTTTCCAATACTGTCGATGACATTTCCTTGAATTTTTCTGAACTCTGCCAACTAGTTCACATCTTAAAGACAGGTTTACAAGGCCAATTTTGAACAAATACAATTTATTCTTTTTAGTGTTATTTAAACTGAAAACTGTAAGAAGTAAAGCCGGACAAAACGCCCTCAGTTCCGTTCGTTCTCGGCGGCGATACCAGGCGCGCCGATACTACTGTGTCCGAGAATGCCAGTTCCGGAACCACCATTATCGAGAACGAACGATACCGAAACTTAGCCTGTTATCGGTGTGCGCCGACCGCGTGGAATAAATGCTGGAGGCGTCACCGGAGCTCTCGCCACCGTTTAGTATAGATCCAACTCGAGGCAGTCTGGCGGTATGTCTTGTTAAATAAGGCAATACATTTTTGCGATTTGCGAGATTTGTGCGTTGACCAATGCGGCACCTCTAATTTTTGTAGATAGCCTTCGGCCTTTGACATGTATCTAATAAAAATAATGAAAACATAACAATTACGACGGATATTTATTTCGCCTTTTCACGTAAATATATTTTAAGACATATTTAACTTTCTAAGGTTTTTTTCTTGAAATGTATTTCTGTTTTCTTCTAGTTTAGTTCAAAATGTACGTTTAAGACATTTCCACTTTCGCCAATTCCAGCCGTTCCAGCCGACATCCAACCTCTATGTTTTATCTAGATCTAGACCGAGGATGTCATTTGTTTTTCGACATTATGAATCTTTAGATACTCGCTTTCCTCTAAATTCTTTATACAAAGAAAAGAAGCGGATTATCGTAGGTGGCCGATGGTTCGTGGGTGATCGCTAAAATCAGATTCGCAAAGCAAACATCACTCGCGTCTCAGGGGGCAAGTCGATAACCGCGACTTCCGACGATATCTCACCGTCCTACATGTTCTTCCAGGAAGGTAAACGAAATGGAAGGAAGGTTCTGTTAATTGAAAGAATTATGCGTTAGATCTGTTTCCTATGCAAGTGATAGAATTAAAGTCAATTAAAACAATTATTTTTATCATTTCTAGGCTTATAATAAGTTAAAGCGTTTTTCTATGGCGCAAACATTTTATAAATTTATTAATTTTCCCTCATTTTATGTGGTGTATAAATGTAGTATATTATAATTAATTATGTATTTCGAATTTCTGAAAACTCTACCCGTGTGTGGTGATGGCAAGGAGTTGAATAGGCTGATTTGCAGGAGTTGAATAGGCTGCTGCACAATAAATTGTGCCTGTGCCCAGTGACGAAACGACGTATTCACGCAGGGAAGAACAGTGCCCATTTCAATTTTGATTTGCATATGCGATTTTATTATATAATGATGAAATTAATATAAAATGTTATTTGTTTTAATAAATATGCCTTACATTTAAATGTGTAAGAAACGTAAATGACATAACAATAGGTATAAAACGAATTATTTTCCCTTAACAAATATTGTTGTGCTTTCATGTATAATTCTGGAATGTAAACTAATAACATTACTTTCTTTTCTTACCTGAAAATAAACTGCAGGTTCATTTACGTTATTAGAGATTCCAATTAATAAACTTTATTTCAATATTGTGTAATAATTCACAATGCAAAAACAATTGATGAAAATTATTTTACTTTTTATTTTTATTCTGTTTTTTTGATATTGATAAAAAGTTGATTTTAAATTACTTTTTGCACATTTTTGCTTTTAATTATTTCAAAAATTGTATTATTTTCTCTCTAAAGTTATTTGCAATTAATCGAGTGATTGCTACTTTTTAACCAATTAATAGATAAATTGAAATTGTATTTTATTGCGATTATAATTAATCAATGACAATTAAATGAAAGAGTTCTACCAACACAATACGTGACGACCTTAAATCCCGCAGTTGCGTCGAGCCGCCGAGCCTGCGCCGAGCGCCCGGCGGCGGCCGCTTCTGCCGAGACTGCGGATACCGGCCGATACTGACGAGAACAGCCGAGAATGGAGCGGTTCCGATAGTTTCGATTCTCGAGTGAGACCTACGTGTAGATTTCAACAGGCAGATAAGGAGCGCGCGCGACCTTCTAGGCTCCGAGACTGAGAAAGCAAAGCCGGTGAGAACGATCGATAATAGAATGCGTTTTGCCGGGCTCTATAACCAAACAAAAATACAGCATTCTTTTAGAACTTTCTCATTCGAGAACGGAACTGCTACTGATAAAATTTGGCAGGAGCGGCGCCGACGGCCTGGCGAACGAATCTTATCTCAAAAAGGTCTGTTGGCAGCTTAAAGGTTGCCTGTCAAGGTCACGCTCGGTGTCTGATTTTACTACAAGGCAAAGGAGAAAATTTATTTCGACTGTTTGCATAGAGAGTCAGGAGATAAATCAATTTTGAAAGGGACCTAACTCCTATAGCGCAAGACGCCCTGAAAGGGAGTGTGGTGTTCGTCAGCCAATGAGAACAAGTGACGACCACGTGCATTTGTTTACGTGCTGAGTAAAGTTAGAGTGAACGGACCTTAGCTCGTTGCAGTATGTAATGTGACACATCCTACTACTCGTAGGGCATGTCTCAGATGCCACATCAAAATCCCTAATTAACTCGTAGGACATGCCACAAATGAACACGTGTTTTCCTGGTATGTAAAATAAAGTTTGCATTGTTGAATAGATCCTGACTACTGTTCTGTTTTTAAACCCTGCACACGTACTTTTTATACTTTTCATTTATTTACGTCAAAAACATTTAAAAACTGTGTGAAGAGCTATGGGGAGAAACGTAAAACATCACTCTGCTAAATGTTTGTCACGAGAATGCCTCGGATATTTCAAAGGAAAAAGACATCGACAAAGAAAATTGACATTAAATATTGGTATATGGAATTGACAAAGCATCTCAAACAAACAAGAAATAATCCACAAAGTGATAAAAAACAACGAAGATACATCCGTCTGATCTGAAACAAAAAAGAAAGGCAAAGGAAGCGAAAAACTGACCAACTTTTCTTGTTGTTATATAACACTACGAGGTCGACGATTTCCTTTCTACCTAGTAAGACGAACCCGTCATTTTGACGGGTACGCGTTTTTTAGCGTATAATCATCAATGCAATCGTTCAGATTTTAACATCAACTTCTGTATTGTTAAAAAAATATTGTTGTGCTAAGATTTTTCTTACATATTTAACAATAGGTACCTGTAATAATGAATAACTTTAATACTTAATATAACTAAAAGGTTTTCATTTTATTTTGTGAAGTTCTTGATACTAGGTAAATTTTAATTAATCAAACCT
The DNA here is from genome assembly GCA_031308135.1 of Acheta domesticus. Taxonomy (NCBI): domain Eukaryota; kingdom Metazoa; phylum Arthropoda; class Insecta; order Orthoptera; family Gryllidae; genus Acheta; species Acheta domesticus. Next base: position 204,480,466 of record JAHLJT010002406.1, read on the forward strand.
TCCAGAAGCTTCAAAGCAGCGTGCACGAGTATAAAAGGTGTTTCAAGCACACGGTCCACATATTTGTTGCAGTTTAAGCAGGTGTTCCTGAGCTTGTTCTTACCTCTAGATCCTCCTATTTGGAAGGTCTTGTGAATGTCTTTACTCTGAAGAGTGCTGATTGCACGGGGAAGATTTTGCTTTCTTTCTGTTACTTAGACAGATGCTAGTTCTTCTGATAATTTGAATATGCAATCTCGGCGAGATATTTTTATCGTCCGTTACCACCTTCAATAAAATACCTGCATTGATGACCGCCATATCCAGAACATTGAAAAATACGTGCAATGACCTCCTTACATCCGAATATCACAGAATACAACCGCGTTGTTTGATCAAGAATGTCAATGCCACATATTTTCATTATAAAATTGTACAGACTCTCGAAGTTTCTTTAAGCTGTTTTCATCAATAATTACAGTTTGATACAATATACTAAGTATTACACATTCTTATTTACTTTTCCCTGATAGGATGCCAAAGGCTTAATACCCGTCAAAATGACGTATCTTCGACCTCTTAGTAGTGCTTATAAATATCATAGTTAAATTTCAGTGTACATGGCTATTTTTATTTAAATGTGTAGAATACGATTAAATATTAAAAGCCACAAAGCGCTGAATTTACAAACCACATATATTGCTTAAAATTTTAGATAAAAAGTAGGTCACCCGTCAAAATGATGGGTGCCGTCCTCCTAATGTTAAGGTTGCATCAACTTCTAGTTCATAAGCGACCACTATTGGATTTTAACGTTATGGTATCGATGAGGATGAAACGATATGGTGATGACAGGGGGTAAAAGGACGAACACATACAACCATGACCGAGGCGAGACTCGAACCCTCGACCCTTCGGTCCGAGATCGCTACGACTCTACTGCTTTAGCGATCTCGGCCACCGGGTCGGCTCTGACCAACTTTGTACACTTCTATAGTGACGTCAACAAACATGAAAATGCTAAAACCTGAATTTATATTGTTATTTGTGAAAAATTAGGTAAATGTATAAAGAGTTGGGAATGTAAAAACGAAAGTCTTATGAGCGTTAAAAAATCAGAGGAAAATACATAATTGTCTTAGGAATTCATAATTTAAATGACCATGCTCCAATGACTGGGAAAAATGATTTTGAAATATTAGTCGAAGAAATCCAAAACAGTATTTCCAAGTCCCATGAAAAAATATTTGCAGGAGATTTTAACGGCAGAGTTGGAAAGGACAAGAACAGCAACATTGTGGGACAACATGAAGAGGAAACACGTAATAGCAATGGAAAAAGACTTATTAATATTTGAGAAGAGTATAAAATGAAAATTAATAACAGTTCCATCCAACATGAGAATATTCGTAATTAAACCTGGGACAAACATACAAAAAAACTTTAATTTATAATATCCCTCTGTATAAATAAGCAAAAAACTTCAGTCAAATTCAAGATGTTAGACTTGTATTCACAACTCACAATGACAATTCCGACATGACAATCGAAGGGAAGAGAATTGCACACTCGGTGCAAAAGAAAGGGGAGGAAAAGGCGCTTTCTTCCAGAACTGCAGTTTTTGTCCAAAACAAAACCACACTTTCCAAATGCACATTTTCAATCAACAAATCTATCATCAAATGAAAATAAATTTTCCAAACATCATAAATGATGCATTCAGTACTGTCAAGAACTCAGTGAACTTGTGTACTTTCAATAACACGCGAAATTCATAAAATTCAGTTGCAGCTAGTGTCAAACGAGGACGAAAAGTTGCTATTCCGTTCGGGAGCGCGGCGCTCGGCGATCAGACCGCACCCACTAGTTGCCGCACCGAAGCCGTGTGTTGAAGCACAGGGCCAGAGAGTAAATGCAGGAAAGGCAAAGTAGGACCAAGAGCATTGCCTGGGAGAGCATCAGACGCGAGACTCTTATTGGACGCTCTTTGGTTTGAAAATGATTACTTATACATTGACGTAGCTGCAGTATTTTGAATATCGAATGGCATTAAAGGGAAAATGTATATTCCTAACACAGAAGATCTTTTTCGAATATTTCGGGGTTGTGAAACCGTGCAACCTAAGCACCAGCCGCCACTGTGAGAAACTAGTGGTGCAACGGAATGGCACAGACTTTCTCATAACAGTTTTCTAATTTCCTTGGTGTGGACTAGCTTTACGGTCTTGAACCATACTCTTGCCAGCTGCCATCTAGCGTCGCCGAAAGTACATTTCTTTTTAAAATTTCTCAGTTTTTCTGTTCCCTACTGGTACATTCGAAATATTACTTTTAAAATATTAAAGAACACATAAATGAAAAAAATCATATATGAAAATTATGAAATATGAATATATATGAAAATATGAAAATTTTCGTTGAAAAATTTGGAGCGATGTTTAAGAAACTATCGTTTAAGCTCTACTGTAAATGAATAATTCAAATATCTTTTTCACACGAATATTTTGTATTTAAAATGTATTATAAAGTTCATTTGAAGTAATTTGCAGCACATTCACTCTCACATGCAATAATGTATACAAAATCGCTGCATATGTGCATATTAAAGGCGTGAGAGATTTTTTAAAGAAACATATTTTTGTAATTTTCAAAAAAACAAAACGATAGAAAAAATGGCGTTTATGCAATTTCCTAATGCCACTTGGCCTTATTGAAAGAGCTAAATATGGACAAAAATTATTTTGAACTAAAAAACCACTATCTTCAATTTTGTAGTTGTAGGAAGAGGCCAAAGAAAATTCAAACTTTTTCAATATTCGAAAACTCAGAGTAAACGTTGAATATCGGATTTGTGCCACCTTTATTACTGTATTTTACTGTTCTTACAATAAATTTAAAGAAAAAATTTGGAGCCATTTTTGAGAAAATTTTTAAAATGCCCTAGGGGCTTGATGTAAAATACCCCCAATGTTTTTTTTACTTTTCCGTAAAAGTAACGTATATACGGGGTAATATACGTAATATGAGGAAAGTTATGTAATGCTGCGCAAAAAAATGGCGAATTTTCAGCAAAAAAATGCGTTGCCGGGCACTGATAACGAAAAAGTGGATAAATACAGTTGCTTGATACCGAAAAACCAATTGAAAGGAAAACGTCCGTCTGTCCGTCTGCCCGTCCATGATCACTGCTAGCGCCTAAACCATACGTACGAGTTCTTACAAAATGGATATACCCCGGTCGATCTGGTTCAAGTTGAAGCTTTGAGATTTTGAAAAAGATTCTATAAAATTTCGGGGTACTTTACATGAAGCTCCCCAGACATTTTCAAAATTTTCTCAAAAACGGCTCCAAATTTTTGAGGTGGATAGTGCTAAAGATCATCCCTATAAGATGATTCCATATTGCTCTATCCTTTTGTTTTTCAAAAATTGCAAAATGTAATTTTATTGACATGTCTCTCACGTCGGTAATATTTACATTAGTGGCAATTTGTTTACATTATTATATTTACGAGTTCAAGTGCTTTAAATAATGTCAAGTAAAGTTTCTCGAAAACTTAACAGTTTTCTGTGAAAACTAGCTCAAAATTACTGCATTTTCAGAAACGCTCAAACTCCATTTTCTCATAAATGGCTCCAAATTTGTTCTTCAAAGTTTTGGAACGGATGGTGCTAATTGCACTTTTTAATATGACGTAAAGTTTATAATATAGGTATTTTTTGTTTTTTCAAAAGCTACAAAAACGCAATTTTTTGAAAGATCTCTCACATCTTTAATATGCACGTTACTAGCAATTCCTAAAAACTGTTGTATTTGTGAGTTAATGAGCTTCAAATGACTTCAAATTAGGTTTTTTGGAAACTGAAAAATTTTCTGTGAAAGTTAGCTTCAAATTTCGCATTTTTAGAAGCCCTTAAACGCCATTTTCTTAAAAACGGTTACAAATCTTTAAAGGAAAATTGCCATCGAGGATGTGGTTTTTGTGTTCTTTAATATTTTAAAATTTATATTTCCGTTCTACCATTAGGAAACCAAAAACTTAAGAAAATGTCGAAAAATGTATTTTGGGCGGCGATAGATGGCAGCTCAATTTCGAAGAAATTGCCCAGACCGAAGGAAAGAGAAAACTAATACGGGAAAGTCAGTGCCATTCTGTAGACCACTAGTGTTGGCACATTGGCATAAAAAAATATTTTAAAAATTTTGGTTTCTCTTGGTCTCGTCATCTGTTAACGCTGCAAATATAGCTTCTTCATATTCAGATTCAGATTCAGATTGGGAGAGCTATAAGTTGGATTACGGCGAAACGAACGTTATGGACAATGCTCGCTCGCTCGATCTCTGGAAAGACACAATGTACCCCTCTCATTAGAAGATAATATGAAGAAATAAGCAATCACTGGATAAATCGTTCACCTTTTTACCTCGATCTCACATGAAAACAATAGCCTTCTTTTAACTTGTATTGCACAAAATTTCACTGGTGCCTTCGGCGCGGTTCCCGCGTAAAGTGGTTATTCCTTGAAAAAGCCAGTAGAGGGCCGCACTAGTGCCAACTTTGAGAGATTAACCTGTTCTCACGGAACTTTAATGCACGCTCACTGACGCCCGTTCCCTGGGCGGAGCAACTACTGTGAAGGGCCTGTTTCGGCGTTTTGAATTTGGCGACAATGCTGTCATAGGTTAAAAACGGAGATCTAGTGTGTATAAATAATCTTCTCTGTACCAGAGTGCTTGTCGGCGGAAACCAGTAGGACCTGCCCCCTGGCGAAGGGAGATGAAACTAACAAGTAGCCTGCCAGATCGAATGCAAGACGTCGAAAAGCAACAAAGACAAGGAAATTTTATTTACTCGCTCTTTTCGCAGCCAACACGCGGTTTTGGAGGGAATTTTTTATACGTCCGACGCAGTACCTTTAAAATGCAGATTTTGAGCTAGTAATAAAGGCGAAAGATTGTTATTAAAAACCAATCTCCCGCCACGGCGCCAAATTTGAATCATTTTTTATGCCAATGTGAAAACAACTAGTTAAAATCGTAGCGCTTTGCATCGAGAAAGATCAACTGCGGAATATCTATTTCGGAAAAATTCACACTTACGGTTTAGGCGCTAGTAGCTACTAGCGCAAACGGACGGACTGATGGATGAACAGAGAGACAGAGATAGACAGGCAGACAGAGACACAGACAGACTGACAGAGGCAGACCGAGATAAAGAGACAGAGACAAAGAAATAGACGGACGGACGTTTAAAAAAAATATTGTTTTCGGTATCAGGGGACCCCAATACGTGTATTTCCGTTAAATCTCGAAATCGATTTTCTTGCAGTATTACATAACTCTTTATACTAATCGTATATTACTCCATGTATATGTACGTCAATAAAATAGAGCCACCATGTCATGATAAGGAAATTAAAGGATTTGTTTTCCAAATCACCTAGATTTAAAAATAAATATCATATATTTTATTTTGTACTCATTATGGAAACATAAATAAATCTTTACATTCAATTCAGACCCAAATTATTTTATAAATAACAAAAAATTAACAAAAGGCATCTATCTAAGAATACAAAAAATAGAGCCATCTGATATAACGCTTTGAAAAAATAGCCAAAAAGGAAATACATTTCCCTCTCTTGAATGTGTTAGTATTTGACAGGATATCCCTTATTTTTTGGTACAACCCGGCAACTTCATCGCAATGAGCTTATATAACATCTGTATTCCTCTTCTGGGGTTGAATACCATACTTTTGTATTCTTCCTAGAGTTCGTCTATGTTTGCATCGATTGCTTTGCATCGATCGATCCATCTATTATCACTTTCCCACAAATTGTCAACTGGAATTAAATCTGGGGACTTTGGTGACCAATCCACAATTGTCACTTTTTCCTCCTCAAGCTCCTTCCGCTTCACTCACTTTGCGGTGCGTTTTGGGTCGTTGTCTTGCATATCTTTTTAGTCGAAAGGCATATCCTCACGACCACAAGGAAGTTAGTTGACATTAATATTTCTTTGCATACCTCCGCATTCATCATTCTTTTATACGGAACAACAGACCCATACCACACCACGAGAAACATCATAACACCATTGCATTGCAGTTTAAATAAAATTTATCTTTTCTAAATTTTAAAGAATAGTTTTCAAAATTGCAAAGCTTCGAGTCGAGCCAGATCGATCGGCGAATATCCAATTTTGGAAAAAATCCCATGTATGGTTTAGGTGCTAGTGGTGTTTACACACGGACAAACAGATGGACGGACGTTTTGAACAAATAGCCCATTTTGTTCGGTATCAAGGGACGCCAAAACGTGTTTTTCCGTTGAAATCTCGAAATCGATTATCCGCAGCCTCGCATAACTTTCTCTATACTACTTACATTACTCAATACTACAAACTATATACGTAAGTTCACGAGAAAGTAACTAGTGTTCTGGGATAGATTTTAGGTCTTGCCTCATCCTCTTTCCTTCCAGCTGCCATCTAGTGCCCCCCTAAAGTACACTTTTCCGAAATTTTCACAGTTTTACGGTTTCTAAAAGTATAATCGAAATATTACTTTAAGAATACTAAACAGGAGTAAAACCTCGTCCTATATGGAAATTTTCGTTGAAAAATTTAGAACTGTTTTTACGAAACTAATTGGAGCAATTTTTGAGAAACTTTTGAAACTGTCTGGGGGGGGGCTTCATGTAAAATACCTCCAAATTTTAAAGAATCTTTTGTCAAAATCTCAGTGCTTGGAGTCGAGTTAGAACGACAATTGTATCGTGTAGGCGGTGGTCGTCTTCACAGACTGATAGACACCACGACGCACGGACGGACATCTTGCCCTTAATGAATTTTTTGATATCAAGTACCCACAAAACGTGGGTTCTAGTTACACCACGTGTTAGAGGACTTTTTTTTCAAATTTTACAGCTGGATTCATGGGCGTAGCCAGGTTTTTCATTAGGGGGGGGCAAACAACATTAATACGAAAATATATCAATTATATATCAATACGATATATAATTTATGTAATTCGATATATAATATTAAAAATATATCAATTCGATATCGATATAGATGTACACTCGTACATCTATTGATGTAACATCGACTTGCCATAGATGTATACTTCGTATTGAGTTGCCTTAGGAATATCATTTAAGGACAATATTAATAAACTATGAAGACATTTTTTTTAAAAAAAATTATATATTCAATTACACTAGTTTATTAATGATACAAAGAAAATACACATTATAAAATATATTGGAAGACTATATAAAACAACTAACGAACTGTCAAACTAAAACAAGTTTGCGTGGATTTTTTGCAAATCTCTCAAATATTTCTTTGAGATATTTCTCTTCTTTTCCTATTACGAATTCCCTATGTACACTCATTAAACATAAACCGTTTAGTCGATTTTCTGTCATTGTTGATCTTAACCAAGACTTTACTCTGCGTAAAGTACTGAATGATCGCTCTACAGTACAAGTGGTGCACGGTAGAGCAAGAGAAATGAGTAGCGCTTTTTTTGTTTCGGGATAAAAAATGTCGGCCTCTTTAACTAAATCTGCCATTTTAATATCTTGTAATTGTTCATCACTCAAATTTCTTTTGCTCCACGTGGAATACCATAATTCAGTTTCGGAATTCAATCGTTGTAAATTGTAGAATAATTCAAATTCTTTAGATTTTTTTTCGAAATCATCAATTGTCATCTTCATCATATTTTGAGGATGAAGAATCAACAATGAAAACGCAGCTGAATGATCTTCTGAAAAACGACGTTCCAAAGATGATACGAGAGAATCTAAATAAGGAATTATTAAAGATCTTCTCCAGTATTCTTCTTATTGGATGCTGGAGGATTTGAACGATGCTTTTGTTTATCGACAATTCTAGGTAGTAATAGTTCCAGTCCACATTTTTCGGCTATGCTCTTTGCATTTTCCATGAGTACTCTTGTAATCTGCTCAGGATCATTACGATGACTTTTTATTACTCCAAGAATTCTTCGGATATGCTCTGAACATTGCAACAAGTCCAAAGCTTTGGACTGCAGAGCATTCACCACCGGTTCCAATATCGCAGAATATTTTGCAATTAAAGCCACAGCAACAACAAACTTACCTGTAGTTGTAGTTGCATGAAGTTGGAATGCCGTTTTCCTATAAATATTATTTTTTATGTCTCGTAAAAGAAAATTATTTTCTGAAATACTATTAACGTTTATTCTAGAAGGATAGTTCATAATGTAATGTTTTACTCACCGTGGAGCGTATGTAATATTTCAAAAAGCACTTTATATGTACTGCTGTTGACTCTCAATTAAACACAATAATTAAACAATCCGTATTTTCATACGTAAGGTATATCAATTTATGTCACGTTCACTTGTTTCAGACGATCGGGACTAAACTAAGAAACTAACACAATTATTGCAATAGGACGGTGATCGGTGTTGATTTAATCTTATCTCAAAATCTGTAGAATTCAAAAACATTGTACATTTTGAGCGAGTGTGATTCATGCTGGGCTGAATGGCTGATAAAATTGAATACGAAAACTCCAACGCTTCATTTTTACCTAATAACTTAAAAATAAATTAAGATTAATTAAAAATGATTACATTTTTAGTTAGATATTTTTTCTTTACTGTATATATATTAAAATTCTATCATATAACATATTTTACTTAAGTAAACCAAATCTTTTTCTTCATATATAAATATAATAAAATCATACAATTTTTGATTGATGTTTTATACAAATTTTATAAATTTCTGAAGTTTTAGGGGGGGGCAACTGCCCCCCCCTGCCCCCCCCTGGCTACGCCCATGGCTGGATTTATTCACTTTTTTGTTATCAGGGTCCGGCAACGAGAGTTTTTCTACGGGAACTCCGCTGGTTTTCCTCTACGAGGTCTCTTCATTAGCGAGAAAGTAAAAATAAATGGAGATACACATAAAAGCAGCGGTGTTGATAACTTTTGTTTCCTTTTTCTTGATTCACTTCCTAATCATTCTGGTTGCTACAAGAACCTAATGACGATCGCTCTTTTTCTGGTACCATTTCAAATTCGGAATTAACCCATTAACGCCGTGCGTTTATGTACCAGGCTGCAGAGTTGTTGATTATAATTTATTTAAAACAAACGTGTGGTGATTTTTTCTTTCTGTAAGTTTGGTAAGGAGGAGGTTCGAGGAGGACATGCCACGACGTATTTATAACAGTTTAGCGTCCGGATGCGCGATTTTATAAGAATTATGTGTTAATAATTGGTACGTCCTGAGTGATCAAAATGTGAGCACATATTCATTGTAAACGGTATGTATTGTATAGTGATTCGCAATTTTCCGTACTTCGTGAATATAATTAATATCTTCTAAGTGTAATATATACATGTACATCACAAATTTGAGGTTACGTGGAATATTCTAGTAGTAAATGTTGGTTAAATTTGAGTGGTGTGTTTTTGCACCACCGAGCACATGGGGATGCATTATGTGGAAAACAAACGTGTCATGGTTTTTTTGCTTATATTTACAATTTTTACATTTCTGAACATTTCATGATGTACTATACAATATTTCCCATATATTATTGCATTACAAGGCAGAGACAAAATTTATTATACTTTCTCATATGTTTTTCATACTATTGTATCCTAAATTAGGATGAAGTTTTGGCTGGTTTAGAGGAGGATGATAATGAACATTTTAACAAAACCAATTCTATTGACATTTGTTTTGCTCTTTGCTCTATCTCTTATTAAGTACGATACCGACGAGCGTAGAGGGAATGATAATTTTGGTGGAAACATAAACAAACAATCTGAATGCAGATCAGTTGGCTAAAAAATCTGAAGCAGTGTTACAAACTGCTGACAAAAATAAAATTATTTTCTCCGTAAAGGACATTTCGTTAGTGGGTACAATGTGCTTTCTCGCAAACGAATGTATTGGAAGAATGTGACAATATGAGGAATTTGGCAATTTTAAATGCAACGCGAAGATCCAGATTTGAGGACATTATGCAGCATATGCATCTAAATGACAACTCAAGATAAAAATGAAAAACTTTCGAAAATTCGGCCCTCTTTAGATTATTTCAGAAAAAAATTTCTCGAATATGCCTTTTGGAAGAATAAGTCCAGTGTGGAAGCAATGATATCATATTTGGCACACAATGATCTAAAACAATTTATCTGTAGGAAACCAATAAGATTTGGGTACGAAATATCGTGTCACAAATTTTGACAAAGCTGCATCACTGACTTCGAGGTATATCAAGAGGGTTAGGGATCCCAAAATTCCTACAGAGAAGAACATGTTTTGAGATGAGAAATTCTTTTGAAATTCAGTAAAAACCTGCCTAAAGATGACTGTGGAAGCAATTTGACACATCATTTATTTGCTGATAATTATTTCTTGAGTCTGAAAGTTGTAAACAAGTTTTCTGAACTTGATATTGCTGGAACAGTGAGGAGCAATAGGTGTTACCTCGTAAATGGTACCTCGCTAATGGTAGGGTTATCTCGCTAATGGCGTTACCTCGTAATATCGATTTCACCAAAAAAGGCAATTTTGTTATACAAAAGAACAAAGTGTGTTCTCTCTGCAAATCACATGCCACGGGTAAGAGTATAAGGTATACTGTGCACGAGAAATGCTTTTATAGCTTTCATTCAAAAGATAGAACAGATGATATCCCATGTGCTCGGTGGTACGTTTGTGCACCAGGCATTTTTTTCTAAAGTAAACATAATAAACAAAAAATATTGATATAAACATTCACAATAGACTTATTTAAACATGTTTACCCAATATCAACAATTTTCGTGACAAAAAAAGTTCTGGGCATTAATGGGTTAAAGGTTTTACTAGTTGAATGTGAACTCGCCGATTATTTCTTTTTAATTTCATATAATTTTTTGCCCGGTATCATTCACATACAGATTTCAAAGTAAACGTACAATCGCTATTTCAAATCTTATTTTGATGTCAAGGGTTTCCAGAATGTACTTTTTTCATGGAAATATCGACGTCAAATTGCTGGATTATGTGGTGCACATTGTCTACATCAGGTGGGAACTAAAACCCAGGCGCGCATGGAGCTCGCATGACTAGACTTAATTAGTGACGAGTCTAGTAAAAAACACATTTCATATCGTCATGGTTTCTTGTAGCAAACACGCTAGGGAAATTATCGTTCTCCCATTCTCTTCCTCTATTTTCTTCTTGCAACTTTGGTGAATTTTGCCATTTCAATTTACAACATTAAACCGTTACAAAATATACGATGACTTTCAATAGGGTAAAATAATGTTCTTAAAATTATTAAAATTAGGGAAAGTCGAATTTGTAGTAATAATTACGTGTATAACAACTTTTCCCACCCAAAACCTTTAACACTCCTTAAGAGACCGTATCTTGGTGTTTGGTCGTAGTGTAAGCAATGTTTACGAGAAGCGCTGGTGAGAGAAGGTGAACCCCAGCCAGCACGGATCCGCGGAGGTGAGGGAGAGATCGGTGGGCGGGAGGGCAAGGGGTCCGTACCTCCTTTGAAATCCAAAATTATTTGTAATTGATCTTAGTTCATTGAAAATATTTTCACATTTTTACGGGCTTAGGACTCAATTAAACAGGAGCAATCTCGTGGTTGCCATTACTTCGCTTCGCAATCATTTATTCAGCCTTGATTCCAGGTACGCGATTTCCAAAAAGCAAGAAGTAGCACCGAAAGTTTTCAGAAAATATCCGGAGATCACAAAAGCAAACTATTTCATTGTTTTATTTAACAAAAATGGATATTCCAATGTCACACGCAGGTGACTCATTTCATGCGGACAAACAAAAAACACATCATCTTCTCTTCTATTAGGCGAACTTACGTTTCCTCTGTCCTTTTGTTGAGAAACTCCAAGTTTCTACAAGCAAATTCTTTAGAATTTCTCTTTTGCAATGTCCAGAAGGACTCTTAAAGTTAGTTGAAGCGCAAAGGATATTTCTAAAAATTACACAAGTATTAGAGAAGAGGAGGGAATATAACAGACTCACATTGCCTTCACAGACTTTGAAATGCATTTGATAGTGTACAAAGAAAAACAAAAGGGAAACAAGGTTTTTATGAAAAGGAATGTGAAACTCGAATAATTAAAGGAAGGAAAATTTTAGGAGCCCTGAATCCAGTGATCTGGGATCCAAATATAAGCAGAAAAACGAAATTTAGAATATACAAAAATATGATTGAAAATGTTGCATTATACGAAGCAGAAATATGGCAACTTCCAGAACAACAGAAAAGAAAATTGAGAGCCCTGGAAATGGATTTCCTCAGACGAGCTGCAGCGATATCTAGAATGGAAAAAATTAGAAATGAAAGGGTTAAGGAAATAATGAATTTGCGTCATGATATTATAGAGGAAATTGAAAATAAACTACTCACTTGGTTTGGACATGTACAGCGAATGGAGGAGAAAAGACTCCCCAAAAGATCGTTAGAATGGCAACCAAGGTAAAGGAGAAAACGAGGAAGACCAAGACCAGGGTGGAACGACCAGATCAGAAAGACAATAGAGAAGTGGAAATTACTTCCTGATGCCTGGAAGAACAGAGAAGACTGGAGAAGAAGATTAGGCGCCGGAAGACCGAAGTAGCGGTTAAGAAAACGGCAAGAAGAAGACAAAGAAAAACATGGACATAATTTGGAAATCCTACCTTAGGGCTACCCTACCCTAAGGCTGCCCTAGATATCTGTGGAAAGTGGTGGAGAGTTCATATGTAGAAACAAAAATTGTGATAAATTATGGATAACAATAAATTTTATCCGAAGAAATTATTTTAAGTGTTTTATTATATGCAGATTCTGCTACATAATTCAGGAGACAGAAGACTACTTACAACGACCTATTAAAGTACACCGCCTCCTTCAGATCTGTAATATCGGGATATATGAATGTAAGACATTCAGATATCACGAGAGAAAACAAAAGTAATGTCATTTTGGCGGAAGACACCAATCATGTCCAAGATTAGAACAAGCCTCCTTTACTTACTTAGGGTGTATAATAAGTGACAATATAGAGATAGAGACAAAGAAAACGAATGTTCGAGGTTCCAAACAATACGTCGGATCATTCGCAACACCCTAAAAATAAAAAGAGACAAGAAACTCGAATAAAAAATAATCAACTAAGGCAATTCCAATGTTCTCCAAAGAGAACGTCGGAAAGGAAGTAAGGTAAGTAAAATGAGAGTTTTGCGAAAAACTTAAGGAGGTTCAAGAGAAGAAAGGTTCAGAAACGAAAACGAAAGAAAAGAATTAAAAGTAGAACCAATAAACACTATGATGCAAGAACATAGAAGCAAATGGTTACAAGGTATTGAAAGAATGGAAGACACCAAACGTCCAAAACAGCTTTCTACTTCCCGCCGAAAGGAAGGAGAGACGTGGAAAGACTGATGAGATGGAAGGAGATCCAGTGAAGATGGAACAGTCAGCTACTTAGACCGTGAAGTGTAGAAGACGAAGTCAAAGAAAAGTACATTTCTTTAAAATTCGAATGTCGAAAATCAAAAATTGGTGAAGTGCTCGAATGAGGCTCCATATGAGCCATTGAGAGTAAATGTGGTGTAAGTCAAAAAACTTTCCTTCCGAAAAATGACATGTAAACGAAAAACGCTGAAAAACTGTAATGCTTAGAAATAAATTTTCTAAAGTGTTTTGAACGCGTTAAGGTAATATTCTTTTAACTTATTACTGATGTTTTGTACTGAAACATTGCTTATTAATTAATTATTTTGTTGACTTTCACCACTTTTGCACACACCGTTTCTTAAAAATATGACTTACATTCAAATAAATGGTATGCCAATTTTCGTCTAAGATAGTAATATGATGGAAAAAGGGGAATAATAGGGCTTTTTCACGATTTTCAACCAAGTAAGAGCAATTTTGAAGTTGCGATTTTGACCTCAGCACATATCACTAAAAGCGATTAAATGTTGTTGTTTTTCGAGATACTTCTTCTGTGATGGGTGCAGATAAATAACTATTTCTTGGGAGCCCCTGGAAGCTGTTGTTTCGTCCTACCTGTGACATCACAATTGCATGCAGCCAGTGGCGTAGCTAGGGGGGGGGTGCAGGGGGGGCGGAGCGCCCCGGGTGACACCATTCTAGGGGTGACGCCAATTAAATTATTTTATGGTTGGAATTATATAATTTAAATCATTTACTTAAAAATGTCATATATCAATATTTTTCTTCGTTTTAGTAGTTTGAAAATTTTATAGTTGGAATTATATAATTTTTATGGTTTAATTAAAAATTATTTATATTAATTTAATAAGTATACATTTAAACCATAAGCATAGATTATGATTTAATTGCAATTATTCTTAATTATGTATTTTTTTAAATATATTATAAATAATTATTATGTGCAATATGTTTGTATTTTTAATAAAATAATGTACAATCAATGCAGCAATAGATATTTTTATACTTAATTTATGGGGAGTGACACCATTAGCTTCGCCTCAGCGACGCCAGCGACGCTATTAGCGACACCACCTGAAGCTACGCCACTTCATGCAGCGGTATGAGCAACTTGTTGGCTACTTCTGCATTGGGCTGGCCTCTAGCTAAGAAATATTCAAGATCGACGCACACCATTTTAACCCCCACATGATGGAACACTGTTCAAACCATCTACCAGTGCATCTCACTCAAATCTTCCAAAATTCGACTTACACCACTTCTGTTCTCAACGTCTCATATTACGGCAGTCCAGTGTTGAGCGCAGGTATGAGATTGCGCCTGCCTGCATGCGTCGGGACCTTAGCCCGCCAGCCGGCAGACAGAATCGCGTGCACTCGCTGTCTGCAAATGGAGTGTAATAACCTTCGGAATCTACATCAGCGCTCCGAATCGTGGAAATGTGAACTAACACCCGGTGACCCAGAGGCTGCGGCGAAATAGGAAAATACCAAAAAAGCACGAATCTATGCTTCGGAGATGAAAACACTAAAGAAAGTATGGACTGCTAATATTACGAATATAAGGAATTAATGCACAAAGTATTGGGTATAGGAAACAAAATATTGGAAGCAGCGGATAATAAAAGAGATTAGCGGGAGCCTTAATTTTGTTGTTGCTTTCCAGTTCGAGTTCCTGTATACTTAGTTATCTGGAAAATATATGTGGGCCCCTACAAGACTAATAGATCGTCCGCAATTGACAAGAATGTGGAATGGTTTGACAAAAGTGGTTGCAGGTGAATATAGGCGGGTGATTGATAAATGAACATAATCACTTTTAATTACAGGATCTTGGTAGGCTACACAGTTCTTCACACTCAATGCACATTGTTATCTGTTCACAATTGGCACAAGATGAATAAGAGTTATTTGAACCCAATTGATCTAATAACACCAGGGAACAAATGTTTACCTCCAGGAAGGTAGAGGGCGCAGCATACTCAATTTTATACGTAGATATCGAATATCACAATAAAAACGTCATATCACGTCACAGTTTTAAATATACTGTATCTTTATACCGTATCACACCGTATTTTGCTATTAATGCAAATATATTTAAATTACAACCATATGATATGTAGAATCAATACGCATAAAATCTATTTAAACATAAAATATTAGTTCAGTTCATCCACGCCACTTTCATGAAATATTTAAAATTGGGAATTCGTGTTCTTTTTACCGTATTCCAAGATTGCCGTCTTTACTCTCGCGTCTGGTAGTCGCGCTTAAATACGAGTAGTGGTAGACAAAGTGGTTTTAATAGGTCTTAGTGAATGTTTTGAAAACAAGTCACATGCACCATCGTATTTCCTTCTTCGCATCGAAAGGGATTATTTTAGCACCTTAGCTTATCGCAAATACACCACTGCTGGGGTGACAGATTCTGAGTCGGTGACATGCGAAACTGTACCGCAGGGTGGTTGAAGTTCGTGTCTGGTTTGCATGTGCCTCAAATACAATGATACATGACAGTCCTGTGGGTTTTATAAAGTGAAATTCGCTGTATGATCTGTTGAATTAAGTTGGTTCGATGAAATGCAAATCGTCATTTCACATTGACAATGTGAGTATCAAGGATATCTCCTGTTACGTTCGCGGAAGATTTAAACACTAACTTCAAAGGAAAAAAATATATGAAATTACAAAACTTGCGTATTCTTTATAATTTGACTGGTGTGTTTGTGGTCAGGACAAATCATGGGTTGCTCACGAGTGTCGTGTCACTTGTATTACGAACCTTAGGTCGTGGTTGTATGGAAAACTCAAATCATTGTCATTCGCCTAACCAATGCTGTGGAGAATACCAACAAACCATTTTAATGTCTGCTTATTATTTAACTAATACGCGTATTCCACTTTTAACTTGTTTTACCTCATATGAAGCATGCTCATAAAATGTGATAGTGAATAGTGATATAACCGGAGTGACAATGTGGAAATTAGTATAAGATTTTATTTATTTCAAATAATGAATATGTTTATATCTTTTGAACCTTGCGAGATAGAAACTTTTTATAATGATTTTCGAAATCAACGTGATCGATTTCTTTGAAATCACGTTCTTTCATTCTGGTATCCAACAAATATTTGTTGTTCCCTAGTGCAATCTATGGCTCACACTTAACTATATCAGAATTAGTCTGCCACCTTTCGCATGATTAGTAAAATTTAAATGAAATTTTTAGTTTTATACAGTTGAATCTTATTGCTTTTTTTGTCGTTTCACTGAATCTCAGGTCCCTTAAAAATTTTAGAAAGCAGAAAGGAAATTTCTACTATTACTTTATAATCCAGAACTAAATAGCAAAATAAAAAAGACGTTACGGAGTGAAAAAGGTGTTGAACTTAGAAATTCTGTAAACATTTACAAATTCTGCGAAGAAAACACTCGTAAAGCACGCCAAGGAGCGAGCACCACTGACAAAGGGAGGGTTAACATGCTCTATTTCCCTACGTCTGTAATTTGCAATATATGGGCTAGAGTGGAAGAGGAAACTGAAAGATACAATTAATGAGAGCAGAAGAAACATCCTAGAAAATACCACAGACAAAACTCCACTTCCAAACATAGGTTCGATCTAAACCCTCAAATAGAATTCAATCGCAGATTTTAGCAGCAAAGAGAAAGTACAATAATAGGATAATAACGGAAACTTCACAAATTAAAATCAGACAGGAAATGAATTCAGTGATAGAATTAAACTCTTTGATCAATAACTACGATGATATTGTGATATACCAAATGCGGGAGGGCATTCGAAATTAAATAATTTAAGACTTTAATGCTAATTTAAATTAGAATTAGGCACCGTAGTAACAGGTTGCTAGAGAGGACATGTCACGATATTTGGTAAACGGGCACCTTAGTAACAGAGGTAAACAATTTCATGAGCCCGTGAATGTAATGTAGAATCAGTCGAAAGATGCGTGCGTAAGACTGGAAATTTCCCCAAGAATGCACCTTGGTTAGAGGAGTGAATACCTAATAAGAATCCTTTGATAGGGAATGTAAAACAGAATTTTGGACGACAATGAACACGAGTTTTCCTGGATTGGAGAACGAAAAAATTAGTTCGTTGCAGCTCAGATCTCATAGCGAGAGGGTCATTTGTGAATTAGGGGGTGCGTGTCCGAGTTCAAACTTGGTTTATTTTTTGTGATCGAAAGTAGAGACTTATAAAAAATTCCAGAGATACAGTTCAGGACTTTTTTCTTCCGCAAGTGAAAGTGAAACATTGAAACATTTTGGTGAAGCCGTGCATTGACGTGGAATATTTTCTTACTGATAGGAAGGAATTTTTAAGAATTGCCAACTTTAATTAGTTTTCACCAAATACTATAAAGACAATACAGGACACTTTGCGATATATCGAGAAACACTGAGCTTAGGGTGTACCAGGTTCTGCACCAGATGGAGCGTGCATCAGTGCTCTGTTGGTGTTAGTTGTCTGCTTGATTTCTTTTCATTTTATTGTCTTTCTGGTCGATTTATGGAAAACATATTTTACAACACTATTCTTTACATCATTCTAAGAATGGCAGGAAAATTTTAGCTTTTTAGGACAATTTAACGAAATTTCAATATCAAAAAATAAGAGAAACATACACATCAAGAAAGAAGTAAGACTTATGTACCCCGCTTGGTATGCGAAGGGATTTCACCAGGAAGCGGATTTCTTTCATTTTGCATATCTTTCTCCATTGCTTCAAGGCATAGCTAAGAGTAATTTCTTGACATTTGGTTATAATTAGATTCTTTGTAGAATAATTTGTTAGTGCATATTTCATTGATGTTTCATGTTGGGGCATATTCGTGTAATTATGGGAGTATCTTTTGCTTATTTCGTTAAAAGAAAACATTTCGTGTTTTCATAGAATCTATTTGTGATCGTTCATTGTTAGGAAAGCTTGTCAGCACGAAGTCTTCGTGCCTGTCACAATTTCCTTTTTACTTTCTCGCCTTACGAATATTTCGTAAGAAGAGAAAGTTATGTAATCGTGCGGCGGAGAACGGGTAATTTTCGCCAGAAAAACTCTTATAGCAGGGATCTGGTGACAAAAAAGTGGATAAAACCTGTTGCTAAATTAGAAAAAAAATCCTCTATCTCGTGGTGTAGTTAAAATCCATGATTTGTTGCTTTTTCATACTGCAAAATCGATTGACAGCAAAACGTCCGTCTGTCCATCTGTCCGTCTGTGGTCGACGCTAGCGCCTAAACCGTTCGGCCAATTTTCTTCAAAATTGATATTCTCCGATCGTTTTTACTCGTCTCAGGGTCTCTTGAATTTGAAACCGATATTTTAGTATTTGAGGGTACTTTACATGAAGCCCATTTTGAGATTTTCTAAGTTAAAAGAAAATGGCTCCAAATTTTTTGATTATATTTTGTTGTTGAATAGTGTGAAGAACATTGACGGGAATTACGTTGACAAATCATTTTCATTGGTAGGCCCAATTTTTCGAAAATTGCAAAAAATTGTTTAAAAACTGCAAAATTGAAGATAGAGATTTTCGCCTCAGACAAAGTCGGTTGTACAAAATTAGTACTTCAAATATGGTCATGTACCATTTTTTGGAAAAACGAGTGGTTTTTGCGATTTGCGATTAAATTGGGATTTAAATATACAAAAACAATTATCTCAAAAACCGCTCCAAATTTTTTCTTTACATTTTCTGCACGTATATAATAAGGGACGGTAAATGTATAAATAAACTAGTGGTGCTATAGAATGGCACATACTTTCTCGCAGTAGTTATTTCCAAATGCCGATCATCGGATAAATTATGCAGAGTAAGCCATTCACCGCTGCCTTTCTTGGTCATGTTTTTTGAAAGACATGTTTTTCGCATGCTGACAATTACCGACTTCCTAATGATAGAACTGATACAATTACGTTTTGACTAAAATATAAGCAGATGGTTCGCAGGTGGGTCCCGTAGCGCGGTTGGTTAAGGCACCATCGGGTTGAGATCTTCAATAAGGAAGGTGCCGAGTTCGATCCCCGAGGGGGATTTTAATTTGATGAATGTGATGTTGCAGGAAAAAACATTGAAGAGTGTAGATACTTTATTGAAAATCATTTGAAGTACTTCTACTCACAAATAGAATCAATTCAGATAAATAGACAGGACTTGTCTGTTTTCCCTAACTGCGTCTTTTAAACAATTTTTCAACTCTGTTATTCCATTTCTGAAGCGTATGACATGTCAAATCAACCGTTGTCTAGTATATATCTGTATGAACCAATTTAAGTAAAACTATGAGAGTTTTAACGTTAAATTGTAATACATTATAACCAGAACGCATGCGATGAACTTACAATCCCTAACCGTTCCGAAATTATTATTACTTTCTAGCCTTACGAATACTTCGTAAAGCGGTTCACCGCTGTCTTTCTTGGTCATGTTTGAAAGATATGTTTTTCGCATGTTGACAATTACCGGCTCCTAATGATAAAACCGATACAATTACGTTTTGACCAAAATATAAGTAATTACGATAAATGTACTGGAAATGTCTGTATATATTTGTTTATTTTTTTAACTGTTAACAATTTTTTACTTCTCTTCTTGGATTTGTAAAGCGTATGTACAATCGAATCAATTGTTTCTTAATCATGCATTTACCATTTTATAGGTCGGTTCTATTCTTTGATGGCTCTGTTCGACACAGGCGGTGTTGGTGTGGCGTAGTGGTATAAGTGCCGGTTCGTTGACGTTGAGAATCGGATGTCGGGTCTCCGTATGGAAAACGTTTGCTGGTATAATACACTTTTGCTGGTTTATGAAGTAGTGGAATAGCAATAAGGACCGAATAGAAGCAGAGCGAGAAAGTATGTGCGTTGGAAGCACCACTAATTCTCTTTTCTTTTCTGTAGATGATAAAATACTTATGCAAATGTAATATATTTCTGATATATTTTTTAAACCAAGCAGAAAAAGTGAAAGGAAGCCTCCAATGTAGGTACTTTACTAACGTGCATATTTATTTCAATTATTTCTCCCGAAATAAGTTAGGTTATATTATGTTTGCATAAAAATATTTTTTCCATTCCAGGCATGCTTCTTCCAAATTTTATCAAGAAAGGTTTTTAATGAAAATGAAATATTGTTAATTTTAATTGCATGTTATAATGCATATTTCAGAATTTTAGGTCATAAATGCATATTTTAAAAAGCATATTTCAAGATTTTGTAGGGCATAAAAATCCGCTCCCTAGATATCACTATTACAGTATTTCATTGTCACAAAATTGAGCGCAGATGTGAGTTGACGTTCGCATGTTTTAGAGGACGTATACATGGCAGTATATCATTATCTACCGAAGATCTGTAAAGATTGGTCAAGCAGTTTAGGAGAGAATAGTTGTCAGCCAATGGTCGAGGGAGAGCTTTGCATATAACGATGCACTAACGGCGCATGCAACCTCTGATAACGGATAAATCGTTAATAAAGTATTTATTCCGCTGAGATAAGATGCATGCACTTATCATGCATCAAGCACAAAACACGTAGCACCCAGGGGATTGAAATCCTACTTGCGTTGTTTGCCACTTTTGAGTTCCATACTTGAATCACCATAGGTGAACACTTAGACTGAATTTAATGGGAGACGATGCGAACTGTAAAAAGAAGCATCGAAAGGCGCTTTTCAAGGCAACTTATTTTTCTTGTGAACTTGCTCTTTGCAAATGAAATCCAAACACATCTCACAACCAAAAAAGGTCTTTCTTCTCTACTTGGAAACGGCGACCAACATGAAGATGTGGCTGCTGACATTGAGAGTAATGATACAGAATACAATGTTTTGAAGCAAGCGTTTTACCAAGTGAGTATAAAATATTATTGGTACGAAAAGAATGGTGTAAACGTTTCAGATTTTCCATCACATGTCTTATTAGACGCATTCCAAAATCACACTGGTTGTCAAATTGAAAAGATTCAACCAGATATTCCAACAATTGGTGGAGAAATAAACGGATCCTACAACGGAGAAATTGGACTCATCCAAAAAGGTCTCGCGGACGTGACTTACCACACTATGTATTTCACCGCCGATAGATATCAATTTTCGGATTTCTCCATCGCCATCGACGAAAACCCTTTCTGCATGATGGTGAGAAAATCGCACCAGGTGTCGTTTGCGAAGATTCTACTATTGCCGTTCCAAATCAACGTGTGGCTGCCTTTTGTGCTTGCCGTGCTGACAGCTATATTCGGACGGCATGTCGTGTGGAACTTTGAATATAACCTTTCGCGAAGGTCAGCAGCGGGCAAGGTTCGCTTCCAGCCCGACCGAAGACGGATTCTCCGAGGAGACTGGGGCAGATCGGTGACTGACGTGGTGTCCGTCGTCCTGACAGGTGGCTCGACCTGCCGGGTCACCTTCGTCTCTCAGCGCCTGTTGCTCGCAGCGCTGCTTCTCCTGGTGTTGGTGCTGAGCAACGCGTACCAAGGGCAACTCCTAGGATTCTTCACTGCCCCTCCACGTTACCCCGAACCGCAGACGCTGTCAGAAATTGTGCCTCGCCAAAGAGAAGATCTTCACCATCAGCATCCAGAAGAGCATCTTCTCAAACGACGAAGCGAGTGAAGTGTTTCAAAAAATGAGGCGGATGTTGGAACTGGTTAGCATCGCGCAGTCCGCCGGCATTGTGAAAGACAAAGTGCTACAAGGCAGTGTTGGGCTTTTAACTACTAAGTTGTATTTCTATTGGGCTGCGCATGAAAAAGAATACATAAAAAACGGTGAAACGATTTTCATTTAATACCTGAATGTATAAATCCACCTGGTCATCGAGCATTTTTGATACGGAAAGATGCAAAATTAAAGCATAAATTGCAAAATTTTGTTCTGCGTGCTGTAGAGAGCGGCTTAGAATTACACTGGAAGGTGATGTACAAGCACCGATTGGAAGTCACTGGAGTGACTCTGCCCGAATCTCACTTCCATTCGGCTCGGCCACCGAAACCTCTTGGCCTGGTGCAGCTCTCAGGGCCGTTTACCTTGTTGGTGCTCGGTTTGACCGGCGGAGTTGTGGGATTCGTAGGAGAATCGGTGACACAAAGGAGAAAGTGTAAAATTACATTGTAATACTCGATTGTGTGACAATCCTTAGAGGTACATTTTTGTTTGAAGAGCAGATTAGCAATTGTGGCACAGAGTAGCGGAGCCACGAGTGTAACGAGAGTCCTATTGTTTTCTCCTTTTCATCAGCGGTACATACGACTATTTTGTTTACTCAGTTTTATTTTAGTTTCATAATAAAGAATATTTTCAAATATTAATGATTTCGGCAATTATTTAGTAACATGAACTTAAGTATCAGAATTGATATTACTGTTGGTGATATTTATTACAGGCATCATTAGGGCTACAATTGCAACCGATCTTTTATGATCATATTTAAGATTCTGCGATATCAAAGATCGATATTATTGTGCAAGAGTAGGATTATCAAAGAAAATATAAACGCATTCAATGTAATAAATAATATTTAGATGTAATACTTAGAAATGATTCCGTTTTCGTAAATGAAATTAAATGCTTTTTAACACAAATGTGTAAATGATGTTGAAAAAACAATTATTTGGTTTTCCGTCACGGGTCATTCCATATTAAATCAACACAGTTTTAATTAAAATTTTACCTCACCATTTTAGATTAAGATGAAATTTGGCACATAGGTAGTATGCATGGAGAATAAGAAAACTACAAATTTTGAGTAAAATATTTCCACCCGTTTCTGAAATACAGCCATGTAAAATTTTGCAAAATTGACTTCCCGAAAATTTTTAAATTGATGTAGAACCTCACCAAATTAAGATAGAGAGCTGGAACAGGTGTCATTTTTCAGCTTTCTTTATGGTCTTTTATATGCCATACAATTTAATAGGGGTTGCGATCAAAAAGGTTTTGAAATTTGAATTTAAAATTTTGATTTTGAGTTTTTTCAAAATGCTCATCTTCAAAAAAATTGAAAAAAATCTATAATAATCCTTGTATATATCCAAACAGATGGTGCAAGTTTAAAAATGGGACTGCAATGGGTTCATATGGTTATCTTTATTTAAAATGCACAATATTTACTTACTCTAGATTTTACTGATTTAAAATGCATTTTATTTCAAATTATAAGACCTAATATATACAAATTATTAATTTAGTGTTTTTATTGGCGAGTGTGTTGTGTTTTATTGTTATGAATTTTCTTCTTCTTCTTCTTCTTCTTCTTATTATTATTATTATTATACCGCGGAATGTCATGCAATTGCATATTTTCCTGACTGTGCATATCGAAAGGAAATGTATATAACTTTACCTATCACCAAAAATAAAACAAACTATGGTCACCTTTCAGTTGATGAACCAGAACCAAACGTGGGAACCTAAACATTTAAGCGAAATGAATCGTTGAGGCATGAACACCAACTTTGAGCAGCTGGTTATTTACCATCATGCAAAGGGTTAATGATGCCCAAAATTTTGCAAAATGCCATTAATGAAAAAACCACAGTGAGTGACAATCTTATGGTCCATCAATGAATAGGCGATTGAACTGCAACCCGGAGGAGAACTTCCGAAGAATTTCTGAATCAGAAGAGAATCTTGTGAAAATAATAAAGAAGTACCCTCGTATTAATGCACCAAAAGTTACTCCACAGTTATAAATTGGAATCGGCAAGAAACTAAATCCCGAAACCGTGCGAAAGGTACTGAGGAAGTTCAATTTCCCTAGCCGCGTTGTCAGAAGAAAGCCCCTTCTAAGTTGAAAGAGAAATACCCGAAAAGATCTGACCTCGACCCTCTTCTCCACAAAAACCTGGAATACATGCACTAAAATAAACCGCATAAATTAAAATACGCATTTAAACTAAAAAATTGAACACATGCAAAATAAAAATAGGGTAGATTTGTTTTATTTTTGGTGATATATAAAGTTATTTACATTTCCTTTCGATATGCACAGTCAAAACATTTGCAATTGTGTGAAGTTCCGCCGTCTAATAATAATAATGATAATAATAATAATAATAATAATAATAATAATAATAATAACAATAAAACACAACACACTCACCAACAAAAACACTAAATAATAATTTGTATATATTAGGTCTTATAATTTGAAATAAAATGCATTTTAAATCAATAAAATCTAGAGTAAATAAATATTGTGCAATTTAAATAAAGATAACCATATGAACCCATTGCAGTCCCATTTTTAAACTTGCACCATTTTTTTGGATATATACAAGGATTATTATAGAATTTTTTCAATTTTTTTGAAGATGAGCATTTTGAAAAAACTCAAAATCAAAATTTTAAATTCAAATTTTAAAACCTTTTTGAACGCAACCCCTATTGAGTTGTATATCATATAAAAGGCCATAAAGAAATCTGCAAAATGACCCCTGTTCCAGCTCTCTATCTTAATTTGGTGAGGTTCTACATCAATTTAAAACTTTTCGGGAACCTAATTTTGCAAAATTTTACATGGCTGTATTTCAGAGACGGGTGGAAATATTTTACTCAAAATTTGTAGTTTTCTTATTCTCCATTCATACTACCTATGTATCAAATTTCATTTGAATCTGAGATGGTGATGTAAAATAACTGTGTTGATTTAATATGGAATGACCCTCACGTAACATTTGTTCAGCTCATTGAAACGTCAATGTAAAATTTGACGAGTTCCTGTGATCTGACCTCAAGAGGATTGTTTTGAAATATTGAACTACCTAGTAAGTCAAATGAAAAATCACAGAATGGAATAGAGTTTGTTGGTTAGCCAATGAACAATCTCTCGACTTGGTCTCAATGAGCGCCTGCGTGCTTCCGGGGGGGAGAGGGGCAGCGAGCGGGGTGTAACGTTTCGAACAATTCCAATGTTTATTTACATTTTTTTACATTGTTATTTTATAAATAAGAAACATATGATGTACCCAGGTTAGAGAATGAGGTTAGCAACGGATATATTGATGAGATATAGAGAGAGAATTGAACGAAAAACGTGTTCTAAAGAAATGTGTGAAATCTATTTGTACAAAGTGAGAAGATACAGTATTGAAGTACATTGTACAAAAAAAATGTAAATAAAAACTAAAATAAAAAAGAATTGAAGTGTTACTACTTAAAAAAAGTAAGTAGTTACAGTAAATGTAACGGAAGATTCTACAAAAAAAAGTGTTGGCAGAGTATGACGTTACAGGGGCCTTCTGCGGAGCGGCCTGCGAGGGCGCGCGGGCGCCGGGGATTCCCCGCCGGCGCCGCCGCTGGCGCCGCGCGCGGTCGATTGTTGAATGAGCGCCCGCGCGCTTCCGCTAATAGGAATGGCGTGGTGCGGGTGGAGGGGAGGGGAGGGGAGGGGCGGGGCGGAAGAGGGCGGACGCGCGCGAGGCAGGCGATGCGTCGGCGCCGGCGGTGTCACCGCAGGATGGGCGAACGCCGCAACCAAAGAGAATCAGCGCTTGAGTGAAGTCGGCGCCGTGGCGAGCAAAGGGAAGTGCAGTGTTAGTGCGTATGAATGTGAGAATGAATGTGTGAGTGAATGAGTTGTAAATATAGTTGTACGAATGAATGAGTGAGTGAGTGTAGTGTACATAGTGTAATGTGTAGTGTTAGTGCGTATGAATGTGAGAATGAATGTGTGAAAGAATGAGTTGTAAATATAGTTGTACGAATGAATGAGTGAGTGAGTGTAGTGTACATAGTGTAATGTGTAGTGTTAGTGCGTATGAATGTGAGAATGAATGTGTGAGTGAATGAGTTGTAAATATAGTTGTACGAATGAATGAGTGAGTGAGTGTAGTGTACATAGTGTAAAGTGTAGTGTTAGTGCGTATGAATGTGAGAATGAATGTGTGAAAGAATGAGTTGTAAATATAGTTGTACGAATGAATGAGTGAGTGAATGACAGAAAAAAAGTGAAAAGAAGAAGAACATTTTTTTAAGAACTCTAGAAACAAAAATCTAATACCTGTAAATAAACTAGGCTAGGTCCAAAGAGGCCAGCCATGTAATAGTTTTAAGTTAGTAGTAAGTTAGTTTCTAAGTTACACGCCCTCCCGTAACTCCAAAAGCCCAATCGGCTGGAGTCCAATGTATACCCTTACTTGAATAAATTCCCGCCCCACCAGGGTAACTGGAGGGGGGGAAATCGAAAAAACAAGAGAATCAGTCAAAGCGGGAGTACATTGCGGTGCGTATTACCGTGCGGAACAAAGATTTTGAAATACGGTCAGGTACAATTTTTCGAAATTTTGAGAACTTTTCTCGTAATTTTGCGTGAAAATACGGGCGAGAAAGTACGTGCTGTTTTAGCTCCACTAGCTTTTGTTTAGCTTGTTCTTCTTTTCTTCTTCTCGCTTTCCTTTTTTCCTTCTCCTTGTTGATCTTGGCTTCCATCTCCTTCCTGTTCTCTCACCTTTTTGTTTTTCGTGTTTCTGTTGTTTGTTTCTTTCAGCCAATAGGCCATCTTGGATCACGGGTACATGCATCCTGCACTTACTGAGGCTCATTAACATTATCCCCATGCAGGTGCATGTAATTCATCAAGGGATCAGCATTTACCTGAATCCAATTTTTAATCCCGCAAGGTTGTTTGCCCTGAGAGTATTGAAGATGAATGATGACGATGGTGATAATGAGGGGTGAAAGGACGACATGCACATACAAACACAAACACACCCTCGCCCAAGGCTGGACTCGAACTCGCGATCTTTCCGTCCCAGATCGCCACGGCACTATTGCCTTAGCAATCTCGGATATCCGACCGGCTCTTGTTGCTTTTATTGATATCTTTCTTTCTTTCTTTTGTTCACGATACTCCAGTGCATAGACTCCGCGCTGTTTCCAAAGAGATGATTTATGTCACTTGAAGGGAAGTCTTCATCATCGCTATCACCTTCGCTTTGATCAGCATTTTCAGGAAGTGCAATGTATATAGCAGCTTTTATTAACTGCTCTTCTGCTTCTAACAAGCTCGCAATTTCATTAACAGTCAACCTAAATGCAGAAAATAAGACCATAATAATACCCTTCCCATTCGTGCTCATTACCCCATTAATGGGGCATCTATATTAAATTCTTTACATACAGAAATAACGTACCTTTCAGAGGGCCATCAGATGAACTAATTGGTCGTTGGATAATCAACAATGACAACTCTTAAATTTAAAAATGAAAGCTCTCAGAAATAACTATTGACAACAAAAATATAAATACTTTTATCGACCGCCCCAATAATGGGCAATAATGGATTAAAGATGTTGCCTCGTCCATGGATCAAAACAAAGCACCTATTGCAATATTTAAAAATTTTTCAAAATCTTTTGACGTCGGTGATCACAACATTTTACTTTCAAAATTACCTAAGAAAACCGTAGTATTGTTATAAATTCGCTATCTTCGTGCTTTAAACAATGCACTCAGTAAAAACATCTTATTGCAATGATGGAAAATAATGTACACACATTTCCGATTCTTTGCCAATTGCACGCGGAGTCCCGCAGGGATCGATTTTAGTCCCAGTCTCTTGCTACTGTGCATAAACGATATGCCCTCGACAATTCTAAATAGATTACTGTATTTACTCTATATTATTACTACTATATTACTCTAAATACCTTACTCTTTGCGGATTACACAAATATTCTTTACAATAAAAAATCGTAAATAGTACAATATCAGATGTTTCAGAGTGATTCCTTAGTTACAAATTCTCAGTAAATGAAAAGAAAACGGTTTCATTCCGTTTTCCATTTCAAATAAACAATTCTGTACTCCATTGAAAATTAACGGTGTGTCTGATGTTAAGGTAACAACACTTTTAGGTGTCTCAATTCAGTCAAACCTCGAATGGAACCTTCCTTTAAATGAATTTATCACAAAATTGAATACATTATGCTATGCGATCACAATTCTTACCAATTCGGTCAGTCGTCAGTGCTCATTGAGTATATTTCGCGGATTTGTATTCCCGGCAATGTTGGTTCCCTTGAAAATAGATTTGGTTGCTTTGGAGCAAACAATTTTTTAACAATATGACATAAATACATCTTATAGCTGCCAGACTTTTATAATACACAAAAGAATTGTACGAATAATAAGCAAATCCCACCCATGTGATAATTGTAAACCTTTCTTTATGAATCTGGGATTTAAGAATTAGTGTTTTTTGTCGAAAATGGCTATCATAAGGACGGGAATATATTTTAAACAAACACCGATGTCTATAACTATAACACTCGACGTAGTAATCATATTCACAGGTGACAGTATCTACAGCTCACTACAAAAATGCACATAAAATACGTGTACATTATTTTACAGCAATCCAGATAACATTAAACGATTAAATTTGATACAAAAGTTTAAATCTTAAGAAAAATATTTTCTGTTACATAACTGTTTATATACAATTAGACTATACCGAACATGAAAAGGGAAAGTAAGATTAATTTTCATAATGATATTTAATGTATTATTTACCATTAGTATTGTATAATTCTAAACAATCTGTAACAGTAAATTGTACCTCAGCTTCTGGGTCAATGACCCCCATCTCGATCAGGATTGTTGTCATTTTCTTGATCAGTTAAGCAAATGCCGAGATGGCTCCTTATTTTGCTTCTGGACAAAAATGTAACTTCGTTATCTGTACACGTCTTGTAGAATTCAGTGAGAAATATAGTTATTCAAATTACATTTTCCATGTTGTCCCTGCAGGAAGTATTATTTCTTCATGAAGAACATGAGGGATAAGAGCCCAAATCAGTGGCTGATTTACCCTTGAAAATAGATTTTATTACATTGGAGCATATATTTTGTTAGTAATTCTCACCAAAAACGCTCATTTCTTTCTGTAATTAGAATTCAACTTGTACATGGTTTCTGGTACAGATTCCATAATTAAGAAAATGTGCAGAGAATTCACTTCTCCCCGTAGCACATTACACGTAGTTTTTAATGTTTGTGACGTAAAATAAATAAAAAAATACATATGTTTTACAACCCATCGTTTCATAAGATACTATTAATACATGCTACTATATTACGAAAAAACATGGGTCATTACATATGATGATATCACACAGATTTTAACTGTTTGTGACAAAAAATCAATAAAAAACAACCTTGTTTTATACTCATTATAGAATACCATTAATACATACATTACTATGAAAAAAACATAGGTCATTCAAACACAAAAATATCCTCGCGAATCGAATGGTTAATTCCTGGAATAACCTTCCACAAGAAATCATTTCAGCCAGCACTGTCTCCAAATTTAAAAGACTTGCCTCTCGTCTCTGGGATTTGAGATTATAAAACATTATCAGTTACTTCACTATAAATAAATTCAAACTTGTCAAATATCTTGATTGCGATTACATCAGTGTTCTGTTGCCGTATATGTGTGTATATATATATATATATATATATATATATATATATATATATATATATATATATATACATATATACATACATACATACACTGTTGCCGTATATGTGTATTACATATATATAACGAAAAATAAGTTAAAACAAATTAAAAATTAATTAAAAGTAAATAAATAATAAATAAATCAATTATGATATAAAAATGTAGGTTTTGTCATTAAATGCAGATGTTGGAGCAAGGAAGTAGATTACTTTTTACTGCCTCGCCCTTACTTCGTAACAAAAGAAAGTTTTGCAATCAGGCGCCCGATAATATCCATAAATGTCCATATATAGCTCTAAAAGTAAATCCATCACTTTTGGCAGGGGTCATAATTACAGTGAAACAAATTACCGTTTACATAATGACATTATTCCGAGAGTTTCCTCGTGCAAGTACCTAGGAATTCGTTTCGATAGTAAATTAAGTTGGAAGAAACACGTAGATTTTGTTGTAGGGAAAGCCTGGAGATCTCTTCACTTTGAAATGTGCATCCTAAAAAAGAATACGGCAAACTCGAGGGAAATTGCTTATTTATCTTTTGTTCGTCCGATAATGGAATATGGAAAAATTTGTTGGGATCCGCACAAAATTATGCAGTGTAAACACTTGGAAAGGATTCAGCATAGGGCAGCTAAATTTACTTTCAGGGACAAGAAAACGGCAGGGTGGGATTCACTCAAAAACAGGCGATCAGTAGCAAGACTCTGCGCCTTGTATAAAGCTTATAATGGTCATCCAGCTTGGAAAGAAATTAATCGCCGGCTATGTATTCCTACATACATCAGTAGAGTGGATCACAGGCACAAATAAATTTAAGACAGCAGAGAACGGATGTCCGGAAATTTTCTTTTACAAATCGAACGATTACGGAATGGAATAGATTGCCTGCAAAAACCTTTGAACCCTTTCCTCAAAGCGTTCAACAGTTTAGGAAATTACTTTAGGGTATTATAAAGTAAATGAGGGAGAATAGTGGGTTATATAGCGATGCATAAGTGTTCTATTGTGAAGTGAGTTGTAGTGCAGTGTATAGCAGAGAAATAAAGAAGGAAATGTTTCCAGGTCTTAGTGAAGTGAAGTGCAGTGTGATCCTAATTGTATAAACATTCAGTGCGGAGTTAGAGTATAGAAGTTTTTTTTCTCTCTTAATATAATTTAATGTTTAATGTATTTATATTATCATTATTTTATCCTTATTTCATTATTTTACCATTATTATTATTATTATTATTATTATTATTATTATTATTATTATTACTATAATTAGTACATAATTTGTTAGTTATGTTACCTTATTATTATTGTTGTTATTATTTTTATTACAATTGGTATTAGTGTTCTATGTTGTGTAGTATGTTAGTGTTGGTCTAGTGTATTTTTATGTTTTTGTAATTAGCTGTCACCGAGTTATACCCAATTGCAGTTTAAATAAATCTATCTATCAATATCGGCTAATCAGGCGCCAGATAACGGCTAATAACAGAAAATTCCTCGCGCCCTAGTAATGAAATCTTGGATAAATTTTGTTCTTGTATACCTACAGTAAATTACTTCTTCTGAAACGTGATGTAACCAGAATCGGGTTTGTGGGTACTTGACAAAGAGAAATTGATTGCCGGCAAAATGTCTGTCCGTCCATCTGTAGTCAACACTGGTGCCTAAAAACTTCAGCTGATTTGCTGCAGAATTGATATTCCCGCATGCATTTATAGGAAGTCAAAGCCTTCTACATTTTCAATTTTTTTCTGATACTTCGAAAATTAAAAAAGTTCATTTCGGCGTCGTTTTACAACGATATTGAAGAAAGATTTAACAAATCACCTTTTTTATAGACAGGTCTTGAAACAAGATCATGTACAATTTTTCCAAAATATGTAAATGTTTGCATTATTAATTGCGTTATCCGAAAATATAAGAAATTAAAAAAGTCAGAACATTTTTTCTCTTTAACGGAATCTAATTTTTTCGTTAGTTTGTTAATCGTATGTATCAAAGAACGATAAATATTTGCTACACTCATATTCGTCGAACTCCCTGAATTTTCGGAAATTGCAATAATTTTAGCTGTCAAAAATTACAAAATTGAAGATTGCAATTTTTCTATTAAACAAAATCTGTTCTAAAAATCAGTTCATAAGAAATGGTCATGCAAAATTTTCTGAAGAAACGAGTATTTTTTTTAATTTGTGCTTGAAATTAATGCAATTTCTAAAAATCGAACATTTTCTCAAAAATCGTTCCAGATTGTTTCTTTAAATTTTCTCCTCGTATGTATCAAAGATTGATAAAATAATTTGCTGGTCCCATTTTGAACAAGATTGCCGTTTGTTTTAGTGAAGAAAGTGAACATTTCAAAACTAGAGCATTGAAGATGGAAACTTTTGCTTTAAATAAAATGTATTCTAAAAATCATATTTTTGAAAAAGGTGATGTGCAGTTTCTTCAAAAAGCAAAGGAATAGTTTTCAATTAATTTCGGATTGAAATTAATGCATATTATTAAAAGAACATTGTCTAAAAAAACGGTGCCATTTTTTTTCTTTAAATTTTAAAGAAAAATAAAAAAAGAATGGACGGATAAAACAAGGGCGCTTAAAAGAACGGTGCTGAAAAGAAGTATTGAGTTGAGGCAAGTAGATTTTAAGGGTCGGTCCGTTGGTTGTCAGAGAGGCTGCTTAGTGTAGCGGTAAAACCTACGGTAAATTGTCTCAGAGAACCTGAGTTCGAGAAAAATAATTTTGCTTATTGAAAACGGTTTTCAAGATCATGTAGTGTATAATATCGCGGAAGTAGTTACAAATAATGCTAGAACTAACGTGTTGTTATAGCACTATTAATTCACGAGTACAGCCGGAAATTGAATTGTGTTTTTGTTTCAATGAATTCACAAGAGCTTTATGAGTTAATCATAGTTACTTTATTAGTTTAATCAAGTTATTAATTTTTCAAAATTATCCAAAACATCAATAAATCAAACTTTTAGCAGTAGGCACTCATGCCCTCCTTCGTAAGGCACAAGACGTTTTTTGTCTTGGTGTTGCTAGGTTGATATAATAAATAAATGATTCAAGTGGTAAAAGTGACATTTTCTTGTGCGAGTAGAAAATGTTGCGACATGATATCGATAGGCCGATTATCGCAATCATTCGAGCAAAGTTAAATCACTTTTAACGCGTGTATCATACACTATTTCTTAGACAGCCTAATTGACTTCCATTTCCTTCTAGTTTAAGTACACAAATCTTATGTGAGAATACAAATCCTAAATTAAGGTCAGTAGTTGATACGGTCAAACAAAATTTTTTTGTTTACTTTGTTGTTTTTACAGTTTTATCTGAACGTTTAAGCATCGTGACACTTTTAACATTAGTGCCAGAAAGTGAACATTTAACACTCACACACACACTTTAAAGGAACCGCTTTTATTACTCTTCGATTTAAGTAGTGTTCCTTCAAGGTCATAAGATCAAAGGTGAGGGGGACACTGACATCCAGACATTAACTTCGTTACGAATTAAATTTTTGATATTGAAGTTCCCGATTGATAAGTGTTCCCGTGTCCATTCAGCTTGTGATCTTTAAATCGGAATCTAGTGGTAGTCTAAAAGGTATTTATCAAATACTGTTGGAACTCATTCTGTGATATCCATTATATTACTTTAAACAATCATTAGTCTCCAAAAAGCATACAAACACGCTAGTTTAGCTGAAATATATCTGTCTAGGGCGTAAAGATAAAAGAACTTAAGCTGGACGAAGTCACACCAACCAAGTACGTATTGTTATAATGTAATACGTCACTCAAATAAACAGATGATTGGTCTGTATGTTCAGAAGAACCATTAACACTGCTGTATTTATACCTTACTAGTTTAACTATAATGTTAAAATATATTCACCGGCTTATGTAGTTCAGAGCATCAACAGATGTCACAGCAGTGCGTATGTCCTGGAGATCGTAGAGTTTGAGTCAGGAGAAGTGTTTCGACACTAGCTAGAGAGCTTGTTCGAATTTTTCTGCTGTCTGGAGGAGAATTCTAGTGGTAATTTGAGCGGTAGTTTTCCGGGGTTTCTCCAACGAACTCCAGGCAAATGCCCGAGCAGTTCTCTAACAAACAGGCCACAGAACGCTTGCGTTCTTGCTCTTCCTTGACCTATACTCATCCCTTACTTGTGCACACACTTATATGCACTACACTATCACACCTGCCGGGAGAACTTAGAACTTGTCCCGGCTGGGGCCGTGGCCGCTGGTGGGAGAGACCTGGCTGAGGGAAAACTCCGCTGGCTGACGTGTAGGTCGGTGCCAAGTCTCATCATCAAGCGGGGAAGGTTCACTTATTTTTCCTGCGATAAAACATTCACTACACTTACGGGACCAATGACCATAGCAATTGACGCGCTCGCAAACACTTATCCAGTGTGGTCAAGGTCGATGCCACGAGAGGGAGTCCGTAGCACGAGTGCCACGACGAAATCGCCCCTTCACATAGTTCGTCACCCCGTCACCAGAAACAACGCCATCCCTATTGTAAAACGGCAGGGCTTACTAATAGTTCCCTTTCCCGGTGCTAGTGGCGCAGAGAAGCTCGTGGCATGGCACGGTGCCACGACGCGTGCCACTGCCACCAGTAGAAGACCTTGACATCACTGCACTAATCAATCAATTATTTAAAATGCATCCTTCCGTTACATTTAAGTTTTTCAAAAATTTGACATGTGAATGTGTGTATATCATATATGTTATCACATTAGAGCTCTGTGATTTCTGAGGTTTGACATTTCTCAGTTCGGTGCAAGGTGAAATACGCTGCTTGTACCACGCTCTCCCTCTCGTGAAAAGTGAGGATTCCGCCGACGTAGATGCTCTCGGCGGGCGTTGCACCCTCCGACGATGCGTCTACGTGAAACAGAGCCACCACGAAGTCTACAACGAGGAGACTCAACTCCGGTGTTGGAGGCATGGTGGGGGTATGTACGAAAAACGTCGGCAGCTATTTGAAAAATAATACAAAAAAAAAAAACGAGTCCCTTCGCCTTCAGCGACATCACGCGGCGAAAGAAGGAACTTATCTCGGCTTTTCTCGGCCACCAATCGTCAAAATTCGTTTGGTCCAAGTGGCGCCCACGAAGTCTACAACCAGGCGGTGTGCGGATGTGCTTAACCGAAGACAATAAGTTCAAAAGGAAGTAGTAAATAATTTTGTAGAAAAAATGTTTGAATTAAATTTTGTATACGATGCTTTGCTGCCATTGGCTGTTTTGAAAGCCTTCGTAGTTCTTTCAATTGCCACGTGAGGTCGCTGAAGACGAAGGGACTCGGGTTTTTTTTGTATTATTTTTCAAGTAGCTGCCGACGTTTTTCGTACATACCCCCACCACCGGAGTTGAGTCTCCTCGTTGTAGACTTCGTGAGAGCCACCATTTTCAAAGAGATTACCTCGCCGCCCGTGGACTTGATGTACGGCTGGCTGCGCTCCAGAAGAAACGCGCAGTGTGATGAAATTTAGACGCAGATCGTTGCACAGTTTTCGGCGACTATTTCGCGTGTATACACCGGTAGGTTTATCCAGCTCTCCCGGCGTAATACAGGCATAGGTCCTATTTTCACTCTCTGAATGTTTGAAAATTGCAAAAGATTAAAATTTTCTCGGCGCTTTCCCACTAGTACAAAACTGAAGATAGAGATTTTTCCTGTAAGTAAAATTGTTTCTCCATAATTAGTTCTCTCAATGAGGTCATGTACGTTTTCTTCAAATCCCAGCAGCCTTTGCACAATACTGCGTGCAACATGCGCAGTACCAAAAAATTACAAAAGACAGGACTTTCTAAAAAAAGGCTCTAAACCCCTTCCTTAAACGTTTGGAAGGCTCATGACTAAATGCACTCTACAAGATGGCGCCATGCCGCTCGATTCTCTTGTTGTTGTTTTTTCTAAGTCACAAAATTGTAATTTTTCTACCTTCTGTCTCAGGTCGGTAATACGTACACCAGGGCGACTCGCCAACATTCTTTCATTTAAGAGTACATGTGCATTAAATGATGTCTTGTATAATTTATTACTTAATATTGGGTACATATGTATTAGGGTGGGGGTGCATAAATCTAACTTACCTTAACTTACTTATATTCATATCTCTTTGCTTAATTCTGACATTTTTACATTATGTACATGACTCTCATCACTTTCACTATTTGCATGACACTATTTGCGTAAAACTATTTTGGTTTCACTATTTATCTTTGACTGGTAGCTGGTCTCACCTGGACGAGACTGGCACAAGAGAGGACAACATGAATACAACTGAGATAGGAACAGCAAAAAGATGGTGCTCCCCGGCACAATTTGTGTTTGCTTTTAAAACTATCAACCTACTGTAATCCTATTAAAACAGGAGGCCTTTGCCCTATATGGGATGTTGTAGGCTAATAATAATAGTAATTATAATTGTATATAAATTCTTCAAAATTCGTGTAAGAACTTGGCAAAACTCCTAGGTAAAAGACTGGGAAGTGCAAGAAATTGGTTTATTGGAACAGCCCACAATTTGCGCAAAATATTGTAGAGGCACCGACAGTCCCTAGATCTGCTCCTTAGGTAGCTGGTTGCAACCTGGAGTAGATTTTGTTTTCAGTCGACTCATAACATTGTCAGTTGTGATGTAGTGTAATAATAATAATAATAATAATCATAATAATAATAATAATAATTTATCATTGATAGTCATAACACGAATGAACGCCTCTATAACCTGATGGTTTTGTACTCATACTCAGAAAACTGAAAGTTCTTTTTCTCTAGTAATAAGGTAAACTCACCAGTAGTAACCACTCTCTTAGCAGTGGTCACTTGAAGCACACATTTTGAAAAATAAGTTGAGACGCTGTATACATATCATACAGAAGCGCAACTCAGCGCGTTTTTTTTTTGGTTAATTAGGGTTGTGCGCGCATACAGTTAGCGAGCCTGGTGCAGACAAAGGGAAACTATGGATTGCTGCCTCTAACGTATACAGATTTTTTTGTGAAATTAAGTTTATTAAGAGCATTCAGGATTGTCCAACTGGCGGCCCACCCCCCACAATAAATGTGGCCCGTGGGCCGCATTTACTGTGGCCCGCGAAAGGTTAATAGTCAAGAAAGAAAGTGCCTCACATCCATGTTGGGCGGAAACCTTGTGCGCCTATCGTGCGCGCCCTGCTGGAATCAGTGCCCTCGTTATGTAAAAGGGGGTTGTTTACATTTAGGGATTTTCTCTAGTAAGTTCAGAAATTCAAAACCATCCTAATGCGCAATGCATGGTACGACCTTTCACTGCGTAATTCATGGTACGACCTGAAACCACGCATGGTTCCATTCCCCTCCCCCCGTTTCAGGGCAACCGGGCAAACGGCCGCGATTAACAGTACGGAGAAGTCAGGTGTTGATCCTCCGAGAAATGAAAATATGACCCGACTCCCGAGTGCATGGAAATATGGCCCGCGACCGTGTTAAAGGTGATAGTTGTGGCCCTTGAGGCCTTGCAAGTTGGACACCCCTGAGCTATGTAATTGGTACATGACAGTGGAAAGCGACAGTTGAATTTATGACCCATCCGGAAATCCCGGCATGGCAAGTTAGCTCGGTAGCAACGAATCAGGGTGCGGTATCACTGTATTATTAATGTTATCTTGTTAATTATAATGTTATCTTATAATAAGTAAGGTTGAGTTTCCTTCAAAATATGCAAAGAACTGTCTTCTAAACCCTAATAAAACAAAATTTAAGCATGGAATTTATTTTACTTAGATTCAATGATTCATGAGCGAAAGTGGTATTATATTTTGTATATAAGTAATTTCATTAAAAATCTGGTTATAGTGTTATTTTTTTTGTGTAATACGCATTTATTATTGTTTTATATTTAGATATTATTTAAAGAAAAAAAACTGATAACCAACCACACAATGACAGTTTGTTTGAATACTAATCATGATTATTTCACATGTTCGAAAAAGAACAAGCATTTTCCGTGGGGAATGAAACAGATAATGGAAAAAATCGGCGTATTTTTTTGTAATCGTTCAAGAAACAATATTGGCAGTGGCATTTACCTCGAAATTAGTTGTGTATCAATTTATCTGATGTGGTGCCAATTTGTGTTTCATTCAGAAAAAGAATACAAAAATCACTTTTCATGTTGGAGAATTCAATCTATTTGAATTTGGTTAACATTCTTTTCATTTGAACTTTGTTTACTTGGACCAACAAGTTTGTTTGCACCTACACAACTTTTCAACGAGTAATTAATCTCCTCCGCCGTACTTCAACTCTGGAAATTTGAGAGAGTCGTGTTTATGAATAGTACTCTGCTAGGTCGTTAACTTCTTTGGTGGTGAAAGAAAATAATGTGAGAGCGTGAAAAAAATTTATCGGCGAGGAAACTTAAAACTTAAATTAACCAGTGACGGAGTACAAAAACAGTAATCAATCAAAGTCAGCCGTGTCAACACCACGTAAAAGGCATTTTGTCGTCATTCTAGAGAGATAATTTTTTAGGTATTTAATAAAAGTGGGTGCAGAGGTGACAATGGCATCATAACTAAAAGAACTGACAATGGACAAAGCTGCCTGTTAGAGGAACGCGCTGCCATTCATTATGAATGTCCTATGTTGTCGGACATAATCATTTTGTGACGTGAAGTTTAAAATACGTGTGATGGACTGAATAATACGGAATTTAGAGCTCATAAGTGTAACCATTGGTCACGTAAAATTTTCCAAAACATAATAATAATATATTATATCAAGTTCCATTAATTAAAGACAATCATATAATTAAATATATTTAATACAATATTGAAGAGTTGGAGTTTCACAACGTTTCGGAGATTTATTTTTTCTCCATCATCAGGCACATTTGTACTAAAATAAAATTTATACCATAAATATGAGTAAAATGAAACATTTTACATATAATGTAAGCAGAAAATAATGGAAGCTTACCTTTCAAATAAATGTGTTCTATAAAATGTTATCTTTTACCTTTTATTGAATGTAGGTTGTACGTTAGAAAACAAACGAAGAGAATAAAGAGGCAGGGGTTCAGGTAACCATAGACAGGGGTCAATAATAGAAGAAAATAGTAAATATTATTTTATATTACAAGTTGGTCCATCATTCATAAGACAGAAAATAAAAATATAGGCAGAAAAGAAAAATATTTAAATACAAATATTATTTTATTTTGTTTACTATGTTATCATACGCATTGGTGAAGTTATTACATTCGACTATTGAATTCATTGAGTCATTTAATTTAATATGAATGGTTTCTAAAATGATTCTTGGGAATCTCCTGGTTTCCTGGTCAAGTATTTTAACATTATCAAAGTCTAACCCATGACCAGTTTCCAATCTGTGAGCTGTTACGGAGTTATGTCTGTTAAATGGCTCCCTAATATTCCTCTTATGTTCATTAATCCTCATTTGTAATTTTCTTTTCGTTTTACCAATATACTTTTTATCACACATTTGACAAGAAATCTGATATACAGTATTTTCTGTTTCTTCATATGGAATGATGTCTTTAACATTCTTAATTATATTAATCTTATTGAGAATTTTATTTCGGACATTGTATTTTCCATGGAAACTGTTCCTAACAAGTTTCTGAATTTATTACTAATACCATGAATATGTGGAATGACTAAATTTAAGGTGTTATCATTTACATCTTCAATATCAGACTTATTCTGAACGCTTAAATTTTTGTGGAACATTAATCTTTTTCGAATAAATTTCTTAATAAATTTTAAAGGATAGTCATTAGCAATTAAAAAATTTTCAATTTTATTTACATTATATTTGTAGTTTTCATTATCTGATACACTAACCATTCTATCAACCATACCATAAATCACTCCAATTTTCATTGACGTTGGATGTTTAGATTGGTAATTTAGTGTACGACCAGTGGCAACAGGTTTTTGGTACCAATCAGTTGTTATCAGGTTGTTATTTCGTATGATTTTTATATCAAGACAATTTAAACAGCAATTATTTTCTATTTCAATTGTAAATTGAATTTTAGGCTCATAATTATTAAAAGTTTCTAAAATATGGTTGGTTTTATCTCTATCCAATATAATTATAACATCATCTACATACCTTTTGTAGAAATATATATTTAATGCAGGTAAAATTTTTCTTTCAAGTCTTCTCATAACAAGCTCAGAGAATAAAGAACTAAGTAAACCTCCAATGGGAGTTCCATCTATTTGTTGATACATTTGATTATCAAAGGAAAATTCAATATTAGCTAAAATGCATCTAATCAACATAATATTTCAGAATTAGGAATCGGGATCGAATCATCAAGGTCAAGGGCTTCATTTAAGCTCTCAATAATACGGTGATGTGGAATGTTTGGAAACATTCCAATAACATAATTCCAATAACATAATTCCAATAACGGGTCAATGACCCCCATCTCGATCAGGTTTTGTCCAGTTTCCCTGATCCATTGAGCAAATGCTGAGATGGCCCCTTGTTTTGCTTCTGGACGTAAATGTAGCTTCACTGTGCGCACGTTTTGTTGAGCACTCCTTTTGCTTGTAGTTCATTTACAGTTGAAATTGATTTTCTATAACTCGGGAAAAAACATTTTTCAAATATCTTTATTTTTCTAAAATAATAATTTTCTAAATTCATTTTTTCGTTTTTTTTTTGTTTTTTTTATTCTGGCCCTCAAGAAAATGTTCGCAGATAAATTTCTTTCCCCACACGTCATATACAGTTTTTACTGTTTTTTTGACAAAATAAATAAATAAATAAATAAATAAACATCTACGGAAGCCAAAATGTGATTGTCAGGAATTATTATTGCTTTCAATTGGTTCACTAATTCCTGACTATTACGAATAATATTTTGGGAATCTTGTTTAAGTAGAGGTTTCAAAATTTGGTTTAAATATTTACATATTTCATATTGGGGCGTCCCAATACTGGAAACCACAGGCCTCATCGGTCGTTCTGGTTTATGAATTTTGATAAGTCCGTAAGCTATAGCAATTTTGCCTGTTGTTGGATATATTTTATAGTAGGAGTTGAGGTCTAAATATTTATATTTTTTCCATCTTTTAACAATTTCTTGAAGTTCTTTAATAAAATTATTAATTTTAGATTTGGAAATCTGAACATATTTCGAAGGATCAATAAATTGAGCTTTAACTCTCTCCATATAATCATTTCGATCAATAGCAACAGATGCTCCACCTTTATCAGAATTAATAATAATTATGTCTTGATTTTGTTTCAAAAATTCTTTTGTGGCCTTTAAATTCTTAAGTATTTTTGTCTCATTAAGAGAATGTCTAATCTTTGTATGTAGAAATAAATCCATGGAAGTTATAAGTTCACTTCTGAGTTGGTTAGAATCATCAATAGGAATAGAACTCTTCAATATTGTATTAAATATATTTAATTATATGATTGTCTTTAATTAATGGAACTTGATATAATATAATGAAGAATAGACAATCAATGAAAATGTAATGATAATAATAATATTCATATTTAATGTACTGCCACCAAATTAGGTATATTTAATCTAATCGCAAAAAATTAGAGAATGCACAAAAGCATGGGACAACCACAAGGAGAGAATGCATAAAACGTGATCGGACAATATCACTGAACGGAAATCGATCATCTACAAGAATACGATCTTTTTTTTACCAAATTTATAGTATACAATTTTCCACAACGATCATTTTTCATCATTTTTTTGTTTTTGTTTTCGTAACTTCGGGTTCGAAGGTGACTGTCCGTTACACTACATCCATCTGTTTTAGCAGTTTGAGGGTATTTGGTGAGGGTAATAAGTGCCTTTTTTACTTGTTGGAGGTTAACTGGAAGTAAATTTTGAGTGAATTTTGTTATAAAAAGACGCTAAAGCAATTTACGAATTTTATTACATTAATTTTGACCAGTATTTACGGAGCAAAGCGAGACTCTTAACTCAACAGGTTGGCATTTTGTCTATCGAGAATTTGACATAAATGTTCCTTGAAAAAATTAAGAGACGTATGTGTCATGAATCATGATTTTATTTCTTGATTTTGTTTCCAGATGGCCTTTTCAAGTAATGTTCGTATTGTTCAGCACCGCTTGTCAAAAGGAACTCGACCGTTTGACATTTCATTCGTTTGTTTGTTATTCATTAACAAGAAAACGCTTTATTCTATTTTTCTTCCAACTTGGCATGAATTGAAAAGAGA
Source organism: Acheta domesticus (assembly GCA_031308135.1). Classification (NCBI taxonomy): domain Eukaryota; kingdom Metazoa; phylum Arthropoda; class Insecta; order Orthoptera; family Gryllidae; genus Acheta; species Acheta domesticus. The sequence continues at coordinate 204,522,708 of JAHLJT010002406.1, forward strand.
TGAGGTTTGCAACATCTGTTAATCACATCTGTTAATCACATCGGTTAATCCCTAAAGGGCAGATAGTAGAAATTATTTGTAAATGTACTGTTAAATTGACTTAATGCAATCAGAGGAACAAAACCACTCTTAACAGTCGTTGCCCGTTAAGGATTAACTTACCGCTGTCCATTAAGAATAGTAACAAATTAGTTGTGTCAAAGATGTCATATGAGTGCTTCTGTTCCAAGAAAATCTATTTCTTCTTTGATGTTTATTCTCATAAAAGAATAGTATTTCGAAAATTATTGACAAATAACAGACTTAATTGGATATTTGCTATGGAACATCCCAATTACGTGAATAATTAACGGACACCCTTCCGAATCACGGTGCAGAGGAATACCAGGATATCACTTCTGGCCATTAACCCTCCGGCGGGCGCGTAGCGGCACTCAGTGCCGCATTCTTACATTTTTGTTGATTTCGTGTAAATAATTGGTGTCGCACTATTGGGCTAATGGTTATTCTTTATTCATTATATTTTCAACCGGATGACGCTCAAATCGCAATTTTAGACGCTGCCGATTGACCGTTATTCATTAGTGATTCAAACTTTGCAATGGTTGCGGCACTCCGTACCGCACGCGTTTTGTTATGTAAGTATAATATTTGCGTATTTTATCCATTAGAATACTTACTGCTGTTTTGATATTGAGCATTATGACACAGATTTTGGAGTACCAACTACAAATTCAAATTTAGGTGCGTTGTTTCCGAAGAAACGTTAGAAGGCACGTTTGCACCGTATTCATTCCCCTTCATGTAACACGTACCAAGACACGGAGGGAGCAAGTGATGGATCAGACTCTTATTAATATTGTTATTTCATTTGGTATTTAGTTATTATGAAATAAAATGTATAAAAACATAAGTAAATAATATTTTCTTCACATTCCATTACAAAATTAATAACAATTGACACGAAAATCTTTTTTTTTTTAATTTATTATCCAATAAGATCAGCAGCTGGTTGCTGCTTTACATTATTTAGTTGATATGTTTACATATTACACACTCTTTTACAAAGAACTTAACTAATTACATAACTAGGGATACAACATGGATTACAATTTAATACACTTTAATAGATTACAATTAATTTACAATACTGAAGAGGTATAAATGCTTCTCACAATGGGCAGTGAAACACTAGTTCTTACAATTACTTATATTAACTACATGGGGGTTGGTCTTGTGGATGGGAGGTGTGTATTTCCTCATACCAGCTAATCTATATTCAGTCTTTTTTATCAGGGGGGAAGGAAAACATCTTTGGGAAATTTAGATTTAATTCTAGGATTTGTTGGGCCATTTCTATTGAGATTGAAAATGTTTGTGCTTGGGCATTGGCTTAGGTTGCTTAAAAAATTGTTGGAGAGTTTTGATAGAAATTCGGATAGTAGGGGTATTTTTAATTCATGATGAATTTGCTCATTTGTAATGTACCAAGGCGCTTTAATAGCCAGACGGAGGAATTTGTTCTGAATTGTTTGTAATTTTGTAAGTGATGACTTGGAGGCTCCTCCCCAGATTACACATGCATATGACATAGAAGGTCTTACAATTGACTTAAATATTGACAGGGCAGTTTCTGTTTTCAGATGAGACTTCTTGTTGATGAGTGGATATAGTTTGCCAATTTTTTGTTTAATAGATTTTTCTATTTTCATTATGTGTTCTTTCCAGGTTAACTTAGTATCAAAATGTAATACGCGAAAATCGAAGATGATAAATGCGGCGCGGAGTGCCGCACGCGCCTGCTGGTGGGAAATGGTGAGACGCGCCCCCCGGAGGGTGAAGAGCGTGTGCGTAGGGCAGGCTGCTACATCTCGGCCTCTCGCGGGCACGGGCGGCCGCGGGCGCGCCCGCGTGCGACGGTGGCTAGCCCAGGAGGCGGTCGTGGAGAGGGAAGCGCTCTTATCACGTTGGCTTTTCTTTTCGTGGAAGCAATGTGACAAGTGCGATGGCCGGCAGAGCAAGTCACAACCCCTTTTTTCTGTCGCACCGGATACCTTGCCATCGTCGATGTAGTTGGAGATAACAGATTTCTAGAACTCTCTACTTCTAAAGGATAGATGTTTTAATACCCTTAATTCGTTGTGATGATATCAGAATTTGCATGTGGAAACCTTCCCCAAGCTTGATAAAATGCAGCTAAGATTATATCTATGTTTGCGTCAACATATTATTGTAAGTAGCCTTTTTTTGCAATTCGAATAAAAATCAAAGAAAGAACCGAGCTTCAGGACAAGACATTGAAGAACGTTCTACGCATCGCAACAGCCGAAGGACTGACAACAGATATTGCTTTACTTCTTAAGAAATATGTGTCTAAAATTAATTTCATACAAGAATGTTGAAGCCCAGCACTGCTCGATAAAGTGACGATCATGAGACCCCCAGCGGCACAACCGAGAACGACGCAAATTACCGTGAGATATTCGCTGGTGATGACACGCCCCCAAGCGCCAAGAAATAAAAACCCAAGTATAGGAATGTGGGAGTTAACGGATTACTATAAGTTGGGTGAAATTTGTCTTTGGAAAGTCGGATCGGATTCTTGTTTGTAAAGGATCAGAAGTTTGGCCTAGGTGAAAAATATTCTGAGCTGGAAAGTTAGATAGTTTTGAATAGAACCTCTCTGAGATTCTGGAAATATGTTGGGAACTACATCTTAATTCTACTTTACAGAATCACTCCAGCGGCGTTCTTCTCAGCTGCAGGATGGACAGACAGACGCACGGACGTTTTGAAAAAAAAACAAAAACACTTTTTCGGTTTCAGGGGACCCCAAAACGTGTATTTCCGTTAAAATCTCAAAATCGATTTTCCGCACCATTACATAACTTTCCCTATACTAGGTATATTACTGCGTATGTACGTACATATACGGGAAAGTAAAAATTTCACGCACGGCGAATAACCGACCGTTCGGGACGGTCTCATTACATTAGCTACATTAATATCGAAACCCTCGGGCGGTTCATGATCAGCGTGATAGCTTTCACAGATTCAGACTACCATTAAAAAAGTAGAGAATCGAGCTCAAATGATATGACGTCCATCGAATAATAGCAACAATGATTCTCAGTAATTTCAATTTATTTTCAAAAATAATTTAATTTTTTAAAATAAACCAAAAACCTTTAACGTACAGAGCACCTAGAGCTAGGAAATAAACCAAAAGTTATATAAGTTTCTATTTACAACCCTCAAAAACTGTTTAAGAGAAAGACAATAAATTTGTAAAAAAATCGTGCTAGCTTTCCGTTGTGTGATCCCGCATTCGATTTCAGAGCGGGTTAAAAGAGTTGCAGATTTCCATTAAAATCGTCGCAGGTTTCTGTAGTGACGAAGAAAAGCACAGGCAGGCGGAGTTTGCAAGATACGCTGAAGGTAATACTTCATGCTCGCCACATGCCACATGTGTCCTCAAATGTGGAAGTTAATCTTGACCCATGCGTGGGGTCATCGTTATCTAGACGACAAAGGCAGACCATCAATCCAAATACCAATTATAATGTACAATAAAACGATACATATATTATGGTTATATTATATAATTATAACTAATAATTATAATTATAACTAATTATAACTAATTATATAATAAATAATTATAACTAATAATTATAACTAATTTGATCAAATGACGACTGACCAGCATTCATTCTGTTAACTATATAATTTTATTAAAATGTAGGGTTTTTGATAAAAATTGCTTTAATAATTGTAATCGATAACAAATTTGAAGCCCGCGAACTTTCATTTAAACCAAAAATCACAATATTTGGTTGAGTAGAAAACTCAAATTTCATTCTGAACGAAAGCCCTCAGTGTTTTAAATACGGATATAAATTATCATATTAGATATTTTTCAAGTTTTCAAGACAATAAACTCACAGCTAAATAATTCACTTAAATATTTGTGAATTAATTTATAATTATGTCTCACCTATTTCTCGTATCAATAAAATCTAATATAATGTATATACACACACACATAATACACAGTGTCCAGAAGCTCCCGTTACAAAAAAAATTCGTGTTGCACGCCATGAAGAACGGCAAGTCCAGTTTTTCACAAAAAAATGTTGTCTTGAGAATTTTGAGAAAATTGAGTTTAAAAATCACTTTCGGGCGCGAAATTCAAACCGGCCGCTACGACACTGCAGACGGCTGCGTCTCCTTCTGCGCGGAGCATTTCCTCGTTTCTCCGCGTAAACGGTGAAACAGTCGAGTAATATTCTTTAAGGAAAGCATCGTGTGACTTACACTATAGAATACGTTAATAGTATCAAATGTTTGTAGGTTCTGTTCAATAAATATTTTAAATGTACTACTTGAAATACAGTTTTGTTCAAAGTGATAGTCACGGTACATGGCGGCGTAAACGTAAATGATGAACACATCCAACGTTTATGAAAAATATTGAATCTCCTGGAATGCTTCAAATTGTTATTCTTAGCACATATTCATATGAACTTTTGCCTTAGGCTTGCCACATACGTGAAACTTATTCTAAATAACGTGATAAACTAAAATTATTTTCAGAAATAAAATATTTGTTCATGAAAATATTAATTTTTTTGATTATCACTGGAATTTGAATTGATTTGGCTGTCGATTTTTGAATTCTCAGACTAACAATAGCCATATTTAGGCTTCTCGATAAATGACTGCACGATTTATCTCAGATGAAATTGATAGATATCAATATTTTCCCCCTCAGAAAGATTGTATCTTGCCTAAATAAAACTATGTGTCGGTAGAGTAAAAGACCATGAGTTACTGTAGTTACGCCTCTATCCTTCACTGCCACCCCTCTCACAATCCCTGTCACCACGAAACAGTCTCGACGCCGCGAAGGCCACATTCCCGGAAGGCGAGAGTTGCAACGGCAGCTAAACGAAATATTGTCCGTTTAATGCAAAATCACGTTTCAGAAAGTCTAGTTTTATATTCAAATTACTATCAAAATACTAACATATGATACATAAATTTATTCCTTTTTTCATGATCTATCCATTACTGGTGAAAAATATATAGTTCCATTTAAAAAATCAAAGATGATTAAATTTCTCAAAAACTAAAAATATTATGGACAATTTCTCTACGGTATGTTACTTGCGTCATGATTGCGCATTGTTATACGAAAACTGCATTTTTATATCCTGAACAGTTTAGAAGTTATGGGGAAGTCCATAGTTGGTGGGACATCCTGTATACTAAGCTTCGTTGATATGACATGGTTCCCACGTTTAAGAGTTAAACTGGAACACGAACACACACTTATCCATGAATTTCTTTTAGTATATTCATATTTTTGGAAATAGGTACATTTATGAGACAATGATTACACCGGCGATGAGAAATACCGTTTTTTCGAGCCTCCCGGAGTTAGCACAGGGTCTGGGAAGTCGCAAACTTGGGGTTTTAACTAGTGTCTCTGAACGTACAGCATACTCAAAGAAAACGTTTTTATGACCTTTTTCCAGGTATAATATTCAACCCGACGAGACTCAAGCTACTTTCCCCAGAAGTTGTCTATCGCGTCGGCCTAGACAATGCTGCGCCCTTTCGACACGTTGCGAAGTGGTTTGAAAATGTTAAAGTTTCTTTGATACATTGTTTTACTCTCTGTAACGAGGTTTATGGTTTTCTTTAAATGAATGATCTTAGCTCTTAATTTGTGCCAAGGAGAGCTTATAATTGTTTATTTGAGGTTAAGCACCAAATTTGAATTAATTTCAATGCATATATAGGACCAGATGGTGATATTTCTCATGCTCTTGCAACACTCTGCATTCATCCACTCTCTTCGCTTATGACTTAATACTTTCGAATTGAAATACATAATACAGACATGACCACGGTGTAAGATATATAGGTGTATTCACTCCCAGACTAAAACTGAAGCTTATGTGAGACTAGTTCTCACAGTTCTCGCATATAAACGCTGCGATCATTGGGCCTCATTAGGGTAAGGTCGTGATTGGTCGTGATCCTTTCGACAGCTCTGTAGCCAGCTGATTTCTAATTTCAAATCATTGATTTGTCGTTTCGTGGTGGAATTGGTAGTCTAGAGCGAACATTTACGAAAATGGGTGGTAAATGTTTTGTAAAACTGTGTAATAGCCACAGTTAAAGATGTCATCTTAAGATTTATATATTTTACACCGCGACCCAAACACATCGTGCGCACCGTACTGACAAGCGAGGAACTATCCTCAAACTGGCTTCAGAAAATTTGCTCCAAAGCCGGCTAGTTGACACACCTGTATATCTTACACCGTGGACATGACTCTCGTTCTTCCGACAGCGCCATTTTTCAGCTATTCGCGTCAGTTCGCGCCGCATTGCTTGGGGCTCTGTATGAGCATGGCTGTCGCGCCATGCCGCGCCGCGCCGCGCCGCGCCCTGTGTGTTTCTACCCTTAGAAATACGGTGGCCGACTGTTGCCTCCGGCGTGCGTCAGCGATCGACCTGCGCCCCCGCGGCGGCAGTCGGAACCACGCCATTCCATGCCTGTCGCCCGCGCGTCCGTCACCGCTGCTAAAGCCCGCTTTACGCGACTGTTTTCATCTTTTTCAGAAGTGTGACACGCCAGACTGGATGTAATCTGGACGAAAAAATGACGCTTGCGTCATTTTTCTATACACACCACGTCCAGTTTGACTACCGCACTCCGGGCGACGCTTTTCGGAACTTTCTACCTGACGTGTGGTGCGGCCTGTGTTATCTAGAGGCGTCTCGTTTTTGTAAACTATTAAAATGTTTTTGTTCCATGCACAATCCTTCAATGGTTATCGCAGATGCGATGTTCAACTGAGCTTCAGCGCGTTTACTGCGACCAGTGGAAATACTTTCATCACGATTACTTACTTAAAACGAAATGTGTAAAACGCTGCTACTCGTTCAAGCAGTTTTGGTACTAAAATAGTACTAGGTGAAATATACTATTTACTATCCATTTACTGTTCACAGAATATACAAAAAAGGACCGCGAAATACGGGTTTAGTGTTCGAATACACTTAGAAGGTGGTCGCTATTCGCGTGGGAAGGCGGAGGCTTTTCCGCTTGTCACATAATCTATTGTAACCGCTCATCGTCGGTTACATTCAAAACCAACGAGAGAATAGAAGCGAAAAGCCCGACACCATACCACCGACAAGTAGATTCTCTTGTGGCGAAGAGATGGCGACAGCCAGAAAAATTATTTCGGAACGCGCTCAGACGTCAGCCAATCAGAAACTTTTGTGAATGGACGGACGCGGCATGAACTTGTCGAAAGAATTTTTTTCTCGTTTGAGTCGCCGAGGTGAGCAGTCGACCATTGGTGCACTGCGCAGACGACGAGGGGCACGTGGAGGAGTACGACCTATGAGAGAGCTTTAATAAGGGTTTTTATTATTTTCCGGAATTTCATTCGTGAAATCCACTTATAGAATCTTAAGAATTCTAAAAATTCTGATTGATACCACAACTAGCTTGACTTTTTGCTATCACAAAGTCATAATTGGAAGTTCCGAACTCGCATTCTGATGCGACCATCGCCTTTGAGTGAGCAGTGGTAAAGCGTCGCTGAGCAAGGAGAGACGGCGCTCGGAGGCATTCCAATTTAGACGCGACGGACAGCACACGGAGTGTTGCAGGAATCCAACGACCCTGGAGGCGTGAACACCGTTCGGCAGCCGACTACGCAGCGCGGAACGTTCTTCGGGAGTTCGCCGGCCGTGAGTCAAACAAAACTGAAAGAACATTCACTAAATTTCAATCTAGAAGACCGCGGAACAGTAGTCTTCCTAGCTAGTCAAGTCATTTTTTTTGTATAGTCGTAATTAGAATCAGATCAGGATATTCCTTGTGGTTAATGTAAAATTGTTCTTGTATATAATTATTTGACTGGATTCATATGTAATTGATTCAAGGGTGTTAAAACCATTTAACAAAAGTTATTTGTGTGAAATTCTGAACGGGAGGGAAAGCCGTCCAATTATTTCTTTCACAATATTATTTGAAGGACAGGCCAAAGGCGTTGTTAAACGCAATTTTATACTAAAAGGCTACGTAGAAGCCAAATTTCAACTGTGAACATTAAGTGTAATATTGTTAATGGTTACAAGGTGTTAGAGAATTTTGGAGCATTGTGTGTATGTATTTTTTTTCCTGGACAATTACTTGAACTGTATTTTATGTGTTTCATCAGTGATTTTTTTTGTGTGAAGTGTATATATGTATTTGTAGGTTGTTACTCGCAAATAGGGATCGAAGTTAAGATCGTATTAGAAAAACTGCAGTTTAGGTAGGGAAATTAGCTACCATAATTTAATATAAAAAACTGAAAACATAGGAGAATTTGTAAATTCAGTTGTACAAGAATTTCACTCGTCAGAATACATGTTAACTGTTATTTCAAACTACTAAATTGTGTTTGCCTGTTAATTAGTAATTAGTTTGACAAAGACGAACCCACTACCGACAGGGAATTTTATCCTTTAATTGAGATATTCCCAGGTTTGCGTCACGGTGCAGCCACACGTCACGAAATAAGTGAATTAAAGATTTACTTTCGTAATTCGGCGTACTACCAGTCAGCGGGTAGGTACGTGACGGTTACACTATCACGCTACAAAGGAGGTATTATCCGCGCACGTTTTCCTGAGCCAACGCTTCTCCATTTGCGAGAGGAGTGGGAGTTTGGTTATTTTGATAAAAGGAATTTTAAAGCAAATTTTCAGTTCGTTTTTAGATGCCAAATATTTTCTGTTACACGGGAGCGAACATTTCTGCTTATCAGATTTTTGTCTACAGCACTCGTTGCTATCATTTATTCTTAACTGTAACGTCGTAGCACTGGGCTCGACCGACCGCACAAGTCGTGCAGAGGGAGGGGTTGGTCTTCTCGTGCCAGGGCGGCGGCCAGACCTCCGGTGGTCTTTCGGAGGGTCTCTGAGCTGGGGTTGTGTCAGGGAAGGCGGCTGTCCGTTCGCACGAGGGATGTTGTGTGGCGACAGAACTCGGCTGCAGATGGCGGCAGGCCACGTGTGCAGCCGGCCCAATCTCAGTAAGGAAATGACACTTTGTGCGTGGGAGGTCAGCCACGTGATGCCTTGCAAGAGAGGCGGGTAGGAAAAGCTGCCTGGCATTCGAGGTTGACCAAATCAATGTGCGGAGGTGATCGCGAGCAGCGTCTTGCGAGGCGTGGCTTTTTGCCACGGAACAAGAGGCCACGGTCGGCGGTATTAGGGGGCTGGGGTTCTCTTGGGAATAACTGAGGCGGGTCGTCTCAAAAGTAGGAATGCTGGGGAGTGCAGCGTTCCTTAGGAGTGTTCCGTAGGAGTGTAAGTACTGTAACAAATTATTGTAAATAAATATGTACAGCAAACTCCGTGTCCGTGTTCTTCCTCATCTTACGACGACGTCGCAGAATTCAACTAATGTTGGCCAAAGAAGTTGAGGGTAGGCATACGGAGGCTCAAGAAAACGTGCGCCTATATTACTACTACCTGTCAACCTATTGCCCGAATAATGTTTCTGTCTATTTGACAGCTAGCGGCTGACACGGGACAGAGGGTTCCCATCCCATCAGAAGCTTCAAATTCTGCTGTCTTCGCTGCAGAGTTGGCGATACTAATTAAGAAAAAAATAAAATCTTACAGCGCGAAGGAACTGAAAATTGATGACCGCCGTTACTTCTTTGGTGGTGCATCGAGTGTGCGGTTCTGTGTCTGTACTTATTGGTTGTGCGCACTGTATGTGTTGTCTAATCACATTGCGATTTGTTCCTTGCAAGTGCTGTGATCAGATGTAAGAATTAACACGTGTCTGCCGTCCGAGTAAGTGGCAACATCGCTCTACCCCACCCCAGCTCTCAAGTAGACAAAAATATTATTCGGGCACTAACTCTCCAACTATCAAGTTTTTTCCACTCTTCGAATACAATAGTTCTAAAGTTTTTGTTAATGATAGAAAACATTCATTTGAATCAATCATACTTTTTTGCAATTTTAACGGCTCAGAGAGTGTAATAAATCTTCTAAGATGTAAATATCTCGTTATTTCTTGTTGAGTCCACATTTATCGTTGTCTGAATGCAAGCACCTTAATTTTAGTCGACAACACTCGGCAAATAACAAAACTTCTGGTTTTCTGTGGCGCAGGTTGCGGCATTGGCGTTACCACGTGACCACGAACTGTCAACCACCGACTTTTGTTCCTGGTACAGGTGAGCGATCTGGTTTCGTCCCGCAGTGGGCCAATAATGCTATTCTTAGAAGATTCCAGCACCAATAGAGAGGGGCGTAAAGGCAACGTTTGACGTTCAAGCTCACCGAAGAACTGTTGGTCGCGGGTATGATTTCAGGTGACAAAGGCTTGACGTGTTGAAGATCATTGAGTTTATGGCACCTTCCGTTATTGAGTTCATAGACAGAATCAATGTTCCCTTTCCTCTATAAATTTAGTGTTTCTTCTTTCCTTTCCATTCCTTTCACCTTCCTTGCCATTTCTCTCCCATATTGGGGACGAGACATTTTGTGTATGAGTCCATGTGAATGTGAGAGCGCGCATGTAAGTATAAGCTTAATAAACCCATGCAAATCTGAGTGTACATTTTGTCACAAATCCTTGTCTAGGAGACAAAGCGCCTTATTGGAATGTCAAAAGGCATTGATATGGATAGTTGAATTTGGTATCCTCTCTATATAATATGCTTCGAAAAGTCAATTACTTTCTACCATTTAAAAGTAACCATCTAGACAATTCCGTATGTGTACTACTGTTGGGTATATAATGATCTCGCATACATCTATTAAACCGAATTATTACGAAAATGAAAATAAGTAAAAATTTGCCTATGATAATCGGGAAAAAGCAGACGCACCAGAAATACGCAATATTTGTTACTTTTTAACATACGTTACTATCGTAATTTGGACCCTTAAAA